>OZ025210.1:15704331-16379331 GCA_964019055.1 Anthopleura xanthogrammica
TCATCGTCATCACCATCATCATAATCATCATCATCGTCGTCCTCACCATGATCATCATCATCATGCATATCACATCTTCTTTTTTGAAAGAATAAACTAAAGTTAACTGTTTTAATAATGTGTATTACATTTTACCATACTGACAAACAACTCCTGCATCTTCAGAGTGACGACAGTTATGAACACCCCATCCACTATGACGACACTGGGAAATGGATGCTTCATTTCCGATGCAGTAAACATCATCGAGCCATATCCTTCCATTTCCACTACCGAAATATGCTCTTGAAACAGCTTTAACTGTCGTGAAATTACCCAACATACGACAAACCACACGAGCGGCGCTGATGTCCCATTTGTTATCACAGATCGTTCCCCACTCGCCATTATAATATATCTCTACTCTTCCAGAATGTATATTCGGAAGTATGTTGCCTCCAACCAGCTGAACGGAAATATTGTCTGCAATTAAATGAACACTAATATTTAGCCCTCGCCTTATGCTCCACAAGGAGCTAGGAGAAAGAAGACGAAGATTTTAATGTCATCAATAAGGATATTGCGAAGATAGATCTAGACTAGACCAAACCCAGAAAATTGATGCAGTATTAAAAAAAGTTCGAGATTCCCTAGTACACACACTCCGCTCATAAACAGCTAACACGAGGTTTCTAAAAGTTGCCTTTCTTTCTCTCTTTCTTTCTTTCTTTCTCTCTCTTTTTCTTTCTTTCTTTCTTTCTTTCTTTCTTTCTTTCTTTCTTTCTTTCTTTCTTTCTTTCTTTCTGCCTGTCTGTCTGTCTGTCTGTCTATTTTTCTTTTTAACTTTTTTTTTCTTTTTTTCTATATAGTTTTTTCTTCTTCAAAATCTACAAGCTTTCCCCTTTGCGCTAGTAATTGGAAGAGGTATAATCATTGGTAATAAATAGGAAAGAGTGGAGTCAATCAAGTGCTTATTAACTCCTTGGTTTCCTTTTCATATTTCATTTTCTAAAGCCAAAAAGACTCAAGAATAAAGAAGTAATTTACCTGGTGGCAAAGGTCTGCTCGTATAGGTAGGTTTGGTTTGCCATGGATATCGTGTAGTTGGCAGGGGTGACCTTTTTGTACCTATTGCGAAAGAAAAAAAGTGAAAGAGTTATATAAAAATTAGTTAAAAAAGTAAAAAAATTAACGAGGAAAGGGTATAGCAAATCAAATACATATTCCTTCGCTCAGTTTCCTTTTTAGCATTTTTTTTTTCAAATAAGACTCAAGAATAAACAAGTAATTTACCTGGTGGTAAAGGTCTGCTCGTATAGGGAGGTGTGGTGTGCCATGGATATCGTGTAGTTGGCTTGGGTGATCTTGTTGGACCTATTTTTGAGAAACAAAAACGCTGCTATTTAAATATGCATATCATGCGCTTTTAAAATTATGTTCATCGAACTTATGCTTACTGAGCATGACACCAGAGAAAAAAAGTTTGCGCATGCGTGCCCTTTAGTGGGAAAATAAATGTTCGTTTTCTCTGAGTATACTAAAAAATTCGTGAGGTTTTTCATGAATTTCGTGAAACTTTTTGAGACCAAGATATTGTATTATTGAAGCCAATATGAAAACAAAATTGAACTTAAGTTTCAAGAAGTGACTTTAAGTTTTGGCATTTTTTAAAGTCCATTTGTCACGCAAGTTGAAAATCAAATTTGCATATCTTTACATTAGCACGAAGACATTTCGACTAATTCTCATACGTTTCTCCCTCGTGTCATGCTTACTTCAAGTAAACATTAAGCACTACATTTACAGTCTCTTCAGACCATTAAAAATAGACAAAAATCAAAAAAACATTATTTGACACCGATGTACATTCATGTTTAAACAGATAGCATGTTTTAGGCATGCAACGCCTACGTTCTTGCTGTGGTTTTGACGGCAGTTTACAAATGGATCATGCCTGCACTGGTCAAACCAGACCAGCCTACGTTAGTTAATTTGAAAGCCCGTCAGAACCTTTAATTTCAACACAGCCGATACGATATTTTACTTAGCTTGTGCTATTATGTCGATTTATGGCAGCAGTCGTCAAATATTCCAAATTAAAATTAAGGACTAATCAGAGTACAAGAATTGTATCCCAAAATTAGACAACTACTTATATTCCAATTGTTATATACAGCTATACCAAAAATGGATGGTGAAGAATTTGTTGCATATGTTGCATGTTGCATACGAAAGTTCGAAATGCACTATGGGTGATGTCAATTCAATGTGCGAAAAGTCACAACAATATGAGATTTTTATAAACTTTGTAAACCTTCCCCGAACCTTTTTTTGTAATAGCTGTATTTCCCATTAACTTCTGTTAGATTTCCAATGAAATACCTTTGATGTTTGGAATTAAAATCTTCTTTGATGCAGAAAATCCGCTCAAATAGGTACACCTATACCTTGTGTATGCTTTGTCAGTCACATTGTTAATCACCAGACCAGCTCCATCTCCACTGGTTGGGACAATGTTTGATGACTGAGAAACCCATCTGTATTTACCAGTGAGCGGTATTTTTACTGCCAAGACTTGCCACTTCTTGCTGAATATTTCCTCTTCCCTTTCGATGAACACTAAAGCAAAATTTTCTGCTTCCTTTTTTTCGCTTTCGTTGAGGGTATAACTCCAGTGGACATCTAAACTATGACCATCATTTATCACCCGGGTATAATAGCTTGAAGTCCACTTCAGTCCAAAAGCTAGTAAAATATAAATACAAAAAGAAGAGTTTGTAGCTCTAATTCATTGATTGCAGTATTGATTCTACATTAAGTGAATATTTGATTGGTAAAATAATTTCCCATCAGTATTTATTTTATATATTGTATGTTACATACGGAAAATAAGGGTTAAAAGGAATGATGCATCTTGACCCCCCCGGGAACAATGATTCATTTATTATTTATATAGACGTATGATTTTTCTAAGATGATTGTATTTCTCAGCCGCTTTATGTATTTCAATACATACGAACAAATAAATATTTGTATACATATTTGGATGGATGGATAAAAGAAAGAATCTTATTCTAATATAAAGAAAATGAAATATAAGTTATAAGGGTTTTATTTGTGTATGAAAATAATTATCTTCCACCGATACTTATATTAAAAAGAGCAATAAAATCATTTACGTATATACATATATTTACTTTTACAAACACTTCTTGTCTGATAAAGCGGTTAGCTATCAATGTTTGTTTAACTTCTTACCTATGTTAGCCAACGAAAGACAGTATATAAATGAAGATAATAAGTCCATGTCCTGTCACAAAAAGATAGGAATTACAAATCATTGAATAAACACCGGACATTCAAGAAAAATAACCCCTACAAATCAACAAATATTCGTAAATTTAGTTTTAGATAGTATTAGATTTTTAATGTTCATCGATCTTAAACTTACCTTTCGTTAAAATCACTTAGGTTCGAAGTATTCTTTGTTTAACTCCAAGGGCTAATTATAACTGTATGGATGACTTCACCTTAGATAATACATAAATTAAAACAAAACAGCTTTCATTTTTGAATACATAATAAAAGTTTCGCAAAAACATATTAACAATTCCTCAAATAAGTACTTCGATTAAAAAAAAAAAAATGAAACAAAGTCAACAATTTATAAAGATAATCCAAATTAAAAGGTATCGGAAAACTATTCAAAAATGTTTCCAATGTTAAAATATTTATTTTACTTTTAAGAAGCTATAAAAGCGGTCTCATTAATTTATAGACACTATCAGACTTAAATCGTTCAGGCGATACAAACGTTTAGTTTTCAGTAAAACACTCGAACTAAACAGAAATTCAAAATCAAATTTCTAAGCAGAGAATGAAATATTTCACAATGAAAGGAACATCAATGCATCCACCCATGCATACTGGAAGAAAATACAAGGCATACTTTCCCTTGAAAAATACCGATGAAAAATACAGATAGCAAACATGTCAAAAAAGTTTTCAAAAACGACATTGCCAGAAATATGGGACATGAGCCTGCTCATACATGCGCAATGATGCGTTACAGCTTACAAAATAGCCGCCGAGTCTTATAGGAAATGTATGGGGAATATAGAGCTTCCTCTATTTACGGCGAATAGGGTTTTATTTCCTCTGAGCTCCACATCGCGACAAACAACCCACCCTACAAGCTACTAAATAAGCGTAAAATGATCATTGAATCATGCGACATATTGGTTCCCGGACTACTTGCCTTCGAAAGGCTTCGAAAGCTCTAGATTCCATACATCGTCTATAAATCTGGCCACACTTGACCCCAAAATCGTCTTATTTGAGCTCGAAAAAATTTAAAAGTAAAAGAGCTCCACCTCGATATCACCAAACGAGTGTTTAATAAATCCAAAACCGCTCAAAATAGACAGCATGCCTTCAGAATGTAGGTTCCCAAGAAGCTTGAAGTTAGGTTAAATTTTAAGCGATTCGACGCGTTGTTAGCTCGTAGTTTTCAGTTAAAATGACAAGAAACCACAGAGAACTGCTCCAAACAGCTTAAAAAAAACCTAAATATCGCCATTTTGTTTTTACAAGCTCCTATTGACTGCTGAGATACAATAAGGAAGCTTAAAGTAACGATTTACGTTTGAAACTTGTTTCTTGTCCTTCATGGGCTTCCTGTGGTGAGGCTTATCAACAGAAAAATAATAGTTGTTCTTTTGATTGTCAAGTAACTATTTTTTGGTAAGAATTGTTTTACTAACATCATAGTTAAATATAAATATGTGCTTGGAAACCATGTAGTTATATTTTTCCTCTAGAAAACCACTTCATTTTCATTCATGCGTAACACCGCTGACAATGTCCAATATTTCTGGCAATGAAAAACTGAATCTCAGTCATATGATGAGTTTCTAGCCTTTAAATATGTGCACTCCTTAAAAAAATAATTCTAATTTGATATTGCTTGGTTCTCAAGCAAGGCAAAGTAATTAAAGAAGCATGGTCTCCATAGGAATACAGTTGCCTCAATTTTAGATTTCTGTATTTATATTCTGTTATATATTCGTGAATTTTCATGAACTTTTGTAGGTATCAAAAAGACAACATCGTCAAAAGTTAGAGTGGCCAATAATGTAAACAGAAAAAACATAGTTTTCATACTCTAGCGTCAGCGCATGTTGATCTTCAGAAGGCAACCATGCAGATACAATGCTGTTATGTTTAAACATGTCATGTAGAACTTCAAAGGATGTCAGTTTATACTGCTAGATATATATCCACCAAACTGACAGACACTACCTGCTCTTATGTGAAATCTTATCCTGGATATTATTAATAATCAATAAGCGAATATTTTCATTAAAATTTATATTCATTTTACTGATATTTCAGAGACAAGTCACGTGATATCACGCAATATCCAAGACCCTTATGTGAAAATGTTACCGATGTGAATTCTATCAAAAATGCATAAAACATTTTTTTTTTTTTTTTTTAAGTTAAAACATTTATTTTAGTTTTAAAAAGGTTTAAAAGCCGTTTCATCGTGGAATTTTTTTTTTTTTTTTTCGCTTTCACATATCAAAGGACAATGATTGTTGATTATGTTGGTTTATAGACACTATCTCACTTCAAAAAATCATTTATTCAAAAGGGTCTTCTCTCTCTTTTCTTATTAAAATAAAAATTACAAGAGATGATAAATGCTTTATCGAACACCTATTTTACAATTGTCCGTGTGCTGTTACTTTCTCACTTTCTGGAACAATTTCTTTCATTGGGTTCAGGAAATATGTACGTTTGAGGAGAAGCTATCTGTTTATGATACCTTATATGCATGTCAATCGCCCAAAAGAAAAGCAATTCAATATCTTTAATTAAATACTTATCATTGCCAAACATTTCATTTACAAAAACTGTCTTTGCGAGAAAGATTTCTTTTTTGACAATTTCAAAGTTGGAGGAAGGTTTTGAAAACAAAAACAAATTAATTCATTAAAAAAAAAAAAAGGTTCTCCCTTGGTTTGTTCTGTATTCGATAAATGTCAGATGTTAAACTTCAAAGGATGTATAGTAGTCATCGAGGTCCACAGCATTCATTATCAATCTAGCGCCTTTTTAGCTTCTGCTGAAAAGCTAGTCATGATCAGTGCACGGTCAACTTCCCTCGACTTTATTTTGCATTTAAGAATTTTCATAGATATTTGTTCTATAAACATTTCATTTTATTACTAGAGCCAAATGCAAATAAAATACCGCTGTCGGTCAGTGTTCGTTTTTATATTGTACTAAAAGAGTGAATTGTAATATAATTTTTTTTTTTTTTTGAATAACTGAATATAACCAGTACAAAAGCTAATTTTGGAACTCATTTGACGTTCTTAGTGTATATAAGACCGTGAAAAGCATGTAGTTCTGACAAAAGTTTGCTAGGGTTGCAGTAAACGACGAATTGGCGTGAATGTGACTGACGCATCGATCTATGGTAATGAATTTGCTCATTAGCATGTTGTTGTCTGTACTTGTTTCTTTGTCACTGGCATTGGTATTGTGGAATATTGGTTTTCAACTGCTTCATTGCTCTGGGATTAAAAAGAAATGTTTATTTAGTGAAAAGAAAAAGTTAAGACTGAAAGGCAGGGATACCAAAGAGCACTACCTTCTAAAGTTCCAGTCGCTTTTTTCGAGTGCGCGTGCAAACTATTTCTTGGAATAAAACTATGAAAACTATAAAACTAATAGTAGTAGTAGTAGCAGCAGCAGCAGCGGTAGTAGTAGCAGTAGTAGTAGCAGCAGCCGCAGCAGCAGTAGTAGTAGTAGCAGCAGCAGAAGTAGTAGAAGCAGCAGCAGCAGTAGTAGTAGCAGCAGCAGCAGTAGTAGTAGTAGTAGTAGTAGTAGCAGCAGCAGCAGTAGTAGTAGTAGTAGTAGTAGTAGCAGCAGCAGCAGTAGTAGTAGTAGTAGTAGCAGCAGCAGCAGCAGTAGTAGTAGCAGCAGCAGCAGCATTAGTTGTAGTAGCAGCAGTAGTAGTAGTAGCAGTAGTAGTAGTAGTAGTAGTAGTAGCAGCAGCAGTAGTAGTAGTAGTAGTAATAGCAGCAGCAGCAGCAGTAGCAGTAGTAGTAGTAGTAGCAGCAGCAGCAGCAGTAGTAGTAGTAGTAGAAGCAGCAGCAGTAGTAGTAGTAGTAATAGCAGCAGTAGTAGCAGTAGTAGTAGTAGTAGTAGCAGCAGCAGTAGTAGTAGTAGTAGTAGTAGTAAAGGCAGCAGCAGTTGTAGCAGCAGCAGCAGCAGTAGTAGTAGTAGTAGCAGCAGCAGCAGCAGCAGTAGTAGTAGCAGCAGCAGCAGCAGTAGTAGTAGCAGCAGCAGCAGCAGCAGCAGCAGTAGTAGTAGTAGTAGTAGTAGTAGTAGTAGTAGTAGTAGTAGTAGTAGTAGTAGTAGTAGTAGTAGTAGTAGTAGTAGTAGTAGTAGTAGTAGTAGTAGTAGTAGTAGTAGTAGTAGTAGTAGTAGTAGTAGTAGTAGTAGTAGTAGTAGTAGTAGTAGTAGTAGAAAATCATTGCAATGGTTTGAAAAAAATACTTATAATACTAAAATAACTTATATATACTCACCGCTGCTTCAGGGCAGGGGTAGCCGGGTCCGACGTGTGCTTCTGCCGCCTCATCTCTAAAGAACACATTGAAAAAATATAAGTAAAATGTGGAACTATTCATTGATTTCATAGTTGGGTATGTTTCTTGTTTTATGCTCACATTATTATATGCTGATTTGGATTCTCATTTGTAAATGTTGTTTGTCATATGTTATTTGCTTTACCTTGGTGTAGTTTCTCCGTTGGTTGCCTCTTTTGCAACTTGTTTCTCTATATAAACGAAGAAATATATTGAAATAAAAATCATGGTAATAATAGTATGGTGTTAGTGGTGGTGGTGGGATATTACTAGCGCTGAAGAAAATAATGAAATCAAATAAAAAATTGAATTTATTGCAACTGACAGTGACACTGGCAGTTAAGAGAGAGAGAAGAGAGAGAGAGAGAAGAGAGAGAGAGGAAGAGAGAAAGAGAGAGAAGAAGAGAGAGGGAGAGAGAGGGAGAGAGAGGGGGAAGGAGAGAGAGGGAAGGAGAGAGAGGGAGGAGAAGGGAAAAACATAGTAAACAATCAACAAGTTATTCAGTCCTTACTCTTTCTTATGATCAGCCAGAGTATCGCAACAGCAGCAATGAAGCCAACTATGATCAGTGTTATTCCAACACCTATGCCAGCAGAAGCTCCATTTGACAGTGGTGATTTTTGTTCGTTATATGTCTGTCGAGCTAAGGGAGGGGAAACACGATTTCGTCAGGACCACAGCACATTCAAAAATCTTCACCTGATATTTTTTTTCAAAGCATCAGTGCAACTTACTTGTCGTAGCCTTAAGCTTGATCAAATTTGGTGTAGTGTAGAAGCTGCTTTTGACTACACATTGGTACCGACCCTCATCTTCCAGGACAACATTAAAAATCGTCAAAGAGTTGTTTTGCGTCATGGCATAACGACTTTTAATACGATGGATAATTGTTGGCATAGAATTACTGATCAGATTACTCCTTGCTGCTATTCCTTGCCAACTTTCACTTCCAGCAGGTGTTTCTCTGCTCCAGTAGATGAGATAGAATTGCTGCATGGCAGATTCTTCTTCACTTGTGAGATGAAATTCACAAGGAAGAGAAATGTCTGAACCGAACTGGGCATTGATGATGTGACTGGATTGCTGAGTCCGAGTCCATCGGAAACATTCTATATTTGAATTATGTTACCATAAAACTTTAGTACAGTGTTTCATATAAGGTGTATATTTTATTTAAAAAACTTTGTTGATGGGGATGATACTGGTGATGAAATGTAGGCGACATCAAACAAAATCTTAAACTAATTCAGTTCTTTTGCGAAAACTAAATTAATTATAAGTAAATAGCTTGCATTAGCTTGCTTGGTTAACGTTTATTACTGATTGCATACAAATTAAAAATTCAGTTGCAAAACAAAATTGTGTTACGTTCTTTGATGATTTACTAATGCAAACCATGTAAAAAATCAATACAAAATAAAGAAAACAAAACGAATACTTTAAACAAGAAGAACATTTCTTGAACGAGTTAGGGACCACCGGACCGGTGCACCAAGTTAATATTATGTCATATTCCCTGTTTAGGTTAACGATATATAATACGAAGTATCATGATCATATAATAATATTGCTGGCTGAAATATGCTATAATCTCAACATCTGGAGAAACAAATAAAATTAAGTAATTGACTTTTAAGCTTACCTGAATGTTTAGCAAATAAATAAATCAGTGCGACAGTAAAAAGAACAGAATCCCCGCGTTTCATGACTGCGAAGAACCTTACTGAAATAGACCTCTTTACCTTCGTATGCAAATTGCCCATTTCAGACCACATGACATTCCCTTGGGAAATGTTCTTTTGTTAAAATGTTTACACATGAAAGAATCCCAAGAGTGGCATCCCGTGGTCTGAAATGGGCACAACAAACAACGAAGGTAAAGAGGTCTATTGTGACTAGCTAAGACTATGAAGTCATAATTAAAACCATGTTATTATGACAAGCTCCAAATCTCTAGAGCGTATAATGTGCATGGTTAATGCAGCGCTGAAGCGGCAGTCGAAACCATGACAACACGATGACACTAAATGCCGAGAAGTCAAGCCAACTGGAAAATGTATCATGTCATGTTTTCGAATGGTTTGCAGGGTCTTGGTATTGGACGAACAAGTACGAATGAAAATCACCAAATAATAAAATTAATAACAAAACCATGTTCTCTTGCCTACTCCGCATTTATCACCAATTTGTCATATTATGTAAGCTTGGTTCCTTTTATTGTGGAAATATATGAATCTTTGAAGCTTGAGAAACGAATAATAATAAGCAATTATTGGACGAGGTCGAGCAAAATATCGTGATTTGTTAGTGGCGAGCAAGCAATTTTTTGCCGATGCTGAAGGCAGAGGAAAATAAATGCTTGCAAGACACTAACAAAACTCGATATTTTGCGATAACCGAGTTCAATAATTGTTTCATCATTCAAATTATGTTTTCTAATCTGTGAGGGGCAGTGCGCACGAGTCAAACAATAACAAAGAAGTCAGCTCATTTTTTCAGGGAAGCGAGCCATTGTCAAATGCAGCGTTACTGCGCATGAGCAGACCGTTATTTGCAGTAAGATTGCTCTGCACCGTAATGCGCATGAGCAGACCGTTATTTGTAGGCAGTTATTTGCAGTTCTCTCGGCCAATCAAAATGACGGAAAAAATAATTTGAATGATAAATGCCTTTTATTTGTGGAGCAAAGCAAAATCATATTTAAAATAACTTTTAACTTGAACTGACGTTTTCGAAATTTCGTCTCATCTTTTTACTATCAATTTCAGTATATTAAAGGATTCGATGGACGTTTTTATAAACCCGAGACACCTGGTACTCCGGAAAAAAAGGAACTCAAGATCCGACATATCAGTAAAGTAGAGCTTCCGTTCGTTTATCTGTGCGGTATTCTCATCAACTCCTACTGATTATATTTTACTCATCTTTACACCGAGTTAATTTATAAGAAAAAAAAACCAAATGAATAAAAGTTACGATGTTTCGACGTTAAAACTAACGTCAGTTTTAAGTAGTATAAAGATAAACAATGCACCGACGCAGTCCATATACTAGTTTTGATGCTCGCCACTTGTATGTTTGTATTGAATGATTCACGCTCCATCCCCACAGTCACATACGTCCCATGATTCTTCATGAGTGTAAAACGAAGAAGAAAAGTAAAAGCATAATTTACATGTATTTTGATTTGATTTGATTTTATTTTTTTGCCTGTTGAAAAGTACTTAAATTAATGGTTAGTGGGCAATATCATGACAACAATGACTTTGTCCCGTAAAAACTCCTGTCGAATTAGGAAGTCGATTAAACTAAATATAGATGTAAATTGTTATTTTTACTCAAACATAAGAAAATATATATTTTTAGTTGTTTAATAAAAAAATCAGCTGCAGATCAGACATTTTTTCAGCACGGAGTTTTACATATACATAAGCGTGCTTAAAATCTTAAATCATTTCTGGCATTGCCCGGTGTCGTTATTCTGCTTTTAAAAAGTATAATTCGATTAAAAATATATGTACATATGTATTTATAATAAATATAATATCTCATTAAATATGTAAGTGTTTGATAGCTTGGCGACAGTGTACAGCTCGGGTCTCTACAAGGCACCATATACGACCATCTAATGTATAATTCCTGTAATATTCTGTATCCAGCTTTTAAAGTATAGCATGTCGCTATAAACTCCAGGATATCCAGTATCTGCACAGCCCCCAGAACTCCAGCTTGTGGCACCCATTAGATACCACTGTCCTTTCTTAGTGCATACAAGTGGACCACCACTATCTCCCTTGCACGTTCCTTTTGCCTGACCGTATGTTCCTGCGCATCTCATTCGACTTGTGACGGTTTTTATACTGCTGTAGTGGTCCTTACACTTTGCTCTTGACATGAGAGGTATTGCAGCTTCCTGCAAGACATCGGAGACAGGAGAAAACCGCGTAATCCTGCCCCAACCAGAAACGTAGCACGCTGTACCGGCTGCAAAATCGAATGATGGAAGACAAACAGGAAAAACATAAGCGTTGAATGTGATTGGACGCTTAAGCTTGATAAGGGCAATGTCGTAATCAAGATCTTTGTAATCTTTGTGGACGATGACCTGCTCTGCTGGGATGTTCTGTTCTGTACCATCTGCCTTGTAAAGGAACTGTTCGCCTAAAGTTCAAGGAGATCAGAGTAAGAACACATGAAGCAAGGAAGGAAGGAAGGAAGAAAAGAAGGCAGCAACGAAGGAAAAGAAAATGCTGCAAATATGAATATACCTACCAAGCGAAACGTTCAAATATTGTGGTTTTACAGCAATATATCCTGAATGGCTTGATTCTGTAACACAATGAGCTGCTGTCACGATCCAGTATCGATTAAGAATTGACCCACCACAGATGTGCCGCAAGACCGTCGGGCTTTTCTCATAACCCAACTGCACTTGCCAAGGCCAGGCACCATGTTGTGCAGTGGTTCCTCCGACTATTTGAGAATGGATTGAACTCCCCATAATTTTTCTGCCACAAACTAAAAAAAGATAAAAAGTAAGAAACCATATCCTTGGAAAAAAGACAAAATGGTACAGTAGCACATCTTTAGGCTGCGTTGTCTCTGTTCTCGTGCAGCATTGATAAACCAGAAGATTGCCTCAAAGAGGACGGCAAGTGCTATGAAATGGGAATTATAAACATATAAAAACGTCACACAATTACTAGGAAAAAAGGAAGAATGATAGTGCAGTTATAGGCCTTTTGGTTGTGTCTTCTCAAGCATCATTGGTAAGCAAGATTATATTAAAGTAAAGGAAATGGCACGTGCTTTGAATTCAGTTAAAAGAAAGGAGTCCGTTGATATATATTTCTACTAATCAACTGAAGTTAAAAAATATCTGAGGTTCGAAATTATGCTAATGCTTATTATTTGCAATGGTTGAAAATATACCTAAAAACTTGAGTGTAATCGATCTTTGAAGTCCTCTACCAATAATGTTTTCAGCTGCACATGAATATGTTCCATTTCCTGATTGAGACGTAACATGTGTCAAGTTAAAGATTCCGTTGACTGAATTGCCGATCTGTGCTCCATTGTGGTAAAATATATAATTCGTTACAGGAGGAATGGCTGTAGCGGTGCAGAGTAACGAGAAGGACTCATTTGGGTAGATTATATTGGATCCCAATGTCGTCACAAGCGATGGGATGCTTGGTTTATCTGTTTAGAAATAATGAATACAAAATGAATACACGAATATAATAACTCGTTTCAACTAAATTTTTAATGTGTTCATGGCAAACTAATTTATACTTACATTGAACTACAATGGATGCCCGAGCAACGTCTGGTGCCGCTATGCCATTATCTGCTTCACACTCATAAAAACCAGCGTCCTTCTTTTGTACACTTGTCAAACGAAGTAGCAGTCCATTAGGGAATGTTACTGAAGAATCACCAGATTTTCTCCATTTTATCACAGGATGTAATGACGAGGACGAGGTTGCGTTACAAAAGAACGTCACGTTACCACCTTCAGTAACAGTCGTATTTAAGGGGGCAGAATCGATGGAAAGAGCTCCTGTTTAATGAAAACATGAAAAAAAAAAGGTTTATGTACAGGCTTTTAAGCTTGGCGAAGGACATGCAACTTCTAGCTATCACTTATATTTTGAATAGACCTTTTCGGCTTGGGCATCATTTTTTTAAAGGTTGCGCATTAGAAGGCACATGAATATGGCTACAACTGAAACAAAGAATCGTACCTAAGAGAATGCTACGTGATCCTAAATGGGAATACGCCCCAGCCTAATAGGTCTGTGAAATCTGATTTCAACTCAGTTGTTGTCCCAAAGGGAAAATTGTCCTTGTGGAAAGTCAGTTGTGCATCACTGGAAGTCGATATTTATATACAAACAAGCAAGCAAGAATACAACAGATAAGCGTGTAGATACGTAAACAAAAACAAAAAACTTAGCAGACAAATAAATATACATACAGAAAGCTGGAAACTGATCGAATTAGATTGACAAGCAAGCGGACAATTTTACTTCTATATGCCCATCAAAGTATCAAATACAGCTTACCATACACGAGAACATCGATTGAAGCATTTTGACTACCAAAGCCTATCACGTTTGCAGGATAACAGGTGTATGTCCCTTGATCTGATGATTTTGCTTTAGCAATTCTGTAGTATCCAGTTGTACTTGTAATCACGTGTTTACCATTGAGGTAATATTCATAACGATTGGCTGGTGGATTTGCGATGGATGAACATTTTATGTTGAGAGGTTTGTTTCCAAGTACAACATGGTTGGCGCGATCACTAGTTAAGGTTGTAGAATATGGCTTGTCTGAAAGAACATAGATGGACTAATCACTTAATCAACTCCAAAAATATGGATTAAGTATTGGTGGATGGATAGCAGGATGGATGAAAGAAAATGGCTGCATTGGAAAAATGGATGGATGGAATCACATGGAATAATGTAACGATATAGATTGATGATGGAATCGTTGGATGTAAGGAAATACGGAGTAAGGGATGCATAAGTGGATGAATAGAGAGAAGGGAGGGAGAGAGAGACAAATATAGGTATATGAATGGATGAGTGCGTGGGTGGTTGGGTTGATTATGAAATACATATCATGAAAAAATAATCGCTTACACAATATCCTGACAAACGCTTTTGCCCTCGCTTCTTTTCCTATCCCATTTATTGCCACACACTCGTAAGTTCCCATGACATCTTTCCTTGCTATAACTGTCAATTTTTCACCATACGCCACTGGATTTGCACTACCGTATTTGAACCAAGTTATATTTGGTCGAGGAATACCAGTTACGTTACAGTGTATAACTATGTTACGATTAACGTCCTCAACAACAGAAACATTTTGTGGTGCGCCAATTATTCGTGGTTTTCCTGTGGATTGACGAAAATAATTGTTATCATGCTTGCATTTTTTTGTAGTGGTAGAGCCGAGAAATGATGAAATTATATTATTTCCCGCTGTGTATTTTACACATATCTATTTACAAGAATTGATTATGAAATGAAAAAAAAAAATATATATATATATATGACTTACGCAAATGTATGATAACAGTTGAGTTAGCTTTGGCCTTGTGTCTCACGTTGTCAGCAATACACGTATAGATTCCTTCGTTATCAACTGAGCTGCTCGATATCGAAAGCGTTTTACCATGTGGAAATAATTTTTCCCTTGAGCCGACTTTGATCCATGTTATATTTGGTTGTGGGTTACCTGTGGCGTTGCAGAATATGGAAAAACTTCTCGTCTCACTTACGTTTTGGGATTTCGGATAAAGCATGTGGATGACTGGTTTTTCTGGAAAAAAAGGAACATAAACCGATAAGCTATTTTCCCCAGAAATATTTCCTCTCCTCTCCAACCACGATCACCACGATCAGTCTTCATCCAAGATCAGTCCCTTATTAGATATTAAAGTTGTAAATTGGATGAGAATTGAAAATACGAGTTCTGGTAACGGGATTATACACCCAATGAATCTCTTGGATGTGTGCCAAACATTCAGTTCACTAGCTAATTAAGTGCGCATACACGTACCATACACAGTAAGAGTTTTTACTCCATAGCCCATTCCAAGGATGTTAGAGCAGGTACAGTTATATTCCCCTTGGTCAGATGATGTAAAGTTACGAATTAGGTAACTACCAGATCCTGCAGTCAGCTTGTTACCATGGTGATGTACTTCACACGCAGCATTAGGGTTAGCATCTGTTGTACAGAAGATAGCAACAGCATCCCCTGGCATCGCCGCATTAAAAGAAACGTTAAACTGTGTGGTGGTGTTCATTGGTTTGTCTGTTGGTAAGAGATGCACACGAGAATAATTAGTAAATTCACGTCAATGATAAAAACAATAACACTGTCACTTGTATAACAATACATATTAATACTCACGCAGCACGAATATACGAGTTGTTTTTCTTGCTGACCCATATTTGTTGGTTGCAACACATGTGTAATCACCACCTTGGTCAATTGTGATTCCTGTTATAGTGTAATTGGAATTGGAATATCCACCACCAACTAGTTTGTTATTACGGAACCATGTGACATCGGGAGTAGGAAAACCTGATCCAAAACAGCTAAAACTAGCGTTATTTCCATTGGAGACTGTTACACTACCCGAGATGAACGTGACCTTAGCGGGAACTGCAATATGTCAAGAAGAAGAACTATTTTTCAGCATTCATAGGCATTCTCTGAATGTGGTAAATAAGTTAATAACAAATACCCTGTGTGATCGATACATTTGTATTTATCAGAGTTGCCCGAGTATGTCGGTCAATTAGTTTTAAAAACCTGATTGCAAATGGAAAGAATATGATGTTCTTCGTACCTGCGCTCTCAGCATACTTAGTGCACTGGCTGTCAGTAGAAACTTGAATATCGTCAATAGCTATATCACCTCGATAGTCAGCCCCGCAGACTCCTTCAAACGTCACCTATAGATATTAAGTAACAATTAAGTAAGGGCATGATCTTGAGGTTAAAAATCCCGTGCCAGTCCTTTCACATACTTCAAACGCATCATAAAATGGATCATGGACATAACACACAGATAATAATTAGGGAGAATAACATTACCTGAAATAAGTCTGTAAAATTCAATGGTACCGTTGCCTTATACCATTTTTGTCCTTGGTCCCCAGTGAGTTTCCACATCAATTGATTTCCAACCTTTACCCTTAGAGTTTTTATAGTAGCTCCATACATGTTGTAATAGAATGACAGGCATCTTGCCTTAGCTCCAAGTAGTGGGCTAACAAGTTTGGCTACATCTCCGGCTGAGCAGTGGGACGTTTCTATGTAGACATAATGACCTAAACGATGTATAGAAAGCGAGTAAGTTGAAATCGGCCACACACTATCTTCTTCATGTTTCCTAATTGCAGCCCCAATTTCCCCTGACTGATATTAACATTAACTGTGCCAAGCCCCATTTATATGGGATCCACTAATTCGTTCTGATCTGATCTGATGGATATTATCATATATAAGTACTCAGTTAGCTTACCTTTCCCAGAGGTGTGGTCACCAGATGGACCAGTATCAGCAGAATCTGTCTGACCACTTTTTCTGACCCAATCAAATTTGTCTGTGAGGAAATGTTGCCAGTAGCAGCTATCGATGTCGAAATCGCATCCACCAACTAAGAATATATACAAACAATAAGCAGTCAGGTCAGAACTACCAAATACCATGACCAAATTTGAGAGAATGAAAAATGAATGAATGAATAAACTTTATTTCAACAGGGTGGCCTATTCAGCAGAGCTGGTATCCATAGGGGCCCAACATTAACTATACTAAATAAATATATTATATACTATTATATACTATACTTAACTATACTAATTACAATAATAAATAAAAGTAGATAAACAGTCCTTGTTTTCATGAGGGCAACTCTTATTTAATAACAAAGATCAATAACAAATATTTATATAAAAACAGCTTTGGCTCTAAATTATCCCATGAATTGATGGAAGGGATGTTCCAAAGTGTTCATCTTTTGGGGAGAAAAAAAAAAGAGAATGCCGAGGAAAATCCTTGAAGCAAATGTACTCAAGTCATAAATTATTAGACAATATTTTATACTAATATATGAAGTACCTTTATTATCCATTGCTGCCCTCTGACAAACAACACCTGCGTCTTCACTATGAGAACAATCGTGAACACCCCAACCAGTGTGTTGACACTTAGCGAGTGAAGATTCTGTTCCAACACATGCCACTTCATCAAGCCAAATATCCTTGACACTCCCTGGTCCAAAGCCTGCTTTGACAACAGCGTTAGTTGCCCCGGGTAATCCTAACATACGGCAGGCAACATTGGCGTCCTGGATGTCCCAGCTGTCATCACAAATTGTCCCCCAATGTTCGTTATGGAATATTTCGACTCGCCCTTCGGTGTAAGTTCTGCCACCAACCAGACGGATGGGGATTCCTACAACAACAAGAAATGATGAGAAATGATTATCCAAATGTATATCTTTTATTTCATGAAACCCCGAAATAATCTGAAGAGATCGATGTCAGGGCACGGCTATCCCAAAGATCCAAACAGAAAGAAGCGTCATTGAATCTTATTTTGTGTTTTACTTTCGATCACAAATTCATTTGAGAACCATTCATTTGCATGGCACTTTTTTAACCACTTGTTAACTTACACTGTAAAATTAAGAGTTTAAATTTGCCATACGAGATCAACCAATGACATCACATGGGATACAACATTGATACTCGCTAGCTTAACCATAACTTACTTGGTGGTGTTGGAGTTGTAGGTTTAGGAGTGGTGAGTGGGGGTGGAGTAGCAGTATTCCCACACCTGACACCGACATCCTCGTTATGATTACAGTCATGTACTCCCCAGGCACTATGTGAGCAGTTCAGGAGTGAACTTTCGTTGCCTGTGCATTTAACATCATCTAGCCAAATTTGACCCGAACCAGGGAGAGAAGCACCAATGACTCCGCTGAACCAGACGTAAGGATATCCCAGCATTCGGCAAGCAACAATGCCTGCATTTACGTCCCAGTGATCAGCACATATGGTGCCCCATGTACCATTATGAAAGACTTCAACTCGACCGAAACTGGCCGTCCTTCCAGCTAAACGGATGGAAAATGCTGCCACAAGTAATTGATAAATAAGATAAGGCAAAAGGGAATATAAGGCTGATAGATTAGTTAGATTTATGATATGGTGCTACTGGACGTAAACACATAAAACAACTCAAACAAATCATTCAGACTTACCGGGCGTGGTGGGTCGAGGAGTTGTTGAAGGTGCTGTCGTTGTATTGGCACACCAGACACCCACATCTTCGTTATGGCCGCAATCAGATTTGCCCCATCCGTCAAAAGCACAGTCTTTCAATGATCTCTCACTTCCATTACATTCAACTTCATCCATGAGAATCATGCCATTTCCTGGAATTCTATCACCGACAGCTTGTGAAAACACAACATAAAGATATCCCAGCATACGGCAGACCACTATTGCATCGTTGTTATCCCAGTTGTCATCACAGACAGTACCCCATGTTCCATTATGGTATACCTCTAGTCGACCAAAATCGGATCGGTTTGCACCAACCAAGCGAACATCTAAAAGATTAAAAGTTACTTGACATTTTAGCTTAAGAAAAGAAAGCGTGAACCTTTCATGGTTGCAAGCTTTATTGAAATAATTTTGAGCTAGATCACTGTGTTTTTCCCAAATTACCTGGTAAAGAGGGTGTTGGTCGAGTAGTAGTAGTTGGTTCAGTAGTTGGGGCACTAGTATTGGTACACCATACTCCAACATCTTCGTTATGACCGCAATCAGATTTTCCCCATCCGTCAAAAGCACAATCTTTTAATGATTTCTCACTTCCGTTACATTTGACTTCATCCATGAGAATTCTTCCAGTCCCTGGGATATTATTGCCCACAGCACCAGTAAATTTCACATAAAGGTATCCAAGCATGTAGCACACAACTTTTGCAGCGTTGTTGTCCCAGTTGTCATCACAGACAGTACCCCAAGATCCATTATGATATACCTCTAGTCGACCAAAATCGGATCGGTTTGCACCAACCAAGCGAACATCTAAAAGATTAAAAGTTACTTGGCATTTCAGTTTAAGAAAAGAAAGCGTGAACCTTTCATGGTTGCAAGCTTTATTGAAATAATTTTGAGCTAGATAACTGTGTTTTTCCAAAATTACCTGGTAAAGAGGGTGTTGGTCGAGGAGTAGTAGTTGGTTCAGTAGTTGGGGCACTAGTATTGGTACACCATACTCCAACATCTTCGTTATGACCGCAATCAGATTTTCCCCATCCGTCAAAAGCACAATCTTTTAATGATTTCTCACTTCCGTTACATTTGACTTCATCCATGAGAATCCTTCCAGTCCCTGGGATATTATTGCCCACAGCACCAGTAAATTTCACATAAAGGTATCCAAGCATGTAGCACACAACATTTGCATCGTTTTTGTCCCAATTGTCATCACAGACAGTACCCCAAGATCCGTTGTGGTATACTTCTAGACGACCAAAATCTGAACGATTTGCACCAACCAAGCGAATTTCTATCGAGAAAAAGTTACATTTACAAATAATTATAAATAACTAAAGATGGATATAATTATTGGCATATAACTAAGTGTTACTTACCATTCATCGGAGTGACTGTGGTTGGTACAACAGTGGTAGTAGATGGTGCACCGGTGGTGGTAGATGGTGCACCGGTGGTGGTAGATGGTGCACCGGTGGTGGTAGATGGTGCACCGGTGGTGGTAGATGGTGCAGCAGTAGTGGTAGATGGTGCACCAGTGGTGTTAGATGGTGCAACAGTGGTAGTAGATGGTGCACCGGTGGTGTTAGATGGTGCAACAGTAGTGGTAGATGGTGCACCGGTGGTGGATGTTGCTGCTGCTGTAGTGGTAGGCGGAACAGTAGTGGTGGGTGGTAGAGTAGTAGTGGGCCGTTCAGTTGTGGTGACATTAGTGCACCAGACACCAACATCCTTATCGTGGCTGCAGTTTGCTTCACCCCGCTCAAAAGACCGGCAGTTACCTAATGACATTTCGGTGCCATTACACCTGAATTCAACCGGGTGAATCCTACCACTTCCCGGGATACTGGCCCCTACAGCACCAGTGAACTTTACATAAAGGTATCCAAGCATATGGCAGACAACTTTGGCATCAGCATTGCCCCAGTTATTTTCACAGACAGTAACCCACGATCCATTGTAGTATACTTCCAGTCGTCCAAAATCTGACCGATTTGCACCGGCCAAACGAATTTCTAATAGTAATATTAATGAAGGTAATTTAGTGACGAATACAAGTATGTACGTGGTGGGGGATTAAGGGAAATCAATAGTGATACAGTAAGTCAGATTATAACCAATTGATATTAAGAATAGTACTAACCTTTGGGGGAGGGTGTAGGCGAGGCAGTGGTTAATGTCGGAACAGTTGCAGGAGCTTGATCGGTACATGCAATACCCACGTCTTCCTTATGACCACAGTCGGTTATTCCCCAACCATTAAACTGACAGTCTGCCAGAGAAGTCTCGTTCCCATGACAACGGACTCCATCCATCAAAATCTTCCCTGATCCAGGCATATCATCACCAACAGAATGCGTAAAGTTGACGAAGGAATAACCAAGCATACGACATGCAACTTTAGCATCGTTGATGTCCCATTGATCGTCACAGACCGTACCCCACTCTCCATCATGGTACACTTCCAACCTTCCGGAATCTGATCGGTTAGATCCAACTAAACGAACTAGGAGTTGGAAAAAAACAACAGGAAAATAAATAAGGCAAGGGGTACAAAGAGGCATAGATCATGCGATATGCTGTTAGGTACAGTATGTTGTGAAAGTTGCAAAGGTTATGGTCCAAAAAATGATTGTTAAAATGTTAGAATCTGATCGGCTGAAAAACAGGATATTAACTAAAATACCTGCAAATGCCATTGATGTTGTTGGTTGAAGTGAAGCAGTTGTGGTTGCTGTATTCAAGGACGGCATACAAACAACTCCAGCATCCATTCCATGTCCACATCTATGGCTTCCCCATTCACCATGCGTACAATCATCTATCGTACTCTCGTTCCCTTTACAAACTACGTCACTTATCCATATCGGGCCATTCCCTGGGACACAAGCCCCTCCGCAGGTAGGAAGTGTAGCGCCTCGGTAACCGAGCATTTTGCATACAACAGCAGCGCTTGTGAGTCCCCAGTTTTTATTGCATACAGTTCCCCATAATCCATTGTGATAAACTTCAATTCTACCGGCGTTGGGACGTGACCCAATTAAACGAGCCTTTGTTGGGATATCTAGTGGAAAAAAAAAGAACGAAATATATACTTTCTAAGTAAATGTTCAATTTTCATCATCATCGTTAGTATTATTAAAGTATAGAAGTATAGTCAGTATAGGGGAGAGCTTTTAGCCATATATTTTATGTACTTTGATTAATAAAAAAAACGACAAGAAAGGAAGGTAAGGACGGAAGAGCGGAGAGAGAGCTCGAGAGAGCGAGAATAGTAGGGAGGAGCTCAAAAGAAACAGAGAAGTGGCTTGATCTTCAGGTTTATTTTTCTTACCTTTAATATTTGGTGTGACGATGCTTCGTGGTGCAGGAAACCCACTGATAAAAGTACATCTATATCTAGTCTCAGACCTAGAAGTTACATTATATATTACTAATCCTGCACCTTGGTCTTGTGTAAGCTGTATGAGCGGTGACCGTACAACAGGATGATAAAATCCTCCAAGAGGCGCTTTGACAGCTAGTGTGATCCACTCATTACCATAAAGGTATCTTTCTTTGTCGATGGTAATTAAGGAGAATAATTGCGCTTGCTTTTGTTCATTTTGTGTTAAAATATAAGTCCATTGTAAAGAAATGTTACCACCTGTGTTTACGACTGAAGGGAGACGCTTTGTGCTCCATTTAAATGCAAAAACTGGTGAAAAAAAAAAAAAAGGTTTCAGTAAGCAAGCAAGGGAAATATATATCAAAGCTACATGTATGTTTTGCATGGGATTGCTTTCTCAAGAAACGTATGATTTCAGCGTGACGGTTCTACGTCCTAATTCAAGTTCTTCAACTTGTCGGATAACCTACTAATAGTGTTAATAATTAATAATTACTAATAATTATTCCAGAGTGTTTACACGCTATTTTTCATAGTATATCCTTTCTTGGAGTCTACAGCAGAATAGGGCAATTACTCTTCAAGTGCAGCTCTTCAAGTGCAGCACGATGTCTGTTTTTGGTCAAAAGAAGAGAGGTCAAAAAAGGAGTAAGCTAGAGAAATAACTATTAGCTTACCGATGGGAATTGATATTAGTGTGGTGTGTTCATGACCTTTTACAACAAAATAAGCTTTTAGACCGAATTTGTTTTTAAACAATTTAGTGGGAAATATCAAGTCTAGCTGTATGATAAATGTGTTTTAAATATAGTGTCGCTTGGTGATCGACTATCACGTTGGCTACATAATCGACGAGTCCCGTTAGTACAGCACAAGGAAAAACATTTTTTTGTGCGATTTGATATTCTCGTTTAAGCGGTTCATAAACGCTTGGGGAGATTTATTTCTCATGTAAGGAAATACTAAGTTTTAACCTTTTGGACTTAATCCATGACTAAGAGCACAAGTTGTTAGAAACACATGTACTATCGCGTGATACCCGTTGACAAGGCCACAAGCTAACTTCCTTGTGGGCGCCAAAGGGATCCCGTCAATATTTATTGATGTCAACGATCAAATTCTTTACCGGAAAGCTGTTATCGAACATACATCAGTCACTAGGTAAACTTTTGGATTAAAGCCATTTTCACATGCATTACTAAGATTATTTACCGTAAATGAATTTTCAGTCCATTAAGTGCTCGATAGAGAGAAACGTTTTTGTGGTCATTAATCTTCTGTCAACACAACTGTTGACCTTCTGAATAAAGTTTAAGCACTACTTTGCTGTTATCAAATTTTGCAATAGCAGACTCCATGGCATGATCATTGATCAATTATCAAAATCACGTATCGAATCTGGCTCATAGTTTAATCGCAAAGAGAAATTATTTAGAATCGTTTTACTCAATTATATATAAGGCGCTCAAAGTAACCGAAATATTTCTATCAACACATATATCACCAAGCTACAAAATATCTTAACTAACACAGCTTTATCGGTATATTTTAAAAGCTCTAAATTGTTAGACCAAAAAATCCACTTCCATAACGATATAAAGTCAGGGTACCGATAATATATAATCTGGAAGTTAATACTTCGGTTGTGCAATAATGTTATAACATAGAGATCAACATTATCCAAGTACTGTGAGCTCGGTTGGAAAGGCACAAAGTATTCTTGCTACGTGAATCACGTCTCGCTCAGTTCGCCAGAGCATACCAAGCACTCGCTAAACTTCCGATCAAAATTACTAATTCACGTGTACACGATTAAACATTGCTTCTGATTCTCGTCAAAGAATATGTCTAGGCAAATGAAAGCCGACAGCAAACTTTTATTAAAATAAATTAATTTGCCAGTATAGAGTGACTTAGTGACTCATCAATATACTCAACTCGTTTAGTAGTGCTTACCTTCATAGTTTAATGAAATTACCAGCATCAGTAAACTGTATATTCTTGTCATTTTGTCTAGACTTCAATTTTTCTGTGGACGGAGGAAAATACTTTTGTTGTGATCCAGGATTCTTGAACTGTCACAGCTACCGTCTCTAGAGTCGTCTGTGTAAATATTAATCGATCAACTGAATAGAAGTCTCTAGGGGGATAGTGTCGGTACGCTTCACAGCCATTTCCGTTATGTGCGTGACGTAATGACTTACATATTTTGACGCAGACAGAGTTGACGTCGCTTGATCTTTTATTCTCGCACTGACTCGTGCATCACGGTTGATTCCCGAGAATTATGATGTTTCTCCTAATAAATACTGATGATGGTTTTTTTTTTAAGATTCTGCAAACTGATTGAAATATCTATGGTAGCACTTTCCCTCATAAATTATCGGTAATATATGACGAATTCAGCTGAGGGAGTACGGATTAAAAAATGTCATCTTAATTCATAAGACATCAATTAAATTTGTTTTAAGGATGGAACTTTAACCGTTAAAAAAAAAATTCATAATTTAAAAGACTGTTTTGAGTTCCATGCAAACCAACCCGGCAAATGTATTTTGGTATTCAAGTATAGCAGGCCGGACGCCGGATTTTCTGTGTCAATATTTTTGTTTAAATTTTCATTAGAGCTAGAGTACTAACTTTACACGATGGTTAACATTTCAATACAAAAACAAGAATCAAGTACCAATTTTGACTCACTTCCTGTTGTACCCCTGGACTATCGTAAAGCCACTCCCTGTTCTTACATAGTGAAACGCCCACGTCTGCTTGACGCATGTCAGTCTTTTGGTCAAAAGAAAGCTAATTCGCTGTGTATATATCTATTTTTGTCTTTTCCTTCAGTAAACAGTTCTGTCAATGACGGTGATTTGTACAATTAAGGATCAGTGGTGAATACTTTTTTTGCTTATGTTGACAGGCTTCAATATACATTTTTCTTCTTTTGCACTTCCTTAGTAACCGAATCAAGATGTACATAGCAGAAAAAGGAGAATAAGAAACTGGATCTTGGGAAAATAAAAATGAACAAAATAAATGGAGTAAAATTATGTCTGGTAGTTTGAAGTTAATGATACAGACGGATTACCCACACCATTTTAATTTTAGCTAACCTGCCCCCACAAAATATAAAAACAAAAAGACACACATATACCAATGTTTTGTCTAAAACAATGTGTAGTATATAAATATTTATTTAGTTTTTTTTGAGAAAAAAATAATGTTCTCTTACTTAAAATTGTTATCATTACAAACAAACGTTTATAATAGTATTTACTTTCTGGTGTCCAGCCTAGCAAAACTGGCGCCACAACTTCATCATAGAGTAGAATTCAAGGATAGGCTACAAAATATTTACAATTCTCATGACAATCCTTTAACCACAAGTTAATATTAAAATGTTTTTACTTACTCTAGAAATATAGAGAAAGCCTTCTAGAAATGTAAATGTTACATTTTTAGAATGCTTTTCTAATCTATTGTTAAAAAAACAGTGAGATGATTTTACTGATACACTAATGTATGAAGGTGTTGAGAAGGTAGGAAAATGTATGATACAACCCTTTTATTAATATCATCATTATTATATTAATAATAAAATTTGATTTTTAAATGAGGAATTGGATGGGATAGCTCTTCCTTGTTACACAACTAATAAAGCTGATGTGGATGATGGTGAATAAAATATTTACACAATATTTTTATATCTTTTACATATTTCTGTCTGGAAGAACTTCTTGGGACCCATTTAGCTTGTATAGCTTGGGAGATGGAGGGGTGTAGTTGTTTGAAATTTCATTATTGATGCTCTGTGAAAAAAAATGTAACATGATCTTTATGAAGTCTAAAACAATGGATGGGAACTGTAAAACTTGAATATATCATGCATTTATCTAGAAGAAAAATATTGTATTATAACTGATAAACCAACTGAACCAAACTGAAACTTATGGGAAACAGTTTGAATGCAATAAAGACAATGACCATAACATCAAGAAAGAAAAAAAGAAAGATATCAAAGGAAGGAAGAGAAAAATAAAATAAATAGATTTTAGATCTGGAAACCAACTACTGTAGTACTGTATATTCATATAGCTGAAAATAATACATGTTTGCTAGGAAAATATCATATTATTGACTACTCACAGCTTTACTACCATACATTTCAGGACCAATGTGAGCCTCCGTTGCATCACTTGGACTAGGGAAAAATTGTCAAGATGAATTTAGTTTCATTATAAATGTGTCAGACAGAAGGGAAAAAACATTTATCATCATCTTAATAGCACACTACTCATCATGCACCAACAAAAGTAATTTATTACATGTATACTACTGGCACTGTATGGTATTTTTTCATACATAGCAAAATACTTTACCTTAGTGAAGCAGTTGAATTTGCAGGCTCTGGCTTCTTATCTAAATTAAATAATACCCTTTGTCAGCATATATATTATATATGCATGCATGTGCTTGTGAGAGAAGGAGGACATTTTTTATATCTTTGAATCTCCAAAACTTCAGCCTTCAAAAACAAGTTTTAGCTTTTGTCAGTAAAAAAAAATTACTAACTCAAACTGCCATTTGATAAATAGCTACCAAATACATAGTTACATGTATGAATTAAAATAAGAGTGTCACTACTGGAGTGGACTGGGTAACAGAATGAATAGTGTCTAACTAAAAACAAGTATTTACCATCTCTCACTCTCTTGCATATGATAGCTATGACCACAATAATAACAACAGCAAGCGCTGCTGCTCCAGTTATTCCTGCAATAACCTCATCTGACAGAGATTGCTCAACACTTGTCTTTTGTGAACCTATATTGTAAAAATAGTCATTTGAGTTAATTCATAATTTAATTACAGTAAAAATGAGAGCCTGGCATGGCTTTTCCTTTATAATCTAGATAATTAACAAGAAAGGTTATGTAAATTTTACATATTTTAGTTGAATTAACTAAATAGACTCACCGTCAACTTTAATATTAATAGTAGCATTGGGTCCTTCCCCATAATAATTCCATGGAATGCAGACATATTGACCAGCATTCTCCTTGTTAGCTTCATCAATGACATATCTTTGTGATGTAGAATTCTGAACCAGTTTGCCATTAAGAAAGAAACTGTATCCTGCCTTTGGGTTAGCATGAGCTGTGCAGTTGAGTTCAAAACCTTCTTTATTGATGGTACTAATGGTAGTCTTGGAGGCCAACAACTGGGTCTCCACAGGTTTGTCTTTTTTTAAGTAAAAAATAATAAACTTATGTTTTAAATCTTATTATTTTAAGTACCTGCCCTAAATATGGGTCCAGCCCCTGCTTTTTCAGTCCAGGTGAAGAATGCTTTTTTTTTTAATATACATATATATATATATATATATATATTGCTAATTGTTGTTCCTGAGAAATTGTAGGTAGCCATTCTAAGATTTCTTCTCATTCAATAGTTGTATACTTACAAAGAACATTAGGTAATTGTCCACACATTATGTTTGGTGTTGTGTTAGTAAGAGCTGTTTTTGTATGAGTGGGAAACATATGGTACTGTCTTCCAGTAATTCATGCAATCATGATGCATAGTTACGGCTACAATAAGGTACTATATGGCTGAAGTAGATAGATAGATACTTTTATTTAAGCAGGGTAATCCTATCAGTAAATATACACTTACTGTTATCAACAGAAGCCCTAAAAAGTACAACTATGAATCTGCTGTACCACTTCCCACTCATACAAAAACCCACCTATTGATAAATTACAGTAACTGACCCACTCCCCCATACTCGAACAGCACCAATACAATACATACTTGTATAAAAGAATTCTACTTACATTGGACATTAAGTTTGACCACAGATGGTGTTGTGTAAAAACTGCTCTTGACTTCACACTGGTACTGACCCTCATCATCAATTCCAACATTGAACACTACAAGTGAATTGTTTCTCATACTGAATTTGTTTTGTTCAGGATATATGATCTTTGGTACAGCATCAATTACATTATTAATATTGGTGATTGAAGCCAATGCCTGCCAGTAGTTAGATGTAGGAGAATTGGTCTGTCTGCTCCAGAGAACCACGTGAAACTGCAGCATTTCTTGGCTTTCGAGAGCAGAGAGTGAGAAATCACAGGGTAATGTAGTGTTTGAGCCAAGATAGGGACTAATGACGTGGCTGGATTCCTGAACCTGAGACCACTGGAAGCAATCTGAACAATGACATTGAAAATAAGAATGTATACCGTAAAATCCTGGTTATAAGCCTAGGGCTTTATACTAATTTGTAAGGGTTTTAATTTTTGAATAGCTCATATATAACTGAAAGGGTATTTGCATTAAATGACTAGTGAGCTAATAACCAAGAGGGCTTATAACCGAGAGGGCTTATAACCGAGAGGGCTTATAACTGGGATATCACAATAATAATTCAACGAAATTAAAAAGTTAGAAAGGCATGATCACAACCATGGTCCAAAATACATGTGACGGTTGTAAATTTTAATGATACAATAATGATTTTTCATTAATTAAGCATTTGTCAAAGCTACTATGACTAAGTGCCAACATCCAAAAATTCACATGACACTCACTCAACCCCCCCCCCCCCCCCCCCCCCAAACTCCCAAACTCCCAACCAAATTCTGCTCTATGATTCCTGCATGACATATTATATATAATGAAATTAATGAAGGATAGAAGTATGTATTTCTGGCAAGTTACTGACTGCTTTGATATATTTGACTTCCTAATTGACATAAACCAAATTAAGCTTAAGCTTATATTTTTTTGATCAAGCATCTTTTTAAACTAGCGAAAATGCGCCACTAGATATTTATTATTAAGAATTATTACTAAGGCCAATTTGCTATGAATATTTTCTAAATGAAAAGTAATAGATTGAGCTAGTACGGGAATATGACACTAAAACTGCTAAAACGATCAATCGTGATCGTGAAGCCTCTCAGGATCAAGATGAGAGCAAACCGATAAATTATGACGTAAAATCTTAACTTTATCCAAGTTAGTAAATACAATATTTAATAGTTCAATTTAATACGAATATTTAGTATCAGTAGCATCCCTCAATGACTCATTTTACATTCAAAAAAATAAAATTTATGCTCAAGGGATTTTTTGTCTTCGTTTGCAAGTCGTTCGAGTCCCCCAACTTGAATCCCTCGGAAAGTTGCAGAAATATTTGTTTTTTTACGAAATATTATAGACTTGAAGAATGTTTACAAACTTACCTATAGGTTGTAATATGACTAATAACACAGAAAGGAGGAGAACGTGGTTATTTAGCGCCATTTTCAGAGTGACTTTCGATGAAATTCTTCTGTGACCTCACATCAACATAAGTTTCTGGATGACAGCGCGGTTCAACTACGTGATTTACAAGCTGTCAATCAAATAACCGGAAATAGAATTATCGAAAAAAAAAGGGTTGGTTCGGGAGGGGAGGTAGGGGGGCGTATATTTAATATCGGACTACTTGATTCTGCGAAAATAAAATAATAGCCGACATTCCTTACATCTTCTAACGTTAAACATTTATGAAGTGCATTACTCGCTTTCAATCCCTGGAGGGGTTCAATATTTTAAATTTGCTCCCCTCACCTCACAACCCGCCCAAAGCTTAGAAGTCATATACTATATCTTGGAATCCGAGGAGATGGATGACTAATATTTTTCTTTTCTTTTCTTTTCTTTTCTTTTCTTTTCTTTTCTTTTCTTTTCTTTTCTTTTCTTTTCTTTTCTTTTCTTTTCTTTTCTTTTCTTTTCTAGCAGATGTCATCAATAGAGTATGAAGTAAGAGATCACATCTCAGTGATCTATGATAATTATTTGAAAATCTATTTTTATCTCCGCGCGCAGTCCGAAATATTTTTATCATGCGATTTCGAGGCAAAAACTAGCTGCGCGCAGAGCTAAGAATATATTTTCAAATAAGACCCGATTTAGACATTGAATTTCACATGTGCCGAATCTAATGCAAATGAGTAAACCTATTGTTTGAGTTAATTTGCATTAGATTCGGCACATGTGAAATTCGACGTCTAAACTTGGCCTAATTTTCATGGGGATAGATCTAGGTATGGGAGATGTGCTATCTTACTTCATACTCTCTTGTGGACATATATGCTACAAATATACTATATTTTAAAACACAGACTACAAAATTGAACCGTATACATAAAAAAAATGACTGAAAGTGAGAAAGAAAGAAAGGTCAGGAATGGCACAACGTTTGATGTCTGGAATTCCTGGTCCCATGTTTCAAATAAAACATGTACAATAACAAAAACTCAAAACAAGAGAAATACTAGGTCTGCTAGTCATAGTAAGGGGCCATTCGTCCACGATCTAAGAGTGTACTAACTTCCCCATTACGGCTTCTGCTGAGCCTCCTGATCAGTCTATAAATACTGCCGGGATAGCGGTATCGAGGGGACCAGGGGGTGCTGGAAAATAATATCAAAATAGCGCTTAAAAACTAGTGAAGAATTTTAGGTTAGCTAATATAATCCCCGGGGGAAGATAGTGGAGAGTAGAGGACGAATGAAAAACAAAGGGACTTTCTTTATTTTAAGCTTTATTTTTATTTTATATTTTTCCAGGTTTTTTTGGGCACATTACTCGTGCACTACCACTACTGATTCAATATAATATACAAGATTTATATAGCGCTTATAGATGTAATGTCTGAACCAGCATACACCATATGAAAAAAGGCGTGGACATGGATATTCCTTAGTTCATCAGTTATTGAAGACACCATTGCTTTCATTGTAAAGAGTATATCGAACTCAAGCAAATCACTAATTCAGACCACAGGCAGCCCAAACAATCCATTTTTAGCTTTTTTTACAGTAAATGTATATTTTCCTCTCGATGGTGGACGTAAACCTACTCCATGGTAACCAGTCGTCCAATCAGATGGAGTTTTGCAAAATAAAGCCCGGTTACGAAGTCAACGGTTAACGCACGATCGAGAAGAAAATATGTAGCGGAAAATCACTCAATATCTAGGGTTTCGTGAGGTCTAACTCGGAATCCATGAAAATATTGCTGGTTTCTGGACAAAAGTATCATTAATCTGTGGTGCTGACGGGATTTTGGAAGCAAAGGATAGATTAAACATGATTTTCTAGGCCATCGAAGACAAGGGGTGCCTAGCCGGAGTAACCAGCCTTCCCATCTTTAAGTACAAGTGGGCAATTTGTTTTTAGAAATCCGCTCTAAAACGGCCAAAAATCACCCAGAATGACACTAAATACCTTTAACAACAACATAGGACCAAGGTATGTTCAAATTTATTTCAACAAAAAATACGTTGTATATCGTCCCATACATTTACTTTAAAAATAGCTAAAAATGGATTGTTTGGGCTGCCTGTGGTCTTAATTAGTGATTTGCTTGATTTCGATATACTCTTTACAATAAAAGCAATGGTGTCTTCAATAACTGATGAACTAATAATATATATTTTTTGAAATCATTGATCATTCGTGGTGCTAGTTCCCAGTCTTTTACTCGTTTTTCATATGGTCTATACTTTTCCATAAAAATCCTTATCTAATTTTTAAATTAAACAATTTGAATTAATATTTAATTCTATTTCTTCCCTTGCTCTATGTTTTAACCAACAACTCTACCTCATTACTAATGATTGAGATGCTCTTTTTCATTTATAGTGTTTAAGGGCAGGTTTAAGCGTACGCTTGGAGACAGATCATTTACAGCAGCTGCTCCTAAAACCTGGAACGATTTACCTAGTTATATTAGGAAAGAGGACAATTTTAACAAGTTTAAAAGTCTTTTGAAGACACATTATTTTAGAGATGCGTTTAACAACTCAACTTAGTTTATTATTTGTATTCGACTTGTTTTACTAGTTTTTCGTTATTTATTTTGGTATATCTTATTTTTAAGTTAAAGCTATGCATATTTTATTCTATTCGTAACTGCATGTAAATGTCTTAACATTAGTACTATCACATTTTGTATATATTCTAAATAGTTTAGTGTATTATATTTTATATTTTATCTAGTGTAATGCGCATTTGATCATATTTCACATGTTAAAATGCGCAATATAAGTATTAAATATTATTATTATTATTATTATTATTATTATTATTATTATTATTATTTTGGCACAGCTGCGTCGTTGTATTTGTCAGATGACCTGTTAGTGCAAAAGGGCTTATTCCTATTCCTATTTGTTCCCTTTCTGTCTATATAGTGTTATATCTTAGAAGGCACGAACTGTACTAGTGACTCGTACTGTGAGTCTTCTTCCTCGGGGTGCGGGTTGCAATTAACAGTGATCATTGGAACACGGACTTTCCGCTTTGGCCTGAAACCACATTCTTCAACTGTCGTATAACCCTCATCGGTAGGAGTGGCAATGCTTCTTGCAAGGGACTGTGATCCTTCGCGTTCGGGCACAACAGCATCTATTGGATTTTGGTAGGGATCCTCGTTAATGGGAATTGCTGTCTCTGCATCTGCGAGTGAGAATGACAAGGGTAACGTTAGGGTTAAAAAGAAGTTGTGGAATACGCACACCTGAACCAACTTTAGAGATAACAATAACCTCAATACGTACAAAGACATTAAGGCATTAACCATAAAGCCCTGGTGAGTATAACCTGGTGCTCGGCCTTTGACCAACTAAGCAAAATTTACCTTTTCCCACTTTCATCTTTCTTTTCTGCCAAAAGGTTATTAATACAACGCCGGCGACGATGACAAAACCCACAACTACGCAAGCTATTAAGATCAATTTCCTCGAAAACGTTTGCGTCGTTTGATCCAAGCCTTGGGAAAAAAAGAAAAGTCTGTAGTGGGGAATATTTTTAAAAACAATCTAGACATCTAGACAATCTAAATAACAGTCATGTGCTCATAACGAGGGACTTTACCTCAACGGTCCCTTGCTTAGAAAGCTTCTCTTAAATGGTAAACTAGACGCATCATTTCATATTTATAGATGACTAACTGTATAGAAGTACATTTATGTTAACTTGAACTGCGATCAAAAGCCAGTCTTTAGAACACGAACGGTGTACATACCTTTGTCGGCCGTACTGCAGTTGCGCGCAGTCGTCACTGAATCGGAAATTGAAACGAAGATACGGCGTTTGTTTAAACAAAAAAAATATTGGATATTGACAAAATAGCAAAGAGAGGAAAAAAGAAAGATGTAAACAAACAAACAAAGGATCAATGGAAGGTTAGGGGGGAGAGAAAGAATAAAAGAAATAATAAAAAGAAAGATGATTGGAAGTATCAGATGGATCAAAATAGAAAACAAAATATGAATGTATGCGTGTGTGAAGGAATGGTCAAGCGTAATAAATCGATGTATGAAAAATAAAAACTCGATCGATTAAATATACGAAATCCATTAGTTACATATCTTATGAAAGGTCCTTTACCTTCCACATGTATTTCTGGGCTGCTTATGTTTCCCATTGCATTTCTTGCATGACAATAAAACCTCAAAGTTTTTGTAGCACACTTCACATACGGGACTTGGTAATATTTTCCAGTGCTTACAATATCTCCAGTATCCCCACTAGTCCATGTAATGTGTGGAGTTGGGATTCCTGTGGCGTCGCATTTCAACATTATGCCACTGACCGTCATGTTGTACTGCTTACGTATTGGTGCTATGAACCTTGGAGGGACTGGTTTAAAAAAAAGGACGGCGTCATTTTAAGAAGCTTGTGCTGTTTTTTGTTTCCCTATCTATTTTACATGCATTCTGACGTTTTATGGGGCTTGGGGGATATATTTTTGCCTAGACGCGGACAAAGCTGAGGAAAGCCAGAAACCCAGAATGAGCTGAAGTTGCTTCTTATACATCGAGTGATGGAATAAATTAGCAGGTTTGGGAAGACACTTACCTATAGTTACACCTTTTCTTCAGTGCCCGGACCGAGTTATTCAAAGTAATAAAGTCTCTGCACAAAGCTACTTACCATACAAAGACAAAACATCTTTCAGGTTTGGAAAGACCATGCATGCACCTATATATTTCTACCTTTTTCAGTTGACGGACTGAGTTATACTAAAAGTTATACAGTGTCTGCACAAAGTTACTTACCATGCAACGGCAAAACCTCTTTCTTGATTGGTCCTTGTCCATATTTATTGCATGGGATACAACTTACGGCTATTTCGTGTTTTTTGTCTTTTCTTGGAGCTGGTATTTCGATAGTCTGTAGACCATCACTCGAATTGTATTCTTTATCATTAATATTGATAATAAAATGATTGGAAGGAGGAGAAGCATCAGCTTTGCATTTTATGTGTATTATATCGACATCGTCTCTGTTGGTCAGTTTTACCAACAGTGTTGTATTCTCTGGCTCGTATTCTGAAAGCAAAGGTAAAAGAGCTGTGCAATCAAACAACCAGCCAGTACGTAGCTTTGGAAATGTACGCAGAGACTGGAAATGCTTGTTGGTTGGTTAAATTGCACATTTGCAATTTTTCAGATTGCGGCTGCCTCAGAAATTGGCAAGGCAGATAGTTTACTTGATTCTGTTTGGAATGGTTCAAAACTAGCACTATGTAATTTTGGAGATATTAGTCATAATAGTTTATGATTGTATGTAATGATTGCAATTTACTATTGAGAAATGCAATAATCCTCCTTTTCGAAAAGTTGACAAAAAAAAAAAAAAAAAAACATTTTCCCCGATTTATTTCAGTTTTTCCACAACTTTTAGTAAAAATTGAAAAACTGACAATTTTAGAAATATCACCTAGGAAGTTTCCAAAATATCCTAACTTTAGAATGTCCTGGCATGCTCTGGAACATGTTAATCTTATCGGTATCATGCAACCCATGGGAAGTAATACAATACATATATTATTTATCCATGAAGTTTCCGTCAAACCTGATGCTTTAGCCCATTTCGAGTCACATTGGAGTCAAATGAAATCAGAACGCCAGCTGATGAAGAAGGATACATGAAATTCATCCCAGATTCAGTATAGATATGTCATAAAAAAAGACTAGACAAATCAAAGCCTTTTATGTGAAATGCAACCATTGGTTTGTGAAATTAATAATAGGAAATCGATATGGTACGGTTGTTAAAGTATGTCATGCAAAACTCTATATGATCATTACATACATACCAGTGACATTCACTGCCGTGCAGACTATGTTTCTCCCGAATTCGTTATTTGCATCACAGCAATATCTCCCTTCTGATCTTTTGCCAGTTATGTTCAATACAATGTCTGAAGAGCTGTCAATCAGTTCATTGGTATCATCGTGTATCCAGTCAACATGAGGTTTTGGGATCCCTGTTGCATTACACTGTAGTTTGATCGCATCACCTTGTTTGCAGGACAGTTGTGGTATGTGATAGGTAATACGTGGCACATCTTGAAAAAAAGGATAATAAACAATTTAATCAGAAACTTTATAAAATACTTCGGAAGAGACAGGACACGATGCTTTGTAGTGAAGAAAAAGAACGCGAGTGCTGTGTGTTATGTGTAGTCATAAAGCACGCGAGAACTAGCAGAACGCTATAGAAGTAGTGATAGGGATGCTTCTCGACACTTCTCGAATGTTCTGCCAGTCCCCAAAAGCCTTATAACTGTACGCAGCGCAGTAAACAATAGGCAATATACAAGAGCTCGAATTTCTAGCACAAAACATGATGGGAAACCGAGTACTTAAACAGACAAAAATAACAGTAATTTCTTAAGTTTTATTTTTGCAGTACTCGGTTTCTCAGAGTGCTTTGTGAGCTTTGATGCACATTGCCTATTAAAGTTTTTTTTTTCATTTCTTTCATAAAATACAAATTAGAATAACAAAAAAAAAAATAAAAAATGTGAGCGCATGTGCTTTGTACTCTCATAATCAGAAAGCGATATTTATATCATTTTATATTTTATATTATATACTTTTTAAACTCGAACAAAGTATTAAAAAGGGTCATGCAACTGCAATATAATAGTATTTACCGTAAACAAACACTCTAGAACACTTTCTTTCTTTTCGATTTCCAGCTATTGATCTCGACACTACTTCACAACAGTAGGTGACATTATGTCCAATCTTAGCAAGGTGCACAATAAGGCTGATGTTATTTTTGCCAAAAATCAAGAATGAAGAATCCTCCCTTTGGTATAAGTAATACTTATCATCTCCCTTATGTCTTGAAGCCATTGCATTTTCTTTCACATGCACTTTGTTTTCAATGTCAGAAGACAAAAATGTTTCGTTTTCATCCATTCTGTAATGCCAGTGCAGGCTAAGAGGACTTCCTTGTTCTACGTAGGTTCGTTTATCTGGTACATCAAGCCATGAAATTCCGTCTGGAAAAGAATACAAGTTTCTTTTTAATGGAACCTACTCTAATGATGAAAAGTATACTGACTAAAGTTCAAGAGGGTAAAATCGTTCATTCGTTCATTAAAAAAATGATAAAGAATTAGAGGTATCCATAACTCGTTGTTGCTTTTTTTAGTATAGTAAGAAACGGCAAAATTTGAAAACATGCAGGTAAAGGAGATAAAACGCTTAATATTACTGTTCTGTCCTTTAATTTGAATTTGAAGCCCATTTTACGTTTGTGACTTTTATCTTGATCAGCGCGTAATAATGAAAACAGCGGTAAAGAATAAACGTACCTGCAAGATCTAGAGTTAAAATGACCATCACACATGGAACAGCGTGAAGAAAGAAGACGTGCTGATACAATGATCGGGTTAGTTGAACAAGACCAGGTAGGGACATACCTACCATCAAATCATGTTAAGAAATAAAATATGATTTTTAAAAACGTAACATTTTCTCGTATATATTTATAACTATTATCTATTAAATGAAAATTAAAGAGATATAAATGATAAATAAACAATTGTTCCTAACAGACAGACAGAGACAGTCAGATATAAGAAAGAAAGGAAAGAATAGATGGATGGATGAATTAATGGATAAATAAATGAATTATATTTAAAATAAATACAAAGCAAACTTAGTCTAAAGTCAAATGTCGAACGGACATAAAATAAGGCAGCCTTATTATCCATTGTTTTCAATGCCGACTACGGTTCATGTGAAGTTAAATAATTGACCTGAGCTTTAAATTTCCGTTGCCCTGCGCTTGGTTAAAATCTTTAGATTAGTAAATCACTACCACAAGACATCCCAAACACAATTATTGCTTAATGCTATGATGAGTGGGTCCCTCGTCAAGCAACGTATCTCTAGCCCATGAAGAGATTACTGTCACCCGAAAGTAACAGAATTATAGCTATCGTTTGCTTTTGATACAGCAATTCGCGTTTAAGTTTGCAGCGCGAACGTTAACATTTCCCGATTTGGTTTGAGTTTTAAAAAGTTGCGTCAAACTCGAAACAAATCGGAAAATATTCGCACTCCATACTTAAACGAATTAGCTGTAAAGCATCGATAAATTTTAAAACTTTAAAATAGTCAACATTCAAATATATTGAATAAACTGGCAGATGAGACAACAGTAAAAGGTCTAGTCTCGGATTCTAGTTGGTAAACTGTTTGAACTCACGAATAGGAACACTGAACTAAGTATATTCTCTCGATTACCCTTTAAAGTGTAGCCTACGAGGCCTTCGGCTCACGAGGTCACAACGTCATACTTTAGAAAAATTGCTAGCCCATCAAGTTGATTTTTCTTGGCTTCATACTCGTCGATTACGTTCGTTCGTCCGTACATACATATAATCGTTCGTCCATGTACGTCACATATGGATCATTTGGAAATTTCTATAAATAATTTATTCCTATAGATATTTTTTTATTACATACTGAGACAGTTAGTGTTTTACAAGGAAATACGCAACTCGTATTTTTGCTGCGAACTATGTATACATCCGGGAACTCAACTTATTTTCTATATCATCACATTTCAGAATGGATCCAAAGTCGGAATGAACATATTCTCGACGGCCTCACTCGCGATCTAAACTGCTAGGCGATACAATCTGTCGGACTTAATTAAGATCAGACGTCGTACTTCTCATGAACGTAAATTCACAATATATATTAGATTCATAGAATAAAATTTCTTTATGGACTCCTAACAGGCAGGAAGTATAATGCTTCATTGATATACACTTACTTTTGATTCTGCTTCTTGAACGATAAATTTTACTTGAATGGTGATATGTTCCTTAATTTTCCCAAACTGGCAATAATCTTAATTACAGATTAATTGTGTACCATTGAAACTAGTACAAAATCGAATTTAATTCCTTGTAATTAATAAATATTTTTTCCCCCATGTAATAAATGATTTTTCTTAGAATCTTCGCATGCTGCGCATGTGATATGAGCCGTCATATTTTAAATTTGTTCATTACCCGTGACACGAAACTAGTTCCTATGACGTGATAGTGAAAGTGTCCACCGAACTAGTGCCAGTGTCAATGGCCATTTTTGGCAATACTTTTCTTAAAGCTTGTCTCATGATTGTAAAGAGCGCCTTTGAATATATACATAGAAAGGGCGATATATAAATCATAAATCATTATCATTATCATTGTGTTCGAAACCAAGAACATGACAAAGCCGTTGTGTTATTATGGTGAAGCGTCATATCATTACTATAATATAATAATAATAATAATAATAATAATAATAATATTTAGCCCACAAGTAAAATATACAATGATAATAATAAGACAACAGCTGACTACTGACGACGGGAAAAGAAAATGTAGATACAACACGGACACAAATATTGTATACATTCATCTTCTACTAAAATTTTAAAGATAAAATTGAATTTGGCTGAGAAAATTGGAATTAAAATTTATGCAAATCAGGACGATTTTGTATCAGATATACAACCTCCTCCACGGACAATGATTTATATTGTGTTTTCGTCATTAATTATTCATGAGTTTTATAAACAATAAACACACATTTAGAAATAGCTAATAAACAGAAATAGGAAGGGAAAAAAAATCAGATGAAAAAGACTGGTACTGACGCTTAACATGAAAGGATTCAAGAGAAGAGTTAGCTGTAAGGAGTCTATTTGACCTTTTGTTTAGCGTCTTTTTTCCGTTGCTGAGCCCGCCAAACCTCGTGCACTTCGATCGGTTCGTTTATTCAAATCTAGTATGTTTCAGTTGTACTCTGCTAAAGTAAATTATTACTACTCATTAATAAGTTACTCAAATTCCTCTTAAAATCTAAGGCAAGAAAGACCTCTTCTGTTGTTCTCTCGACCGTCTGCTCTGAAATACAGGCACATAGTGAAGATACAAACAAACAGTTTTCAGTCACAAGCTACCAACAAAGTAGGCACCTAGTCCTAAACCATATATCAGCTTTATAAAGTCTGTACGAGCCAAAACCTAATAGGCTGGAATTTAATATGTCGTTGGTCGCAATTTCCACTGTTTACACTGCTACTCAGTGATCGACAACCGTCGGCACATAGAGGGAAGTTGAGCAAAAGACTACAGCCAACCAAATACATCGTTACAGTAGCTTCCCATGTACCTTTACGTACAACTCTAGACCGATGTACTGTATATGATTGGCGGTAGCCACTTTGCCAAGTTACATTTTGCGACTCTGCTGTCTCGACCACCGCCGGGCAATGAAAACAAGAGTAAACTCGGTAGAAATGCTACATGATTAATTGCACTTACTTCTGATTCTTGAACGATAAATTTCTCCTGAACGTTCATATATTCCTTAATATTCCAAAACTGGTAGTATTTTTTATTCACATTTTCCTTTTCAGTATATGGTCGATCGAATTATTGAATGTAATCCTCTAAAAACTGAAAATGTTACTGATATTCTTGGAAATGACACGAGATCACTAGCTTCCAGGAAACCATATGTAACCATAGGAACGCATATTTAACTACTGAGGATGACATGAGCGTCCGTCTGTTAAAAAAAAAAATTGTTTGAAACAAAAATTCCTGGAATTGCCTGTGAGTGAAAGCTAGTTTCGGTGAATAGTTAAATTGTTCAGCGGCGACAGCGTTATGATGGTACGGATATAATACAGCGATCGTCGCTCGCTCGCGAAAATTCTCGCTTCGCTCGAATTCAAAAACTCCTCCGAAGACAATAGAGGTCAACTTGTGGCAAGTCTATGAATATTCATACCACCTACCGTAAGGCGATTCAACTGACGAGAAAGATTGTTAGCTTGGGATGCGAAAGACGTAAAGGAAGCCCTAACCGAGAAAATATGTCTAATTAAGACGAAATTTGATCTACTGCAAGAAATAAAACCGAATTCGTCTGTCCTAGCGCTCTTGACTGTCAAACGTGTTGAAGTCAGTTGGTCTCAGTTCGATGAAAATCTTGAACACAACATCATGTCAGATTTAGTGCCAGCTGGAACTAACAATCCATGTGCATCAGGTATCTAATTCTATCATTTATAGAGGAACTGGAAAAAAAAACTGTATATCTAAGTAGTCAAATCTGCCTAGAAGGCCTTTTTTCCTCCAAAGAGGGAGGAAATTGGAATGACTCGCCATTACATTGTAAAGAGGTGGCCTTTAAGGCAGGTTCGCCTACTAAATTCTCCAAAACCAAATATCATAACTTCAGAAATTACTTTTGTCAATGACATAGTTCTGTCTAGGGTAGTGATTAAATAAGTTAAACAAGAAACGGATTGTGTAAGAAGGTAATACGAATTCAGATGTGATAATCAGAAGATTCAAATTGTGCATATATAAATACGTTTTATATACGTGGATTATACTAGCAAACAATACATATTTTCATATCGTAAACCAAGATTACTAATGATTTGAAAGTCCTAGCTCTTCGCATTCGATTTTTGTTCGACAAAGTGAAATAGGTATCGGTTTACGGCTTCAGATTCTACCACAATAGTGCATGTTTACATAGTAGCCTTACACGTTTAAAAATACACATTTTCAAATTCATTAATATGCAACGAGAGTAACGCAATAAACAATCATGGTCATGACGGAAGTCCGCTGTAAATTGGATATAGAATTGTCCTCGTTTGTATTCAAATATTAATATACACAGACTTCTACTCCTACAAATTGAATGTATACAATATCCGCGTTCGGCCTGCGGTTCGACCTTGTAAATGCCAAATATAATGCCCAATCAGACCGGTAGATTAAATTTCAATATTTCTGAGGTGCTTATACTTTTGCTCTTTTAGAAAAAAAAAAACAACGATCATATGAAAGGTCTCATTCTCTCCAAACCCCAAATTAACCTTTCTTATACTTGTTATCTGCAGTGCCGTTTGTGGTGGAAGAATGGGACGAAAAAGCCAGCCTTTCCCCACTTCATTTGTCTTACGTCATCAGCACGTTACTACCAAAACGACTAGTAACTTTAAATCGAGATTTCAACATAGAATCACAGCTCAAAGCATTTTGTGATGAGAAACATATAACTAATGCCGTACCGGTGGGCAGTTCAACAGAGGGGCTCAATATTCCACACTCCATGTCAATCGAACTGGATTCACAGCTTGGCACTTATGCAGATGCAGATATATTATTTGTTGAGAAAGATTTCCAGATATCCACAACAGATCCGATCCAGGATTCAGATATCCAAGCGAAATTGGAATCTGGCGATGTTCACCCAGGTTACGCCAGAGTGTGCTTACAGAGGTGTACTGAGGATCTCAGGGATGTTATTACCCTGAATGATAAAAAATACCTGAGCGGACAGGGGATTCAGAATAGGAGGAAAACAGAAGTGACCAGCAGAAGCCCTGAAGATGACCAAAAACTCATATTGATTCATGGTCCAGCAGTGTCAGTGGAATACTCAACCATCTTAAACGCTGAAAATATACAAGCGCATGGTATTAGGATTGCCCTTGACATGGTGTTTGCGGTTCAAGTCAAGAAGTGGCCCTCGGAGGCAAGGGAATGGGTCGAAAGAGCAAAGCAAGGAAAATGGCTTGAAGATGACTTGGTGGAAGCCATCGTTTCAGAAGGATGCCATGTCGTACCAGTTGCGCACAAGCACAGTCTTAATCCAAATGGAGAATGGAGAATTTCTTTTGCAACCACAGAAAAGCAAATAGCAAAAAGTGTTGTAACTGATGCTCAACGCCAGTGCTATATCTACTTCAAAATACTCCGGTATCTTTGTCTGAAAGATTTGGAAGTGATTTCCTCATACTGTTTGAAGACGGTGTTCTTCTATGCATGCGAGGCTATTCCAAAGTCTTACTGGGAGAACCATATTGGACAATGCTTACTATACCTGCTTGATAGTTTGATAGCGTGTGTCAAACAGAGAAACATCCCAAGCTTTTTCATTCCAAAGAATAATCTTGTGGATCACGTACCGGAAGAAAAATGGCAAGAAGTGGAAGCAAGACTCATGGAAATAAGAAAAGATCCTATATCACCAATTTTGAAGTTCACGGACACAGCTGTTATTAGCAATTATGAGATCCCTTTTGTATTTCGAAAAAATATTGCCTACGTCTTGGAAGATATGGAAAAGTTCAAAGTCCACAGAGACATCAGAAAATCCGCGTTTGATGCATTTTTCACGACCTCGTTCAGAATGGGTTTGCTTCTCTTAGACAAAGGAAAACCAAAAGAAGCTGTTCAGATCTTAATTGATTCCTATCCCATGATAAACAGAGATCTTGGACCGATGCCTCTTCTTTACTATCTAAATGAAGCTTCGATCCTCATCCAAGATAGCCGGCTTTTTCTCCTTTTGCTTCAAGAACTCTTCGGAATGGCCGACCAATATCCAGAGTTTAAGCAGTTAAAGGAAAATCTGGCTTGTGCGTACCATGCAGCTTCACACACCTATCCAGAGGGATCCTCAGAGAGAGTGGAATATCTTCAGAAGGCAGAAAAAATGGTACAAGAAGAAATAGAAGCCCAAGGGCTAAGCTCTTGTGGAATACACGTAACGTATGCCACCATTCTTATGTCACTCAACAGATACAAGGAGGCCATACAGATCCTTCAAATCATTGTAAACGCAGCAGATAAAAGTACTAAGAAAGAAATCCAAAGTGATATGACGGAATTTGGATTCAGCGAACAAATATGTCTTGATTCAGATTTGCAATTAGAAATATCAACACATATGAAAATAGAAGGGCCATCGCTTATCTTTGCTTTTTATTTCCTGGTAAAATGCTTAGTACAGGAAAACGAAGAAACGAAACTGAAGACTTTTTTCGACAAATATCAGAAGGTTTGTGAGCTGTGTGAAGATGTTACTGGATATAAACTGCTTGGTTATAGCTATTATCAAGTAGGACAGAAGCAAAAGGCTAAGGATGCCTTCGTGGCAGCTTTGCAGAAGATGCCAGGAAACAAACTGCTTATAACAAACATTGAAAAGTGTACAAATACATAAGTTTGCCTCCAAAGTTAGCAATCATGCATGATTCTCAAGACAAAACCAAGAAGGGGGTAGATAAGCTTACGAAAACCAGTAATTTGAGTGCTCCAAAGGATATGCAGCGTTAAACTCGATGCGGGCCCAATCCTGTCTTCTATTTATCAAAAACAACTTTTTTGAAGGACATCGTGCAATCTTCCTCATCACCAGCGCTAGCTCTGGTAGTTACTTGCCTTGTCCTGTAGAGGTCGACAGTTTGGCACAAACAACCGCGTGGTCTGCTTCGGTGGCCTATCGAGCTCTTGCAGGTCCTTCTAGGCTGTCGTTACCAGTCTCTGGTAATGGATGGTAACTTTGCGTACGGATTGTTGGACTGAAATGACAGTAGTGGCTTGTTGTCTGTTCCTAGATCGCTGATATCGTTGAGTTTCAACCCGCTTTCCACTTTCGCAAGTTATTTGAAATAGCTGTAGCTTGTCTAGAGGCTTGATCGTCTAGTTGTTTCTTTTTGTAATGTGAACTCTAAATTCATGTTTTTGCGGGTCGTGTTGAATCGTATTGTATATTTTTCATTATTTTATTTGAATAGTCTCCAAGTACGAATCTCGCATTTCTTGGATAATTCTATAGTTCTTGTGTAGTAGCATTCTTGACTTCAATTTAAATTTAATATAAGGTGAAGTTAAATAAGGGTACAAACATTTAGCAACGAAATAGTAATGGACACCTAGGATAAATGAAATTTTAATTAAAATTGCAGTGCCTTCCATGTTCACGTGATAGTAACAGCTGTCAACTTGGTTTGCCTGTGTTGTGGTCAGATTCCATGTTTGTGCTGAATAGGTTAGACGACTACTGACAAACGCATTAAGGAAGTTCATTCGTATTACTAATCTGATGTTGAAATTCTGAAGCTTTGGTTTCAGTTCTTGAAACTTAGCTGGCTTCTGCTAGGTCGTTGATGCGAAGTGTTATTTCAGTTGCAAAGAAGAATGCACCAAAAATGTATGTCATGCATCACATTGGCGGAGATTACTGAATTGAAAGTAATAACAAGCAAAACATATTTTGTCATATTACCCAATTAGCTTCGAACATGGAGACTCGTCATATATGTTTAGGTTAAAGTACACCAACTTTGTTATTGTTTTAGTAATTTGAGACATAGATTGACCTGACTAACAAATATTCTTAACATTTCTATGTTGTTCATTGGGGATGTTATTATTTGAATCGGTAGATATTACAATGGCAATTTTTGCTCTTAAACATACTGTTGCCATGGAAACGGCTTAAAAAAACACACCACTCTGCTCGTTGGTATCTCAGTTTTATAAAGCAATAAGATTTACATCTCAATAATCAATATTTAAGTTTTTACTGCGTCTTTAAAAATTGAAACATATTCCTGTTGGTTTTAGGGGTCAAAATGAGCGTTTTTAGAAAGGCACCCTAACTTACCAGCAAGATGACAGAACCCACTAATACTCTAGGATAGTAAATAACTTACTAGGATCTACAACTGCGCACAGTCTGTGCAAAGTTGGTGAACGTACCCCGATGTATCACCCCCTGCATGGTCCTTTCTTAAACAAATTCCTAGGCCCTTCAACTCGACGTTTTTTTTTTTCTATTTTGAGTCTATCAACTAATTTTCTTTATGCGTATGACAAATTTGAGTTACATTAATTTAGTCTATGGGCTCTGTTTTCAAAGCATCCCCTGTTTTTACCATAGTGCTATCTCTCAGAGGCATTCAATTATATCGCACACGAGTAAGAGTCCCAGACAAAGCTGTGGCCTTTTTGCATGAAATTATAATATTCCCATCTTCTATGACTATCTAAACAGTTTCTTCTGCGCTTGGTACTTTCTTCACAACAGCGTAAACTGGATCCTCGCCTTTCTTGTCGACCGGTTTCTCGTCATTTGCGGGTGATTCTTTCTTTCTTTTTAAGAAACGATTCTTTTTTTGCTTGTCCTCAACCTCATCAATGGTTGCGTAATGTTCTTCGTGATGCGGGACCACTTCTCCAACCTTACCACTCACAGTTATTGGGACAGCATCTGTTTGCTCTACGTAAATTGACTCTTTGGCTTTTTTACGCAAAACGAGAAAATAAGTATTATTTTATAAAATTAATTAAATGATACAGATGCTTTCAAGGGGTACATCTTAACAGAGCAGATTTGGCATGAATGTGAAACTGGACAGCACTAACTGTAAAGGTAAACTAATGAATTGACAACTGCTTTTGAAGCAATCATCTTTTGAAGAAAGCAGGGTAGCATGGGTGTCGTACGCTGCTAACGCGTCGCCTTTCACCACTGTGTATGCAGTTCCAAAGGATCGGGCATCTGGTTCGAGCCCTGCGTTCGCCATATGTGAATTGAGTTTGTTTGATGTGTTGTTCTCTACTGTGCCACGAGGGGTTCTCCGGGTACTCCGATTTCCTCCCTCAATAAAAATCAACATGTGAGTGAGCGTTGTGTGCATATAATACTGAACGTAGTGGTAGTGTGTGTAAGTGAAAAGTGTCCCCAATTAGTGCGAAAGCGCTAGAAAGACTAGACACTTAAATAAAGAGATTTATTTATTTATTTATAAGCAGATTGCGAAAGATCATTGCCAATTAGAACACTTATAGACACGTTCACAACACGGCATGTCCTTACCATATAAATGCTTTTCTGCTCTAGCGTGTAAAAAATTCAGTGTTGCAATTGCGCAATTTCTTTTACCTTTAAGTCTTGAAGTTCCTGTTATCCAAATTCTTGTAATCACCACAAGCACAATGACCACTAAGAAGACGACAGTCAGTGACACACCGATGATAACGACAAGCTCATCATTTATCCTTTTAATGCCAACTTGAGATAATAAAAGAAGATTTCACATCATATATTGCAAAAAAAGAATATCATTTAACAAAATTTATATAACGTCATGGAATGAGGTACAATAAACCAAAATGTAAGAATGAAAGAACAATGAATGAACGAACGAACGGAAGAGCAAGCAATGACAATGACAATATGCTTATATACACCTTAAGTTTACTTGTTGCAAAATAATTTACAATGCTGTTTTTTTTTCGGTTTCAGCTAACTGGATTAATCAAAGGTGGTTATACGAGCCAGTGAGCTATATATATTAAGTAGCAATTTTTTTTAGTCATACTGAAACGATGTATTCAAAAAAAAATAAAAAATAGGCAAAAAAGAAATAAGTTAAGAAAAGGAAATGAATATACAATATATGTATTTTTCTATAATAATAGCACACGAAAGTAAAGAGAGTTTTGGAGAATACTAATCTAGATATGACTTTAAAATTGATGCTTTTAGTAAATCTTTAAATTTAAATATGCAAGCAAGTGCAAGGAAGGCATTGATAAGTCACTTGAATTACAAAGACAACTAAATACCAAAATCAAATGCATTTCTTAAAATATATGACGTACCTTGGCAGGATCTAAGAACTCCAATAGCATAATCCTTTGTCATTACTAAAACATAAAGATACCTGGCGATTATACAATCCATACCTTGGATTTTACATTGAAAGTGAACGATTACTTATTTAGTTTTGCATTCATTTACATGCATAGACTTCCAGCAACAGTATCATCAACGTTAACTCAATGAACTCCTGGTGATTTCAACTATGACCACCTACAGCAGTACAGTTTCTGTGTTATGTTTTATTGCAGAGATTAGTTTCAGCATTGAAAAAAAATCCAGGCACTCTTAAAAACTTTCCAAATACTTATTTTTACTTTCCAAGCGTTTTTGTCGCAAAAACATTGCTGTCGCTGGTGTTGCAAGGTATTCTACATTGTTTCCACCGTGTTCAAAATGCAGAAAAATATATATAGAATAGAGACTTTTTGTAAAGCCTCGATAATGGCGGACCTTACCATGCACTTGGATTTCAGAACTCCGTACTTTCCCAAGCACATTACTTGCATGGCAATAAAATATCAGCTTGGTTTTGTCATACTTTTTAAAAGGAACTTCGTAGTATTCTTTAGTGCTGATTATTTCTTTGCTCTCTCCCTGGGTCCATGTGATGCTTGGTTTTGGGGTCCCTGTGGCTCTACATGTTATGTTTATGCTATTTGTAGTCAGGTTGTAACTTGTGACCAGGACATTGGAAAATTTAGCTGGCTCTAAAACAGGCATTGATCATATGGACTATGTTAGATATACACTAAATTGCATAATATATCGTCTAACGAACCTTCGCTTCTTTTAATTATTCCTGTCAAGTTATCGAAAATGTTACGTACAAAAGCCTCAAAAGACTATACAAACGTATATACAACAGCCAAAGCTTAATAGACTAGTAGTTTTCGTTTATTAAGCTACGTCATCACTGCCATTTTGATGGTATTTAGCAAAATATTTCTCATAGCTTCCACCAACATGGCCGCCATATGTCATTGCCTCTTGCCTCTCTTGAGAATGCTTGCAAGCCATCAATATATATGATATGCAAACATGTTTGGGTTTTTTCTTACCATAAACAGGCGAACCATCTTTATCCCGTGGAATGCATCTGGCATCTGCGGGTACTGTAATATCATAAAGGGTGTATTGATCAATTTAGTTCTGGGGGGTTTCATAACATATTTACAAAAATATTTTTAGTGTGATCTTATGCTTTTACATCAAGGGTGACATTGACAGCATGCTATCTTTCATCGTTGTGTAGTTCATGCCTGGGGTTGGGTTTTCGTCCCTCCGTAAAAAAATCAACATGTGAATTGAGGGTTGTGTGTTGTAAATAATGTAGTTGTAGTGCGTGTGGAGTGAACCTCACAGAAGAGCCTCTTTCAGAGTGATCGTTATATAAATATTCATAACTTTTACTTACTTTGTACTTTAATTTGCGGGCTTTTTACACTACCTGCAATGTTACTTGCATTGCAGTAGTAGATAAGCGTTTCATTGGTACATTCATGGTGGACCTTGTAATACTCGTTGACACTGATAACTTCTGCACTTTCCCCTTTAGTCCATGAAATGTTCGGTGCTGGGTTTCCTGTTGCTCTACATGTGAGTTTTATGCTCTTGCCTGTTAGGTTGTAACTGGTGCGCAGGTCATTGGTAAACTTTGGCAGCTCTGGAACTGAAATATCAAGTCAGATCCAGATAAGATACTTAATCAACAATATGCATCATCACAAAGAAATCTTTTATTTTTCAAACAAATGACACTATTCAGCCTACCAAGGTATTAAAACACTATGATTGACTATAACGTTTCCACAATGTCTCCCTGATTCATGCCATGTTTAACACAAACATAGGGAGGTAAAATTAATCAATCTAGAGAAAGCTAGCCGTAAGGTAAAGACGTGAAAAAATATTTGCTGGTTGGCAATGGCGTTCCAAATAAAAGTAAAATTAATATGAATACCTTAAAACCCGTGTTGATTTCATTTTTCGTCCCAACCACAAAAAAAACATAGATTAAATTAATCTCTCTGACACTTACCGATCACAGGTAGAACAATCTTTTTTTCTGGTCCCGGACCGTATTTGTTCCATGGAACACAGCTGACTTGAACCGCATCTTCTTCAGTTACATTGTCACTCACATACACACTTTTAGTTGAGTTCTGCATTTGCACATTATTTTGCTTGAAGATGTAGTATGGCGGTGGATTAGCGTCCACTGCAGTGCATTGTGCTTGAAAACCTTTGTTTTTGATAATGTAAGATGATTGGGACGATAAGGTTGTTCCTTGAGGCTGATATTCTGAAGGAAACAACATTGAACTAACATACATTAATTCTAGGTAACTGATGATCTTTGAAAAAGCTTTTTTAAAGTAGGGTCTCTTGCTAACAAGCACAGCAATTTTGACCACCAAATTGCCCGGCCAACCCACCTCAAAATCCACCAATCTATACTGCATCCATTTATCCATCCATTTATCAAATTATCAAGATATCTTCATTATTGATAGTGGAAATCTTTTATCGAAGATTTACCTGTAACAACAATCGACGAACACTTAGTTTGTTCACCAAACCGGTTAGTCGCCTGGCAGCAGTAGGTGCCTCCTGATTGCTTGCTAACGATGTTTAGTGAACTTGTGAAGGAACTTGCGATTGTCTTGTTGGTACCTCTGTATATCCATGCACCAGACGGCTGTGGATATCCTGTGGCATTGCATCGTAGATTGATTACATCACCTTGCTTGCTGGACACGTCTGGCGTGTGATAGGGGATGACTGGTAACACTGATGAAAATAAGGTATATATTAAGCATCTAGCTTTGGAGACCCTTTCCTCTACCATGCCATTTGAAGCATCTCCCGACTTCCAATTACTTTCATACAACTGTGTTTGCTCATATAAGAGGTTCCCAAGAGAAGAAAAAAAAATGGAAATTAAAAGCTAAGCGTAATGCATGCATGTGTTAAAAATAAAATGAAATCAGAAAGGAATGTGGAGAATAAAATAATTTATGGATTATAACAGAAAAAAAAAAGTCCATGTAAAGTGCTTTCACATGCAAATGATCAGAGATGGATACATTCTGTTGAACGATATTAACATCCAACTTTAGACCTCAGTAATTTGTTTTGGTGCAATGTTTTCCAATTTCAGACCACGCGTCATTCTTGATCTTGAGAATAAGATTCTTTTTTTACTTCTTTTTTTAGTTGTAACCATGTTCATGAGTCTTCTCATGCGCAATCGTTAAACAAAGATATGTGTCTTACCGTAAGCAAAAAGTGTAGTACACGCTTCTGTTTTGAATTTCCCTGCAGATGATTTGTAGTCGATTTCACAACAGACCACGCCATTGTAAAGCACCTTAGCATCCTGAACAGTCAAGGTAACATCAACTGAACCAGATATACTGAACGGTAACCCGAAATTCCCCGAATATTTCACATAGCTGTCTTCACCTGGGTGCCTTGATGCTACATCATTGCCTTTATAATGTACTATAGAAGTCAGGAACTGCTCATTGCTTTCCAGTTTATAATTCCATCGCATGCTGATGTTGGTTCCTTGCATTCCGTAAGTAAACGCGTTGGGTTTGACAACCCACAAGATTCCAACTGAAATTTAAAATAAAGAGCTTGCTACCGAACGCATTTTCCCTTACAAATCCTCATAAAAATCTAATATTACTTTTAATGCCATTTTTCTATAGTCGACATTGTGAACTGGAACTTCACTTTTCTAATAATATTGTGGTGACATTTTTATTTTTTGTAATCATTTTTACTCGACTGGTCGATTAAAGTAGGTGCCCGGTTAGTGCAAGTGAATTGTCCATTTAGCGTGTTGATAACTCCACGCTCAATGAATGATGCATTGGAGACGAAATATATACCATGGGAACAAGGTAGAGACTCAGCAAGCTCTAATCCCATGTGATGTAGGATCCAGGAATAAACCCCATAACCCAGAAGTAATAGAGAGTCAAGTGCAACTGCGTGCGCCCACCTGGTCTATATACTTAGATTAGTTCAAATATTTCAGATCATTTTTATTTACATACCTGTATTCTGGCATTGATAAAATATTACTACAGCCACTAATAAGATACATTCAGAGTTTATGGATACCCTCATCATTCATAGCCCTAGAAAAATGATTAAAATGGGAAAAAATGCATAAATCACGTTGCACTTTCGTGCTCATAAAAAGCTACTCATACATTACCTTGGACTGGTTTCTAGAACTTTCATTGCTAATATTTTGCTGCGTAAACATCCCAGCAGACATTGCCCTCATGACCCTTCTGGGTTGTTAACTAGGGCCACTATTTTGTTTTCATTGTTTCTCCTTTTAGCTTATGTTTTGTCTTGTTTCTGTTTTGTTTTTAATCATCTTTGTATGTTTGATTCCTCAGTCTTTAGCGGTATTTCATAACTGTTTAGATGACTAAAATTATCGAGCTCAAGCATCAAAGGATAACCTACCAGACCAGTGAATGGTCTCCTTAGACATCACGCCTTTCTTTAAAACAACTAAATTCATAATAATTTATTACATTTCCAGTAAAACAGCGACACCTAACTAAAGAGCTTCTTCTTGGACGAATCAATAGCCGAACCATTAATTGCTGTTACAAAGTAAAAAATGTCCTCATTCTTAAGCTTGTATGTCTGAAATGTCTGTATATTTCCTCAATTGTTCAGGAGAATAGAAATTCCGCTAAAGAAATTCAGTAGAAATAACATACGGCCTGAAATGGAAAGGACTGCACTTATCTGCCATGGATAAAGATAGCTTATGTTTGTCGAATTTAGATAATAGATAAATTAAGCATCCTTCGCGTCTTGCCTTCCCGCAAAGGGCAGACATTACCACGTCTCACCGTTTCCCTGTATCGTGCTTTACCGTTTGCAGACCTTCTCATCAAAGATAAACAAAATTCCATTTATCTCCAACATGGGAATTTTTTCAATTATTTTTTACTAATTTCAACGATTTTTTTCACTTGTCAACTGCCGTTTACGTTTGCCTTAAACAAGGTGCTTAAACTATCTAATATGATGATTTTTCAAGCAGCGAAATGTAAACAGATAAATTAATACTCACATAAACAGAATCTTTGTTAATTTGTGTTGTGATGAGTGCGTCCCAGGTCCTCTAATCACAATAACAGTAATAAATAAAAAAGAATGATGATGGGATTTAACAGTGTTTCTCTTCTTCCACTAAAGTGCTAGTTGAATTTAGAAGTTAATTTCTGTGGAGGAAGGAAAACCGAAGAATCCGGATAAAAACACTCGAAGCACAGGAGAGAACCAACAAGCAACTCGACTTGCATAAGACACCGATGATATCTAACTGATTGATGGATTAAAGGTTAATATTGCAAGAACGTTTCAAGACAAGGATGGGCTCAGTACTAATTTGCAATGCAATGCGATGTCATCATATATTTTTTTCATGATTTGCATGTTTGTGGATCATAAATTATATATTGTCTATACTACTTACGTTCACTCAAATATGAATAAAGTGTAAAACACATGACTTTTTTACCTAGTGATATACCATTTTATCTACCTTAAAGGGTATTTTTCGCTAATTCTGCGTGAACAACTATCAGCCAGAATAAACACTGATCTTTAACAAATATATACGTTACCTATATACACCTTGCTTCAAAAACAATTTCGTAACGCAACTGCGCCAATTATTATTTATTTTCAATTAATCATTGTGTTCTTAAAGATCTAGAATATTTAGGAAAAACAAAAAGAAAAAAACCGTTTTCGATTTGCTTGGCCCACAAAAGTACATGTTGACTGTAATTTCTTACATAATATTTTGCTTTCATTTCAGGAATTATTTTCTTACTGGGTAAGTCATTGCCCTGCAAACACTTGAAATGCCGTAACATAATTGATAATTTGTTGACATGTTTTCCTTCGATTAAATAAACGATAATGACAAACCATGCAACTGAAGTTGATATATTTACTATAGCAATTATGAGTTAGGATCTCTCATAATAGTTACTATAAACTTGATCATGATCTAAGTTCAACCCTAAGCCAAGATTTGAATTCTAAGCAAAAGATCTCTTGAACAAAAACAAAAATAGACCAGTAAGTTCTGAGACACTAATTTATCTATATCTCCCTTTTTTTATTTTATTCAAAGCATTGAATTGCAAGCATATTATGCTATCCCCAAAATTATTCTTATTCCCATATGATTATTGTCTTTGTGTCCAAACATGCTAAAATATTTAAAAAAAAATGTTATAGCTGTTTGCTATCAGGGATAAAATGATACTGACCTTTTTTTAAGCCTTTTTGTATCCTTTCATCAGCGGCTCTCAACATACCATAGCACGACCAATTAACATGCTAGACGTTTCTTGAAAATGCGTAGGTAAACCTTGTTGTTTGCACATGTTACGGAAGAATTTATTATTTTATAAACGAGTGGGGTTTGGGTACTATATTTGTCGCGCGGGAACTGGGAAAGGCCCTTTTCAGTAGACAATAGACACATTTCTATTGAATCAAATATAGCAATATAGAGAGAAAATATTAAGAAAACAAGTAGGGTAGGACATTTAATTTTGTCAACTGTTCCCAGGAGCATCTCAAACTAGGAAAACGCTGCTCGAGTTTTCGGAAAGAGAGGGTCTAACTGTCGATGCTGAAAAGAGAAAAAAATAGTCACCAATGTCAAGGATTTATTTGCAATGAAAAATTGTAAGACATCAAATAATGATGTACAAAAAAGTAAAAATAATCTTGTGTTGGAATAAAATTAGACAGTACGTCCATCCAGAGTTAATAGACGGGAACCCCTCTATTAACTCTAGTCCATCAAAGGAATTAGATAATTGATTCGAAATATTAAAAAAAAAGCTGCAAGCTGAGACGTCCTATGGACTTCGGAACCTGATGGCAATTATGGCGCCCTTGCTATAGTCCTCCATTAGACATTAGATAGTTGGATAGATGCATTGATTTGGTAATGAAAGCCTGTAAGGAGGGATAAAGGGATGGAGGGATGGAGGGATGGAGGGATGGAGGGATGGAGGGATGGAGGGATGGAGGGATGGAGGGATGGAGGGATGGAGGGATGGAGGGATGGAGGGATGGAGGGATGGAGGGATGGAGGGATGGAGGGATGGAGGGATATGGAGTTAGGGAGGGATGGAGGGATGGATGGATGGATAGATGGATGCATGGTTGGAATTTATTTATATAAAATAATATGTTCCATTATATGGTAATAAAACTGATTTATATTTAATATTTAGCTCAGTAATCTGTCATTGATCGAAAAGTGTGACATACAATTGCTGTTTTTTTGTTCTAATTTAACAAGCTACATTAGATAATATTGATAATAATTGATAATAGTTTCTATTGAAAGCTATATATACATTTAATATTCCAAGAGCGATATCTCAATGAGAAGGAATTCCTTAGTATACTATATTATTACTATAATTGGAAGGTTCGTTCTTCAATATATTCTTCTTCAAATATTTTTCAAAAATTTATAAAAATTTCAAAATCTTGTTATTATAAAAAAGATGTCAAGCTGCAAAAGGCATGTTGCCTTATATATTAATTACTCTGTATCTAAACCAACTTCACTGAAATGTTTTTTCTTGTAAATTGAAATATCAGCGACGCTATTCCGCAATAATACAAATAATCGTCTTTATTTAGAGAGGGTGGCACTTGATATTCACAAATGATAAACGTGTGGTCCTCTATGTTTAATGTCTCTGTATGAGACGGGACCGCCATTTTATGTGGTCATCGAACACGAACCAAGCCACGGCTAAAATCTAACCTTTGGGCTACTGGTTACACTATATGTATAATTTCATATTACGGTTCGTTTTTATACAGCTATTTTTTTTTTTTTAATGTTGAAGGAGCGCATTGTGATCGGTGATTGGCGATTGACGATTTATTGTTGCTTGATTCGTGTCTCCGTGATAGTGTGACCACAGTTCCTTTCGGTCGTGCAATTGCAATCATCCATTGCCATTCGCCGTTCGCCCCTTTTTGAAACGGTTGTTTATACCGTGATTTCAATAGGCCCAAGAGAACCAAGATCCCTGACCACTGCCCACTTCATCTTCTTCTTCGTTACTGATTTTGTTGTTAGCGGAGGTTTTTGAACTTGGCTGAATCACTAAAGGGGTTGGTTGATGCTTTTAATTGGGCATGTTGCCCGGTATTTCATCATATAAAGGCATCATTGGTACTTCAGCCGATTTATCCTAAGGTGAGGGAAAAAGAAGATAAACTTATAATCTTTTGACAACGTACGTCACAAGCATTACACAGGTACAAACCAACCTTTTTGTTTTTCTTCTTGACTTTAGCACACACGGGCTCCACATAAGGTTTCCCTTTCTCCAAGCTTGATGCCTCATCAGGTTGTGGTTCTGGCAAATGGTTAGCGATAACCCGTTTGTAGCCAGTCTCTTCCACTGTAGCATAGTCAGCATTGCTTGCAGAAACGTACGTTCTTCTTCGAACTCTTATTGCATCAACTGGTTCTCCCGGACTTTCCTCGACCACTTCATTTCGACTTGTTAAAAAGAATCGTGTGTTTCACATAATCAGTCATATTAAAAATGTAAGAAAAAACACCAAACATTACATTTCGGTTCAGTAAAACACGGAACGAACCACCCACTAAACAACCCAACCCAACCCATTCGAACCTTTTCTAAGCAGCCAACCGAACAATCGACCAACCAACTAGCCAACATACCACCTGTAGAAAGAACCAACCAATCCTACGATCTAAACCAGCCAACCAACCGACCAACCAATCGATTAACTAAGTTTTCAAGAAAACAGCATATGGCTCCTACCCCATGGACTTGTAATGTTTAATCGAAGTTTTAAAAAGCCGAGTTATTTGATTCAATAAAAAGCTAGTCTTCCTTTCAAATAAGGTTAAAAACATTGCTATAAAAATCATATAAATGTAAATTAGCAGATCTTACCTACGGTCTTGTCGCTGTGTGCCTGGAAATTAAGCGGAAAATAGGTTACAGAATTAAAACAAAGTAATTTGCATTTTAAAAGACCCTATCCATGGCCAACTATTCCGGCCACTGAGCCCGCAATGAGGCAGCGGTTATCCCCAATTGGATTAAAAAATGGCGAATCTAAAATATAAAGATTTGATAGCCGCGAGCCAAGAAATGAAAGATAAAAGTACGCTTTTTAAATGAAAAACAAATTGCCGGGTTATCATAGCATACAATAATTCCTTTCCCTTCATTCTGACCAATAAAATTAACAAAATAAAGCGTTGGAATGTTTCCTTTCTTTGGCAATCGTTCGGACTAGAAAACGACATACTGTTTCTGTAAAATTTATACAAAAACATGCAGCACTGCGAAGTAACAAGACTAATTCATCGAATTATAGAATTCATATGAAATTTGCCGGGTAAAATTTAAAGAATACACTAACCCTGGAATCCTTATTTCAAGAGTTTGTCCAATTTATCGATGTTTTGATGTTTCCTTTTTGGCGATGAAATACTGCAAAACTTCTTCGTCCTCGTACGGTATGTCGTTCTTCCGGTCTGCGAAGTTTAGTGAATTTCCAACTATTTTTATTACGTAAAACTCCATCAAATATCAACATGTTTGGTATCAAAATGTCGCTTGAAAACACTGCTTTCTAGTCTCGCTAAAAACTCTGGGATTAGCTGCAAGGCAGTAAAGTTGGCCAGTGGTTTCTATTGCTACAGCTTTACTTCCGGTGCTTTTTGGCGCAAAAGCGCGCGAAAGTCAAATTATACAGTCTCTAGAAGTGAAGGAAAAATGGCCGATCTATTACAAAAATACGACCTGCATTTTCAAGGTTAGTGTATTCTTTAAATTTTACCCAGCAAATAGATTCCCCATTTTGTAATTCAGTTGGGGATAACCGCTGCCTCATTGCGGGCCCAGTGGCCGGAATAGTTGGCCATGATCTGAATTTAAATTAACCAAAAAATGAGCTTCAGAATTGAGAAGGGCACCTAGATAATAGTAAGGAGGTGGAGTTTCAGCTCATAATGTTGAATATAGTATAAATGCCACTAAACATAAAACAAAATATTTCATAATATTTTAAAGGGAAAATTGGCTGGAAAGTTGCGTCGTGCATCTTTTGAGGGTGTAATGAAACTATAGTTTTTCCTATAGTTTTACACACAAGGGCGGGTCCAGGGCCTCAAATAAATGTAAGTAGAAAATAAGTCAGATCAGAATTATTGATAACGTCACTATATCGTCACTTTTTTTCATTCCGAACACCTCCCTTGTAATTGTTGGATCCGCCCCTCATACTTGCAATTATACTTAGCTTCTGAATTAATCTGACGTAAAGAAATACGTTATCTTCTCATTTACCTTTGATTATGTCACGTTTCGAGTGCTTCCGTTTTCGTGCAATGAAAACCAAAAACACTATTAAGGCAACAGTAACTAGAGCGCAAACGACGATCACTATGATAATTATGTGTTGCTGATTATACTTATCAGAAGGAAGAACATTCTGCGTGTCGCCTAAAATAGCAAAAAAAAACACATAAAAAGATATAAATTAGTATAAATTATAAGGCGACGACGGCGACGAGGGTGATGATGATGACGATGATGATGATGATGATATTTGTTAAGGATGGAATAAGTTGAGTGTATGGTTTATTTTTTACCAAAAATCATAAAATCAATTCATTCATCAGAAGATCAACACACATTAAGGCTATTAAATAAGCGTAGATCATGGTCTTAAGCTTTTATTTTCAATCGTGTTGAATATGTTGATCACATACCTTTCTCTTCGGAGATTTCACAAAATGAGATAGCTTTTGCATTGAAAAAATGAAAAAGAAAAAAGCAATTATTAATATGACAAAAATATCAAAATTGCCAACGAACAAATATATAAGCAAGACATCGAACTTGCAAAAGAATTGCACAACCAACCAACCAACCAACCAACCAACCAACCAACCAACCAACCAACCAACCAACCAACCAACCAACCAACCAACCAACCAACCAACCAACCAACCAAGAAAAACATACCTTTTATTGTTACATTAGTTGTATCGTTTCCCGCAATATTCCATGCCCTGCAATAATATTTTGATGTTTTATTTTTACACTCTTTATTCTTGACTTGCAAGGTTCCATTTGTCCCATAAATAACTTCGTTATTGGTTGCGTTATGCCAAGTAATATTTGGTCTTGGGATCCCTGTAGCATTACAGTTTAATCTAATATTGTTCTCCATGGTAATCGTAGTGTTCCAGTGCGTTTCTATAGTCGGTGGTTCTGTGAATAGCACATATAAAGTTATAAAACAAATGAATATTTAATGAGAAAAACACAATAGAAATCATTGTCCGTGGAGGAGGTTGTATATCTGATACAAAATCGTCCTGATTTGCATAAACTTTAACTCCAATTTTCTCAGCCAAATTCAATTTTTCTTTAAACTTTTAGTAGAACATGAATGTATGCACCTAGACGTTTCATAAGTAATATACAATATGAGTGTCCGTGTTGTATCAGATATACAATGACTCGCCTTCGGCTCGTGGTTGTACATCTAATACAACACGGCCACTCATATTGTTTATATTACTTATCATATTCATTGCTAATTTATTAGGGTGAGACCAAATAAAATCGCAAGACTGGGGTCATATGAGAACACTGTAAACCCCAACAGCTCAACTAGTTAGTATTCTGTACAATATTTAATTAATACTAATTAGGCTAATTAGTATTCTCTAAATTGGATACAGAATACTAATTAGCCTAATTAGTATTCTGTACGTCCGATATAGAATACTACGTAGCCTTTAGGCCCAGAGCCTTTTCACAAACCAGTCCCACATACCAGATAAAAAACCTTGCACCCTTGCTTTGTTAACCTAAACACAATATTCAATGTGGGGTGCCAGTACCAAACAATGCGTGACATTGTACGCATGCTCATTAGAAACATAACACTGATTTTCTCAAATGACACTGCTTTTAAAATCTATTTTTCAGAAATGAGTATCTTCATTAAGAATGAATATGATAAGAAATATACAATATTCGTGACAATGTTGCCATTTATATTATATCTATTACTTAAAGGTACACATGTTTCTGCTTTTCAATAGACCCCTTGCACGTGACGTCAAAGCAGCTCAATTTGGAAGGCAAAACAAAATAATTTCAATCTCCTGATAATTGGAACCTATTGTTTTGCCCTCGAAATTGAGCTGCATTCCGACGTGCTGCAAGGGGTCTATACCCCGCTTTCGATATTCTGTTTGAGTGATCAATCACGCACAAAACAATTCAAGGCGAGGTTCTGGCGAAATAAAAGAATATTATAAGAAATACTCCATTCTTTTCCCAGTGCCTTGTCTTGAATTGCTTCGTGCGTGATTACTCAACCAAGCGGGCTATTAGTCAGGATCTTATAGGGTGCACTACCGTTTTGAAAACGTGTAATGCAGCTAGGCGTAGATGACTGTCTCGCATAACAAATTAAATTTAGCGCTAATTAATAACATTACAAACAATTCTTATATATTATCTTGTATTTTTCCCACAATATCAAGAACCTATGAGGACTTTTTAACTGCTACTTACGATAAATTGGTATTTGTAGATACGCTGCTTTTCCTTTTCCATATTTGTTCTTCGCAAGACAACTGACATTAAGGGACGTGCCATTGACTTGTGTAGTAATCGTGACGTCAGAGGAATTGATAAATACTTTATTTCCTTGTTTGATGAAGTAGGTTGCTAGAGGAACTGCGTCTGCCTTACAGGATACTCTGAATGTGACAGTCATATTACTTACTGCAAACTTTATATTCGACGTCAGCTTTGTATTCATCGGTTGATATTCTGCATCATAATTATAAGTGATAATAGCAAGACACAAAATTACCAGAAAGCGATAAAAAAAGACACATTGTCTATTCTTCGCCTGTTTTGTTTTGTTTCATACTGATTTTTTTTTTGTATTTCAAATAACTTGTTTGTTCACTATTCGTTCAGTACGAAGCTAATTCGTTAGGTAGATTAAATCACATGCATTAATCAAAGTCTCAGTTATTGACGCGCCATTCAAATCACTCCGTTATTTAACCCGCACCTGCTAAGCAAATAAGCACATTTTTCTAATCTTGATCTGTTTACTCTACCCTGCTCCTGCTCACTCAACATCCCTTGCAGCACGTCGGAATGCAGCTTAACTTGGAGGATAAAGCCATATGTTCCAATTCTCAGGAGATTGAAATTATTTTGTTTTGTCCTCCAAATTGAGCTGCTTTGACTTCGCGTGAAAGGGGTCTATACTGATCTATTGGTCTATCTACTCATTCTCGGCATACGATGAGCTGAAAACATCGAGCCAATGAAAATTTCTATGGTTTGTATGTTAGTTTTCATTATTTGGTTGGTTTCTTGTTCCCTCGTGACTTTCTTCTTCCAAATACTGATAAAGATGGCAAGAAATCAATAAAATAAAACGTATTGTGGTAAACATTCACACTATAAAAATCGCACATTACCTGTCACTTCAAGTGTCGTACAATTAGTTCCATTCCCAAAACCGTTTGACACGTGACAGCAATACTTTCCTCCTGATGCTTTACCAGCGATGTTGAATAATGTCACAGAGGAATGTGCAATCGTTGCGTTCGTATTTTTGTGTATCCATCTAACACGAGGTGCTGGATCTCCAGAGGCATTACATTTTAATGTTATTGAATCTCCTTGTTTGCCGTAAGAGTTTGAGGTCAGATAGTGGATACGAGGTAAAGCTACAATTAATAATTAGAAAGATTAAACGTAAGATTTTAATCTTGTTGATCAACAACTACTGCATATGGCTTAATTGATTTCGAACCTTGACGATTATTTCTCAGTACTATTCTGGCATACACTTTTTTTTACACTTATTTAAGTTTTCTTAAAATGTAATAAAAAAGCGAAATAAATACAAATTGACGTGCTATGTTTTATCTTTTTTTCGTTGTTTTCCTAGAATTTCCACAAAATATGTCTAGAAATTCAAGATTACTTTGACTGGAAGCAATGAGGTGGCACCCAATAGCGTCACAAGGAAGATTTTTTTGATAATATGAAATGTGTACTATTTATGTCATAAAATGATAGATATCGATACGAAATAACGTAATTACAACTTTTGTTGTTTATGTGATAAGTAATTTGCATTATACATAGCTATAATTAATAATAACCGCGTGGGGCCTGTTAATTACTCAGCATGCTCTTCTTTTCAGACGGTGAAATTTACTATGTAAACATGAAATACTTATAAGATATTTATCACGAATGAATTTCATATGTTCACAGATCGCATAATCTTTCTGTAATAAGCAAACATACAAACAACTCAGTAAAATCGCGATCGACTTATAGTAAAACGTGTAGCGCCTGCTATAGACAATATATTGACGTCATTGCTTTAGCCTCTTTACATAGTTATATATCTAGTTCAAAATATAAAATCTAATTTGAAAGGATTTCGACAACATTCTTGTGCTCGAGAATGCGCTTGCAAGCATGCAGTTATTTGTCGAGATAAAGTATCACTTTTTAAATCCATACCTTCTAAATATTTCACGCGCTATTCTTATCTTAATGCTTGTTTCTTTCTCCCCCCCCCCCCCCCGCCTTTATTTAACTTTCACATGTAATGAGATCAATTACAAATTAATAAAAGTTTAAATTTCACATAATGTTTAACGCTTTTTTAAGTTGTTATATTTTGTCAGATGGATATGCATATTATTATTTTTTACAGCGATATTATATTCAATTTGTATATAATATTGGAGATATGCTTTGAAGCCTTTTAAATTCAGCTGACAACACTTACTTCTTGCTCTATAAATTTAGGATTTATAGATAAGAAGGACAAAATTGACTAATGTAGAAAATTTAGAACATAAACAAGGCCCTATTATAATATATAATAATATAATATAATATAATATTATATTATATTAAAATATATGTTTCTTTTTAACAAGTTATAGAGTCATGTAGTTGCTATTCAATATTCACAAAATTTCAAGCCCTTATGAAGCAGCAACAAAAAATCTAAAGTAAACTCTTTGAATTAAAAAAACAGGAGTAAGCACACATCCGATAAAAAAACTTTGATTTCTAGAGACAAAACATCCCGATTTCTTTCAAAAAAGCAGCAAAGAACTTGTATACCATAGATAAGATATCGTGGACTTACATTTTTGTAAAATATTCTTTGCTCTTCTGAAAAATAGCCTTAACAGTCCCTTACATTTTTTTTCACAAAGCTATAACATATGCAAATGAGATTTCGCTTGTCGAAAATAAGTCAGCAAACTTCCAACTACAATTATCCATTTACCTTTAGAGCTAGACAAGTTGATTTGGTAGCATTATATCAAACAATTAAACGACAAATGCATCCTAAAGTGATATAGAAATCAAGGCTTTGTAACTAGAAGAAATACCTTAAATACGAAATGTTGACAAAAATTTATTGTATGTTTTGTACGTGTCGAATTTATAAACAGAAAACTTCAATTGTACACTGTTCCCGATCATTAAGGTCGATCAGCATCAAATCTACACCAAAATGTCTGGAATAAAGTATAATTTATATTCTATGGAAATTTTACGATTTATAGATCAGTTTTCATAACTTATTTTGAATAAATATAAGTGGTATTAGAAATATACGCTACATGGTTACACAAAGTTGTGAGAAAGAAAATCATCAAAATCAAATGTATTCGAATCTCCTTTACTGATTTACTTCGACTACTGTATAGCTATGTGGCATATATAGGGACTGATAATCGTATCTTGTGGTAAAAGACCGCTATTTAGGTGCAATTTTACAATACGCGCTAATGTTAGCTAATAAATGCAAATTCGCACTGCGCTTCATTTCTATTTATTAACATTTAATATAGAAATTATACAGATCTAACTATATTCTTTTACCTATAGTAAAACATATCCTCCTTCTTCACTATCAATAGAAAAAATCGTATTTTAGGAGCGTGTTGCTGCTAATAATAAATATTTATCTTGAACAAATTGCCGAATTTGGTATGCGTTTCACGTCATTGCTTCCAGTCTTTCAGTTGAAATTGTAAGGAAACATTTTAATGTTTTAAAAACGCTAAAATTCAATATCATAAGGTTATAAACTTTGCAAATCATTTCCATATTACGGAAATCAAGCATTAGGTTTAACAAGTCTTAACACAGTATCTGAGCTGACTGATATTCCTACTTTTGTATCTAGGTAATTACCGGAAAAAGAAAGAATGAGAGAAAGATACAAAGAAAGAAAAAAAATGAAAGTCTCTGTAAATCCGTTTACCTATTACTTCAAGGGTAGTACAATTCGTTCCATTTCCATAGTCGTTTGACACGTGACAGCAATACTTTCCTTCTGATGCTTTACCAGTGATGTCCAATGATGTCACAGAGGAATGTGCAATAGTTGTGTTCGTATCCTTGTGTATCCATCTAACACGAGGTGCTGGGTGTCCAGAGGCATTACATTTTAATGTTATTGAGTCTCCTTGTTTGCCATAAAGGTTTGAGGTCAGATAGTTGATACGAGGTAGAGCTACAGAAAAAAATAGAGAGATATTAAACGTTATAAGATTTTGCTCTTGCTGGTGGAGCATAATTCATTTCAAATTGGCTGCAAATTGTCATATAGGTTCCGAATCCGAATCCTGGATCATATATACAATCTGTTATAAGCTTGCGCTGTCTCAGAAGTGTTTTTTTACTTTAATGCTGCTGATGTCAAATTTTTGCTTAATTTTCTTTGACTATTATGACACTACATGATTTTGCTTTTGTGATTTGATGTCTGTTATGTTTTGCTGTGGATAAACCTAACAAAACCTAACGCAAACTAGTTAAAGACTTATTTTGACTAAATAATGAATTGTTTTAAAACTCGAACGTGCCTTCGATAACCCTTTGGTTTCGACAATTAATAAAAAATTGCGTCGGATTCAGACATGGAGTCACAATAGCTAAAGGGTAGACTTGCACCAAGTCGACCTCTCTTTCCGAGCGCAGCGAGAGAGCGACGGAGTCGCGTGAGGTCGAATTGTCGAACTTGCAGGATATTCATTTGTGTTTCCCGCCATTTCCGAATTTGATACCGGGAGTATCGGCTTTCGGGGGCGGAGCTAAATGATTGCGGTTTTCGTTTATTTGTTGTTGTTTTTTTCATGTTATATCCGGTTGCGGGTTTTCAGTTCGAGAGCAGCAAAGCCGTGACATGGTAATAATGCTTGATAATAATGGTTGATGCTATAACTCCTACTAAGACTGTTGAAAGAATAGCGATTTATTTTATACATACTGAGATTTTCTTATCAAATCTCCCTATGTGAAAAACCAGTTCGCGACTTTTTTCAGCCAATCAGAGAGGCGAAATGAATTTCTCACACGTGAAAAAAGCGTTTCGTCCAATCACAAACCACTGTCGAGGCGAATCGTGTTTTCGCGGTCATCGCGGGTAGCTTTGTCGGGCAGCTTTCACAAAATAATATTTTCGGTGTACGCTAGTTGTTCGTATTTCAAACTTATCAAGAGCTAGGAGATATTTGTGAGGATGGCTGAACAATCAAGAAGATTTGTGTCTCTAGACAAACCTATAGACAAGTTTATAGAAGACCAAAAAAACAAAAATACTCTTTCGAAGACACGAAGAGAAGAGAGGAGATGGTTCGCCGGACAGAGATCCAGTGTTTGTTTACAAAGTTTATTCTGAGAAAAGACCTAGCTCGATGAAGGATAGCGATTCACCGTTTTATCTTGGTATTAATTATGCTAAGAACCCTGATAAACCATGGTTCAAGACCAATGCAATGGGAGTCAACAAGTTAAATAGTTTAATGAAAACTATGGCAGACAAAGCAGGTTTTGATGAAAAGCGAAGACTCACCAACCATAGCGCACGAAAAACTATGATGCAAAAACTGAACTACAACAACGTCCCGCCAACTCATATAATGCAATTATCTGGCCACAGAAACCTTCAAAGCGTCAACAACTACAGTACCATCTCAAACGAACAACAGAAAAACATGTCTTTGATTCTGAGTGGAAATAATACTACAAGTACGTCTATAGAAAAAAGGCCAGTGTCGAGTTTACAAAGTGCAGTGCACACCGAGTGCCGTGAATCTTCATTCATGAAAAGTTCTAGTTTGCCTCCAGCAGGTCCTTTCAGTGGAGCAGTTTTTCACGGAGGACAGTTTAATATAACAATCAACACCGTTAACAAGTCACCGAATTCCGCAAATCACTCATTTAAATCAACAGAGTCTACACGTAGCTTTAAACGCATCAAACGTGTGTTGGAGTCGTCAGACGAAGACAGCCCACAGTGACAAACTAAGCCAAAAGAAAAAAAAATCAGCCAAAACTTCATTAGCTTACCGATTTTACTTTGTACTAGTTATGATTACTGATATTTTTACATCATAGCTTCTAGTAAAAGCTTAATTTTTCGAAAAGAAATTATTACACGAGTTTTGTAATTGTTTTAGAAAACCAATTAAATGTGAATAAATTAAAAACAACAAAATCTCAGTATGTATAAAATAAATAAATTACAGCATGAAAAGCGCTTTGTACGGGATTTTCGCACTCGTTGGTTTTGTATCAGAAATCTCACTCGTTCGCTGCGCTCACTCGTTCGATTTCAGATACTTCACCAACTCGTGCGAAAATCCCGTACGCGCGCGCTTTTCATGAAGTAATCTCTATATCTCCAGCGTCTAAACAAAATATTTGTTTTTCAGTCGGCGAAATAATGATCGATGACTGTTTAACAGCGCTTCTGGGCTACCAAAAACAATGTTGAACTTGCCATCCAAGATGTTTTGTAGCTGTTCTTTCGAGCAGTCGTCTCCTACATAGGCAGCAGATATCCCCTTAGATCTTAAGGACGATACCTGGTCTTTCATTAAAGAGACCAAAGGGACTACGACAACAACAACAGTCTCGATGGAGTTTTTCTCACCGAACCTCAGAAAATCTAATGCGAATGGAGCGATCTCGAATGTCAGGCTTTTTCCCGCTCCCGTTGGTGCAGATATGAAAACATCTCTGCCTGAAAGATATGCTTCTATGCTTTTTTTCTGGTAATCTCTTATAGTTTCGTATCCTAATTTACTTTTACCATATGATATGGCATCTGATATCGATCTCATGTTCTTACCGCGTTGTGTTGACAGATACCGATGGAGATCGATGGATATAATCTTACTAATCTTTCATTATGATTGACAGCTTGGATCTCGAGTATTGTGATTGGCTGTAATTTACCGACTGATTTTTGGGTCGGTAAATTTGGCGGGAATGCAAGATCGAAAAGTCCGTGGCCCGCCAGTATATATACTCAGTGGGCGGCGGACTTTGCGAAAGTCTAGCTAAAGGGTAACGATGATGGAGAATTGAATTCAAAGTCAAGTCTGTCCGTTTATCGGGTTGAAAATGCAAATCATAATTTTCCACTCTCTGATAAGTTTTTAGTAATTCTTCAATCTCTTTAAAAGGAGAGAACAACATTAGGCACCTGGTATAGACACTGAAAGCCAAGTAAATGCCTCGGGAGCGTTTAGGGATCTTAGTTTCCCGACTTTGGATTTTCTTTAATTTTGTTCTTTCTTATGTCCTTCTTAGTAAACCTACGCTTTAGAAATTTCCACATTTCCAAGAGATTGGCACCATTACGCAGCCAAGATGTTATAAAATGTTAAATGAAAAAAGAATATATCTCAAAAATATGAATGACACGCAAGGTAGCATTCTCTGAGTTGTTTCTCAGTTTTTATTTTAAGGAAAACCAACCAGTGAATGCTATGTTTAAAGTGGGACGACGATGTAAATTGTTCCTTTTCCTAACGAGATTTTTTTGATGACAAATTACAAAAATAGTTAAGAGAAAGAGAAACCCAATGTTAAAAAAGAGAAAAGCAAAAATATAATAGCTAAAATTCTGAGTTGAATTGTCTAAGACTATCGTCCGCCGTTAATCAATCTGGTGCCTACCCATGACGTAAGTTAGTACTCAACGCTTTCCTTTTGGCGTCCAGGTTTAGGACTTATTGCTACATCCTTGCTCCACATGGCGTCTTCCTGGCATTATTTTCAAGAAAGAAACCTCAATTACAGAACCTCCACATGTGACAACAAGCCATGAGGGTTAAATTTACTTACGCGCTGCCTGTTTATGGAGCAAGTCCTTCAGATCCTTCAGATTCAATGTTTTCTAACTAGGTGTTATAAGAGGCGCTATACGATGGAAGAGATTGATATTTTGTGATAGATAAAACATGAGCGGGAGACCTTTATGGGGATTTAAAATGGCGAGCAGCAGGCGACCCTTTTTAGCCCCATAAAGGTCGGACGCGAATGTTTTATCTCACTTATCAAAGGTTTAGGATAGTCATGTGTTACTTAAGAGGCTGTCTCAGTAAAAACCGCCCACTCAACTTAGTTTAAAAAATATTATTGGGGTGATCACTGAAACGAATTTGGTTTGGTTCAAAAATCTTTTTTGGCTACGCTAGGAGCCGTTAAAATTGTTGACGGCCTGGGGCCTGTGATGAGCCCTTGACGACCGAAAATTTAGCACTTATTCACAGCGCCGTACACAAATCATTCCGTAGATTTCAGAATCTTGTTTTACACCGATCTGTAGGCACACTATTGTAGTTTCATGAAATAAAAAGCTTCATCCAATCGGAGTAGCCGTAAGCAAGAAAACTAGGATATTGTTAGCCCTACTCCACACGCTGTCAGCGAGGGCTGAAAATGAGCAAAATATAGAAGCTTGATCTGAAAAAGTGGGACCTGTCTACAACCTTTTTCCTATATGATCGAAGAGTTCTATCATTTATTGATACAAATCAGCAATAACCTGTGTACGTTTTCATTTTTTTTAAAGTTATGGCCGTTTCTATTGGTATACCTTGGAGAAATTTTCGAGTTGAAGTATCAAATCAGTATCGCATCATTCGAGTAGATTTTAAATAAAATTCCGCTTACCTGCTTTCTAGGCTAGCCTCTTTTCCTCTCAAGCCATGCTAGAATTCGTTTAGATCACAAAAAGGCCATAAAGATCCCAATCGGAGAGAAAATTCATACTTCGTAACATTCATTCATTAGCCAAAGGTGTTCCTGGTCAATTATCCAAGGCTCGATATCTTGGCGTTTCAGGAAGTAAATTTTTCCTTTTGAGATTGGCCAAGCATTATATTTTCCAAAGTAGGTTTCCCACAACACTCAAGGCTAAATTTCAATGGAAAAAAGAGAATAAGGAGGGCTGAAAACCCAAGAAAACTACTCACAAACTTCACGTTAAAATCATAGTACTTCGTATTATTGCTGCTTCCGCAGGGGTTCGACAGTAGCTTTTTGGGGGGAAACCGCTGCTTTAATACCGCAGGCTCACAAATAATTTATTTTAGCTTTTCATCTTTTTGGCAGCATTGCTGAAGGTTTTTGATTTTTTTATGCAGCATTGTATTCTTCTTCCTTCTTAAAGTGTTCATTTAGTGCCAATTTCCCAAGGCCTACAACTATTCAAAATCCTGGCTACTTTAATTCCCTGATATCAACAAATTTTACGAGGGGGTCGTTTACACATTAAAAAAAATGTGTTGAGTATTAAATAATTCGAAGTCTATAAACCTTCTTACTCGCATAATATTTGGTAATTTTTGGCCGGGTTTTTTTTTCTTTGGTTTGGCCGTTTTTTTGGATGATGTTCTGAAAACAGGTTTTGGGCCCCCTATAAAGTCAAACTCTTGGCTACGCCCCTGTATCCAGCACCTAAGAGAAATTCTATAACCTGTACAACACCGGCAAAGTTTGAGTTTTACGAGCTAAAAATTGCACTAGTGCCGTAAAAAATCAATTTTCTTGAGCTCAACGTCACACTGACGAATAATACCATCCACAGCGGTACAATGCATGTGCATTTCCAAGAGCCTCGATTTCCAAATTTCCAGGGGGTTGGGGATATTCGCCCGAACCCGCCCTCAGATCAGCCCCCCTTCCCTCATGCTCCGCGGTGCCTGTAATCATATTTATTTAAAATCTGAGGAAGACTTTATCATCAACAAAAAATTGTAAGATCTCTATTTCATCCATTTTCATGTAAAATTTAGTCAAAAATCTAGAAAATCCCCTTCACTTTTTTTCTCATGCTTAAAATTAGCTTCTTTTTTCTGTAATCTGATTGGTTAAATGTATGCTTTCCGCATTTTCATTAGCTCTTCATAACTCGTGATTAAATCACACTGCCGAGAGTTAATTTAGATTGCGGAAATCACCAGTGATTTCAAAGTTTATATAGTTAACAAGTTTATAAGTAAATGCTATAAACATACGAGATCCTATTGCGATGTTTTTTCCAAGCAACAGGCGGACTTCCCAGTTAGTATCTGTATTCACAGCGTTTCTGTTCTTGAGCGGTTTCTTAGGGCCGGAGTGCAGAGGGTACCGGCAGGTTGGAGGCGGTCTCCATTTTCGTCCCATGCTTCCACGATGTTTTTCGCAAATCAAAAGATTTTCTACCTGACTAGGTGTTAAATCAAATATGCCTGCCCTTTTCAAAATCAAGTCACACTCTCCCACAAAACCAATCATCTGTGACAGGTGGCAGGCGCTTAGGTGACCTAAAATGTCATTCTGGCACTCTGATAAACGAGTAAGATCAAAATCACCACATCCACTTTCCCCCCTAGCTTCTAATAAGCATTTGCCTTCCATTTGATCAGCTTAATAAAACCACAGCAAAATAATTTTCAATGTAACTATGAAAGTACTTGATGTCAGCGGTTTCCCCCAAAGAAGCTACTGTCGAACCCCTGCGGAAGCAGCAATAATACGAAGTACTATGATTTTAACGTGAAGTTTGTGAGTAGTTTTCTTGGGTTTTCAGCCCTCCTTATTCTCTTTTTTCCATTGAAATTTAGCCTTGAGTGTTGTGGGAAACCTACTTTGGAAAATATAATGCTTGGCCAATCTCAAAAGGAAAAATTTACTTCCTGAAACGCCAAGATATCGAGCCTTGGATAATTGACCAGGAACACCTTTGGCTAATGAATGAATGTTACGAAGTATGAATTTTCTCTCCGATTGGGATCTTTATGGCCTTTTTGTGATCTAAACGAATTCTAGCATGGCTTGAGAGGAAAAGAGGCTAGCCTAGAAAGCAGGTAAGCGGAATTTTATTTAAAATCTACTCGAATGATGCGATACTGATTTGATACTTCAACTCGAAAATTTCTCCAAGGTATACCAATAGAAACGGCCATAACTTTAAAAAAAATGAAAACGTACACAGGTTATTGCTGATTTGTATCAATAAATGATAGAACTCTTCGATCATATAGGAAAAAGGTTGTAGACAGGTCCCACTTTTTCAGATCAAGCTTTTATATTTTGCTCATTTTCAGCCCTCGCTGACAGCGTGTGGAGTAGGGCTAACAATATCCTAGTTTTCTTGCTTACGGCTACTCCGATTGAATGAAGCTCTTTATTTCATGAAACTACAATAGTGTGCCTACAGATCGGTGTAAAACAAGATTCTGAAATCTACGGAATGATTTGTGTACGGCGCTGTGAATAAGTGCTAAATTTTCGGTCGTCAAGGGCTCATCACAGGCCCCAGGCCGTCAACAATTTTAACGGCTCCTAGCGTAGCCAAAAAAGATTTTTGAACCAAACAAAATTCGTTTCAGTGATCATCCCAATAAAGTCTTTCAATAGCCAGAGTTTGAGAAAAAAATATTTTTTAAACTAAGTTGAGTGGGCGGTTTTTACTGAGACAGCCTCTTAAATTTTACTTAAATTTTCAAGATAAAAGCACTTTTCGCCGAGAAAATCTTAGTTAAAGTTGTATGCAAATCAGGACGAATCTCTTGCCGATTTAAAAACTCGGTCATGGTTGTGATTTTCTATTGTGTTTGGCCTTATGAATATTAATGAATTTGATAATGATATTTTAGAACAGTGTGACTGCAGACTCTATGCTAAGATTGAACATAATTCATTACATTCGTTATATCCATTTCTTCCAAAAGCTAAAGAGTACTCTAGGAAGCTGCGCACAAACTCCTCGGCAAGGCCTAAGATTAATACAGAGCGTTTTAAGAATTGTTTTTGTAATAGACTAGTTTTTAAGTATAATTTAGTAGGGAAGTAATATTTTAACGTTTTTGAATTTCCATATAATTTTGTAATTTTGTATATATCGTGTATTTATTCTTATTATTTAAATAATTGTAAATTGGGTAAATTGGGTATCTTCAATGACATCCTGCAATCTACATTAAGCATTCATGCACCAATCAAGACTATCAAAGTACGTAGCAGACCTTGTCCTTTTATCACGCCAAGCCTAAAACAGCTAATGAAAGACAGAGATACACTTCACCGACGATTTCTACTTTCACGTGACACCTGCGACTGGGAGAATTACAAACAATATCGAAACTGTGTCAAAACTGCACTAAAGAAAGCTGAAAAAGACCATACCTACGAGCAAACACAACAGCATAAAGACAACCCTAGCTCACTTTGGAAAATAATCAAACGTGCTATTCCAACTAAAGAAAACACCAGACAAGTTTACAGCAAAGACCTAAAGGATGTCGCTAACGACTTTAATCAATACTTCTCTTCAGTTGGTAAATTGGCTGCAGAAACGTCTTCCAAACTGGCCAAAGACAACAACATCACCTTATCAAGCTCCTTTTGTCCTGTCTCTTCCTATCCTGATGACGAACTGTTTTATTTGAAACCAGTAACCATTGAGGAAGTCCGTCGAATTGTGCTATCTATGCCCTCAAACAAGTCACCAGGTCCTGACAAAATACACGCAAAGGTACTTAAAGACTGCCTTCCTGTCATCCTAGGCCCACTGACTGACATAATCAACTGTTCACTCCACACCTCAATGTTTCCAAAAAACTGGAAAACAGCAGAAGTAATACCTCTGTTAAAAGACGGTGATCATGAAATACCTGCAAACAACCGACCTTTTTTCTCTTTTGTCTATTGTATCAAAGATATGCGAGAAAATCGTCCTACAGCAATTCAACACCTACCTTACCAAATACCATCGTTTAACGCCTCATCAAAGTGGAAACAAAAAACACCATTCGACAGAGACACTGAACCTTTACACCACTGACATTATACTGGATGCTATGGACAAAAAGAATTTAACTGCTCTCATTTTACTTGATCTCTCGAAGGCCTTTGATAGCATCAGCCACGCTGCTCTGCTACATAAACTAACTGCTGTTGGCGCATCTCCTCAAACTGTACAATGGTTCAAGAGCTATCTCACTGACCGCTCTCAATCAGTACGCATTGGCTCAACAATATCTGAGCCTCTACTAATTACCCATGGAGTACCACAAGGTGCAATTTTATCTCCATTACTGTTCTGTATCTTCCTAAACGACTTACCTACTGTTTCCAACATCTGCAGTATGGAATCATATGTTGACGATACTAAAGTATGCTTAACTTTCAAACCAACAGACACAGATTCTGCACTTATGAAATTAGAAGAAGATCTGTTCAACATTGCAAAGTGGTGCTGCGAGAATGATTTACTCATTAACCCGGATAGAACTAAGTTTCTCGTCTTTGGAACAAGACAACTACTGCAACGTTCATCGACCAACTTGTCTTTGCCCTTCGTGGGAAAAACTCTCACTCCCTCAAAGTCAGCCAAAGATCTGGGTGTAATCCTCGACGCACATCTTACTTATGATGAACACATATCCAACGTAATATCTTCCTGTATGTCAAAACTCTGTCAAATCAATCGGGTTAAGAACAGTTTTGATTCTAGAACACTCTCTCTCATCATAGATTCACTTGTTATGAGCAAATTGTTGTACTGTTCTACTGTCTGGTCTAACACAACTGAGAAGAATCTAAAGAAACTTCAACAAGTTCAGAATTTTGCATGTAAGATTATTACCAATTCAAAGAAATACGACCATGTCACTCCCTTATTACAAGAGTTGAATTGGATGACTGTAAAACAACAACTAGAATACAGAGACGCCGTTATAGCTTTCAAATGCTATAATAATCTTACTCCCGCCTACTTAATCAGCAAATTACGCAAACGCTCTGATATCCACACTCGCTGTACACGAAACTGTGATCTCTTAGATACGCCTCTATACAAGACAGCATCAGGACAGAGAACTTTCACATATAAGGCTACAAAGACATTGAACAATGTGGACAAAGAACTCAAGGATCTTAGAATAAATCAATTTAAAAAACAATATAAAAATCATATTTTATCAAGTAAATAATATTTTATAGACATTTTATCATTCGTTCACCTCATTCTTAATCTTTCTCAACGGAAGAATTTATTTTCATCATTTTTATTATAAATTGTTGCTGAAAAGCCTTTTTAGGAGTATTCAATAAAGTATGTATGTATGTATGTAATATTTGTTATGTATTTTAACGAATGAATTAAAGATATATTATTATTATCATTATTATTATTATTATTATTATTTATTATTATTAATGTTGAGTAACTGACGTCAAAAAGAGACACATTTGAATAATAACGAAAAGCGAAATCAAAACTTGTTTTGATGACGTTTCCTTTATCGTACCACAAAATGGCTTTAATATATTAGTGTGAATGCTATGAAGATGTCAAAAATGTAAAAATATTAATTTCGTTCATTTTATCGTCTACCCACTTTAATTTAACTCTTTATTTTACTTTCTTGTATCCTATTCCAGCTGTACGAAAAACTAAGCGCGAAAAGGATTGTTGTTGTAATTCAAACGGCCCTCGCCCGAGTCTTAAAAGTCATATATCTCACAGAATTTGAGGAGATGGATCGCAAAGATTTACTTTAATTTTTTAAACAACACGTATACTTCAACTTTTTTTCTCTAAATTCTTTGAAACGCGTGTTTTTGTATTGGGAAGAGACTTGGAGCAAGGGCCGCTTGGCTAAGCATCGAAGCGCGCTGTGATTGGACGGTTCGTGCGTGCTCCGGACACCTGGTTATTGGAATAGGAGAAAGTTCGTTAAACCAAACAGCAGACTGCGCGCTTTTTGGTGTATCTATTGTCTGACCGCCAGTTTTGCTATTGAGTAGTTGTTGTTTATGTATTATCAAATACTAACCATATATGACGAGTGTTGTGCAATTCTCGTATAATGTACCATCACAATCAACCACACAGCAATACGATCCATGTTTGTCTTTATCAACATCAGGGATGATAATTGTCACATTCGATCCACCAATAACAGAGAAATGAGCATCCACATTTTTCCATTGGGAATATTTTTGTTCATTTGTGTATCGATCGAACATCTTTGTACCGTTGTAAAAAATTCTAGAGAAACCAAATCTATTCCTACAATCGTAATGCCACGTGATGTGAGCAGTAGAACCAACACGTGCTAACGTCTCATGCGAAGGTCGTGAAATCCACTTGAAACCATCTGTTGGACACAATGTTTAAACATTAAATAACTGAGTTAACTATATAAGACATAGAATATTATATTGAGATTAATATAATGCTGATTTAATGAATTGTTAGCGTGGATAAACTTTAAACAATTATTTTATAGAAGCCGATTTAAAACATGAATATGGCGTAAGAATAAAATGTCCATGTAACCCTACATCACGCGCTTAATTTGCATATTTGTTTTTCTGTTTTCTTTTATTATTTGTTTGTTATTTGTTCTTTAACTTGTTTTGCTTTTTTTTTTTTCACTCCTAATGTAACTTTAACCGCGAAATGGAAGCAAAAATGAAATATGTTGTATATTTTCTTACTCGTACCTGACAAGTTAATAAAGAATTGAAGGTGGATCAAAGTAAAAATAAGGCGGAAGCTCATCATTATACAGTTCATCCTCTTTAACCTATGAGAAAAAGATAAAGTTGTTGTCCATAAAGTATATATTTATGAATCATTATCATTATCATCATCACTTACATTATCATCAGTTGACCTCAACATCAAAATCATTACTGATCAAAATCGAGATCAACACCATCATCATAATCATCATCATCGTCGTCATCAAGCTAGATATGTTTTTTTGTTTTATAGATATCGATGAAATACTAGGAGTTATCCGATGTCTAAAACTTCGTACATTCTACACAGTGAAGATATGATATCCTTCACATGTGAAGATATCACCGTTGCCATGACTACTTTGCTATCAACCAATCACACATTAAGGTGTTCAAGCGCCGTTTCTCAGATCAAAATGGCAGCTCCCACATTGTCGACGAACGAGAAATTTGATGATATTTTTGACCTTTTTCCTGCCTTTAGGTTAAGTGTTTATCATCAAAAATAGTAGAAAAAGAGAGGAAAGAAAATGAAGAAGGTTTATCACACTCACTGATAGTGTAGGTGATGAGTTAAGCTTACTTGAAGGAGAAAATACTGAAGAAAACACCAAAACGAAAAACCTATTACGACCTAAAATTCTTCAAGAAATGACTAGAAATTAATTCAGGAAGAGCGTAAAGAAGACAGAGAAATTGAAAATATTACATTAAGTGAACTTAACCTTTATCTAAGCCAATTCATAGTGGCTGCAAGAACAAAGACGGGGAAAGACTACAACCGGTACTGAGTTTGAGACGTTACGCAAGAAACGGCGATAAGTAAGCTGATAATAATAATAATGATAGTAATAATAATAATAATAATAATAATAATAATAATTATTATTATTATTATTATTATTATTTGTGCCTGCAGTAAACTTGCACAGATAGAGTACAAGCGTCGGCACGACACACTTGCTGGACTACTGCACTGGGAACTTTGCAAGAAATATGGATTACCATGTTGTGACAAATGGTATGAACATGATCCTGATAGTGTAATGGAGAACCATGAAGTGAATTTGCTGTGGGACTTTACCATCCAGACAGATAGGATAATCCAGGCTAGGCGTCCGGATATAGTTCTGGTTGAGAAGGAATTGAACAAAACCTGGATTATCGATGTAGCTGTGCCTCCTGACAGAAGGATTGAAATCAAAGAGCTTGAAAAGATAGAAAAATACCAGGACCTTGCCAGAGAACTAAAAAAGATATGGAAAACAAAGGTCAAAGTAGTACCAGTAGTAGTGGGAAGTTTAACCTATTGTTACAATGCTGCTTGACTTTTTCTTTTTCTCAGTTTCTTTTATCCCTCCCCCCCCCCCCCCTTTTTTTTTCCCCTTAAAGTTCCAAGACTTTCCTTAGTATTCTGGCAGTTCCTAAAATTGCGGATTTCTGAAGTGTTGTTATCCTGTTACTTATGCCTAACATAGCTACATATTCCTTCAGTCTCTTTGACACTGAGCCTAAAGGTTTCGGTTAGGTTTTGAAATGTCAGTTTGAAGTCTTAGGTCTTGGGAAAAGACCCGACTAGTAATTTTACAAGGGAAAAATCATATTATATAATTTTTTTCTGAGGTTAAAATAAAATAATAATAATAATAATAATAATAATAATAATAATAATAATAATAATAATATGTTTAATTCAACCACAATTGCAGACTGACGACTGAATTACAGTGGAGGTCAGCTAAATAATTACAATTAATATATATTAGGTTACATAGATGTTATTGAATATTAAATAATTAAATAATTAAGGATTTATCAGTGACTTCATAACCCCAGCCAAGCAAGAGTAATTAGAGAGAAGGCCAAAAACTAATGTAAACTTTTCTCTAATTAGGTCCTGCAGGCGAGAGGTTATGAAGTCACTGAACCTCTTGGTGTTGGCCACTAGCCTCACCTCCCTGCTACTCCCAGATCTAAGGCTGTAACTATGACTATGTGTAATATTGGGAAAGAGACTACTAAAGGGGAATGAACCACGGATTTTTTTCATGAACTTGATACAAGGGTCCTCCCGCCTAGCCGTAAGGGTGAGTAATCCAGATGATTGGAGAGCTTCTTCATAGCTTAATTAGCCATGGATGGATTATTCAAAGAGCTCTTTTCTGAACAGATTCTACGTAATCAGAAAGAAAAAGGGGGAGGGCCGCCCAAACAGGTGAAGCATATTCTAGTATGGATCTTATGATCGAACAATACACCTGGGTGAGGTCAGTGCTAGATAGACCACATCTTTTAAGGACCGTGATGGCATATAGCCTTTTGTTGGCTTTTTTGACAATGTATGTACAATGGGCATCCCATGATAGATTATTTGAAATGTAAACGCCCAATAATTTATAACTAACAACCTGTTCTAAACAGGAAGGTCCTATCCATAAGAGACTAGGATTACAAGGTTTATAATGTAGAAAATCAATGATCATATCCTTACATTTCTTAGGGTTTAATTTCATACCCCTTAAGGTAGCATAGCTGTTAATGTCATTAACTAGAAACTGTAAATATGATGGAGAACATCTGGGAATGAATTCCACAACAGCGGTGTCATCTACATACTTAATTCTATCATAATGAGTAGAGACTAACTCATTAATGAGAATACAAAAAAGTAAAGGTGCGAGCTTAGTGCTTTGTGGGATACCACCATTAGGGGAAATAGGGGCGGAGAGAGAGTTATTGATCTTTACCCTTTGTGATCTATTAGTAAGGAAAGAGGCGACCTATCTAATAACATAGGGATTATTACATTATGATCAACAAGATCAAAGCCTTTTGAAAAATCAGAAAAGAAAATCCTAGCATAATATAGTTGCCTTTATCTAGAGACTCATAAATAATATGTAGTAAATATACTAGGGCATGTGTAGTAGATTTTCCAGCAAGGGAAAACTGTTTTTGGAAACAGTTTATGGAAAGTGATATTACAGTGAGCCAAAAATCCACCTGATTTTGTTTACGTATGTTCAGTTTTATCAAGTTAACTGTGTTCATATTTGTCTAGTTATTATTTAGCAAGGTTAATTCAATAACTATGAATCACTTTATTATTCATCCTTTTTCTATTCATCCCCGACAAGATGTTGGCGATCTTTGATAAATAATAAAAAAATTGAAGTTTATATATTTATCTTGGATATTTCATCGCTATCTATATAATAAACAGAACATCACATAGGCGCTTGGAGATACGAATTTTATTTTTTCGTGTTGATGATCTCTCACTCGTTCGCTGCGCTCACTCGTGATAGATATCATCAACACTCAAAGATAAAATTCGTATCTCCGCGCGCCCATGTAATATCCTCTATATCTTCACTTTAATAACAGTTTTATAAAATTATATTTATTATTATTTATAAATTATATAAATTATTATTGCTTTTAATTTAGCTTTTTTTACGATTGAAGATAAAAGCCGAATAATGTCAAAGAATATGATTGTTCCAAAAATGTATACAGTGGATCACTTATTTTTCAATTGTTGAAATTTTCGTAATCTTTTCATTTAGATTCTTGAAGTTTCAAAAAGTGACCCTGTCGGGGAAGGAAAAGGTTCTGGGTATGAGGAGGTTTCCGTTTAGCTGTGGCTAAAACCAAGAAAACCAGAAAGCATGGTGGAGAGACCGCAGCTATCAAACAAAGAAATGGAAAGACAATGATTTTTCTTTATATGTTGTGTCGTAAACTATGTTTCAAAATCGTGAAATTTGAACCTTGAACAGGTTCTTTAATGGCCTTCAGGTACAATTACCTACTAACAAAAACTAGCTTATATTTCTACACTTAATTGTCATCCCTAGTTAATATTTTCATGTTAACCGCTGAAGCCAAAAGAAAGATTTTTTGCCAGACTAGGGCTGCTTTCAAATATATGGAAGAGAGCTACTGCAATATATATCTTTTTAACTTTTAAATATTTTCCATATACCTAACAAGTATACCATGTACCAACCTAAATAAAAATATATATTATAATAACACGACAAAGAAGTGAATGGAATCCAAGGAAGCTTAAATGGTAGTGATTCTGAGTTCTTATTCAATTGAATCCATCCATCCATCCATCCATACATTCATCCATCCATCCATCCATCCCCCAATCCATCCATCTACCCATCCATCCATCCATCCATCCATTCATCCATCTACCCATCCATCCATCCATCCATCCATCATTCCATCTACCCATCCATCCATCCATCCATCCATCCATCCATCCATTCATCCATTCATCCATTCATCCATTCATCCATCTACCCATCCATCCATCCATCTACCCATCCATCCATCCATCCATTCATCCATTCATCCATTCATCCATCTACCAATCCATCCATCCATCCATCCATCCATCCATTCATCCATTCATCCATTCATCCATCTACCCATCCATCCATTCATCCATCCATCCATCCATCCATCCATCTATCCATCCATCCATCCATCCATCCATCCATTCATCCATTCATCCATCCATCCATCCATCCATCCATCCATCCATCCATCCATCCATCCATTCATCCATTCATCCATTCATCCATCTACCCATCCATCCATCCATCCATCCATCCATTCATCCATTCATCCATTCATCCATCTACCCATCCATCCATTCATCCATCCATCCATCCATCCATCCATCTATCCATCCATCCATCCATCCATCCATCCATTCATCCATTCATCCATCCATCCATCCATCCATCCATCCATCCATCCATCCATCCATCCATCCATCCATCCATTCATCCATTCATCCATACATCCATCTACCCATCCATCCATCCATCCATCCATCCATCCATTCATCCATTCATCCATTCATCCATCTACCCATCCATCCATCCATCCATCTATCCATCTATCCATCCATCTATCCATCAATCAATCCATCCATCCATCCATCCATCCATCCATCCATCCATCCATCCATCCATCCATCCATCCATCTATCCATCCATCCATCCATCCATCTATCCATCTATCCATCCATCCATCCATCTATCCATCTATCCATCCATCTATCCATCCATCTATCCATCCATCCATCCATCCATCCATCCATCTATCCATCCATCCATCCATCCATCCATCCATCCATCCATCCATCCATCCATCCATCCATCTATCCATCCATCCATCCATCCATCCATCCATCCATTTTTATTGTCTGTGATCATTTATCACTTGTTTTCTTTTGTTTGTTATCTTTGTACAAATATACCAATAAATACTAAACTAGGATGACGTTATCTAAAGTAAGGTGCATTCAAATAAAAGACATTTTAACGCAAAGTCTACCACTACGTAGACTAGCATTGGGCTTTTGAATTGACACGCTGTCTACCGACACCTGAGCTTGTTTTGTCTGAATTGGTAATTAGGAATTATTTGCTCATAACAATCTAAATTTACCCTATATAAAGCAGCCCGCTTCTTTGTGACGTTGCTTATAGTCACTCTCTCGACGCATTCTATCTTCGAAAACGATCAGATCAAAGTTAAGCTTATCGCGTCATATTTTCACTTTGCTTTTTCCATGTAGTATATAATGAGCAAAATTCTCCAAATGACGTAATTACAATCTACGCATGAAACTAAAATGAGGAAAACAAAAGGTACCTTAGATTTTTAACCACAATAATTATAAAAGTAACAATAATAATAGTAATAATAATAATGATGATGATGATGGTGATGATGATGGTGATGATAATGGTGATGATGGTAATAATAATAATGATGAGGATGATGATGATAATAACAATAATCATCATAACAATATTGAATTATCCATGTTATGTTTTCCTTGTTACTTTATAGTACTAAATTAGTAAATATAGGAATAAGTATCCGCTTGTGAAAATAACTCAAAACTCGATAAATATTAATATTTATTTAGGATGATGTCTTGTAATGATTCCGATCGTGCTTTGATATTTTATATATTTTAAATTATCAGTTTATTCGAAGAATATATATCTCGTTGTTCGTGTCCTATGACTTGTGTAAGAGAGGGCGATCACGATACACCTACATAATATAAAGGCAAAATTGTACTATGACACGTCGTGTTAAAAATGTACTAGCAAAATAAAACTACTTTAAAGGATCAGTCTTGGATTGCAGCAGTAAATGACAATTGAGAATTGAACATGCTTAGAAATTAAATTGTGTCATTGCTCCCCCTTTCGTCAATCGCTTGTTTTAACTATCTTAAAAGATAGTTGCATTGAATGACAGCTAGTGCAAGCTTATCAGAATTGGGAACCGTATAGTAGATGCCTGCAAAGTTCTGTTGATTACCTATCGGTAATTCATGGGTACTATTTTGGAACGTATCCTTTATTGTAGGCAAGTGAAAGTAGATCCTAAGAAGACGTCCAGAGGATCAAGCTCTGAGAACATGAGTGTTGTACATAAGATGAGTTTCGAAAGCGCACTAGTGTTGACAGCACGAAACTTATCAATAGTGCAACAATCACCAGGTTGATCTTGATCCAAGGCACCCCTTATCCTTTAATTCTCATCTTATTGCCAAATAAGTAAAAGTATGCATTGGCATGGCTATGTTATAAGAATAATTGTGACGAGGATGTTGTCTTTCAGGTTTGTTATGGAGTAGTTTAGTTAAAGTTAAGTTGAAAAAAAGTCAGAGTTGCTTTCAGCAAGAATAATACAATAATAGGTCGATCTACCCTCAGACAGTAGTTTATTGACGATAGAACACTATTTGTCGTTGCCCTCACAGTGCCTTGTAGAGGGGTTGGAGCGCCAATGTTTTTCTAAACGTCGCCTCTTCCTTTGTCCTCCTTCATTTCCGCAATGACCAAGGCACGGCATATCTTATTGTCACCTAAGCGTGTTTTTTTTTTCAATGGTACATGAAGTTGAAGAATAAGCGAGAGCACAGAATCATCATATTGTTTAAAACAATTAAGACAAACCGCAAGAGAGGAGTTAAAGAAATCGTTCTGAACATTTCAAAAGCCTATAATTTCCGGCAATAAATATATTTTATTGCGAAACAAGGCTTAGCCAAAGAAAGCTTTCAGTTAACAGGATAGTGGTCAAATATTGAAGAATTATGGATAGTAATTTCTTGGATTATCAGTTAACAGGATAGTGGTCAAATATTGAAGAATTATGGATAGTAATTTCTTGGATTATCTCATCGTCAGCCCGTGCGATTAAGAGATATATAAGGTTTGGCCAGATACGTGAAGCACCAATACGGCCCTAGTTCGATTCCCGTATTCGGAGTCTTATATGAGTAGGGTTGCTTGTTGGTTCTCTCCTGTACTTCGAGGGTTTTTCTGCGGGTTCTCTAGTTTTTCCCTCTCTGCAGAAATCAACTTCTAAATTCCAATTCGAATCCAATTTACTTATTATTTTAATATTCAATTAGGTAGAGGAGCAACAATATGTTGCATGAGATTGAATGAGTTGATGAATTCTATCCAGAGAACCAAACTAATGAACATTAGATCTTTTTTCGAAGTAACAATATTTCTCGAAGAGACAATATTTGTATAATGATCATCCGGGTGGATGTAGTCCTGAGAAGGACTGTTTGATGTGACTGACGTTTCGACAACCTGTGCGGAAGTCATCTTCAGAGTCCAGAGAACATTAGATCGTTGGAGAACTTATTATTCGAATTCAGTTAGCAGGTGGTCGATGCAAAACGTAAAGTTAGATTAGAAGACCACTTTGTCAATGCGCTTTTTCAGTTCATGACATTTAGAAGCTACGTCAAATATCTGGCCCCTAAATTTGAGTCCCAAAAAAATTCAATACTTCTTTATTATCCAACAGACTTTAGTCTCCTCGATGCCTTCCTTGAACTTTAGGCACGATATTATTATTCATGCCCACATGATTAAGTAAGGGCAAAATCAGTAAGACTGTTCATTTTTAAGTTTTCTATAGCTTTAGAGTGATCCAGCCATTGTATTTTCGATGACATGCTTGACAAGATTTTGTTAAATTGACGTGTAAAGACGCGAAAACTTGATAAGGTAAGTTAAATCATAGCAAAAAGTTTAAGTTTGCAACATATTGATTTTTTTGCTGTTTGGGTTCCAAGTCATTCGAATCTCCCTAATACATTAACTATGTATATACAGAAGGGACACCGATGTTTTTTGACATATATGAGACTCACGGTTTTTACAGCCAATCGGCTCTCTTAAAACTAAAGTTATAATTAAAGCGGGAAAAGTAATAAAAAGAAATAAAAAGAAGCAATGTAAGAAACACAGATTTGTCTAACCTTTTTAAACATAATCCTTTGGCCGCTATTATTCCTTCTGTACATAAATGATCTTCCAAATGTGTCACATAAGTTAAACTTTAGAATGTTTACTGATGATACTAATATCTTTTACTCTAATTCAGATTCTGCTATTGTCCAAAATGTTATTAATACTGAATTAAACAATGTATACCAATACTGTGCAGCAAACAAACTAACAATCAATTTTAAGAAAACAAATTACATGATAATTAAGTCTGCAAAGAAAAATAATGCAGATATTAATATCCAGAAGATTGAACAAAAGGAATTTGTAAAATACCTAGGCATATATATAGACCAACATCTGAGCTGGGAACAACAAATTAAGTTTGTACACAGTAAAATCTCAAAAAATGTAGGTATTATTAGCAGACTTAGGCATTATATGAGTCTCAAAACACTGGTAAATATTTATTATTCATTGATCTATCCTTACTTATCTTATGGTATCTTATCCTGGGGAAGTACATATAAAACCAAACTTGCCAGGATTTGTTCTATGCAGAACAAGTGCATTAGGAATATTTTCTTCACTAATCGATATGAGCATGCACTTCCTTTGTATAATGTCCTAAATTTATTAATATTTAACAACATATTTATTTTTAAATCAGCCACATTTGCATATCAGATTATTAATATTAAATCTAGGGTACCTGTAGTATTTTTGAAGATGCTCAAACCAGCAAGCGAACAACATTCTCACAACACTAGATATGCTGCTAAAGGGAATCTTGTCCGCCCAGCTGTTAGAACAAACTATGGCAAATTTACTTTTCAATTTTCAATATCCACAATATGGGAAAAAATACCTATTTATATAAAAAAGTCAAGTTCTTTAAATATTTTTAAAAACAATCTCAAAATGCACCTGCTCCAAAGTCAAGAATAATAACTAGATCACAAATTTCTTCTTGTTTTGTCCCTTTTGTTTCTATCTTTTTCTAAAACTATTGTAAATATTAAGAAGCTTAGCCTACCTTGGTTCTACACTAACTAACTTGTAAAAATTCAGTGGGTGGTTGTTGACCCGAAAGTTTTAACTCTTTTCAACAACCACACACACAACTTCTCTATCATTTTGTAATTATATCTATGTAAAAACTCTATATCTTATTAATAATTAAGCTCTTTTTTTTGTAAATTAATATTATCAAAGTGTGTGAATAAATAAAAGTCTAAAAAAAGTCTTTGTGTCGTGTCGTTTTCTTCGTTGTTGTTCTAGTATTCAATAAATATATTCTCCTGCCTAAGCACTGAAACCGAAACAGCTTAATTTTTAATTTTTTAAAAAGAAGTGGAATTTTAAAAATAGTAATAACATGATATCAGATTTTATCTTGAAAAATATTGATATCAAAAAAATTAATAAATGATTAATTAAAAAAACCCTGATGAGTAAGGTAAAATACATTTCTTATAGATTTATTGCTACTAATGACGTTACTGCATTAGCTAGAACTTTGTCGGTTTCTGAAACTGAAATATTTTGTCTGCTGGCTGTAAATTTTTGAATGAGAAAAGTTAACTGAAGACGCAAAATGATGAATATTCCACTAACTTAATTCATTATGTTTTTTTTTATATGGCAAGCTTTTGGCCACATTTGCCTTTTTCAGGGCTTTTTAACATGTAACAAATAGGTTAAGTAATTTGTTTTTCTTCCATTATATCTAAACTGCCCACCACTGAGAATTCTATTAGGAAGTCCAACAAAGCAAAGTGTCAGAACCTTTTTTCAATGCCTACAGCTAGAGAAACGACAAGAGTGATTTTACTTAACCCATCGGAAACAAAAATTGCTTTTTCTAATTATGGCTTCGAAACTAAACAAAAGTTCGAAACAACCCTTTTTGTGTGCGGGTTTGTTGATATAACTATATTTTCATTTTCTAGTGTTGCACATGAAAGCGCATGCATGTAAGTGACCACCTTGGATTGAGGAAAAAGCGGTTGCTTAAGGAAGAATTTTCCTTTCGAGAACGTTTACCTTAAGCAACACCAAACCTAGAAATTTTATGCCCTATTTCACTATGTTGTCTCAGTTTTGTTAATAAGGGTAGCCTGCGTAATGGCGCATCCACCCCCCCCCCCCCCACCCCCGGCAAAAAAAATGCGCCGCTACGCAGGCTATTATAATGGGGTCTGAATATGATCCTTAGCGTTAAAAATATTGTTATAAAGAAATATGGCAATTCTTTACTTTCGCATATCTCACAATTTATAGCAGTTTGGGGGTGTCATCAAAGTGTCATCAAATAGAAAGTTCTTCAATCAAATGTAAACTATACCTGCTTTTATTTGTAAAATACTGATTATCATTTTCCCACATGCAGAATAACAAGAAGTTTAGTGTTACCGAAAATGTATTGACTCATTAATCAATATTCCAAATTCACTTTACAGACTCTTTCTTCCTTTCTGATTCTTTCTTTTTTCATTGGTTTCTGGCTGTTTCTTGTACATCTTCTAATTATACACGATCCATTTGTAATATCTTCTGATCAGTCTTCAGCATAATATATGCGGTTTTTACCCCGGCTGATTACCGCTCAACCGCAATGTCTTATGAGCAATGTGAAATAAGAGAATTGAAAAAAATTTACTTCTTAGTTTTTCCTTATGTATAATGTTTGACTAGTTATTAAATGAAGGGCAATCATGCAAGCTTCTTTAATACATCTTAGGAAACTCCGATCTGCTTTCATTTAATAATATTATACTCCGGAGCAGCTGAGTAACCCAAACCCCACGATTACGAATCCATAAAGACACAACAATTTGTTTTCCTTATGATAAAAATATATATCTCAAGTATGATCTATATTTATTTGTGTAAAGTCTTGGGAAAATATATGGATATTAGAAATTTAAAGCTTGTAATTTAAGAAGACTTAAGCTTATAGGTGAAAAAAGAAACAGCTTAAAATTACGAAAGCGAGAGACTGCTACTTCTCGTGGTAAATAATTTTAGCATATTTATATGAAGCTTATTATTACCCCGTTTTCCAGTTCTTCATTAACAAGGCGTGTGAAGCCAGAACTTCATTAGAATTACTGCTCATGCCAACGCAAATCAGTATTCGAAAATAGGCATTTCTTGAAATATATTTCCTTTTGGAAAGACGTTTCATTCCCCAGACGTACATTATATAACTGACAGAAAAAGCGCATATTTTATATTCAGCACTTTATTTCTAAACCAAGGACCGCAGCGGCTAAATCGGTTCTTGCAAAGGTGCCGGAAATATATAATTTCCCTTCGCCATTTTCAAATTGTAAAGGTTTGTGTCTTCCCTACTTGCAGAGGTCTTTTTCTGCCCTCCGTTAAGGAAATCGGCGGGAATGCTCAACATGAAAAACGATCGTTTCAGTGGGGCAGAGGTATTTTTCTCCCCAACCAGCTTGCCTCTCAACCCTATAGAGGGGAAGACAAATATCCTCTGCTCGCAGGGTATTTGGTCTACAAAAGAAATTAAGAGCGACTGTCTGTAAATAACTCAAAAAATCGATTCGCTCATATTCTGTTTATTGATAGCCTTTACCATGAAATACATCGAGGTGTTTTTATTTTTGAAAAAAAAAACCACCTTAATTTCCAAGAATGAGGACAGTTCGAGCCGGTAATTTTGCTTAGCGCTTGTGTAGTTGATTTTTCATGGCAAATATCATCTCTTACCTCATACCTGTGAATTCCGGTACGCTCTGTGAGCCAGTCAATATGCCCTAAGGCTTGTAAACTTCACTGTTGGTAATTTTCAGTTAGAAGAGATCACTTGGGGGATCTAAACATTCATCCGTAGAAATAGTCAAAAGTCTCTCATCCGTTTGTTTACATGTTCAACTGGTTATATCACTCGTCCCAGTCCACCGATACTTTTGTACCAAGGCAGGGGTGGTAGAGGGGAGCTGTAGCAGATACATTTACGATGTTCTATAGAAAAGAATGGATAAAACGATAAAACGATATATATGATTTAAAAAAAGTCATTTACTTTTATGAAATTTGCAATAGAGTCCTCAAGTGTGACGTCACGAAAAAATAAATTTTGTCTTTAACAATTTTCGAATTCAAATGCGATAGACAATCAAAAAAGACATTTACACGTCAAATTTGATGAGAATTGGTCAAATAACAGCTGATATATGGCCATTTGAATGCATAATTTCCCCATACAAATCACTATATTTTCGGCTCGGTTTATAAATAATGGTAATTGAACTAAGTGGAGTGCAATTTGGTCTGATATCAAACGCGCGATAACAAAATCACACGACCGCGTAGCGGGAGTGTGATTTGTAATCGCAAGTTTGATATCAGACCAAAATTGCACGACACAAAGTTCAATTATCACTTTATTATATCCATTTTGAAATCATACTAGATAGACACTAAATTTGTGATAAATACAAAAGTATTTATTCACAAATAGCCAGTATTTTGTTTCTTTTTGTAACAAAAAATTCCAGTCAAACTTGAGAAAAGCTACATTTTATGTTCCTTATTTGCTGTAATCTGATTGGCTGATTACATACAATCCTGTAATCTGATTGGTTACCTTTTCTAGTGTTGCATTGTGATTGGCTGACAAAAAGATGCGATTCGGACTCAAAATAGTGCGATTCGTGCTTGAATCAATCTACTGAGAGCCAATCAGATTACAGGATTTGCTAGTGATTTCAAAGTGGATATAATAAAGTTATTTATTACACATTTAGGGTCGATATCCGTGAAATAAAGCCGTGAATAAAAACCATATCAGTGAAGTGATACGATATCACTTCACGGCAAACTGTCCAATAAAATCTCGCGATATATAATAATATATAATCGACCCTAAATGTGTAATAAACAAATTATTACATGTTAAGAGCTGATATCATTTTTATTCACTCGTTTTCCGTATCATATCGCTCACTCGCTTGCGGACTCGCTTGTTCGCGATATGACGGGAAACTCGTGAATAAAAACGATATCAGAGTACTCTTAACATGTGATAATCTCTATGAACCCAACCAAAATACAGTGATTTGTATGGGGAAATTATATATTCAAATGGCCATATCTCTCTCAAATTTGGTGTGTAAACGTCTTTTTTGATTGTCTATCGAAATTGGGAACCAAGAATATGATACAGCGAGAATTAGGTCTTGTGACGTCATCACTTGAGGACTCTATTTGATCATCTTTATGGAAAGTGCGCTATATAAGTTAATAAATTATTATCAATTATTATTATCATAAAAGTCATGACATTTCTTAGTAAGTCCATACATTGTCTGTGATACCAAACGTTTCATTCTCACATGCGTGTAGGATTAGCAGTGATAAAAACTGATTAAAGATTTTTTAATGTTAATAACACATGTATATTTTCTTTCTAGTTGCCCTCAAAACGCTAAGCATGATGTGATGTGAATTGAATAAATGTGGTGAATGTTTCAATTTTTGAATAAAAGTCATGGTTTGAAAAGGCTAGTTATCTTACTCAAAGTGTTTTACATTTGGGAGCTGGAACATTCGCATTTAGAAATTATTTCTTTAAGTTTTGCTAGTAGGCTAGGATGATTTTCCTGTCTTTTGACTTGAATGAAACTTCGAGTTAAGAGCAAATACTTTTCATCGTGGTAACGTTCGAGGCGGAGAGTTTATCGTGATGGTACAAATCACAAAGATCGTACACATCATAAGTTATCGGAAGTTTTAAACCGATTTCGTCAGTGATTGCTTCAATGAGGCCCTCTCGGGTTCTGAACAATCTACGTCTTCTTGTTGTTTGATCGAAAGTCCAACTATGTTTTTTCTGCGTGATGCAGCAAGACGAGAGAAAAAGATCTTGATCTGGTTTTTGGTTAACCATTCTTCACAGGTGAATCGACGTTCGTTGGATGTACCTCTCGCGTTTCTCATATCGTTTTCAACTTGAGCTGGATCCGCCTTACACCCTGTTTTTTTCACCTAGCATAAATTCTGATGTAAGGTGTTCTTTTACCTTGGGCGAAAATCGTGCAGAGCCAGAGTGTTTTTTAGTGCCCAGCTCATCTCAAAGGTTTCTTTTCTGGAGGTATCGGTCTCGACGAGCGGTGAAGATGTTGTTGTACTGGTAGTGCTTTTCGAGATATCAACAGACTGAAACTTAGCAGCCCAGTATTTCCTGATTCGGTAATAAACGCTTTCACTAGCAACTAATTTGTGCTGGCCCACATCGAGATATAACTCCATATCTGCAACTGAATTAAAGACTTGGGTGCATCCAGGGACATTGCATTCAAATAGAGGTGTTTCTTCTGTTTTCGTAGTTGGCAAAGATTGCTTATTCTTCACATCTCACTCTCTCTTTCCGAGCGGGTTCAAATAAACTCTCTTTTTATTGAAGCAGAGTAGGTCCCTGGTGTTTGACATATATAGCACTATGCAGGAAAGATTTACCTTGACCAATACCATAAGCTTTCCATGCTCTAATACGATAATCTTCGAAGTGAAAATTATGAAAGCTGCTGAAATGTTCAAGTTTCTTCATCGATAAGCTTTGTTGTGATTAATCAACGATATTCACTGAAGCGGTTGTTCTTTAATTTTAACTGGATGTTTCTGTAGAGCGTCCCTCTTATCACAATCATTTAGTATGTCATGGCCTTCAGAACAGTATGTGCGAATTGAATTTTTCAAAGGGCAAAGAATCCTATCACACATGTCTTTTCCACTTTGGGGCTCTGAGTAATCATGATTTTCAATAGTAATGCCAACTCTTTCTCCAATGTCCTTTACAGCGGCAATCAAGTCGTTGCTATGGTAACATTCTGCCTCGTCGGAACGCAGGTAGGCCTTACAGAGCATGGGGTTTTTATTCTTCAAGTACTGGAGTAGACTCTCAATTATCGATGCTACCGCATACCAATCATGGAGGCATTTGTCAAAAAAGATGGGCGTAGGAAGTAACTTTGAGTTGTCCTGATTCCTGATCACGTGATACCACACTGCTAATATGCTTGCTGAGGCCTCTTTTTCCACAGCACGCGCTCTGTTTTTCGCGATATCTCAACTGAACAAACTTCATACCCAATCCATCAAGATTAAAATTGAACTACTCTCTAACGTTTCCATGACGTCTTGTTTGGCACGTTCTTGATTTGCTGATCTCATGATATGCGATTTCCATTCATTAATTGATTTCGAAGCTTTGTTGAAATCATAAAGGAAATACTCTTTTTGTTCATCACTTTAGAAGCTCGTGCTATCGCTTTTGAAAACCTGTTTTTTTTTTTTTTCATGAAGGCAAGCCTTAATATCATCATGCACATTGTGGACATGTTACTTTGTGTTTATGTGCGCATTTTTCCTGGATATGTGGATCTGCAGGATCACTTAATGCAAACTTACGGCAATGATCACCACATTCGCTCAATGGCAGAGTTCCCGTAAAAATATCGGCTAAAGAAGATTCAAGTTTAAAATTCCCGGGTAAAGAGTCCTTTCAAGATTTAAGTACAAGTCTAGAGGAGATGAATGCGGAGTCCTTAAACTTTTGGTTCGTAAAATTCATTGAAGAAGTGGCGAAAAAGGATGGAAAAAAGTACCCAGAGGAAAGAGGTATCAGAATTTTACCAATATAAAGTAAGTGATGTATTATTGTCTAAAGTTCATATTCCAGATTTTGCGAGTGAATTTAACAATCTGTGGGAGTTAGATCGTGATATTAGTGATGATATCTTGGGTGCAATCCAAATTCCAGATATTCCGGGTGATTTCAAAAATGTAATTCCTAGCTCTAATGAGTTGACAACTGTGCTTAGCAATCCCGTATTTAAAAATTGTACCATTAACTTTAACATAAATAAGTAGTTTCTGCTTGTAAGTAGTTCTGAGTAGTATGTAATTAGTTCTTGAAAAGGCAATGTATTTCGTGATGAATGTCAATTAAAGATACAACGGTTATAGTTGTATTTCTGAACAGTTTCACGTTTTTTAAATTTTATGTTTGTTATTTGTTGGTGTAGTTTTCAGGGGATATCGGGTCTGATAAAAACTCTAATAAATAAAAGATTAGTGTTATATGACATTTAAAACTACTGATGTTTAATTCATAAGTAGTTTTAAATCCCATAAAAAACTAATCTTTTATTCATCAGGGATTTTGTCAGTCCCGATCTCCCCTGAAAACAATCAAAGCCGTCCCCGGCTTTAAGTTTCTTGGTTTGCTATCGATATATATAAATATATCACGTGTTCTTATCCATGGCCATGATTGGATTGAAACCCTAATGAATATTTATGAGTTTTCTAATAAAAAGTCCAGTTCAATATTTTGCTTGCGATTCAGTTTTATTTAAACCTCGCAAAGTCCTTTAGGATCTCGACCGCCACATTCAATATTTTGATTCTGCTTGAGTTTGTGACGTTTTGCAGTTAATTTTTAATAATAATGTGACGTTTTGCTGACGTACTGCGAAATCCCGGTACGTGAATTGCCAGATCAAAATCTCGCTATATGTTACTATAATCTGGACTGATTACAGCTATTTCAAAAAACGTTGATTACTGAATACGTCATACTGATTAGTGCATTCCAAGACCAAAGGGCATTGTGGGTCTCATTAATTGGAAATAAAAAGTAAATATACAGCTATGTGCTCTCTATATGTAGCTAGTATATTGTTTCGGATGGAATGTACTAAAAATAAAATAATAAAGGATTATTAACCGAGCGCGAGGTCTGTACGGGAAAATATCAGACCGAGGTCTTGACAGTACGGACCGAGCGCAGCGAGGTCCGTACAAAAAAGACCGAGGTCTGATATTTTCTCGTAAAGACCGAGCAAGCGAGGTTAATAAATCGTTTATTATATGGCTGGGTTTTTTTTTAGCTGCGTCGATAAAAAATACGCGAACTTCCGGTATCGAGCGAATATCGATAGGCCAGGTATCGATCGTTTCCAACTAGCAAAACACATAAAGTCAAACTGCCAAATCTTGCGTTTATTACATCAGGAAACTGTTATTTTTTTACACAAAGAACTTTAAAGACCCTTCAGACCGATGTCACAGAAGTTCAAGCACTGATTTTAAATGTTTTTAAGTTTTTTTTTTTTTTAAACAATCGTAATAGAACTAAGCTCATTCATCGAAGTGGAACAAACTAAACAAGAACTTGTTTAACAGAGGAGCTGTGTTTTCATATTGTTGGTTTTCAATAATGTAGTCAAAGATGGATCAAGAAGTATTTTTTCCTTTTTTTGCAATGCGAAAAATACGTTTAATCGAAGTCATGTCTGTCTTAAAGTGAACAAAAACAATTTTTCGACTTTAGCGACTTGTTAAAGAAGATTTAGCGAGGGAAAGCGAGGGAAGATTCTTAATCTTACGATGAAGTTTCGTGACTGAAACTTCAGTGAGAGAAAAAGTGGCCTGTAGACCAGAAAAACCTGATTATACTGCAAGAATGATATTTCAGTTCCGTAGAAAAACACTTCATAGAAGGTAAATTCATTAATTTTAATTAATATTTCGTAAAAAAATCGACAAGAAATGTGTAAACTAGCTGGAGAAACTCTCAGACAAGCCAAGGACGTTGGTTCGCCAAACATTGTCAGAAAAACTTGGATAGTTTGTCGTTTTTACTGCATTCTAGATTTTTATCATCTTTTTCTTCTTTTTCATCCTTTAATTGTGAACCAAAAACCGATATTCGAAGCTTTGATTTTTTGTTTTTGATCCAATTTCAAGAAAAAAGGCTAAGACTTAGTAAAAAGACTTGGTTCTTTGACAAAAAATATATTTGACGGCCAGCGAACCTAAGTCAAAACAAGATTTTGATGTCCACTTCGAGCTCGTCAGGGTAGTAAAATTTGCTCGGAGAATGGTCCTCTTCGTAGCTCATCATTTCTTTGTTCGCTTTTTGTTTTATTTTGCTTATAAATTTCTTGTTTAACAAGAAATGTCAAATTTCGCGACGTGAAAATTGTAAACAAACTCGCAAATTTGATATGCGATCCGGACCGATTGTCATGGTAACGGTCTGAGATGGGAAAATCTCAGACCGGAAATCAGCCAATCAGAGCGCGCGTACTATCGTAGCCATATAATAAATAATAATTATTTATTTTACTTTAGATAATATTACACGACCCAAAATGCATTTCGATCTTGGAATGCACTATTCAGTATGCACTATTCAACTTTTTTTGAAATAGCTGTATATATAAACGCGCTATCGGATTTGAAGACGATTAGAAACCAAGGAGCCCAAGTCAAATTTGCATGTAATTATACTTGTTGTTCATTCTTTTCCATCAAAACACAAAAAGCACTTGTAAAAGGGTATTTTTCGCCAATTCTGCTATTTAACTATCAGCCAGAATAAACACTGATCTTTAACAAATATATATTATATATACGTTACCTATATACACCTTGCTTCAAAAAGGTCGTAACAAGGTCGCTGCGCTCACTCGTGAGAGATAATATCAACACTCGAAGATAAAATTCATATGTAATATGTAATATCCATGTAATATCCTCTATTTAGATAGTATTGATAGTAATTGATAAGAATTTCTATTGAAAGCTTCATATACATTTAAGATTAAATAATAATAATAATAATAAAAATAATAATAATATAAAAATAAATCTTTATTTAACGTGGGTAACAAATACAGCAAAGTATACTGAGCTGGTTTCCAATCTGGCCCACAAGAGTAATATATCAATGGGTAGGAATTCCCTAGTATACTATATTGTTTCTATCATTGCAAGGTTCCTACCTCAATCTATTCGTATTCAGATATTTATCAAAAATTTCAAAATCTTATATATTATTATAAAAAGATGTCACGCTGCAAATGGCAAACTGCCTTATATATATATTACTCTGTATCTAAACCAACTTCACTGAAATGTTTTAAATAATAATAATAATAATAATAATAATAATAATAATAATAATAATAAAATAAATCTTTATTTAATGTGGGTAACAAATACAGCAAAGTATACTGAGCTGGTTTCCAATTTGGCCCACAAGAGGAATATATCAATGAGTAGGAATTCCTTAGTATACTATATTGTTTCTATCATTGCAAGGTTCCTACCTCAATCTATTCGTATTCAGATATTTATCAAAAATTTCAAAATCTTATATATTATTATAAAAAGATGTCACGCTGCAAATGGCAAACTGCCTTATATATTAATTACTCTGTATCTAAACCAACTTCACTGAAATGTTTTTTCTTGTAAATTGAAATATCAGCGACGCTATTCCGCAATATTACAAATATGCCTTCGACTCGACCACGTTGAGCTGCGTCCTTCGTAATTCAGCTCTTCAGCTGCAAGCAAGGATGATTAGCCCCTCCAAAAATAATCGTCTTTATTTAGAGAGGGTGGCACTTAATATTCACAAATGATAAACGTGTGGCCCTCTATATTTAATGTCTCTGTATCAGACGGGACCGCCATTTTATGTGGTCATCGAACACGAACCAAGTCACGGCTAAAATCTTACCTTTGGGCAACTGGTTACACTCTATGTATAATTTCATATTACGGTTCGTTTTTATACAGCTATTTTTAAAGAAATGGGGCGCATTGTGATCGGTGAATGGCGATTGACGATACGTTGCTTTATTCATGTCTCCGTGATAGTGTGACCATAGTTCCTTTCGGTCGTGCAATTGTAATCATCCATTGCCATTCGCCCCTTTTTAAAACGGTTTGTGTATACCGTAATTTCAATAGGCCCCAGAGAACCAAGATCCCTGACCACTGTCCACTTCATCTTCTTCTTCGTTACTGATTTTGTTGTTAGCGGAGGTTTTTGGACTTGACTGGGTTACTAAAGGGGTTGGTGGATGCTTTGAATTGGGCATGTTGTCCGGTATTTCATCATATAAAGGCCTCATTGGTACATCAGCCGATTTATCCTAAGGTGATGGAAAAAAAACTTATAATCTTTTGACAACGTACGTCACAAGCATTAAACAGCACAAACCAACCTTCTTTTTGTGTTTCTTCTTGACTTTAGCATACACGGGCTCCATATAAGGTTTCCCTTTCTCCGAGCTTGATGCCTCATCATGTTGTGGTTCTGGCAAATGGTTAGTGATAACCCGTTTGTAGCCAGTCTCTTCCACTGTAGCATAGTCAGCATTGCTTGCAGAAGCGTACGTTCTCACTTTTATTGCATCAACTGGCTCTCCATATGGACTCTCCTCGACCCTTGTTAAAAAAGTAGTGTGTTTCAAATAAACCGTCATTATCCAAAAAGTCCCACGCTACTAGCAATTAATGACCCCACCCCATGGCCAACCCAATCCCCCTGCAATCCAAACCAATTCGATCCAATTAATAGACCTAATCACCTTATATGTAAATTGCACAATTCAAACCTCGTGATTTTTCCATGATGTTCCCTGGATAATCGCTTCTTTATAATATTTACATATCATCATGAATATGAACGAATACATTTCAGAAAGATAGATAAAGGAATAATTCTCAAGGAAACATCATATAAACTCACATCGTATAAAGAATAGGTGATTAGGTCTATCCAATCCAGTCCAATCCAATACAATCTAATCCAATCCAACAAACTAACTAACCAACCAAGCAATTGAATAACCAAATAATGAATAACAGGACTCAAGAGGCTTATGTTATGTTTCATAGAAGTTTTAGAAATGCGGGTCGAGTCGCATGCATGCGCATTACTTGTCACTTGCCACGGCTCGCTCACATCACGCCGACCTTAATACATTTACACTGACTTCCAGTTCGATTCCGAATCCACTTTAAGATATCGCACTGGTCTAAAAGGTTATTTAAGGCCTGGCTCCATCTTATCTGATTGACCTTGTGCATGTCAAGACTCAGGGTCGTTACGCCCTACGCAACAACAATCAGCTTCTTCTCGTGGTCCCTCGAACGTAGTGCAAGACTTTCGGGGATCGAGCCTTCGCCTCCGCTGCACCAAGGATATGGAATGCGCTTCCGCTCGCTGTCCGCAAGAGTGAGACTGTGGACTCTTTTAAGTCTAGACTCAAAACTTTCTTGTTTAATTAAGCTTTTAAGTACTGTTTATTAGTTTTCTATGTGACCTACATATATATAAATGCAATGAATATTACAAACAGTGTTTATCTCAGAACCATTGCATTAACGTTGGAACTCTTCCTAATCTATTTTACATTTTTATGTATTATTTCTATTTTATTATGTGGTGAGTTTCCATATATGTATGTATGTATGTATATATGCCGGACCGGAGGGATTCTGCCGCTTTAGATGTATATATGTCCTTTGTTCTCGAGAGCCGGAACTTTTTAGAGACGGAGGACATGCGTGTATCTGGGGTTGTGGGGTTTTTTGGTTGGGTGTATGTATGGATGTATGTAAATGTATGTATGTATATCATATATATAAATATTTATTTTTATCTATATTTTCTCACGATTGTAAAGCGCTTTAGAATATTTTATAATTTAGGCGCTATATAAATTATTAAATTATTATTATTTTTAATAATAAGAACAAGCTGCGCGCAGTCTTCCATATATCGAGCATCGTGATGTAGTTCAAAAAAGGATGACTTAGTAGATCTTACCTACAATCTAGATCTAGATCTAGATCTTGCTCTTGTGCACCTGGAAACGAAAAAAAAGTAAAATTATAGTATGACGAGTATGATATTTACACTGGCAGGTCATGTGACCTTATCTTCTTATAACGAAAAATGAACAGAAATGAAAAGAGCTTCTCGTTATTAGTAGGATTTTATAATTTAAATAATAATATAATAATATAATAATATAATAATATAATAATATAATAATATAATAATATAATAATATAATAATATAATAATATAATAATATAATAATATAATAATATAATAATATAATAATATAATAATATAATAATATAATAATATAATAATATAATAATATAATAATATAATAATATAATATATAATAATACATTTATATAGCACCATTTCCAGCGGTTCAATGGCGCTGTATGCAATACAAAATGGTTCATATTTTCAAAACTTTTCAAATGCACCACGAAAAAGTAAGGTTTTGATGATTATTTGAAATGTTTCAATGTTTTTGAGTCTTTTAATGTCTACTCTGATCTTGTTCCAAAGTTCAGGACCCATAAAAGAGAAGGGTCGTACACCATATGTCTTCAGCTTGTAACGGGGTACGCTGGTGGAGCAGGAACTTCTTGTCGAATCTTAGAGGTATTTTAAGGATTTGTACGGCAAAACTGACTGTACAGCTCTTCATTCTGTTTAATTGTCACCCTGCACATTCTTCCTATGATTTTACACTGTTTTATGTAGAAGCATACCTCGTTCACACCAAGTTTCAAAATTTATGTTAGAACAACCATTACTTAGATTTAACTGAAATAACCTGACGTAAAGACATACATTATTTTCTCATTTACCGGCTCTGATGTCACGTTTTGAGTGCGTCCGTCGTCGTTTAAAAATAATGAAAACCAGTGTCAAAGCAACAATAACTACTAGAGTGCAAACGATGACCACTATGATTATTTGTAGCCGCCGATTGTCGCCTGAAATAGCAATATGAAATATCATCAGTATATAACCTTACAATTCATCCATTTATGTAGTTTCCATCCATCCATCCATTCATCAGTTTATAGTTTTTCAATTCAACACATATGGTGTTCCTTATGTTGATGACGTAGTAAACATACCATTTCGTTTGGTTTCTTCCTTCTCGCAAAATGACACGACTTTGTTACATTGAAAAGAAAATGGAAGAATAGCAATTATTAATATGATACAATCAATCTACATGCAGGCAAGTAGTGAAGCCGTGACCAAATAAAATGTATGGAAATGCATACCTTTTACTGTTATGTTTGGACTTTCAACGTTTCCAGCAACATTCGATGCATTACAGTAGTATAGTAATGTTTTGTTTTTACAATCATCATTTTTGACGTGAAACGTTCCATTTGCTACGACTTCGTTACTTGTTGCATCATACCAGGTGATAACTGGTGTCGGGGTACCTTTGGCTTTGCATTTTAGTGTAATGTTATTGGTCTTCAATGTAATAGAAGTGTTCGGATGAGTCACTATAGTTGGTGGTTCTGTGAATATCGTATATATAGATAACATATTTAGATAATGCACTTTTCTACTTTTCATTTGATCAGAGTGATATTGATTGAACCTACGAATAAAAGTGGGGGTGGGGGTGAACGTGCCTACTCCTTCCTACGCACTTGGCATTGATATCATCATTGCAAAAAAGCCTTTATCCCAAAATTTTAGGGGGGGGGGGGGGGTGATCGATAACCCCCTTGGTACGTCACTGAAGTTCACTCAGGGTTAAAGTAGGCATTTATATTCTTTTTTTTATTGGTTGGTTTGTTGTTTTCATTGGTTCGTCGATTTTTTTTTTCAGTGTAACTTTGTGGCTCAAAATGCTGATGGTAAGAAATCAATAAGATACAAGTTTTTGTGGTAAACATTCACTACTATAAAGGTCGCACATTACCTGTTACTTCAAAGAACGTACAATTAATTTCATTCCCAAAACCGTTTGACACGTGACAGCAATACGTTCCTCCTGATGCTTTACCAGTGATGTTGAATGACGTAACAGAGGAATGTGCAATAGTTGTGTTCGTATCTTTGTGTATCCATCTAACACGAGGTGCTGGGTGTCCAGAGGCAATACATTTTAATGTTATTGAATCTCCTTGTTTGCCATGGAGGTTTGAGGTCAGAAAGTTGATACGAGGTAGAGCTGCAGAAAAAAATAGAGAAATATTAAACGTTATAAGATTTTGCTCTTGCTGGTGGAGCATAATTCATTTCAAAGTTGGCTGCAAATTGTCATGTAGGTTCCGAATCCGAATCCTGGAATATATATTCCATCTGTTATGAGTTTCCGCTGTCTCAGAAGTGTTTTTTACTTTAATGCTGCTGTTGTCAAATTTTTGCTTCATTTTCTTTGACTATTATGACACTACATGATTTTGGTTTTGTGATTTTATCTCTGTTATGTTTTGTATCGGAAATACCTAACAAATCGCAAACTAAAATGTTATTGTAAGTGGGAATAACCATACAAACGTAAACAATATCGCAAACTAGTTAAAGACTTATTTTGACTAAATAATTAATTGTTTTAAAACTCAAACGTGTCTTCGATATAACCCTTTGATTTCGACAATTTAAAAACTGCGACGGATTAGACATTTATCGGGTTGAAAATGCAAATCATAATTTTTGAATACTTGATAAATTTTTAGTAATCCTTCAACTACTTTAAAAGAAGCGAACAACATTAGGCACCTGGTATAGACACTGAAAGCCAAGTAAATGCCTCGGGAGAGTTTAGAGATCTTAGTTTCCCGACTTTGGATTTTCTTTAATTTTGTTCTTTCTTATGTCCTTCCTAATATACCTACGCTTTAGAAATTTCCACATTTTCAAGAGACTGGCACCATTGCGCAGCCAATATGTTATAAAATACCCCAAGGTAGCATTCTCTGAGTTGTTTCTTTTTTTTTTTTTTTTTTAAGGAAAACCAACCAATGCTATGTTTAAAATGGGACGACGATGGAAATTGTTCCTTTTCCAGACGATATTTTTTTGATGACAAATTACAAAAATAGTTAAGAAAAAGAGAAACCAAATGTTAAAAAAGAGAAAAGCAAAAATATAATAGCTAAAATTCTGAGTTGGATTGTCTAATACTATCGTCCGCCGTTAATCAATCTGGTTCCTACCCGTGACGTAAGTTAGTACTCAACGCTTTACTTTTAGCGTCCAGGTTTAGGACTTATTGCTACATCCTTGCTCCACACAACGTCTTCCTGGCATTATTTACAAGAAAGAAACCTCAATTACAGAATATCCACATATGACAACAAGCCATGAGGGTTATCAATGTTGAGTAAATGACGTCATAAAAAGACACATTTGAATAATAACGAAAAGCGAAATCAAAACTTGTTTTGATGACGTTCCCTTTATCGTACCACAAAATCGTTTTTATATATTAGTGTGAATGCTATGAAGATGTCAAAAATGCAAAAATATCAATTTCTTTCATTTTATCGTCTACCCACTTTAATTTAACTCTTTATTTTACTTTCTCGTATCCTATTATTGAAATAAGAGAAAGTTCGTTAAACCAAACAGCAGACTGCGCGCTTGTTGGTGTATCTATTGCCTGACCGCCAGTTTTGCTATTGAGTAGTGGTCATCAAATACAAACCATATATGACGAGTGTTGTGCATTTCTTGTATAATAAACCATCACAATTAACCTCACAGCAATACGATCCATGTTTGTCTTTATCAACAGCAGGGATGATAATTGTCACATTCCATCCACCAATAACAGAGAAATGAGCATTCACATTTTTCACTTGGGAAAAATTTTTGTCATATCCGTATCGATAGAACATCCGTGCACAGTTGTAATAAATGTTTGAGTAACCAAATCTCTGGCTACATATGTAATGCCACGTGATGTGAGCAGTAGAACCAACATGTGCTAACGTCTCATGCGAAGGTCGTGAAATCCACTTGAACCCATCTGTTGGACACAATGTTTCAACATTAAATAACTGAATTCACTATATATTATATTATATGATATCATATCATATCATATCATATCATATCATATCATATCATATCATATCATATCATATCGTATCGTATCGTATCGTATCATATCATATCATATCATATCATATCATATCATATCATATCATATCATATCATATCATATCATATCATATCATATCATATCATATCATATCATATCATATCATATCATATCATATCATATCATATCATATCATATCATATCATATCATATCATATCATATCATATCATATCATATCATATCATATCATATCATATCATATCATATCATATCATATCATATCATATCATATCATATCATATCATATCATATCATATCATATCATATCATATCATATCATATCATATCATATCATATCATATCATATCATATCATATCATATCATATCATATCATATCATATCATATCATATCATATCATATCATATCATATCATATCATATCATATCATATCATATCATATCATATCATATCATATCATATCATATCATATCATATCATATCATATCATATCATATCATATCATATCATATCATATCATATCATATCATATCATATCATATCATATCATATCATATCATATCATATCATATCATATCATATCATATCATATCATATCATATCATATCATATCATATCATATCATATCATATCATATCATATCATATCATATCATATCATATCATATCATATCATATCATATCATATCATATCATATCATATCATATCATATCATATCATATCATATCATATCATATCATATCATATCATATCATATCATATCATATCATATCATATCATATCATATCATATCATATCATATCATATCATATCATATCATATCATATCATATCATATCATATCATATCATATCATATCATATCATATCATATCATATCATATCATATCATATCATATCATATCATATCATATCATATCATATCATATCATATCATATCATATCATATCATATCATATCATATCATATCATATCATATCATATCATATCATATCATATCATATCATATCATATCATATCATATCATATCATATCATATCATATCATATCATATCATATCATATCATATCATATCATATCATATCATATCATATCATATCATATCATATCATATCATATCATATCATATCATATCATATCATATCATATCATATCATATCATATCATATCATATTATATTATATCGAGATTAATATAATGCTGATTTAATGAATTGTTACCGTGGATAAACTTTAAACAATTATTTCATAGAAGCCGATTAAAAACATAAATATGGCGTAAGAATAAAATGTCCATGCAACCCTACATCACGCGCTTTGCATATTTGTTTTTCTGATTTATTTTAATTGTTTGTTATTTTTCTTTAAATTGTTTTGTTTATTTTTTCCACTCCTAATGTGATGTGAAATGGAAGCAAAAATGAAATATGTTGTAATTTTCTTACTCGTACCTGACAAGTTAATAAAGAATTGAAGGTTGATCCAAGTAAAAAGAAGGCGGAAGCTCATCAGAATACAGTTCATCTTCTTTAACCTATGCGAAAAAGATAAAGTTGCTGTCCATAAAGTATATATTTATGAATTATCCTCCTCCTCCTCCTTCTCCTCCTCCTCCTCCTCCTTCTCCTCCTCATCATCATCATCATCATCATCATCATCATCACTTACATTATCATCAGTTGACCTCAACATCAAAATCATTACTGATCAAAATCGAGCTCATCGTCAACACCATCATAATCATCATCATCGTCGTCATCAAGCTATAGTTATTTTTTTAATTATATAGATATCGATGAATTACCAGGATTTATCCGGTGTCTAAAACTTCGTACATTCTACACAGTCAGGATATGATATCCTTCACATGTGAAGATATCACCGTTGCCATGACTACTTTGCTATCAACCAATCACACATTAAGGTGTTCGTGCGCCGTTTCTCAGATCAAAATGGCAGCTCCCACATTGTCGACGAACAAGAAATTTGATGATATTTTTGACCTTTTTTCTGCCTTTATCATCAAAAATAGTAGAAAAAGAGAGGAAAGAAAGTGAAGAACGTTTATCACACTCACTCATAGTGTAGGTGATGAGTTGAGCTTACTTGAGCGAGAAAATACTGAAGAAAACACCAAAACGAAAAATCTATTACGACTTAAAATTCTGCAAGAAATGACTAGAAATTAGGAAGAGCGTAAAGAAGACAGAGAAATTGAAAACATTACTTCAAGTTAACTTAACCTTTATCTAAGCCAATTACTGGTACCAACCGGTACTGAGTTTGAGACGCTACTCCAGAAACGGCGATAAGTAAGCTTATATTATGGAAAGTGATATTACAGTGAGCCAAAAATCCACCTGATTTATATATTTTTATATATTAACTTATATATAAGTTTATATATTTATCTTGGATATTTCATCGCTATCTATATAATAAACAGAACATTACACAGGCGCTTGGGCATGCGAATTTTATCTTCTCGTGTTGCTGATCTCTCACTCGTTCGCTACGCTCACTCGTGATAGAGATCATCAACACTCAAAGATAAAATTCGTATCTCCACGCATCCATGTAATATTCTCTATATCTTCACTTTAATAACAGTTTTATAGAATTTTAAACTGAGCTATTGCTTTATTAATTTTTTTTTACGATAAAAGATATTACAAATCACACTCCCGCTACGCGGTTGTGTGATTTTGTTTTCGCGCGTTTGATATCAGACCAAATTGCACTCCACTTAGTTCAATTACCATTATTTATCTTGAAATATACTGATATCAAAAAAAATAATAAATGATAAATTAAAAAAAAACCCTGATGCGTGGATAAAGTAAAATACATTTCTTATACCGCACATATTTATTGCTTCTAATGACGTTACTGCATTAGCTAGAACTTTGTCGGCTTCTGAAACTGAAATATTTTGTCCGCTGGCTGTAAATTTTTGAATGAGAAAAGTTTACTGAAGACAAAAAATGATGAATATTCCACTAACTTAATTCATTATTTTTATATATGGCAAGCTTTTGGCCACGTTTATCTTTTTCAGGGCTTTTTAACATGTAACAAATAGGTTAAGTAATTTGTTTTTCTTTCATTATATCTAAGCTGCCCACCACTGAGAATTCTATTAGGAAGTCCAACAAAGCAAAGTGTCAGAACCTCAGCATTTTTAAAATAGTCGGCACATGGCTAACGTGGCAACAATGGCAAGGTCTATTAATGTAAAGTCCATCTAACTATCACAAATCGCCAAGCTATTTATTTCTGTAAATATAATTTTTATTTTTTCAATGCCTACAGCTAGAGAAACGACAAGAGTGATTTTACTTAACCGATCGGAAACAAAAATTGCTTTTTCTAATTATGGCTTCGAAACTAAACAAAAGTTCGAAACAACCCTTTTTGTGTGCGGGTTTGTTGATATAACTATATTTTAATTTTCTAGTGTTGCACATGAAAGCGCATGCATGTAAGTGACCACCTTGGATTGAGGAAAAAGCGGTTGCTTAAGGAAGAATTTTCCTTTCGAGAACGTTTACCTTAAGCAACACCAAACCTAGAAATTTTATGCCCTATTTCACTATGTTGTCTCAGTTTTGTTAATAAGGGTAGCCTGCGTAATGGCGCATCCACCCCCCCCCCCCCCCCCCCCCACCACCTTGGACGTTTACCTCACTGAGCAACACCAAACCTAGAACCCAGAACACCAAACCTACGCAGGCTATTATAATGGGGTCTGAATATGATCCTTAGCGTTAAGAATATTGTTATAAAGAAATATGGCAATTCTTTACTTTCGCATATCTCACAATTTATAGCAGTTTGGGGGTAACCGGTCAAAAAAGTCAAAAAACCGGTCAAAAAATAGAAAGTTCTTCAATCAAATGTAAACTATACCTGCTTTTATTTGTGAAATACTGATTATCATTTTCCCACATGCAGAACATCAAGAAGTTTAGTGTTACAGAAAATGTATTGACTCATTAATCAATATTCCAAATTTACTTTACAGACTCTTTCTTTCTCTCTGATTCTTTCTTTTTTCATTGGTTTCTGGCTGTTTCTTGTACATCTTCATATTATTTACGATCCATTTGTAACATCTTCTGATCAGTCTTCAGCATAATATATGCGGTTTTTACCCTGATTACCCCTCAACCGCAATGTCTTATAATAACAAATGAAATTAAGAGCGACTGTCTGTGAATAACTCAAAAAATCGATTCGCTCATATTCTGTTTATTGATAGCCTTTAGTATGAAATACATTGAGGTGTTTTTAGTTTTGAAAAAAAAACACCTTAATTCCCAAGAATGAGGACAGTTCGAGCCGATAATTTTGCTTAGCGCTTGTGTAGTTGATTTTTCATGGCAAATATCATCTCTTACCTCATACCTGTGAATTCCGGTACGCTCTGTGAGCCAGTCAATATGCCCTAAGGCTTGTAAACTTCACTGTTGGTAATTTTCAGTTAGAAGAGATCACTTGGGGGATCTAAACATTCATCCGTAGAAATAGTCAAAAGTCTCTCATCCGTTTGTTTACATGTTCAACTGGTTATATCACTCGTCCCAGTCCACCGATACTTTTGTACCAAGGCAGGGGTGGTAGAGGGGAGCTTTAGCAAAAACATTTACGATGTTCTATAGAAAAGAATGGATAAACGATAAAACTGTTGTAATGTCAGTATATTATTAAAAGACTTAATAATGTTTATTATTGAAAGACGTATTGTAATGTTTATCTATGATTTAAAAAAGTCATTTACTTTTATGAAATTTGCAATAGGGTCCTCAAGTCTGACGTCACGAAAAAATAAATTTTGGCTTTAGCAATTTTCGATTTTCAAATACGATAGACAATCAAAAAAGACATTTACACGTCAAATTTGATGAGAATCAGTCAAATAACAGCTGAGACATGGCCATTTGAATGTATAATTTCCCCATACAAATCACTGTATTTTCGGCTCGGTTTATAAAGTTATTTATTGTGCTAATTTAGAGTATAGTCTCGTCTCTTCTAGAACGTTTTAATCAAATAAACTCTGGATAAATCTTACAACTCAGTGTTCTTGTACGACTCACTTCTCTCCTCCTCTACAAACATGTGTTCTTTTTCTCAACTCCACTCCCCTCTCCACAGGGAGCCCATATTATACATTCTCTCACACTCCCCCTTGACCAACGCAGTAACTAAACTGCTTGGTCACTAATAAGTTCCTTGATTCGCACTCTTGCTTGATCCTTTGCTCTTCTTTGGGGTCTTCCATCCTTCACATCATGATCAGTTTCATCTGGTTTCTTGGTAAGTTCACTCTTGGTGCCTTTTAACTTTGTCGGTTTCTCTTGCGTGCATGTAATTTCTAATGGGTAAATCTTCTGGACCGGTCTCCTCAGGTGGGTCGTCTTACCACCTTTCTTTAGAGTTCTGACTTTTACTCCTCTAACCTCTTGATCCTCTCCGACGATCAGCTCCTCTACAACTCCCGTCTTCCACTTGATGCGACTCGGTTTATCATCATGAATGATTACAACGTCTCCTACCTCTGCAACCTTATTTCTGGTAGACTTCTTTCTTTGGAACTCTCGAAGGTTCATCAAGTACTCTGTACTCCATCGTTTCCAAAAATGGTTCAGTAACAAGTTCAGATACATCTGTCTTCTAGTTATATCTGTCAAATCGCAATCTTCTGCATCTTCTGATGGGTGTGGTAGCGTTGCTAAGCGTCTTCCCGTTATAAGGTGTGAGGGTGTCAGCGGCTGCTCACTGGTCTCAGGTTCAATGTGTGTTAATGGTCTAGAGTTCAAAGTGCCTTCAACCTCTGTTAGCACTGTCATAAGCTCTTCGTAGTTGAGTCTTGCATTACCAAGTACTTTCCTAAGGGATCTTTTGACTAACTGTACCATTCGCTCGTAAAACCCACCCCACCATGGAGCCTTCTCTAAAATAAAGTTCCATTTGATTCCTTTCGCTGACACGTAACGTTGAACATCTTCATTAGCAAACAGTTTCCTGATTTCTTTATCTGCAAGTTTAAACGTTGTAGCATTGTCTGAAGTAATAGTAGAGGGAATTCCTCTTCTTGAAACGAATCGTCTTAAACATCTCATGAACGACTCGGTAGATAAGTCTGGAGCCAGTTCCAAATGTAAAGCTCTAGAAGAAGTACATGTAAACAAACATATGTAAGTCTTTGGACCTTGTTCCGGTATCAGCTCTGAGGGCTTTATGTACAATGGACCTGCATAGTCCACTCCAACATGTGTAAATGCTAGTGTCTCTACAACCCTATAAGGTGGTAGATCTGAGTGTCCTGGTGAAGCATATACTGTTCCTTGCAATCTCTTGCACAATACACAATGAAACAAAATCTTCCTCACTAGTTGACGTCCTCTAGGGATCCAAAACTGACTTCTAACTTGGGTCAATGTCTCTTTAACTCCTCCGTGCTGAACTTCTCTGTGACAATGTTCCACAATCAATCTTGTTAAGTAATGTTCTCGTGGTAATAAAATGGGAAACTTAGCTTCAACAGGTAGTAACGAATGAGCTAACCTTCCTCTGCTCCTTATGATTCCTTCTTCATCTTTGAACAGACCAAGCTGTTTTTGCAGATCCTTCCAATTCTTCTGCTGCTCCATCTCTCTTTGGGCATCACGAATCCACAGTTTCTCTGCTGTTATCACTTCTTCTTGTGATACCTCAGTGTTCCTTAGTAGTTTCTGTTTACTGTCATCTGATCTAGTCTTCAGAATGGCAATGAATCTTAACACAGTTGCTGTAACTCTGAATAACTTCATAGGTTTACTATATCTTGTACAATCAATGACCTCTGACACGTTCATGGGCTTGACTGCATTATGTGTCTCAAGAGCGTACGTCAGAAATGAAGTTGTACTCCCTGGTTCATTCTGCTTTGCATTTTTCACACGAAATTCCTTTAAGCAATCTTCAGATACATCTGTTTCCTCAATGAATCCATCTAGCTTGGGGTAACAGTCTGGTGGTCCTTTCAACTAACTAGGACCCTCCCACCATGTGCTGTTGCTTTCAATCTCTGAAGGGAAACAACCTCTTGATCCAACATCTGCAGGGTTCTGGGTCCCTGGGCAATGACCCCACATATCAACAGTTGTCAATTCTAATATTGTACTCACTCTGTTGTCTACGTACAACTGTTTCAGTTCCTTAGTTCGTGTTATCCAGTACAGGACTGCCTTGCTATCAGTCCAGCAGTAGTATCTGTCAATGTTCATAATGGACTCTAGTGCCTTCTTCACTGTGGTAATCAGGCGTGAGGTGATCACTGCTGCAATAAGCTCCAACCTCGGTATGGTTAGCTCTGACAAGGGTGCAAGTCTTGACTTGGAAGTAACTAATGTTGTGTGTCTAAATCCCATCTCTGTCTCTATGCACAAGTATACAACAGAACAATAACCCTTTTTAGAGGCATCTCCAAATGCATGTAGGCTTGTTGATTTCAAGGGATCAGTTATCTGAGAGTTCAAGTAATATCTTGGCACGACAATTTCCTTAGCCTTGTCAGCATCTGATAACCATCTTCTAACGAATCTCTGTTTACCCTCTGGTAGGGGACAGTCCCAGTCATATTTCTGAACACAAAGTTCCTGAAACAACATCTTGATTGGCATCATGGCAGGTGAAATCAGTCCCAGTGGATCAAATAATTTCACTGACAAACGTAAAACATTCCTCTTGTTGAGCTCTAGGCTTCTAGCAAACTCTGTTACCTTGTCTAGCTTTATTACAAGGGTGTCTGAGTTTAAGTTCCAGTTGATACCAAGAACCTTATGTTCCCCTTGTGTAGGATCAATCTCATGTAATCCTCCTACAGAAATCTTAGCATAAGATTCAGTGTCTCTCTCGACTGTGGTTTGATGTGTCTGCGGTGGATTCTCTTCTCTTACCTCAGCAGGCTTTGTATTATCTATCCTGCCCTCTGCAATCCTCTTCATTACATCCTTGCTGTTTGAAGCCCACTTTTTGAGATTAAAGCCACCGGCTGACATACATGACTTTGCTGTGTTGCATAACATTAAGGCTTCGTCCTCATCATTCCCCCCAGAGGTCCAGTCATCAACATAGAACCCGTCCAGTACTCTATCTGCAAGGGCATGATTATCACCATAATAAGACTTGATGTGATAATTCAAAGTAGCATTAAGTAAGAAGGGGGAACAGTTCATTCCAAAGAGTACCCTGTTAAATCTGTAAACTTCAACTTCTGGATCTTCTGCATTCATATCATTCACCCATAGGAACCTCATCAAATCTCTTTGACTGTCCTCAACACAAATGTTCAAAAAGGCCTTCTCAATGTCAGCAACCAATCCTACTCTGTGTGCTCTGAAGCGTACCAAAATGTCCAGTAATGCACTTGACAAGGGTGGTCCAGTATAAATACAGTCATTGAGTGATGGGTACTGTGGGCTAATCTTAGCACTGGCATCATATACCACTCTTAACTTAGTAGACAATGCATCTCTTCTGATCACAGCTTGATGTGGTAAATAATGGACCTCCTCTGAAGTCTCTCTCTCATTAGGTTTCAACTTTTCCAGTATTCCACTTTGCTCTTGTTCTGTTATTATCTGGTCATATTCCTTGTAGATGTCTTGGTTCCTCCTCAGCCGCTTTACTAGTGAATCCAGTCGAGACAAGGCCAACTCATAATTATCTGGTAGAGGCTTGTGTTTATCCTTAACTGGTAATCTGACAACATATCTACCTTCCTGGAAGGAGATATTCTTCAAGAAAGACTCATGAATAGTTTCAGTGTCAACAATGCCAATTGCATCTAAGTCCCATAACTTGTTTACTAGTTCCTTTGAACACTCTGATCCAGAGTCACTGTAGTCGACTAGGGGTTGCACCGTTGACTGAATCTTCAGAACATGGGTAGATACAAGATTGACACTTGATAATGGGTTGCTCCTTGAGGATGGCATCGGTCCTGATAACACCCAGCCTAACCTTGTCTCACTTGCAACTGGTCCACCAATCTCCCCCTGTTTGACATTCCCAGTGAAGAACTTCCAATAGAAATCTGCTCCAATCAACATGTCAATTTCAATTCCAGATTCTCCATTGTTACTATCAGCTAGGTCAATATCACTCAGGTATACAAAGTTCCTTTTTGCCTTGTCAATCTCTTGACTTCCCAATGGTGGACAGATTGTTGGCACAACAAACAAATTCACAGAAGTAGATGACTGTTCATTCACATCTTTAACAATCAATTCCACATTTTCACACATTCTCAGCTCAGATGACTTGTTATTTCCAAATGTTTGTATCATCAATGACTCTCTCTTTCCAGGTTTTAAGTTCAATTGTTCCTTGACATGTTGAGTAACATAACTCCTTTGACTTCCTGAATCAAATATGACTCTGATTCTCATGTTAGCATTAGAATTTGGTGACTTTATGATGGCTTGTGCAGTCTGAAGTAGAATGCTATCATATGAACTCACATGAAGTGTGTTGGTGGCATTATTGCTTGCGCCCGCCCCTCTGGTCTGTTGATGTGGGACTGTGCTAGATGTCTGTGATACTGAGTTGGATGCTGGAGTGTTCTCACTTGATTGTCTGACTTGGCTCTCCTCACACAGACTAACATGATGTCTTCCAGAACATTTAGGACATACCTTTGCTGATGTACAATTCCTGGCAATATGATCTTTCTTGAGGCATCTGTAGCAGCGGCCTTGTTTACGTAATTCTTGTCTCCTCTTGGCTCTATCAGTAACTACATGGCAATTAGCTGATGTATGTTCTCCTCTACAGTAAGAACATGTTATTGATCTTGTTGGTTCGCTTGTAAACAGTGTTGCTGCTGTTGTGGGACTACTTTTCTTCCAGGTAAATGAAGGTCTCCTTACGTTTGATTCACTCTGTTGTCCTCCGGAAGCCTGAACTCCAGCGCACCGTTTCCGATTTTCCACTTCTTCTCTCAATAAATCCAGCAATGGATCCAACTCCCAGGTTCCTTTAATTTGTCGACTGATACTGAGTTTTGCATCCTCTGGTAGTTTTTTCACGATAACAGGGACAAGCAGTGCTCCATAAGATGATGTGGGTACGTCTAGCGCCTTCAAGCCACGCACGTGCGTTTCGATCTGTTCGTAGGTTTGCCTGAGCTTGTTTACGTCGGTCGATGAATTAAGTGGAGGAATTTTCAACAAAAAATCCATATGGCTGCTTATAATGGTCTGTTTGTCTCCAAAACGTCGCTGTAGTAGATCTATGGCTGTTCCATAATTTCCTTCAGTCAGTTGAAGGCCAGAAATCGTCGATTCAGCTTTCCCTTCCACCAAACCTCTCAAGTAGTTGAATTTGTCGATGTCTGACAACCCACTATTCTCGTGTACGGCGCTCTTGAAACTATCCCAAAATGACTGCCATTCCGTTGGTTCTCCTCTAAATTTCTTCAGAACTAGCTTGGGAAGTTTAGTTGCTGTTGAAGTTGTCGGTGTAGAGTTGTTACCTCCGCTCGTTGTTGTTTTTTCTTTCACCAAAAGTGCTGCATCTATTTTGGCTTGTAGCTCATGAATTAACTCGGTGAATTTTCCCGCCTCTTCTATTTCAGTAAATATTTCGCTTTCATCCTCGAATTTATCCAAAATTTCTTCGTCTAATTCGTTTAGCTTTGTAAGCTTATCTTCTAGGGTTCTCTTCAGTTGATTTAGCTTGATGCTTCTATCATAATTTTGGCTATGTTCCACGATAGTCGTCTCTACTGCTTCCTTCATATTTCTCACCACCAGACGGTGCCCTTGTCTCACCTTTTCTTTCTTCGACATGATTTAATCCGCTTTAACAAACCATCCGGCTCGAAGGACCATGTGCTAATTTAGAGTATAGTCTCGTCTCTTCTAGAACGTTTTAATCAAATAAACTCTGGATAAATCTTACAACTCAGTGTTCTTGTACGACTCACTTCTCTCCTCCTCTACAAACATGTGTTCTTTTTCTCAACTCCACTCCCCTCTCCACAGGGAGCCCATATTATACATTCTCTCACATTTATTAAGCATTTAGGGTCGATATCCGTGAAATAAAGCCGTGAATAAAAACCATATCAGTGAAGTGATACGATATCACTTCACGGCAAACTGTCCAATAAAATCTCGCGATATATAAAAATATATAATCGACCCTAAATGTGTAATAAACAAATTATTACATGTTAAGAGCCTGATATCATTTTTATTCACTCGTTTTCCGTATCATATCGCTCACTCGCTTGCGGACTCGCTTGTTCGCGATATGACGGGAAACTCGTGAATAAAAACGATATCAGAGTACTCTTAACATGTGATAATCTCTATGAACCCAACCAAAATACAGTGATTTGTATGGGGAAATTATATATTCAAATGGCCATATCTCTCTCAAATTTGGTGTGTAAACGTCTTTTTTGATTGTCTATCGAAATTGGGAACCAAGAATATGATACAGCGAGAATTAGGTCTTGTGACGTCATCACTTGAGGACTCTATTTGATCATCTTTATGGAAAATGCACTATATAAGTTAATAAATTATTATCATGATTATTATTATTATAAAAGTCATGACATTTCTTAGTAAGTCCATACATTGTCTGTGATACCAAACGTTTCATTCTCACATGCGTGTAGGATTAGCAGTGATAAAAACTGATTAAAGATTTTTTAATGTTAATAACACATGTATATTTTCTTTCTAGTTGCCCTCAAAACGCTAAGCATGATGTGATGTGAATTGAATAAATGTGGTGAATGTTTCAATTTTTGAATAAAAGTCATGGTTTGAAAAGGCTAGTTATCTTACTCAAAGTGTTTTACATTTGGGAGCTGGAACATTCGCATTTAGAAATTATTTCTTTAAGTTTTGCTAGTAGGCTAGGATGATTTTCCTGTCTTTTGACTTGAATGAAACTTCGAGTTAAGAGCAAATACTTTTCATCGTGGTAACGTTCAAGGCGGAGAGTTTATCGTGATGGTACAAATCACAAAGATCGTACACATCATAAGTTATCGGAAGTTTTAAACCGATTTCGTCAGTGATTGCTTCAATGAGGCCCTCTCGGGTTCTGAACAATCTACGTCTTCTTGTTGTTTGATCGAAAGTCCAACTATGTTTTTTCTGCGTGATGCAGCAAGACGAGAGAAAAAGATCTTGATCTGGTTTTTGGTTAACCATTCTTCACAGGTGAATCGACGTTCGTTGGATGTACCTCTCGCGTTTCTCATATCGTTTTCAACTTGAGCTGGATCCGCCTTACACCCTGTTTTTTTCACCTAGCATAAATTCTGATGTAAGGTGTTCTTTTACCTTGGGCGAAAATCGTGCAGAGCCAGAGTGTTTTTTAGTGCCCAGCTCATCTCAAAGGTTTCTTTTCTGGAGGTATCGGTCTCGACGAGCGGTGAAGATGTTGTTGTACTGGTAGTGCTTTTCGAGATATCAACAGACTGAAACTTAGCAGCCCAGTATTTCCTGATTCGGTAATAAACGCTTTCACTAGCAACTAATTTGTGCTGGCCCACATCGAGATATAACTCCATATCTGCAACTGAATTAAAGACTTGGGTGCATCCAGGGACATTGCATTCAAATAGAGGTGTTTCTTCTGTTTTCGTAGTTGGCAAAGATTGCTTATTCTTCACATCTCACTCTCTCTTTCCGAGCGGGTTCAAATAAACTCTCTTTTTATTGAAGCAGAGTAGGTCCCTGGTGTTTGACATATATAGCACTATGCAGGAAAGATTTACCTTGACCAATACCATAAGCTTTCCATGCTCTAATACGATAATCTTCGAAGTGAAAATTATGAAAGCTGCTGAAATGTTCAAGTTTCTTCATCGATAAGCTTTGTTGTGATTAATCAACGATATTCACTGAAGCGGTTGTTCTTTAATTTTAACTGGATGTTTCTGTAGAGCGTCCCTCTTATCACAATCATTTAGTATGTCATGGCCTTCAGAACAGTATGTGCGAATTGAATTTTTCAAAGGGCAAAGAATCCTATCACACATGTCTTTTCCACTTTGGGGCTCTGAGTAATCATGATTTTCAATAGTAATGCCAACTCTTTCTCCAATGTCCTTTACAGCGGCAATCAAGTCGTTGCTATGGTAACATTCTGCCTCGTCGGAACGCAGGTAGGCCTTACAGAGCATGGGGTTTTTATTCTTCAAGTACTGGAGTAGACTCTCAATTATCGATGCTACCGCATACCAATCATGGAGGCATTTGTCAAAAAAGATGGGCGTAGGAAGTAACTTTGAGTTGTCCTGATTCCTGATCACGTGATACCACACTGCTAATATGCTTGCTGAGGCCTCTTTTTCCACAGCACGCGCTCTGTTTTTCGCGATATCTCAACTGAACAAACTTCATACCCAATCCATCAAGATTAAAATTGAACTACTCTCTAACGTTTCCATGACGTCTTGTTTGGCACGTTCTTGATTTGCTGATCTCATGATATGCGATTTCCATTCATTAATTGATTTCGAAGCTTTGTTGAAATCATAAAGGAAATACTCTTTTTGTTCATCACTTTAGAAGCTCGTGCTATCGCTTTTGAAAACCTGTTTTTTTTTTTTTTCATGAAGGCAAGCCTTAATATCATCATGCACATTGTGGACATGTTACTTTGTGTTTATGTGCGCATTTTTCCTGGATATGTGGATCTGCAGGATCACTTAATGCAAACTTACGGCAATGATCACCACATTCGCTCAATGGCAGAGTTCCCGTAAAAATATCGGCTAAAGAAGATTCAAGTTTAAAATTCCCGGGTAAAGAGTCCTTTCAAGATTTAAGTACAAGTCTAGAGGAGATGAATGCGGAGTCCTTAAACTTTTGGTTCGTAAAATTCATTGAAGAAGTGGCGAAAAAGGATGGAAAAAAGTACCCAGAGGAAAGAGGTATCAGAATTTTACCAATATAAAGTAAGTGATGTATTATTGTCTAAAGTTCATATTCCAGATTTTGCGAGTGAATTTAACAATCTGTGGGAGTTAGATCGTGATATTAGTGATGATATCTTGGGTGCAATCCAAATTCCAGATATTCCGGGTGATTTCAAAAATGTAATTCCTAGCTCTAATGAGTTGACAACTGTGCTTAGCAATCCCGTATTTAAAAATTGTACCATTAACTTTAACATAAATAAGTAGTTTCTGCTTGTAAGTAGTTCTGAGTAGTATGTAATTAGTTCTTGAAAAGGCAATGTATTTCGTGATGAATGTCAATTAAAGATACAACGGTTATAGTTGTATTTCTGAACAGTTTCACGTTTTTTAAATTTTATGTTTGTTATTTGTTGGTGTAGTTTTCAGGGGATATCGGGTCTGATAAAAACTCTAATAAATAAAAGATTAGTGTTATATGACATTTAAAACTACTGATGTTTAATTCATAAGTAGTTTTAAATCCCATAAAAAACTAATCTTTTATTCATCAGGGATTTTGTCAGTCCCGATCTCCCCTGAAAACAATCAAAGCCGTCCCCGGCTTTAAGTTTCTTGGTTTGCTATCGATATATATAAATATATCACGTGTTCTTATCCATGGCCATGATTGGATTGAAACCCTAATGAATATTTATGAGTTTTCTAATAAAAAGTCCAGTTCAATATTTTGCTTGCGATTCAGTTTTATTTAAACCTCGCAAAGTCCTTTAGGATCTCGACCGCCACATTCAATATTTTGATTCTGCTTGAGTTTGTGACGTTTTGCAGTTAATTTTTAATAATAATGTGACGTTTTGCTGACGTACTGCGAAATCCCGGTACGTGAATTGCCAGATCAAAATCTCGCTATATGTTACTATAATCTGGACTGATTACAGCTATTTCAAAAAACGTTGATTACTGAATACGTCATACTGATTAGTGCATTCCAAGACCAAAGGGCATTGTGGGTCTCATTAATTGGAAATAAAAAGTAAATATACAGCTATGTGCTCTCTATATGTAGCTAGTATATTGTTTCGGATGGAATGTACTAAAAATAAAATAATAAAGGATTATTAACCGAGCGCGAGGTCTGTACGGGAAAATATCAGACCGAGGTCTTGACAGTACGGACCGAGCGCAGCGAGGTCCGTACAAAAAAGACCGAGGTCTGATATTTTCTCGTAAAGACCGAGCAAGCGAGGTTAATAAATCGTTTATTATATGGCTGGGTTTTTTTTTAGCTGCGTCGATAAAAAATACGCGAACTTCCGGTATCGAGCGAATATCGATAGGCCAGGTATCGATCGTTTCCAACTAGCAAAACACATAAAGTCAAACTGCCAAATCTTGCGTTTATTACATCAGGAAACTGTTATTTTTTTACACAAAGAACTTTAAAGACCCTTCAGACCGATGTCACAGAAGTTCAAGCACTGATTTTAAATGTTTTTAAGTTTTTTTTTTTTTTAAACAATCGTAATAGAACTAAGCTCATTCATCGAAGTGGAACAAACTAAACAAGAACTTGTTTAACAGAGGAGCTGTGTTTTCTTATTGTTGGTTTTCAATAATGTAGTCAAAGATGGATCAAGAAGTATTTTTTCCTTTTTTTGCAATGCGAAAAATACGTTTAATCGAAGTCATGTCTGTCTTAAAGTGAACAAAAACAATTTTTCGACTTTAGCGATTTGTTAAAGAAGATTTAGCGAGGGAAAGCGAGGGAAGATTCTTAATCTTACGATGAAGTTTCGTGACTGAAACTTCAGTGAGAGAAAAAGTGGCCTGTAGACCAGAAAAACCTGATTATACTGCAAGAATGATATTTCAGTTCCGTAGAAAAACACTTCATAGAAGGTAAATTCATTAATTTTAATTAATATTTCGTAAAAAAATCGACAAGAAATGTGTAAACTAGCTGGAGAAACTCTCAGACAAGCCAAGGACGTTGGTTCGCCAAACATTGTCAGAAAAACTTGGATAGTTTGTCGTTTTTACTGCATTCTAGATTTTTATCATCTTTTTCTTCTTTTTCATCCTTTAATTGTGAACCAAAAACCGATATTCGAAGCTTTGATTTTTTGTTTTTGATCCAATTTCAAGAAAAAAGGCTAAGACTTAGTAAAAAGACTTGGTTCTTTGACAAAAAATATATTTGACGGCCAGCGAACCTAAGTCAAAACAAGATTTTGATGTCCACTTCGAGCTCGTCAGGGTAGTAAAATTTGCTCGGAGAATGGTCCTCTTCGTAGCTCATCATTTCTTTGTTCGCTTTTTGTTTTATTTTGCTTATAAATTTCTTGTTTAACGAGAATTGTCAAATTTCGCGACGTGAAAATTGTAAACAAACTCGCAAATTTGATATGCGATCCGGACCGATTGTCATGGTAACGGTCTGAGATGGGAAAATCTCAGACCGGAAATCAGCCAATCAGAGCGCGCGTACTATCGTAGCCATATAATAAATAATAATTATTTATTTTACTTTAGATAATATTACACGACCCAAAATGCATTTCGATCTTGGAATGCACTATTCAGTATGCACTATTCAACTTTTTTTGAAATAGCTGTATATATAAACGCGCTATCGGATTTGAAGACGATTAGAAACCAAGGAGCCCAAGTCAAATTTGCATGTAATTATACTTGTTGTTCATTCTTTTCCATCAAAACACAAAAAGCACTTGTAAAAGGGTATTTTTCGCCAATTCTGCTATTTAACTATCAGCCAGAATAAACACTGATCTTTAACAAATATATATTATATATACGTTACCTATATACACCTTGCTTCAAAAACAAGGTCGTAACAAGGTCGCTGCGCTCACTCGTGAGAGATAATATCAACACTCGAAGATAAAATTCATATGTAATATGTAATATCCATGTAATATCCTCTATTTAGATAGTATTGATAGTAATTGATAAGAATTTCTATTGAAAGCTTCATATACATTTAAGATTAAATAATAATAATAATAATAAAAATAATAATAATATAAAAATAAATCTTTATTTAACGTGGGTAACAAATACAGCAAAGTATACTGAGCTGGTTTCCAATCTGGCCCACAAGAGTAATATATCAATGGGTAGGAATTCCCTAGTATACTATATTGTTTCTATCATTGCAAGGTTCCTACCTCAATCTATTCGTATTCAGATATTTATCAAAAATTTCAAAATCTTATATATTATTATAAAAAGATGTCACGCTGCAAATGGCAAACTGCCTTATATATATATTACTCTGTATCTAAACCAACTTCACTGAAATGTTTTAAATAATAATAATAATAATAATAATAATAATAATAATAATAATAATAATAATAATAATAATAAAATAAATCTTTATTTAATGTGGGTAACAAATACAGCAAAGTATACTGAGCTGGTTTCCAATTTGGCCCACAAGAGGAATATATCAATGAGTAGGAATTCCTTAGTATACTATATTGTTTCTATCATTGCAAGGTTCCTACCTCAATCTATTCGTATTCAGATATTTATCAAAAATTTCAAAATCTTATATATTATTATAAAAAGATGTCACGCTGCAAATGGCAAACTGCCTTATATATTAATTACTCTGTATCTAAACCAACTTCACTGAAATGTTTTTTCTTGTAAATTGAAATATCAGCGACGCTATTCCGCAATATTACAAATATGCCTTCGACTCGACCACGTTGAGCTGCGTCCTTCGTAATTCAGCTCTTCAGCTGCAAGCAAGGATGATTAGCCCCTCCAAAAATAATCGTCTTTATTTAGAGAGGGTGGCACTTAATATTCACAAATGATAAACGTGTGGCCCTCTATGTTTAATGTCTCTGTATCAGACGGGACCGCCATTTTATGTGGTCATCGAACACGAACCAAGTCACGGCTAAAATCTTACCTTTGGGCAACTGGTTACACTCTATGTATAATTTCATATTACGGTTCGTTTTTATACAGCTATTTTTAAAGAAATGGGGCGCATTGTGATCGGTGAATGGCGATTGACGATACGTTGCTTTATTCATGTCTCCGTGATAGTGTGACCATAGTTCCTTTCGGTCGTGCAATTGTAATCATCCATTGCCATTCGCCCCTTTTTAAAACGGTTTGTGTATACCGTAATTTCAATAGGCCCCAGAGAACCAAGATCCCTGACCACTGTCCACTTCATCTTCTTCTTCGTTACTGATTTTGTTGTTAGCGGAGGTTTTTGGACTTGACTGGGTTACTAAAGGGGTTGGTGGATGCTTTGAATTGGGCATGTTGTCCGGTATTTCATCATATAAAGGCCTCATTGGTACATCAGCCGATTTATCCTAAGGTGATGGAAAAAAAACTTATAATCTTTTGACAACGTACGTCACAAGCATTAAACAGCACAAACCAACCTTCTTTTTGTGTTTCTTCTTGACTTTAGCATACACGGGCTCCATATAAGGTTTCCCTTTCTCCGAGCTTGATGCCTCATCATGTTGTGGTTCTGGCAAATGGTTAGTGATAACCCGTTTGTAGCCAGTCTCTTCCACTGTAGCATAGTCAGCATTGCTTGCAGAAGCGTACGTTCTCACTTTTATTGCATCAACTGGCTCTCCATATGGACTCTCCTCGACCCTTGTTAAAAAAGTAGTGTGTTTCAAATAAACCGTCATTATCCAAAAAGTCCCACGCTACTAGCAATTAATGACCCCACCCCATGGCCAACCCAATCCCCCTGCAATCCAAACCAATTCGATCCAATTAATAGACCTAATCACCTTATATGTAAATTGCACAATTCAAACCTCGTGATTTTTCCATGATGTTCCCTGGATAATCGCTTCTTTATAATATTTACATATCATCATGAATATGAACGAATACATTTCAGAAAGATAGATAAAGGAATAATTCTCAAGGAAACATCATATAAACTCACATCGTATAAAGAATAGGTGATTAGGTCTATCCAATCCAGTCCAATCCAATACAATCTAATCCAATCCAACAAACTAACTAACCAACCAAGCAATTGAATAACCAAATAATGAATAACAGGACTCAAGAGGCTTATGTTATGTTTCATAGAAGTTTTAGAAATGCGGGTCGAGTCGCATGCATGCGCATTACTTGTCACTTGCCACGGCTCGCTCACATCACGCCGACCTTAATACATTTACACTGACTTCCAGTTCGATTCCGAATCCACTTTAAGATATCGCACTGGTCTAAAAGGTTATTTAAGGCCTGGCTCCATCTTATCTGATTGACCTTGTGCATGTCAAGACTCAGGGTCGTTACGCCCTACGCAACAACAATCAGCTTCTTCTCGTGGTCCCTCGAACGTAGTGCAAGACTTTCGGGGATCGAGCCTTCGCCTCCGCTGCACCAAGGATATGGAATGCGCTTCCGCTCGCTGTCCGCAAGAGTGAGACTGTGGACTCTTTTAAGTCTAGACTCAAAACTTTCTTGTTTAATTAAGCTTTTAAGTACTGTTTATTAGTTTTCTATGTGACCTACATATATATAAATGCAATGAATATTACAAACAGTGTTTATCTCAGAACCATTGCATTAACGTTGGAACTCTTCCTAATCTATTTTACATTTTTATGTATTATTTCTATTTTATTATGTGGTGAATTTCCATATATGTATGTATGTATGTATATATGCCGGACCGGAGGGATTCTGCCGCTTTAGATGTATATATGTCCTTTGTTCTCGAGAGCCGGAACTTTTTAGAGACGGAGGACATGCGTGTATCTGGGGTTGTGGGGTTTTTTGGTTGGGTGTATGTATGGATGTATGTAAATGTATGTATGTATATCATATATATAAATATTTATTTTTATCTATATTTTCTCACGATTGTAAAGCGCTTTAGAATATTTTATAATTTAGGCGCTATATAAATTATTAAATTATTATTATTTTTAATAATAAGAACAAGCTGCGCGCAGTCTTCCATATATCGAGCATCGTGATGTAGTTCAAAAAAGGATGACTTAGTAGATCTTACCTACAATCTAGATCTAGATCTAGATCTTGCTCTTGTGCACCTGGAAACGAAAAAAAAGTAAAATTATAGTATGACGAGTATGATATTTACACTGGCAGGTCATGTGACCTTATCTTCTTATAACGAAAAATGAACAGAAATGAAAAGAGCTTCTCGTTATTAGTAGGATTTTATAATTTAAATAATAATATAATAATATAATAATATAATAATATAATACTATAATAATATAATAATATAATAATATAATAATATAATAATATAATAATATAATAATATAATAATATAATAATATAATACTATAATAATATAATAATATAATAATATAATAATATAATAATATAATAATATAATAATATAATATATAATAATACATTTATATAGCACCATTTCCAGCGGTTCAATGGCGCTGTATGCAATACAAAATGGTTCATATTTTCAAAACTTTTCAAATGCACCACGAAAAAGTAAGGTTTTGATGATTATTTGAAATGTTTCAATGTTTTTGAGTCTTTTAATGTCTACTCTGATCTTGTTCCAAAGTTCAGGACCCATAAAAGAGAAGGGTCGTACACCATATGTCTTCAGCTTGTAACGGGGTACGCTGGTGGAGCAGGAACTTCTTGTCGAATCTTAGAGGTATTTTAAGGATTTGTACGGCAAAACTGACTGTACAGCTCTTCATTCTGTTTAATTGTCACCCTGCACATTCTTCCTATGATTTTACACTGTTTTATGTAGAAGCATACCTCGTTCACACCAAGTTTCAAAATTTATGTTAGAACAACCATTACTTAGATTTAACTGAAATAACCTGACGTAAAGACATACATTATTTTCTCATTTACCGGCTCTGATGTCACGTTTTGAGTGCGTCCGTCGTCGTTTAAAAATAATGAAAACCAGTGTCAAAGCAACAATAACTACTAGAGTGCAAACGATGACCACTATGATTATTTGTAGCCGCCGATTGTCGCCTGAAATAGCAATATGAAATATCATCAGTATATAACCTTACAATTCATCCATTTATGTAGTTTCCATCCATCCATCCATTCATCAGTTTATAGTTTTTCAATTCAACACATATGGTGTTCCTTATGTTGATGACGTAGTAAACATACCATTTCGTTTGGTTTCTTCCTTCTCGCAAAATGACACGACTTTGTTACATTGAAAAGAAAATGGAAGAATAGCAATTATTAATATGATACAATCAATCTACATGCAGGCAAGTAGTGAAGCCGTGACCAAATAAAATGTATGGAAATGCATACCTTTTACTGTTATGTTTGGACTTTCAACGTTTCCAGCAACATTCGATGCATTACAGTAGTATAGTAATGTTTTGTTTTTACAATCATCATTTTTGACGTGAAACGTTCCATTTGCTACGACTTCGTTACTTGTTGCATCATACCAGGTGATAACTGGTGTCGGGGTACCTTTGGCTTTGCATTTTAGTGTAATGTTATTGGTCTTCAATGTAATAGAAGTGTTCGGATGAGTCACTATAGTTGGTGGTTCTGTGAATATCGTATATATAGATAACATATTTAGATAATGCACTTTTCTACTTTTCATTTGATCAGAGTGATATTGATTGAACCTACGAATAAAAGTGGGGGTGGGGGTGAACGTGCCTACTCCTTCCTACGCACTTGGCATTGATATCATCATTGCAAAAAAGCCTTTATCCCAAAATTTTAGGGGGGGGGGGGGTGATCGATAACCCCCTTGGTACGTCACTGAAGTTCACTCAGGGTTAAAGTAGGCATTTATATTCTTTTTTTTATTGGTTGGTTTGTTGTTTTCATTGGTTCGTCGATTTTTTTTTTCAGTGTAACTTTGTGGCTCAAAATGCTGATGGTAAGAAATCAATAAGATACAAGTTTTTGTGGTAAACATTCACTACTATAAAGGTCGCACATTACCTGTTACTTCAAAGAACGTACAATTAATTTCATTCCCAAAACCGTTTGACACGTGACAGCAATACGTTCCTCCTGATGCTTTACCAGTGATGTTGAATGACGTAACAGAGGAATGTGCAATAGTTGTGTTCGTATCTTTGTGTATCCATCTAACACGAGGTGCTGGGTGTCCAGAGGCAATACATTTTAATGTTATTGAATCTCCTTGTTTGCCATGGAGGTTTGAGGTCAGAAAGTTGATACGAGGTAGAGCTGCAGAAAAAAATAGAGAAATATTAAACGTTATAAGATTTTGCTCTTGCTGGTGGAGCATAATTCATTTCAAAGTTGGCTGCAAATTGTCATGTAGGTTCCGAATCCGAATCCTGGAATATATATTCCATCTGTTATGAGTTTCCACTGTCTCAGAAGTGTTTTTTACTTTAATGCTGCTGTTGTCAAATTTTTGCTTCATTTTCTTTGACTATTATGACACTACATGATTTTGGTTTTGTGATTTTATCTCTGTTATGTTTTGTATCGGAAATACCTAACAAATCGCAAACTAAAATGTTATTGTAAGTGGGAATAACCATACAAACGTAAACAATATCGCAAACTAGTTAAAGACTTATTTTGACTAAATAATTAATTGTTTTAAAACTCAAACGTGTCTTCGATATAACCCTTTGATTTCGACAATTTAAAAACTGCGACGGATTAGACATTTATCGGGTTGAAAATGCAAATCATAATTTTTGAATACTTGATAAATTTTTAGTAATCCTTCAACTACTTTAAAAGAAGCGAACAACATTAGGCACCTGGTATAGACACTGAAAGCCAAGTAAATGCCTCGGGAGAGTTTAGAGATCTTAGTTTCCCGACTTTGGATTTTCTTTAATTTTGTTCTTTCTTATGTCCTTCCTAATATACCTACGCTTTAGAAATTTCCACATTTTCAAGAGACTGGCACCATTGCGCAGCCAATATGTTATAAAATACCCCAAGGTAGCATTCTCTGAGTTGTTTCTTTTTTTTTTTTTTTTTTAAGGAAAACCAACCAATGCTATGTTTAAAATGGGACGACGATGGAAATTGTTCCTTTTCCAGACGATATTTTTTTGATGACAAATTACAAAAATAGTTAAGAAAAAGAGAAACCAAATGTTAAAAAAGAGAAAAGCAAAAATATAATAGCTAAAATTCTGAGTTGGATTGTCTAATACTATCGTCCGCCGTTAACCAATCTGGTTCCTACCCGTGACGTAAGTTAGTACTCAACGCTTTACTTTTAGCGTCCAGGTTTAGGACTTATTGCTACATCCTTGCTCCACACAACGTCTTCCTGGCATTATTTACAAGAAAGAAACCTCAATTACAGAATATCCACATATGACAACAAGCCATGAGGGTTATCAATGTTGAGTAAATGACGTCATAAAAAGACACATTTGAATAATAACGAAAAGCGAAATCAAAACTTGTTTTGATGACGTTCCCTTTATCGTACCACAAAATCGTTTTTATATATTAGTGTGAATGCTATGAAGATGTCAAAAATGCAAAAATATCAATTTCTTTCATTTTATCGTCTACCCACTTTAATTTAACTCTTTATTTTACTTTCTCGTATCCTATTATTGAAATAAGAGAAAGTTCGTTAAACCAAACAGCAGACTGCGCGCTTGTTGGTGTATCTATTGCCTGACCGCCAGTTTTGCTATTGAGTAGTGGTCATCAAATACAAACCATATATGACGAGTGTTGTGCATTTCTTGTATAATAAACCATCACAATTAACCTCACAGCAATACGATCCATGTTTGTCTTTATCAACAGCAGGGATGATAATTGTCACATTCCATCCACCAATAACAGAGAAATGAGCATTCACATTTTTCACTTGGGAAAAATTTTTGTCATATCCGTATCGATAGAACATCCGTGCACAGTTGTAATAAATGTTTGAGTAACCAAATCTCTGGCTACATATGTAATGCCACGTGATGTGAGCAGTAGAACCAACATGTGCTAACGTCTCATGCGAAGGTCGTGAAATCCACTTGAACCCATCTGTTGGACACAATGTTTCAACATTAAATAACTGAATTCACTATATATTATATTATATGATATCATATCATATCATATCATATCATATCATATCATATCATATCATATCATATCATATCATATCATATCATATCATATCATATCATATCATATCATATCATATCATATCATATCATATCATATCATATCATATCATATCATATCATATCATATCATATCATATCATATCATATCATATCATATCATATCATATCATATCATATCATATCATATCATATCATATCATATCATATCATATCATATCATATCATATCATATCATATCATATCATATCATATCATATCATATCATATCATATCATATCATATCATATCATATCATATCATATCATATCATATCATATCATATCATATCATATCATATCATATCATATCATATCATATCATATCATATCATATCATATCATATCATATCATATCATATCATATCATATCATATCATATCATATCATATCATATCATATCATATCATATCATATCATATCATATCATATCATATCATATCATATCATATCATATCATATCATATCATATCATATCATATCATATCATATCATATCATATCATATCATATCATATCATATCATATCATATCATATCATATCATATCATATCATATCATATCATATCATATCATATCATATCATATCATATCATATCATATCATATCATATCATATCATATCATATCATATCATATCATATCATATCATATCATATCATATCATATCATATCATATCATATCATATCATATCATATCATATCATATCATATCATATCATATCATATCATATCATATCATATCATATCATATCATATCATATCATATCATATCATATCATATCATATCATATCATATCATATTATATTATATCGAGATTAATATAATGCTGATTTAATGAATTGTTACCGTGGATAAACTTTAAACAATTATTTCATAGAAGCCGATTAAAAACATAAATATGGCGTAAGAATAAAATGTCCATGCAACCCTACATCACGCGCTTTGCATATTTGTTTTTCTGATTTATTTTAATTGTTTGTTATTTTTCTTTAAATTGTTTTGTTTATTTTTTCCACTCCTAATGTGATGTGAAATGGAAGCAAAAATGAAATATGTTGTAATTTTCTTACTCGTACCTGACAAGTTAATAAAGAATTGAAGGTTGATCCAAGTAAAAAGAAGGCGGAAGCTCATCAGAATACAGTTCATCTTCTTTAACCTATGCGAAAAAGATAAAGTTGCTGTCCATAAAGTATATATTTATGAATTATCCTCCTCCTCCTCCTTCTCCTCCTCCTCCTCCTCCTTCTCCTCCTCATCATCATCATCATCATCATCATCATCATCACTTACATTATCATCAGTTGACCTCAACATCAAAATCATTACTGATCAAAATCGAGCTCATCGTCAACACCATCATAATCATCATCATCGTCGTCATCAAGCTATAGTTATTTTTTTAATTATATAGATATCGATGAATTACCAGGATTTATCCGGTGTCTAAAACTTCGTACATTCTACACAGTCAGGATATGATATCCTTCACATGTGAAGATATCACCGTTGCCATGACTACTTTGCTATCAACCAATCACACATTAAGGTGTTCGTGCGCCGTTTCTCAGATCAAAATGGCAGCTCCCACATTGTCGACGAACAAGAAATTTGATGATATTTTTGACCTTTTTTCTGCCTTTATCATCAAAAATAGTAGAAAAAGAGAGGAAAGAAAGTGAAGAACGTTTATCACACTCACTCATAGTGTAGGTGATGAGTTGAGCTTACTTGAGCGAGAAAATACTGAAGAAAACACCAAAACGAAAAATCTATTACGACTTAAAATTCTGCAAGAAATGACTAGAAATTAATTCAGGAAGAGCGTAAAGAAGACAGAGAAATTGAAAACATTACTTCAAGTTAACTTAACCTTTATCTAAGCCAATTACTGGTACCAACCGGTACTGAGTTTGAGACGCTACTCCAGAAACGGCGATAAGTAAGCTTATATTATGGAAAGTGATATTACAGTGAGCCAAAAATCCACCTGATTTATATATTTTTATATATTAACTTATATATAAGTTTATATATTTATCTTGGATATTTCATCGCTATCTATATAATAAACAGAACATTACACAGGCGCTTGGGCATGCGAATTTTATCTTCTCGTGTTGCTGATCTCTCACTCGTTCGCTACGCTCACTCGTGATAGAGATCATCAACACTCAAAGATAAAATTCGTATCTCCACGCATCCATGTAATATTCTCTATATCTTCACTTTAATAACAGTTTTATAGAATTTTAAACTGAGCTATTGCTTTATTAATTTTTTTTTACGATAAAAGATATTACAAATCACACTCCCGCTACGCGGTTGTGTGATTTTGTTTTCGCGCGTTTGATATCAGACCAAATTGCACTCCACTTAGTTCAATTACCATTATTTATCTTGAAATATACTGATATCAAAAAAAATAATAAATGATAAATTAAAAAAAAACCCTGATGCGTGGATAAAGTAAAATACATTTCTTATACCGCACATATTTATTGCTTCTAATGACGTTACTGCATTAGCTAGAACTTTGTCGGCTTCTGAAACTGAAATATTTTGTCCGCTGGCTGTAAATTTTTGAATGAGAAAAGTTTACTGAAGACAAAAAATGATGAATATTCCACTAACTTAATTCATTATTTTTATATATGGCAAGCTTTTGGCCACGTTTATCTTTTTCAGGGCTTTTTAACATGTAACAAATAGGTTAAGTAATTTGTTTTTCTTTCATTATATCTAAGCTGCCCACCACTGAGAATTCTATTAGGAAGTCCAACAAAGCAAAGTGTCAGAACCTCAGCATTTTTAAAATAGTCGGCACATGGCTAACGTGGCAACAATGGCAAGGTCTATTAATGTAAAGTCCATCTAACTATCACAAATCGCCAAGCTATTTATTTCTGTAAATATAATTTTTATTTTTTCAATGCCTACAGCTAGAGAAACGACAAGAGTGATTTTACTTAACCGATCGGAAACAAAAATTGCTTTTTCTAATTATGGCTTCGAAACTAAACAAAAGTTCGAAACAACCCTTTTTGTGTGCGGGTTTGTTGATATAACTATATTTTAATTTTCTAGTGTTGCACATGAAAGCGCATGCATGTAAGTGACCACCTTGGACGTTTACCTCACTGAGCAACACCAAACCTAGAACCCAGAACACCAAACCTACGCAGGCTATTATAATGGGGTCTGAATATGATCCTTAGCGTTAAGAATATTGTTATAAAGAAATATGGCAATTCTTTACTTTCGCATATCTCACAATTTATAGCAGTTTGGGGGTAACCGGTCAAAAAAGTCAAAAAACCGGTCAAAAAATAGAAAGTTCTTCAATCAAATGTAAACTATACCTGCTTTTATTTGTGAAATACTGATTATCATTTTCCCACATGCAGAACATCAAGAAGTTTAGTGTTACAGAAAATGTATTGACTCATTAATCAATATTCCAAATTTACTTTACAGACTCTTTCTTTCTCTCTGATTCTTTCTTTTTTCATTGGTTTCTGGCTGTTTCTTGTACATCTTCATATTATTTACGATCCATTTGTAACATCTTCTGATCAGTCTTCAGCATAATATATGCGGTTTTTACCCTGATTACCCCTCAACCGCAATGTCTTATAATAACAAATGAAATTAAGAGCGACTGTCTGTGAATAACTCAAAAAATCGATTCGCTCATATTCTGTTTATTGATAGCCTTTAGTATGAAATACATTGAGGTGTTTTTAGTTTTGAAAAAAAAACACCTTAATTCCCAAGAATGAGGACAGTTCGAGCCGATAATTTTGCTTAGCGCTTGTGTAGTTGATTTTTCATGGCAAATATCATCTCTTACCTCATACCTGTGAATTCCGGTACGCTCTGTGAGCCAGTCAATATGCCCTAAGGCTTGTAAACTTCACTGTTGGTAATTTTCAGTTAGAAGAGATCACTTGGGGGATCTAAACATTCATCCGTAGAAATAGTCAAAAGTCTCTCATCCGTTTGTTTACATGTTCAACTGGTTATATCACTCGTCCCAGTCCACCGATACTTTTGTACCAAGGCAGGGGTGGTAGAGGGGAGCTTTAGCAAAAACATTTACGATGTTCTATAGAAAAGAATGGATAAACGATAAAACTGTTGTAATGTCAGTATATTATTAAAAGACTTAATAATGTTTATTATTGAAAGACGTATTGTAATGTTTATCTATGATTTAAAAAAGTCATTTACTTTTATGAAATTTGCAATAGGGTCCTCAAGTCTGACGTCACGAAAAAATAAATTTTGGCTTTAGCAATTTTCGATTTTCAAATACGATAGACAATCAAAAAAGACATTTACACGTCAAATTTGATGAGAATCAGTCAAATAACAGCTGAGACATGGCCATTTGAATGTATAATTTCCCCATACAAATCACTGTATTTTCGGCTCGGTTTATAAAGTTATTTATTGTGCTAATTTAGAGTATAGTCTCGTCTCTTCTAGAACGTTTTAATCAAATAAACTCTGGATAAATCTTACAACTCAGTGTTCTTGTACGACTCACTTCTCTCCTCCTCTACAAACATGTGTTCTTTTTCTCAACTCCACTCCCCTCTCCACAGGGAGCCCATATTATACATTCTCTCACACTCCCCCTTGACCAACGCAGTAACTAAACTGCTTGGTCACTAATAAGTTCCTTGATTCGCACTCTTGCTTGATCCTTTGCTCTTCTTTGGGGTCTTCCATCCTTCACATCATGATCAGTTTCATCTGGTTTCTTGGTAAGTTCACTCTTGGTGCCTTTTAACTTTGTCGGTTTCTCTTGCGTGCATGTAATTTCTAATGGGTAAATCTTCTGGACCGGTCTCCTCAGGTGGGTCGTCTTACCACCTTTCTTTAGAGTTCTGACTTTTACTCCTCTAACCTCTTGATCCTCTCCGACGATCAGCTCCTCTACAACTCCCGTCTTCCACTTGATGCGACTCGGTTTATCATCATGAATGATTACAACGTCTCCTACCTCTGCAACCTTATTTCTGGTAGACTTCTTTCTTTGGAACTCTCGAAGGTTCATCAAGTACTCTGTACTCCATCGTTTCCAAAAATGGTTCAGTAACAAGTTCAGATACATCTGTCTTCTAGTTATATCTGTCAAATCGCAATCTTCTGCATCTTCTGATGGGTGTGGTAGCGTTGCTAAGCGTCTTCCCGTTATAAGGTGTGAGGGTGTCAGCGGCTGCTCACTGGTCTCAGGTTCAATGTGTGTTAATGGTCTAGAGTTCAAAGTGCCTTCAACCTCTGTTAGCACTGTCATAAGCTCTTCGTAGTTGAGTCTTGCATTACCAAGTACTTTCCTAAGGGATCTTTTGACTAACTGTACCATTCGCTCGTAAAACCCACCCCACCATGGAGCCTTCTCTAAAATAAAGTTCCATTTGATTCCTTTCGCTGACACGTAACGTTGAACATCTTCATTAGCAAACAGTTTCCTGATTTCTTTATCTGCAAGTTTAAACGTTGTAGCATTGTCTGAAGTAATAGTAGAGGGAATTCCTCTTCTTGAAACGAATCGTCTTAAACATCTCATGAACGACTCGGTAGATAAGTCTGGAGCCAGTTCCAAATGTAAAGCTCTAGAAGAAGTACATGTAAACAAACATATGTAAGTCTTTGGACCTTGTTCCGGTATCAGCTCTGAGGGCTTTATGTACAATGGACCTGCATAGTCCACTCCAACATGTGTAAATGCTAGTGTCTCTACAACCCTATAAGGTGGTAGATCTGAGTGTCCTGGTGAAGCATATACTGTTCCTTGCAATCTCTTGCACAATACACAATGAAACAAAATCTTCCTCACTAGTTGACGTCCTCTAGGGATCCAAAACTGACTTCTAACTTGGGTCAATGTCTCTTTAACTCCTCCGTGCTGAACTTCTCTGTGACAATGTTCCACAATCAATCTTGTTAAGTAATGTTCTCGTGGTAATAAAATGGGAAACTTAGCTTCAACAGGTAGTAACGAATGAGCTAACCTTCCTCTGCTCCTTATGATTCCTTCTTCATCTTTGAACAGACCAAGCTGTTTTTGCAGATCCTTCCAATTCTTCTGCTGCTCCATCTCTCTTTGGGCATCACGAATCCACAGTTTCTCTGCTGTTATCACTTCTTCTTGTGATACCTCAGTGTTCCTTAGTAGTTTCTGTTTACTGTCATCTGATCTAGTCTTCAGAATGGCAATGAATCTTAACACAGTTGCTGTAACTCTGAATAACTTCATAGGTTTACTATATCTTGTACAATCAATGACCTCTGACACGTTCATGGGCTTGACTGCATTATGTGTCTCAAGAGCGTACGTCAGAAATGAAGTTGTACTCCCTGGTTCATTCTGCTTTGCATTTTTCACACGAAATTCCTTTAAGCAATCTTCAGATACATCTGTTTCCTCAATGAATCCATCTAGCTTGGGGTAACAGTCTGGTGGTCCTTTCAACTAACTAGGACCCTCCCACCATGTGCTGTTGCTTTCAATCTCTGAAGGGAAACAACCTCTTGATCCAACATCTGCAGGGTTCTGGGTCCCTGGGCAATGACCCCACATATCAACAGTTGTCAATTCTAATATTGTACTCACTCTGTTGTCTACAAACTGTTTCAGTTCCTTAGTTCGTGTTATCCAGTACAGGACTGCCTTGCTATCAGTCCAGCAGTAGTATCTGTCAATGTTCATAATGGACTCTAGTGCCTTCTTCACTGTGGTAATCAGGCGTGAGGTGATCACTGCTGCAATAAGCTCCAACCTCGGTATGGTTAGCTCTGACAAGGGTGCAAGTCTTGACTTGGAAGTAACTAATGTTGTGTGTCTAAATCCCATCTCTGTCTCTATGCACAAGTATACAACAGAACAATAACCCTTTTTAGAGGCATCTCCAAATGCATGTAGGCTTGTTGATTTCAAGGGATCAGTTATCTGAGAGTTCAAGTAATATCTTGGCACGACAATTTCCTTAGCCTTGTCAGCATCTGATAACCATCTTCTAACGAATCTCTGTTTACCCTCTGGTAGGGGACAGTCCCAGTCATATTTCTGAACACAAAGTTCCTGAAACAACATCTTGATTGGCATCATGGCAGGTGAAATCAGTCCCAGTGGATCAAATAATTTCACTGACAAACGTAAAACATTCCTCTTGTTGAGCTCTAGGCTTCTAGCAAACTCTGTTACCTTGTCTAGCTTTATTACAAGGGTGTCTGAGTTTAAGTTCCAGTTGATACCAAGAACCTTATGTTCCCCTTGTGTAGGATCAATCTCATGTAATCCTCCTACAGAAATCTTAGCATAAGATTCAGTGTCTCTCTCGACTGTGGTTTGATGTGTCTGCGGTGGATTCTCTTCTCTTACCTCAGCAGGCTTTGTATTATCTATCCTGCCCTCTGCAATCCTCTTCATTACATCCTTGCTGTTTGAAGCCCACTTTTTGAGATTAAAGCCACCGGCTGACATACATGACTTTGCTGTGTTGCATAACATTAAGGCTTCGTCCTCATCATTCCCCCCAGAGGTCCAGTCATCAACATAGAACCCGTCCAGTACTCTATCTGCAAGGGCATGATTATCACCATAATAAGACTTGATGTGATAATTCAAAGTAGCATTAAGTAAGAAGGGGGAACAGTTCATTCCAAAGAGTACCCTGTTAAATCTGTAAACTTCAACTTCTGGATCTTCTGCATTCATATCATTCACCCATAGGAACCTCATCAAATCTCTTTGACTGTCCTCAACACAAATGTTCAAAAAGGCCTTCTCAATGTCAGCAACCAATCCTACTCTGTGTGCTCTGAAGCGTACCAAAATGTCCAGTAATGCACTTGACAAGGGTGGTCCAGTATAAATACAGTCATTGAGTGATGGGTACTGTGGGCTAATCTTAGCACTGGCATCATATACCACTCTTAACTTAGTAGACAATGCATCTCTTCTGATCACAGCTTGATGTGGTAAATAATGGACCTCCTCTGAAGTCTCTCTCTCATTAGGTTTCAACTTTTCCAGTATTCCACTTTGCTCTTGTTCTGTTATTATCTGGTCATATTCCTTGTAGATGTCTTGGTTCCTCCTCAGCCGCTTTACTAGTGAATCCAGTCGAGACAAGGCCAACTCATAATTATCTGGTAGAGGCTTGTGTTTATCCTTAACTGGTAATCTGACAACATATCTACCTTCCTGGAAGGAGATATTCTTCAAGAAAGACTCATGAATAGTTTCAGTGTCAACAATGCCAATTGCATCTAAGTCCCATAACTTGTTTACTAGTTCCTTTGAACACTCTGATCCAGAGTCACTGTAGTCGACTAGGGGTTGCACCGTTGACTGAATCTTCAGAACATGGGTAGATACAAGATTGACACTTGATAATGGGTTGCTCCTTGAGGATGGCATCGGTCCTGATAACACCCAGCCTAACCTTGTCTCACTTGCAACTGGTCCACCAATCTCCCCCTGTTTGACATTCCCAGTGAAGAACTTCCAATAGAAATCTGCTCCAATCAACATGTCAATTTCAATTCCAGATTCTCCATTGTTACTATCAGCTAGGTCAATATCACTCAGGTATACAAAGTTCCTTTTTGCCTTGTCAATCTCTTGACTTCCCAATGGTGGACAGATTGTTGGCACAACAAACAAATTCACAGAAGTAGATGACTGTTCATTCACATCTTTAACAATCAATTCCACATTTTCACACATTCTCAGCTCAGATGACTTGTTATTTCCAAATGTTTGTATCATCAATGACTCTCTCTTTCCAGGTTTTAAGTTCAATTGTTCCTTGACATGTTGAGTAACATAACTCCTTTGACTTCCTGAATCAAATATGACTCTGATTCTCATGTTAGCATTAGAATTTGGTGACTTTATGATGGCTTGTGCAGTCTGAAGTAGAATGCTATCATATGAACTCACATGAAGTGTGTTGGTGGCATTATTGCTTGCGCCCGCCCCTCTGGTCTGTTGATGTGGGACTGTGCTAGATGTCTGTGATACTGAGTTGGATGCTGGAGTGTTCTCACTTGATTGTCTGACTTGGCTCTCCTCACACAGACTAACATGATGTCTTCCAGAACATTTAGGACATACCTTTGCTGATGTACAATTCCTGGCAATATGATCTTTCTTGAGGCATCTGTAGCAGCGGCCTTGTTTACGTAATTCTTGTCTCCTCTTGGCTCTATCAGTAACTACATGGCAATTAGCTGATGTATGTTCTCCTCTACAGTAAGAACATGTTATTGATCTTGTTGGTTCGCTTGTAAACAGTGTTGCTGCTGTTGTGGGACTACTTTTCTTCCAGGTAAATGAAGGTCTCCTTACGTTTGATTCACTCTGTTGTCCTCCGGAAGCCTGAACTCCAGCGCACCGTTTCCGATTTTCCACTTCTTCTCTCAATAAATCCAGCAATGGATCCAACTCCCAGGTTCCTTTAATTTGTCGACTGATACTGAGTTTTGCATCCTCTGGTAGTTTTTTCACGATAACAGGGACAAGCAGTGCTCCATAAGATGATGTGGGTACGTCTAGCGCCTTCAAGCCACGCACGTGCGTTTCGATCTGTTCGTAGGTTTGCCTGAGCTTGTTTACGTCGGTCGATGAATTAAGTGGAGGAATTTTCAACAAAAAATCCATATGGCTGCTTATAATGGTCTGTTTGTCTCCAAAACGTCGCTGTAGTAGATCTATGGCTGTTCCATAATTTCCTTCAGTCAGTTGAAGGCCAGAAATCGTCGATTCAGCTTTCCCTTCCACCAAACCTCTCAAGTAGTTGAATTTGTCGATGTCTGACAACCCACTATTCTCGTGTACGGCGCTCTTGAAACTATCCCAAAATGACTGCCATTCCGTTGGTTCTCCTCTAAATTTCTTCAGAACTAGCTTGGGAAGTTTAGTTGCTGTTGAAGTTGTCGGTGTAGAGTTGTTACCTCCGCTCGTTGTTGTTTTTTCTTTCACCAAAAGTGCTGCATCTATTTTGGCTTGTAGCTCATGAATTAACTCGGTGAATTTTCCCGCCTCTTCTATTTCAGTAAATATTTCGCTTTCATCCTCGAATTTATCCAAAATTTCTTCGTCTAATTCGTTTAGCTTTGTAAGCTTATCTTCTAGGGTTCTCTTCAGTTGATTTAGCTTGATGCTTCTATCATAATTTTGGCTATGTTCCACGATAGTCGTCTCTACTGCTTCCTTCATATTTCTCACCACCAGACGGTGCCCTTGTCTCACCTTTTCTTTCTTCGACATGATTTAATCCGCTTTAACAAACCATCCGGCTCGAAGGACCATGTGCTAATTTAGAGTATAGTCTCGTCTCTTCTAGAACGTTTTAATCAAATAAACTCTGGATAAATCTTACAACTCAGTGTTCTTGTACGACTCACTTCTCTCCTCCTCTACAAACATGTGTTCTTTTTCTCAACTCCACTCCCCTCTCCACAGGGAGCCCATATTATACATTCTCTCACATTTATTAAGCATTTAGGGTCGATATCCGTGAAATAAAGCCGTGAATAAAAACCATATCAGTGAAGTGATACGATATCACTTCACGGCAAACTGTCCAATAAAATCTCGCGATATATAAAAATATATAATCGACCCTAAATGTGTAATAAACAAATTATTACATGTTAAGAGCCTGATATCATTTTTATTCACTCGTTTTCCGTATCATATCGCTCACTCGCTTGCGGACTCGCTTGTTCGCGATATGACGGGAAACTCGTGAATAAAAACGATATCAGGCTCTTAACATGTGATAATCTCTATGAACCCAACCGAAAATACCGTGATTTGTATGGGGAAATTATATATTCAAATGGCCATATCTCTCTCAAATTTGGTGTGTAAACGTCTTTTTTGATTGTCTATCGAAATTGGGAACCAAGAATATGATACAGCGAGAATTAGGTCTTGTGACGTCATCACTTGAGGACTCTATTTGATCATCTTTATGGAAAGTGCGCTATATAAGTTAATAAATTATTATCAATTATTATTATCATAAAAGTCATGACATTTCTTAGTAAGTCCATACATTGTCTGTGATACCAAACGTTTCATTCTCACATGCGTGTAGGATTAGCAGTGATAAAAACTGATTAAAGATTTTTTAATGATAATAACACATGTATATTTTCTTTCTAGTTGCCCTCAAAACGCTAATCATGATGTGATGTGAATTGAATAAATGTGGTGAATGTTTTAATTTTCGAGTAAAAGTCATGGTTTGAAAAGGCTACTTATCTTACTCAAAGTGTTTTACATTTGGGAGCTGGAACATTCGCATTTAGAAATAATTTATTTAAGTTTTGCTAGTAGGATGCTTTTCCTGTCTTTTGACTTAAATGAAACTTTGAGTTGAGAGCAAATACTTTTCATCATGGTAACGTTAAAGGCGGAAAGTTTATCGTGGTGGTACAAATCACAAATATCGTACACATCATAAGTTATCGGAAGTTTTAAACTGATTTCGTCAGTGATTGCTTCAATGAGGCCCTCTCGGGTTCTGAACAATCTACGTCTTCTTGTTGTTTGATCGAAAGTCCAACTATGTTTTTCCTGCGGGATGCAGCAAGACGAGAGAAAAAGATCTTGATCTGGTTTTTGGTTAACCATTCTTCATCACAGGTGAATCGACGTTCGTTGGATGTACCTCTCGCGTTTCACATATCGTTTTCAACTTGGGCTGGATCTGCCTTACGCCCTGCTTTTTTCACCTAGCATAAATTCTGAGGTAAGGTGTTCTTTTACCTTGGGCGAAAATCGTGCTAAGCCAGAGTGTTTTTTTCGTGCCCAGCCCATCTCAAAGGTGGAGGAGGTCTCGGTCTCGACGAGCGGTGAAGATGTTGTTGTACTGGTAGTGCTTTTCGAGATATCAACAGACTGAAACTTAGCAGCCCAGTCCTTCCTGATTCGGTAATAAACGCTTTCACTAGCAACTAATTTGTGCTGGCCCACATCGAGATGTAACTCCATATCTGCAACTGAATTAAAGACTTGGGTACATCCAGGGACATTGTATTCAAATAGAGGTGTTTCTTCTGTTTTCGTAGTTGGCAAAGATTGCTTATTCTTCACATTCTCTCTCTCTCTTTCCGAGCGGGTTCAAATAAACTCTCTTTTTATTGAAGCAGAGTAGGTCCCTGGTGTTTGACATATATAGCACTATGCGGGAACGATTTACCTTGACCAATACCATAAGCTTTTCATGCTCTAATACGATAATCTTCGAAGTGAAAATTATGAAAGCTGCTGAAATGTTCAAGTTTCTTCATCGATAAGCTTTGTTGTGATTAATCAACGATATTCACTGAAGCGATTGTTCTTTAATTTTAACTGGATGTTTCTGTAGCGTCCTTCTTATCACAATCATTTAGTATGTCATGGCCTTCAGAACAGTATGTGCGAATTGAATTTTTCAAAGGGCAAAGAATCCTATCACACATGTCTTTTCCACTTTGGGGCTCTGAGTAATCATAATTTTCAATAGTAATGCCAACTCTTTCTCCAATGTCCTTTACAGCGGCAATCAAGTCGTTGCTATGGTAACATCCTGCCTCGTCGGAACGCAGGTAGGCCTTACAGAGCATGGGGTTTTTATTCTTCAAGTACTGGAGTAGACTCTCAATTATCGATGCTACCGCATACCAATCATGGATGCATTTGTCAAAAAAGATGAGCGTAGGAAGTAACTTTGAGTTGTCCTGATTCCTGATCACGTGATACCACACTGCTAATATGCCAGCTGAAGCCTCTTTTTCCACAGCACTCGCTCTGTTTTTCGAGATATCTCAACTGAAGGAACTTCATAGCCCACTCCATCAAGATTAAAATTGAACTACTCTCTAACGTTTCCATGTCTTGTTTGGCACGTTCTTGATTTACTGATCTCATGATATGCGATTTCCATTCATTAATTGATTTCAAAGCTTTGTTGAAATCATAAAGGACATCCTCTTTTTTTTTTCTCACTGTAGAAGCTCGTGCAAACCTTAACATCATCATGCACATTGAGGACATGTCACTTTGTGTTCATGTGCGCATTTTTCCTGGATATGTGGATCTGCAGGATCACTTAATGCAAACTTACGGCAATGATCACCACATTCGCTCTCATCTTGCTGACAGTGACAACGGTATGATGATTTCAAATATCGTTTCCCATCTTGTAAAGACTTCTTCATATTGTCAGACCAAGTTTTCTCTTTACCAAGTGGATGAAGGTTGTCGACTATTTGAGATACTTTGGCAAAAACAGATGATCCGTCAGCGGCAGTGTCTTCTACACCGCACAACGATTTTTGTTGTGAAGCTTCTCGAACCACTAGAATACGAAACAATGTGGCGCGGCTAAGGGGTTGGAATTCCTCCTCTTCACACAACTGAATATATTGGCTTATCATTGTTGAACGTGTAACAGTTCGAATGACGTTAGGCATTGTGACTTTTTCACCGTTATCAAGTTTTAGTTGTCTTGTTCCAAATGCCACATCTTAATGAAAGTAGGGTCGATTTACGAAGTCAATGAAATGATTGAGCAGTGCTTTTGGTCACCGCGACGTTAGCAAGCTTTAATGTAAAAAGCTCGGAAAACCAAGTCCTCGAAGATGTTGAATTTCATCAAAATTCAGGAGCGAAAAACTCCGTTGCTGCGCGCGATGAACGACGTATGAAGTATCAGCAATTGCATCTACCCCTTAACCGTCATGTCAAAAAAAAAATCTTGACGTGACGGAAACGTCAGAAAAATTTCAATGCAATGCAATAGCTATTATTTTGTTTAATGCAAACTCTTCATTTGGTAGATTAGTTGCAAATTCACGATATACATTTTATTTCAATACAGGTAGGGTAGGGGAGTCAGTAGGTCCGTAAGAAAATTAAAACAGAATACTATAACTTTTACTTATTTCGTAGTTTTCTTGTTGTTTATTCATCGGCATCAGTCATATATGATACCAGACCAGATATATGACCTGGGTCAAATTACAAGGTGGTGGTTGACGACAAATTCTAAATTAACTCATGGTATCTATTTTTCCTATATCCTGAACATTATCCAACCTATATATTCCTTCCCTCGACTTCATGCCCTCGACCCTCGACATGCTACCCTCGACATGCTACCCTCGACACTCGACAAATAGGGAAACTCGATACGAAGTTAGCTTTAATCCTATTATGTTTTCAGTCTGCCTAAATCCGTACTAGGTTTACGTCACTGCTATGGACAGTGATGACATATTTCCCAGTTCGGCGAGATCTCGTAGGTCAACAACCTATTCAATGACTGAGTTATGTTGGCTTCTTGTCCTTCTTCGAATCTGTTTATTTACTGAAAGTAAGATTTGTTGGGTACTGAATGATTTTATATTGATTTTGAAGTTCTGCAATTTGTGACAATTGATTTTTTTATGCCCACTTTAGTAAATTATTGTCAAAGATCTGACAGATTAGTGCGTTACCGATTAATTCCGAGTGACACACGATCGGTTCTTAATATTAAACAGACAAACATCACGAGAAGGTCAGCCGTACCAGAGCTGCTTTATTAGACAGTTGAAAACAAAATAAAGCGTTGGTTTTAATCCAAACGTGGAGGCAAATCTGGCGCTCGTGATTTGTTTGCGATTTAAAGAGTGAATTGTAGCGCGCCGACATTATCCTATTGTGCCATCTTATTAAAGGTTGAAATAAATTCACATAATAAATTGCCTCCACTACTTCGTCTATTCTGTCTGACTCGATTTTCTATCATCTGACACCTTTCAACAGCTAATCTAGTTTGCATATTTGTTCAGTTGTTTGTACACATGATCTGTTTAATAAAGCTTTTATTTTATTAGCACGATCTGTTGTCTTTATAGAATATAAAAAAGGACACAAATTCTGGTGATTTTGTAAAGATATAACGCATGAACGAGCTGAGGATAGAGTATACAAAATAGCATTGAAATATATACAACGATTCTTACCATAATGTTCTACCAGATGAACCATGATAGTTCCATAGTGGCTAAGAGTCGTTAGTAATTTGTTTGCTTGATTTCTACTTTCAACTAGGCTTTCAATTTTACCATTCAAGCATATATAAGAACAAGAGAAACAAATACGTATATTCCATGGCTCAGTACCAGTGAGGGCGGGTATTCTTCGAGTTATGCGCTTCGAGTTACGCGCATCGAATTACGCGCATTGAGTTACGCGCATTGAGTTACGCGCTTTTCGAGTTACGCGCTCGATCACACCCACATTTGTCTTTGCCCCGCCCTGCGCGTAACTCGAAGACACTAAAAGGATGTTTGTGAGTTCGAGTTTTCCGCACATCTCGTAACTCGAACACGGTAAGAAGTTTTAATGAATTCGAGTTAAGGTAGCTCTCATTACCTGCAAAGCCTTGAACGATTTAGCACCATGTTATATTAGAAATCTTATCTCGCCATATTAGCCTGCTCGTTCTCTTCGCTCTTCCACAAAGAATTTACTAAAAACTCGCAGTTATAATCTTAAGACGTATGGCTATAGAGCCTTCTCAGTTAATGCTCCACTGACAAATTTGGAATTCACTTCCTATTAACATTAGGAATAGTCAGTCTGTTGATATTTTTAAGAAATAGTTTAAGACGTACTTATTTAGGTTAGCTTATCTTAATTAAGTATAGATCTTACTAGAGAAAGTAGTATAATATATATTTTAGTATAATAGGTTTTAGTTGTTTGATCATAATTTTGTAATTCAGCGTTTTGAGCACCAGGAAAGGCGCTTTATAAATAATAAAGTTATTATTATTATTATTATTATTATTATTATTATTATTATTATAGTGTAATATGTGAACACTGCCATTCTGTAAGACTTGAAGGCGAACCAAGCAGGACTAAAAAAATTGCAGCAAATTTCTTTTCTTTGGTACAACCATATGTTGATATAAAAAAAGATTATTGGCAGTGAGCAGTTTCGATCCTAAATAAATACAGTTATTTCCTCATTCATGCTAGTCTTTAAGATCAGTCTAGGTTAACAAGTAACTTAATACTCGTTAAAACGCGTTAGTAACGCAATCAAACCTGACGTCCTACTAGAAAAGTAGGATAAAGGTTGTTCAGTCCACAGGACTGCAGGATTAGCTTGGAGATTTGGCGAGTCTTGGAATGTTCATCATCGAGCTCTAGAATACTTGCAAAGGCAACCCAGTGAACGCTCCAAGAGCGTCTAGTTTAGGGTAAACCTTGGGTTGAGTGTTTTGGTTTGTCATACTCTTAGACTTTGTTTTCACTTTATAAATTACAAGACAGTTTTTAATATGCCTTTTAATGGACTCTTGTAGTTCTAGTCGTATAGCCAACCTCACCAGTAAGTCTTAACTTTTCATTTCAGTAGAGTTATGTTCCTCTCGAAACCGCGATGGCGTTACGGAGTCGAGTTGAGTTTAGCAGTCAACTACTGTGGCTTGTGCTTTATTTGTGTGCAGATCGCTTTATGAATTGTTGTGAAATTTATGTGATATCTTGAAAACTCAGTTTAAGATCTTCATAATTGCAAATGACTAGATATTATAGTGGAATTGTTTTTCTTGTCAAATACAACACAAGTCTTACTTTATATAGTTAAAAGGTTGATCGCGAAGTTTCCCACTGAAACCGCTACTTTGAACAGCAATGTATTCTACCATAAAGCTTGTCACACACGATTTAAACATCCTAATGGTACAATGGCAACACTCATTTTCTAAAAGTGTAGAAAGTAACGTTTATAAAACGAGAGTCGTGTTTTATCGGCGTATAAAGATACGAGCCGAAGGCGAGTATCTATATAGCCGATAAAACACGGGCTCGAGTTTTATAAATGGCTTACGAAACTCATACTTATTTTCATATGGTGTAAATAATGCCAGTTGCTTGAAAATTTCGTTAATTTTGAGCAAAGATGATATTTTTAGTACACAATATTGAACAAGTTGCAGTTTAGTGAATCTCAAGGGACGTGCGAGATTGATGATCCATGAAAGCTGACTTAGTAACAAATTCCGTGGGGAGCTACTTTGTACTTGAAAAGTTTGTATTTCAAAGTAAATTTGCATTTTGCCTTGCATTCGAGAAGATGAGTAGATTCAAGTTGCCTAAAACTAGAAACCAAGAGGCCTCGTGTCTTGATGGAGCAGTACCAGCGAAGACTAGCTATGCTACGAAATGGGCAACTAAAATATTTCGAGAATGGCAGAGTTCCCGTAAAAATATCATTGCGGCTAAAGAAGATTCAAGTTTAAAATTCCCGGGTAAAGATTTCATTCAAGATTTAAGTACAAGTCTAGAGGAGATGAATGCGGAGTCCTTAAACTTTTGGTTCGTAAAATTCATTGAAGAAGTGGGGAAAAAGGATGGAAAAAATTAACCAGAGGAAAGAGGTATCAGAATTTTACCAATATGAAGTAAGTGATGTATTATTGCCCAAAGCTCATATTCCAGATTTTGCGAGTGAATTTAACAATCTGTGGGAGTTAGATCGTGATATTAGTGATGATATCTTGGGTGCAATCCAAATTCCAGATATTCCGGGTGATTTCAAAAATGTAATTCCTAGCTCTAATGAGTTGACAACTGTGCTTCGCAATCCCGTTTTATTAAAAATTGTACCATTAACTTTAACATAAATAAGTAGTTTCTGCTTGTAAGTAGTTCTGAGTAGTATGTAATAAGTTCTTGAAAAGGCAATGTATTTCATGATGAATGTCAATTAAAGATACAACGGTTATAGTTGTATTTCTGAACAGTTTCACGTTTTTTTTAATTTTATGTTTGTTATTTGTTGGTGTAGTTTTCAGGGGATATCGTACGGTGGCCCATAACGGCAATACACATAAATAAATCCCATACAAAAATATATGTCCAAATACAAAAATATTTGTTAGATTACAGAAATATTTATTCCAGTACAAAACTATTTGTTCAAATGAAAAACAAATGTAATCCAGTACAAAAATATTTCATCCAGTACCAAAAATAATGTTCCAGTACAAAAAATAATGTTCCAGTACAAAAATATATTAGTCCCAGTACAAAAATATATTAGTCCCAGTACAAAAATATATTAGTCCCAGTACAAAAATATATTAGTCCCAGTACAAAATATATTAGTCCCAGTACAAAAATATATTAGTACAGAACAGTACAAAAATATATAAAATTTAATGTGGGTAACAAATACAGCAAAGTATACTGAGCTGGTTTCCAATTTGGCCCACAAGAGGAATATATATGAGTAGGAATTCCTTAGTATACTATATTGTTTCTATCATTGCAAGGTTCCTACCTCAATCTATTCGTATTCATATACTTTTCAAAAAGTTATAAAAAATCCAAAATCTAATTGTTATAAAAAGATGTCAAGCTACAATTGGCACACTGCCTTATATATATATATATATATATTACTCTGTATCTAAACCAACTTCACTGAAATGTTTTTCCTTGTAGATTGCTACCAAGGCTATCTGAATGAAATATCAGCGACGCTATTCCACAATAATACAAATAATCGTCTTTGTTTAGAGAGGGTGATATTCGCAAATGATAAACGTGTGGCCCTCTATGTTTAATGTCTCTGTATCAGACGGGACCGCCATTTTATGTGGTCATCGAACACGAACCAAGCCACGGCTAAAATATAACCTTTGGGCTACTGGTTACACTATTTGTATAATTTCATATTACGGTTCGTTTTTTAAAGCTATTTTTTTTAATGTTGAAGGGGCGCATTGTGATCGGTAATTGGCGATTGACGATCTATTTTTGCCTGATTCATGTCTCCGTGATAGTGTGACCATAGTTATTTCCGGCCGTGCAATTGCAATCATCAACCTTTTTGAAACGGTTGTTTATACCGTGATTTCAATAGACCCAAGGAACCAAGATCCCTGACCACTGTCCACTTCATCTTCTTCTTCGTTACTGATTTTGTTGTTAGCGGAGGTTTTTGGACTTGGCTGGGTTACTAAAAGGGTTGGTGGATGCTTTGAATTGGGCATGTTGTCCGGTATTCCATCAAATAAAGGCTTCATTGGTACATCAGCCGATTTATCCTAAGGTGAGGGAAAAAAGATAAACTTATAATCTTTTGACAACGTAACGTACGTCCCAAGCATTACACAGGTAAAAACCAACCTTTTTGTGTTTCTTCTTGACTTTAGCATACACGGGCTCCATATAAGGTTTTTCTTTCTCAAGGCTTGATGCCTCATCAGGTTGTGGTTCTGGCAAATGGTTAGTGATAACCCGTTTGTAGCCAGTCTCTTCCACTGTAGCATAGTCAGCATTGCTTGCAGAAGCGTTCGTTCTCATTTTTATTGCATCAACTGGCTCTCCATATGGACTCTCCTCGACCCTTGTTAAAAAAGTAGTGTGTTTCAAATAAACCGTCATTATCCAAAAAGTCCCACGCTACTAGCAATTAATGACCCCACCCCATGGCCAACCCAATCCCCCTGCAATCCAAACCAATTCGATCCAATTAATAGACCTAATCACCTTGTATGTAAATTGCACAATTCAAACCTCGTGATTTTTCCATGATGTTCCCTGGATAATCGCTTCTTTATAATATTTACATATCATCATGAATATGAACGAATACATTTCAGAAAGATAAAGGAATAATTCTCAAGGAAACATCATATAAACTCACATCGTATAAAGAATAGGTGATTAGGTCTATCCAATCCAGTCCAATCAAATACAATCAATCCAACAAACTAGCCAACCAACCAAGCAATTGAATAACCAAATAATGAATAACAGGACTCAAGAGGCTTATGTTATGTTTCATAGAAGTTTTAGAAATGCGGCTGGAGTCGCACGCATGCGCATTACGTGTCACTTGCCACGGTTCGCTCACATCACGCCGACCTTAATACATTTACACTGACTTCCAGTTCGATTCCGAATCCACTTTAAGATATCGCACTCCTGGTCTACAAGGTTATTCAAGGCCTGGCTCCATCTTATCCGATTGACCTTGTGCATGTCAAGACTCCGGGTCGTTACGCCCTACGCAACAACAATCAGCTCCTTCTCGTGGTCCTTCGAACGTAGTGCAAGACTTTCGGGGATCGGGCCTTCGCCTCCGCTGCACCAAAGATCTGGAATGCCCTTCCGCTCGCTGTCCGCAAGAGTGAGACTGTGGACTCTTTTAAGTCTGGACCCAAAACTTTCTTGATAATTAAGCTTTTAAGTACTGTTTATTAGTTTTCTATGTGACCTACATATATATAAATGCAATGAATATTACAAACAGTGTTTATCTCAGAACCTTTGCATTAACGTTGGAACTCTTCCTAATCTATTTTACATTTTTATGTATTATTTCTATTTTATTATGTGGTGAGTTTCCATATATGTATGTATGTATGTATATATGCCGGACCGGAGGGATTCTGCCGCTTTAGATGTATATATGTCCTTTGTTCTCGAGAGCCGGAACTTTTTAGAGACGGAGGACATGTGTGTATCTGGGGTTGTGGGGTTTTTTGGTTGGGTGTATGTATGGATGTATGTAAATGTATGTATGTATATTATATATATAAATATTTATTTTTATCTATATTTTCTCACGATTGTAAAGCGCTTTAGAATATTTTATAATTTAGGCGCTATATAAATTATTAAATTATTATTATTTTTAATAATAAGAACAAGCTGCGCGCAGTCTTCCATATATCGAGCATCGTGATGTAGTTCAAAAAAGGATGACTTAGTAGATCTTACCTACAATCTAGATCTAGATCTAGATCTTGCTCTTGTGCACCTGGAAACGAAAAAAAAGTAAAATTATAGTATGACGAGTATGATATTTACACTGGCAGGTCATGTGACCTTATCTTCTTATAACGAAAAATGAACAGAAATGAAAAGAGCTTCTCGTTATTAGTAGGATTTTATAATTTAAATAATAATATAATAATATAATAATATAATAATATAATAATATAATATATAATAATACATTTATATAGCACCATTTCCAGCGGTTCAATGGCGCTGTATGCAATACAAAATGGTTCATATTTTCAAAACTTTTCAAATGCACCACGAAAAAGTAAGGTTTTGATGATTATTTGAAATGTTTCAATGTTTTTGAGTCTTTTAATGTCTACTCTGATCTTGTTCCAAAGTTCAGGACCCATAAAAGAGAAGGGTCGTACACCATATGTCTTCAGCTTGTAACGGGGTACGCTGGTGGAGCAGGAACTTCTTGTCGAATCTTAGAGGTATTTTAAGGATTTGTACGGCAAAACTGACTGTACAGCTCTTCATTCTGTTTAATTGTCACCCTGCACATTCTTCCTATGATTTTACACTGTTTTATGTAGAAGCATACCTCGTTCACACCAAGTTTCAAAATTTATGTTAGAACAACCATTACTTAGATTTAACTGAAATAACCTGACGTAAAGACATACATTATTTTCTCATTTACCGGCTCTGATGTCACGTTTTGAGTGCGTCCGTCGTCGTTTAAAAATAATGAAAACCAGTGTCAAAGCAACAATAACTACTAGAGTGCAAACGATGACCACTATGATTATTTGTAGCCGCCGATTGTCGCCTGAAATAGCAATATGAAATATCATCAGTATATAACCTTACAATTCATCCATTTATGTAGTTTCCATCCATCCATCCATTCATCAGTTTATAGTTTTTCAATTCAACACATATGGTGTTCCTTATGTTGATGACGTAGTAAACATACCATTTCGTTTGGTTTCTTCCTTCTCGCAAAATGACACGACTTTGTTACATTGAAAAGAAAATGGAAGAATAGCAATTATTAATATGATACAATCAATCTACATGCAGGCAAGTAGTGAAGCCGTGACCAAATAAAATGTATGGAAATGCATACCTTTTACTGTTATGTTTGGACTTTCAACGTTTCCAGCAACATTCGATGCATTACAGTAGTATAGTAATGTTTTGTTTTTACAATCATCATTTTTGACGTGAAACGTTCCATTTGCTACGACTTCGTTACTTGTTGCATCATACCAGGTGATAACTGGTGTCGGGGTACCTTTGGCTTTGCATTTTAGTGTAATGTTATTGGTCTTCAATGTAATAGAAGTGTTCGGATGAGTCACTATAGTTGGTGGTTCTGTGAATATCGTATATATAGATAACATATTTAGATAATGCACTTTTCTACTTTTCATTTGATCAGAGTGATATTGATTGAACCTACGAATAAAAGTGGGGGTGGGGGTGAACGTGCCTACTCCTTCCTACGCACTTGGCATTGATATCATCATTGCAAAAAAGCCTTTATCCCAAAATTTTAGGGGGGGGGGGGGGTGATCGATAACCCCCTTGGTACGTCACTGAAGTTCACTCAGGGTTAAAGTAGGCATTTATATTCTTTTTTTTATTGGTTGGTTTGTTGTTTTCATTAGTTCGTTGGTTCGTCGATTTCTTTTTTCAGTGTAACTTTGTGGCTCAAAATGCTGATGGTAAGAAATCAATAAGATACAATTTTTTGTGGTAAACATTCACTACTATAAAAGTCGCACATTACCTGTCACTTCAAGTGTCGTACAATTAGTTCCATTCCCAAAACCGTTTGACACGTGACAGCAATACTTTCCTCCTGATGCTTTACCAGTGATGTTGAATGACGTCATAGAGGAATATGCAATAGTTGTGCTCGTATCTTTGTGTATCCATCTAACACGAGGTGCTGGATATCCAGAGGCATTACATTTTAATGTTATTGAGTCTCCTTGTTTGCCATAAAGGTTTGAGGTCAGATAGTTGATACGAGGAAGAGCTACAGAAAAAAAAAATAGAAAGATATTAAACGTTATAAGATTTTGCTCTTGCTGGTGGAGCATAATTCATTTCAAAGTTGGTTGCAAATTGTCATGTAGGTTCCGAATCCGAATCCTGGATTATACATTCCATCTGTTATGAGTTTGCGCTGTCTCAGAAGTGTTTTTTACTTTAATGCTGCTGATGTCAAATTTTTGCTTAATTTCCTTTGACTATTATGACACTACATGATTTTGTTTTTGTGATTTGATGTCTGTTATGTTTCGTTGCGGAAATACCTAACAAATCGCAAACTAAAATGTTATTGTAAGTGGGAATAACTATACAAACGTAAACAAAATCGCAAACTAGTTAAAGACTTATTTTGACTAAATAATTAATTGTTTTAAAACTCAAACGCGTCTTCGATATAACCCTTTGATTTCGACAATTTAAAAACTGCGTCGGATTAGACATGGAGTCACAACAGCTAAAGATGAACGATGTTGGAGAATTGAATTTATGGTCAAGTCTGTCCGTTTATCAGGTTGAAAATGAAAATCATATTTTTTCACTCTTTGATAAATTTCTAGTAATCCTTCAACCACTTTAAAAGGAAAGAACAACATTAGGCGCCTGGTATAGACACTGAAAGCCAAGTAAATGCCTCGGGAGCGTTTAGGGATCTTAGTTTCCCGACTTTGGATTTTCTTTAATTTTGTTCTTTCTTATGTCCTTCTTAGTAAACCTACGCTTTAGAAATTTTCACTTTCTGAAGAGACTGGCACCATTACGCAGCCAAGATATTATAAAATATTATGTGAAAGAAAAAAGAATATATCTCAAAAATATGAATGACACCCAAGTTAGCATTATCTGAGTTGTTTCTTTTTTTATTTTAAGGAAAACCAACCTGCAAATTGTAATGTGAATGCTATGTTTAAAGTGAGCCGACGATGGAATTTGAACCTTTTCCAAACGAGATTATTTCCATGATAAATCACAAAAATAGTTAAGAGAAAGAGAAACCCAATGTTGAAAAAGAGAGAAGCAAAAATATAATAGCTAAGATTCTTAGTAGAATTGTCTAAGACTATCTTCTGCCATTAACCAATCTGGTTCCTACCCGTGTTAGTACTCAAATTAGTACTCAACGCTTTCCTTTTGGCGTCCAGGTTTAGGACTTATTGCTACATCCTTGCTCCACAATGCGTCTTCCTGGCATTATTTTCAAGAAAGAAACCTCAATTACAGAACCTCCACTTGTGACAACAAGCCATGAGGGTTATCAATGTTGAGTAACTGACCTCACAGAGACACATTTGAATAATAACGAAAAGCGAAATCAAAACTTGTTTTGATGACGTTTCCTTTATCGTACCACAAAATCGCTTTAATATATTAGTCGGAATGCTATGAAGATGTCAAAAATGTAAAAAAATATTAATTTCGTTCATTTTATCGTCTACCCACTTTAATTTAACTCTTTATTTTACTTTCTCGTATGCTATTATTGGAATAGGAGAAAGTTCGTTAAACCAAACATCATACTGCGCGCTTTTTGGTGTATCTATTGCCTGACCGCCAGTTTTGCTATTGAGTAGTTGTTGTTTATGTGTTATCAAATACTTACCATATATGACGAGTGTTGTGCATTTCTTGTATAATACACCATCACAATTAACCTCACAGCAATACGATCCATGTTTGTCTTTATCAACAACAGGGATGATAATTGTCACATTCGATCCACCAATAACAAAGAAATGAGCATCCACAATTTTCGATTTGGAATAATTTTGTTCATTTCTGAATCGATCGAACATCTTTGTACCGTTGTAATAAATGTTTGATAAACCATATCTATTCCTACAATCGTAATGCCACGTGATGTGAACAGTAGAACCAACATGTGCTAACGTCTCATGCGAAGGTCGTGATATCCACTTGAACCCATCTGTTGAACACAATATTTAAACATTAAATAACTGAATTAACTATATAAGACATAGAATATTATATCAAGATTAAAATAATGCTGATTTAATGAATTGTTAGCGTGGATAAACTTAAAACAATTATTTTATAGAAGCATTTAAAACATAAATATGGCGTAGGAATAAAATATCCATGTAACCCTACATCACGCGCTTTGCATATTTTCTTCTGGGGTTTTTTTATTTGCTTGTTATTTGTTCTTTAAATTGTTTATTTTGTCACTCCTAATTGTGATGTGAAATGGAAGCAAAATTGAAATATGTTGTATATTTTCTTACTCGTACCTGACAGGTTAATAAAGAATTGAAGGTGGATCCAAGTAAAAATAAGGCGGAAGCTCATCAGAATACAGTTCATCCTCTTTAACCTATGCGAAAAAAGATAAAGTTGTTGTCCATAAAGTATATATTTATGAATCATCATCATCATCATCATCATCATCATCATCATCATCATCATCATCATCATCATCATCATCATCATCATCATCATCATCATCATCATCACTTACATTATCATCAGTTGACCACAACATCAAAATCATTACTGATCAAAATCGAGATCATCGTCAACACCATCATAATCATCATCATCGTCGTCATCAAGCTAGATAATTTTTTTAGTTATATAGATATCGATGAAATACCAGGATTTATCCGGTGTCTAAAACATTGTACATTCTACACAGTGAAGATATGATATCCTTCACATGTGAAGATATCACCGTTACCATGACTACTTTGCTATCATTCAATCACACATTAAGGTGTCCGAGCGCCGTTTCTCAGATCAAAATGGCAGCTCCCACATTATCGACGAACGAGAAATTTGATGATATTTTTGACCTTTTTCCTGCTTTTAGGTTAATTGTTTATCATCAAAAATAGTAGAAAAAGAGAGGAAAGAAAGTGAAGAAGGTTTATCACACTCACTGTGTAGGTGATGAGTTAAGCTTACTTGAAGGAGAAAATACTGAAGAAAACACCAAAACGAAAAACCTATTACGACCTAAAATTCTTCAAGAAATGGTTAGAAATTAATTCTGGAAGAGCGTAAAGAAGTCAGAGAAATTGAAAACATTACCCCAAGTGAATTTAACCTTTATCTAAGCCAATTCATAGTGGCTGCAAGAACAAAGACGGGGAAAGACTACAACTGGTACTGATTGTGAGACGCTACGCAAGAAACGGCGAGAAGTAAGCTTATATTAAAAATAATAATAATAATGATAATAATAATAATAATAATAATAATAATAATAACAATATGTTTAATTCAACCACAATTGTAGACTGACGACTGAATTACAGTGGAGGTCAGCTAAATAATTACAATTAATATATATTAGGTTACATAGATGTTATTGAATATTAAATAAATAAAATAATTAAGGATTTGTCAATGACTTCATAACCCCAGCCAAGCAAGAGTAATTAGAGAGACGGCCAAAAACTAATGTAAACTATTCTCTAATTAGGTCCTGCAGGCGAAAGGTTATCAAGTCACTGAACCTCTTGGTGTTGGCCAGTAGCCTCACCTCCCTGCTACTCCCAGATCTAAGGCTGTAACTATGACTATGTGTAATATTGGGAAAGATAAAAAGTTAAATTTTACACCGTAAAAAATAAGAGAGATCACTTCCGACGAAGGACTAGCGTCCGAAACTTCAGTAAGTGATCTCTCTTATTTTTTACGGTGTAAAATTTAACATTTTATCCACACTGTTTCATTAGAAACACCGACGCAGCCCACACTAGCTTACCGCTAGTTATCATCCCCATATTGGGAAAGAGACTACTAAAGGGGAATGAACCACGGATTTTTTTCATGAACTTGATACAAGTGTCCTCCCGCCTAGCCCTAAGGGTGAGTAATCCAGATGATTGGAGAGCTTCTTCATAGCTTAGCCATGGATGGATTATTCGAAGAGCTCTTTTCTGAACAGATTCTACGTAATCAGAAAGAAAAATGGGGAGGGCCGCCCAAACAGGTGAAGCATATTCTAGTATGATCTTATGATCGAACAATACACCTGTGGGAGAGGCTGATCAGTGCTAGAAAGACCACATCTTTAAAGGACCCTGATGGCATATAGCCTTTTGTTGGCTTTTTTGACAATGTATGTACAATGGGCATCCTATGATAGATTATTTGAAATGTAAACGCCCAATAATTTATAACTAACAACCTGTTCTAAACAGGAAGGTCCTATCCATAAGGGACTAGGATTACAAGGTTTATAATGTAGAAAATCAATGATCATGTCCTTACATTTCTTACTGGGTTTAATTTCATACCCCTTAAGGTAGCATATCTGTTAATGTCATTAACTAGAAACTGTAAATATGATGGAGAACATCTGGGAATGAATTCCACCACAGCGGTGTCATCTACATACTTAATTCTATCATGTTAACTGTGTTCATATTTTTCTTGTTATTATTTAGCGAGGTAAATTCAATAATTATGAATCACTTTAATATTCATCCTTTTTCTATTCATCACTGACAAGATATTGGCGATCTTTGATAAATAATAAAAATTTTAAGTTTATATATATTTTGTATCTTGTATATATGTATCTTGGATATTTCATCGCTATCTATATAATAAACAGAACATCAAATAGGCGCTTGGAGTTACTATTTTTATCTTCTCGTGTTGATGATCTCTCGCTCGTTCGCTGTGCTCACTCGTGATAGATATCATCAACACTCAAAGATTAAATTCGTATCTCCGCGCGCCCACGTAATATTCTCTATATCTTCACTTTAATAACAGTTTTATAGAATTTTAAACTGAGCTATTGCTTTATTAATTTTTTTTTACGATTGAAGATAAAAGCCGAATAATGTCAAATAATACGATTGTTCCAAAAATGTATACAGTGGATGACGGATACTTATTTTTCAATTGTCGAAATTTTCGTAATCTTTTCATTTAGATTCTTGAGAAAAAGTGACCCTGGCGGGATAGGAAAAGGACCTGGGTACAAGGAGGTTTCCAGTTAGCGGTGGCTATTCTAGAAAACCACGAAAACAAGAAAGCATGGTGGAGAGACCACAGCTATCAAACAAATTTTCAAATGGAAAGACAATGATTTTTCTTGCTATGTTGTGTCGTAAACTATGTTTCATAATCGTGAAATTTGAACCTTGAACAGGTTCTTTGATGGCCTTCAGGTACCATTACCTGCTAAGAAAAACTAGGTTATATTTCTTCACTTAATTGTCTTCTCTACTGAGTTAATATTTTCATGCTGAAGCCCAAAGAAAAAATTTTTTTTGCCAGACTAGGGCTGCTTTCATATATATGGAAGAGAGCTACTGCAATATATATATATTTACCCTTTAAGGTGGCTTCCTATAGTATTTTTCAAACCATACCTTTCACTTTCATTTGGCTTATACATAATCTTAACTTATACCTATATACTTGATTTCTGGACCAGTTATAGAGCTAGGATGAAATTTTAAAATGATGTTAATTTTAGCTTGATTGACGTTACCTTGGCAACGATAAACAAATATTGTTGAAATTGGTTTTTATCGAATAACTCTAAAACTCGATGAGACCTAGACCAGCGGCAAACGACATCATCAACTTCAAGCTATTGCAAAACGATTCCAACTATTTTAAAGAAAATCAATCTGTTAGATTTCAAGTAATTCGCCGAAATATTCTAAAGCCGTGATTTTCGCACATTGAAGGTTACGGCGGCCCGAGAGATACTCAGAAAAACCGAATTACTCCAAAACAAACCCTTCCTAATACACTACCTACTGGCTAAATACTAAAAGTTAATTCTCTTTCAAACCAGAGATATATATTTTTTCCTTGCGTGAATATTTTGATAAATACACTCCTACCATATCGAGCAAAAATATGCATTCGTTTGAAAGTTATTCTGGCAGCAATTTGAACATATTAGCCAGGTAAAATTTATTAAAAGGTAAAGTATTAGGAAGGGTTTGTTTTGGAGTATTATAATAGTAATTCGGTTTTTCTGAGTATCTCTCGGGCCGCCGTAACTTACAATGTGCGAAAATCACGGCTTTAGAATATTTCGGCAAATTACTTGAAATCTAACAGATTGATTTTCTTTAAAATAATCGGAATCGTTTTGCAATAGCTTAAAGTTGATGATGTCGTTTGCCGCTTGTCTAGGTCTTATCGAGTTTTAGAGTTATTCGATAAAAACCAATTTCAACAATATTTGTTTATCGTTGCCAAGGTAACGTCAATCAAGCTAAAATTAACATCATTTTAAAATTTCATCTTAGCTCTATAACTGGTCCAAAAATCAAGTATATAGGTATAAGTTAAGACTATGAATAAGCCAAATGAAAATGAAAGGTATGGTCTGAAAAATACTATAGGAAACCACCTTAAATATTTTCCATATACCTAACAAGTATACCATGTACCAACCAAAATAAAAATATATATTATAATAACAAAACAATGAAGGGATTGGAATCCAAGAAAGCTTGAATGGTAGTGATTCTGAGTTCTTATTCAATTGAATCCCAATCCATTCTTGTCACAGTTAAATATTTCTTAGTAACTGTTAAAAAACAATCGTAATTAAACGCTTCATTTGTAGCTAGCGTATTGCAGTATGTATACCACACGAGTTTTGTATACCATCTTAAAATGAATGAGCGATTCCTGTATTTAGGAAAACTGAAATATATGCGAAGACGCTATTTTAGTTTACGGGATTCCGATACAACAAAACAATTAATTGGGATTTAGAAAATTATAATTTCAATCATTGCATGTGTAATGATATGGGCTCCCTGTGGCTACATCCGGGATCACTATGTTAAGCCTCGTGGCTTGTTATGTTATGATGGTAGAATAAAGCATAGATCTTTACATGGTACCAGGAGTAAACTAGAGAAAATAACTGATAATGACGGAGGAGTTCGAAAAGCCGGCGTACCTGGAGTTGAATGGATGTCTACAAGAAAATTGGGTCAAGTTTAAACGAGCATTTGAGTGGTATTTGGAAGCAAAAGATCTTGGAAAGGCAAGCGACTCTCGCAAGATCGCCATCTTGTTGACAGTAGCAGGATCTGATGCAAGAGAGTTGTTCTCCACTTTTGCTTTCGAGGAGGGAGAAGAAAAGAAGTATACTTCAGTTTTGCAGAAATTTGAGGAGCATGGTCAAGAGGAGCGAAATGAAACTGTAGAAAGGTATAAACTTCGCTGCACGGTTCAACAGGAAGGTCAGTCGTTCGAGCAATTTTTAACTGAACTGAGAAAGAAGTCAAAGTTTTGTGGGTTCGGTGATCTAGAGGATTCTATGATAAGGGATCAAATTGTTATCGGAGTTAAAGACGGGAAGGTGAGAGAGAGACTGTTGAAGACTGAGAAGTTGGATTTAAAGAAGGCCATTACTATTTGCAAGGCGAGTGATTTGGTCAAAACCCAGACCAAACAGATGGCTCAGAATGAAGGAATGGTGAATTTGGTGAGAGATCAAAGAAAGAAAGTTGTGGAAAAGAAGAATTCGAGCATGCCCAGTGGTTATGTGCCTAGGAATCAAGTGAAGGGGATGGTGAATGACTGTGGGTACTGTGGGGGTACTCATCCCAAGATGAAATGTCTTGCATATGGTAGGGTTTGCGCTCGCTGTGGTAGGTTAAATTACTATGCCCAAAAGTGTAAGGCAGGTGAAGCCAGTGGGGGTAATTTGAAGCATGTAAGAGTAGTTGAAGATGTCAGTAGTGAAGAGGATGACTTGTTTGTGGGACATGTGTCAAATCAGTGAAGTTCAGCTGACAATGACCCTCGGAAAGAAGTACTGAGTGTTAATGGAGCTCCATTAACATTTCTGATTGACACTGGTTCAAAGGCAAACTTGTTGTTCCTTCAGGACTATGAAAAGCTGAAGCAGAAGCCTGTTGTTAGAGACACTCATTTGAGACTTAAAACGTATGATAACAGCCCCATCCCTGTGGTGGGTGTTTGCATGGTTAATGCTGAATGGAAAGGGGTGGAATCTAAACTGGAAGTGATCGTAGTGAGAGAGGGGATCAGCATCCTGGGGGCCGCGGATTCAGAAAGGGTTGGTCTTGTTTCAAGAGTGCATCAGGTAGCACCTGATGTTAAGGAACAGATCGCAGCCAAATATCCGGAGCTGTTTACTGGGGTTGGCTGTCTCCCGGGAAAGCATCGGATACAGCTGGAAGAGCAAGCTGCGCCCGTAATCAAGCCTGCGCGAAGGGTTCCAGCACACCTGAGGGAAGAGCTGCAAAATGAGCTTGACAGACTTGAAAAGAAGGGTATTATTACAAGGGTTGAGGAGCCTACCGACTGGGTTAACCAAATGGTATGGGAGAGGAACAAGTCTGGGTCCCTTAGAATTTGCATAGACCCCTGGGATTTGAACAGGGCAGTGAAAAGGGAGCACTACCAGCTTCCCACTCGTGAAGAAATTGAGGCCGAGATGTCAGGGGCCAAGTACTTCAGTAAGTTGGATGCCGCAGACGGGTTCTTCCAAATTGAGTTGGCAGAGGAATCTGCCAAGCTGACGGCATTTGGGACTCCCTTTGGCAGGGTTTATTTCAACCGATTACCAATGGGTTTGACCTCGGCTCCTGAAGTCTTCCACCGAACAGTCACCCAGGTGATAGAAGGACTTGATGCATCGAGAAACTTCATTGATGACGTCATTGTGTGGGGCAGTACGCTGGAGGAGCACGACCGCCATCTAGAAGCGGTGCTTCACCGTCTCAGGGAAGCCAACATGCGCCTGAATCTGGAAAAGTGTATGTTTCAGCAGACAGAGCTCACATACTTGGGAGAGCTGCTCTCAGAGAAGGGCATTCGCCCTTCCCCCGACAAGGTTAGAGCCATTACAGAAATACCAAAACCTCAAGATAAGGAAGGGGTACGAAGGGCCCTGGGATTAGTTAACTATCTGGGTAAATTTGTACCCAACTTGTCAGAAGCCACTAAGGAACTGAGATCTCTTGTCAGAGATGGCAAGAGCTTCTGCTGGAACCAAAAGGCTGAGAATGAATGGGATGAGATAGTACACTACCTTACTGCAGAGCCTGTACTGAAGTTCTATGATGCCTTGAAGGAAACTAAAGTGTCAACGGATGCCAGTAAAAGTGGTCTTGGGGCAGTTCTGTTGCAGAAGCATGACGGTGAATGGCAGCCGGTGATGTATGCCTCCCGAGCCATGACGCAGACGGAAACTAAGTATGCTCAGATAGAGAAGGAGACTCTAGGCATGCTTTTCGGTTTGACGCGCTTTCATCACTACATTTATGAGAGGCAGGTCATAGCCGAAACTGACCACAAGCCGCTGATTGCCATTGCTAATAAGGACTTTGAAGCAATGTCTCCACGTATACAGAGGATGATGATGAGGATGCAGCGCTATGACCTGAAGTAGGAATACATACCAGGTGAGAAGCTAGTCTTGGCTGATGCTCTATCCAGGTCCTACCTTCCAACTAGTGAAAGAGGGGAGCTAGAGGAAGAAATAGAGACTCATGTTCGAATGATAATGCAGTCCAGAGTGTCAGATCTCAAGAAGAAGGAGATGGCTCAAGCTACAGAGAGCGATGTGATCCTGCTCAATGTCATCAGCGAGTTAGTAGATGGCATAAGCGTTTCAGTAAAGCCTTATTAAGACTTCGCAGACGAACTGACAGTCGTTGATGGGCTGCTCCTCAGGGGTACCAGGGTGGTGGTACCCGAGACTATGAGGCCACAGGTTCTCGAGACAATACATGAGGGGCATCTGGGCATTGAGAAGTGTAAAAGAAGAGCCAGGAAGGCAGTGTACTTGCCAGGAATGAATGAGGCCATCAAGCAGAAGGTTGCAAGGTGTGCCACTTGCCAAATTCATCAGTATCAGCAGAAGAAAGAGCCACCCATGCCAACTACTGAATCAGCTGCAAAGATACCGTGGGGAATGGTAGGAGTAGATTTGTTTGCACTGAACGGCAGGGATTACCTGTTGATAAACGATTATTGCAGTAACTTCCCTGAAACAAGTTTCCTCATTAGCACAACAAGTACCTCAGTTATACTGCAGATGAAGAGTATATTTGCTCGTCATGGAATCCCACTAGTGGTTAGGACTGACAACGGACCTCAGTTCTCGAGCGTAGAGTTCGCAGAGTTTGCAAGAGGGTATGGATTCGAACACCAAACGTCCAGCCCTTACTACCCAAGATCGAATGGCATGGCAGAGTGTGGGATGAAGACGGTTAAGAGCTTGTTAAAGAAGGCCATAGAAGCGAAACAAGATCCCTATCTTGCTCTGTTGAATTGCAGGACGACACCCATGCAGTCAGGGAAGTCGCCATCTGACATACTGTACAATGGAAGGGAGGTCAACACAAGGCTGAGCGCTGTCACTAAGAGTATCGTACCCCCGCTTGTCACTCATTCTAAGAGTCAGCAGCAGCGTACTCAGGCTGCCTACTATGATCGAGGGACAGTTGAGCACCCCCCTCTCAACACAGGTGATGTAGTTCGTCTGAGGAAGGAAGGAGTATGGGGAAAAAGAGCCACAGTGGTAAAGGGACTAGTTTCACCAAGATCTTATGAGGTAAAGACGGAGCAAGGACAGACCTATCGAAGAAATCGACAGCAGCTTTTGCCAATCGGCGAAACTGCCCAAGATGCTCCAGATCAACTGGACTTAGATGACATAGAACTGGATGAGGACCTCAACGTAGCTGAGCAACCTGATGTACCTTTACGAAGAAGTGGAAGAGACAAGAAAGAGCCATTTTGGATGAACGATTATGTTAAGCATTAAGTGAACTTGTTGACTGAACAATTTGAGAACGTTAACCAATCATTGCGTTGTTGTTACCATGCTGTTGTCGCTTGTACGATAAGCTTTAGAAAAGGGGGGATGTAATGATATGGGCTCCCTGTGGTTACATCCGGGATCACTATGTTAAGCCTCGTGGCTTGTTATGTTATGATGGTAGAATAAAGCATAGATCTTTACAGCATGAATTTAAACTTGATGCTTACTTACAGAAAGCTGTGTCCAATAATAAGAAAAAAGAAAATTGCTTCTCTTCATTCTGGTCGGCTATAGTTCAATCCAAAACAGTTTATTATTTGTAATCAATAATGAATAGTACCTGCATTATTTTTTTAGAGAATATATACTTTTCGATTTGCCAAGAGACTGCTACAGAAAAAATATATTTTCACTATGTGCGAAACCTTCAAACTGTCCAAAAATGATTCTTAGATAGATATTCTTTTTATTTCTGCAAATAATTCTTTGGGCAAATAAAAGAGTACATTTTTAGAGCCCTTCAAAAACTGCTCAAAATGTCTAAAATCTTGACTTTAGGAGGTCAATGTTATTTATAGTCGGAACCCATTCATTATATACGAACATCTTTATATACACGTTTTAAGCCTTGTAATATGAAATGACAATACATGTTTAGAAGATCTAACCTTTTCTTTTATAGAATTCCAGTAAAATGCCCAATTCATCTGTGAATATGATCCACTTTTCTATTCAAAGTTCACGATACATCCCGAGCCGTTCCACAGTCTCAACACATGCCAACAGGCTAACACTGAAATTGTTTGATTTTTCAACCAATGTAAATTGTCTAACTCTTACTAGATCAATTCTTCTTTATTTCATCCTAGATTGGTTGAAATTTTCTTGTTATTCTACGCGATTCCCGAACTTTAAAGGTTAAAAAACCAGTTGATCGACTGCCAAGACTTTCCCGTGCTTGAATAAACAAAACGAATATGCAAATTCGCATGGCCGTGATATTTTGGACGTACAAAACATTTCATAAAGGGAGGGGAGGGACAATTTAGTAACTTGCAAGTTAGAAAAAAGAAATGTTTGATACCGAGAACGACAATTGCAAAAAAACACACGTAGAAAAGATATAGGTCAAATGCATGCATTTCAACTCTCAAGCGCACGAGATAATGTGTTAGATTTTAAACTTACGAAAATTTTTTTTGTTCAGTTACTGATACAGAGGCTGGGTCCTTTGCCGAGGATAATTTACATTGCGTTCAGGTATATACGATGGTAGTACGGAACCACCTACCGTCCAGCTGAATGTTTCTGGTAATAACCGTAAATGTGATCTAATAATAGAATAATAGTTAGACAATTTACCGTCCATTTTCACTAAAACCTGGTCTATTGTTAGATACTATGAAATTACTTCATGTTTTGCTTTGGCAGCTGCATGTTTCAACAAGGCTGTTTAACAAACTGATGTATGGCTGCTTCCTTCTTGACTTTATCGTGGAAATGTCTAGCTCGTGAAATTGACAAATATCCTGTAGCATCTGTATGGAGAACTTTTGAAGTTTAGAGTTAGCGGCCATCTCACAAATGTTATATGCATCGAACATGATGGGATGACGAGTAGCTAATTCATCTATGACTTCATCAGTTAATTCTTCGATTTCTCTTTCAATGTCCGCATCGTCCTCGTCCTCGTCCTCGTCCTCGTCGTCTTCTCCCTCCTCGTACTCCTCTCCCTCCTTTCCACCCACATCTTGCAGGTCTTTGTCGGTTGGAAGAGCCTTCTTTTTCGCCAAGCGCGAGAAAAAGCTACTGATCTGTCGGGGAGTTAAATAGTCTGAGTTAAATAGTCTTAAAAAGCATAGCACCATCTAAGTTTCTTGCTTTTCTCATTGCCTGGGATACATTGTTTGGATCCGCTTTGATTCCTGTTTGCTCCCCAACTAAAAAGATGTTAGTTAAATACTTTCTCTGCGCATCACTGAATCGTTTCCTTTTGGTGCCAGAGGATTTCAATGCCCAGCCCATTGGTAACGACGAGACATAGGATGCAGTCTGAGGGATCTTGTCATCATTGGATGTATTTCCTGCCAGTGCGTCACTCCCATGTTCGAGCTTTGTAGCATAAGACAGCATGGCTTTGTCAAAGAGTGTTTCGTGTTCCAAAACGTATTTATGTTTTCCAAAATCAAGATGACGCTGTAGAGATGAGAATCTTTGAAAGGTTTTAATGGATCCCTCTTCAAGACACGAAAACAGGTTTACATGGCATGACTCCGTGTCATCGCTGGTCTCATCATCAGATTCAGGAGGTTCTGGTACTCCTTCTTTTATCTGTGTTTCTGCTAGATGGGGTTTAGACGCAGTCTTCTTCCTTGCAGTGATATTAATAAACTCAGGTTGTGGAGAGGCTGCGTCCTCAATCATTTTGAGCTTTGGTGTTGTATAACTTTTTGGTAAACCAAATTTAGACCACTTGATTGATTTTCCATCTCCGATCCCATATTCTCTCCATACTTTGATGGACTTGCTGCTGTATTCGATGTTATTGATAAAACTTACACCCTCCCATTTTGCTGGCGGCGAGGAAGTTGGGATACATGGCGGTCCACAGAGCATGACCCTTACTCCAGGGAGACTTGAAGCTTCAATAGCAACTTTCATTTGATTTGCTGTTTGAACATCGTGACCAGTATTGACATATATTCTTATGCTGTTCTTGATTGTAGCTGCTTTACGGTCACAGGCCCCTTTGCCACCCTGGGGATCTGAGAAGTCAATTCTCACCTTCACTTTATGAGTGGTAGCTATTTGCTGAATTGCTAATAACGTGACTGCACTGTGGTAGCAACCAGCGTTATCCTGCCAGGTATACTTGATTCAATTCTGGTAAAGTGGTCTTGAGTTGTTTTACGACATCATCAATTACAGCCAGGACAGCCAGACCATTTTGGATGCATTTTTGGAAAATGTGCACAAACTTTAACACCTGTAGTTGGCCTTGATGTCTTCTGGTGGCAACAGAAATGTGCCATGAAATTCCTCGTTTGCCAAACCAATCAGATTGGCTTTCACGGTATTTTCTTGGGAGGAATTTCATGGCCCAGTCTAAGACAACAAGGACAGAGTTGGGCTCCAAGCTTTTCAGGACATCAAGTCGTGCTTCATCTTGGTTAATTGAGCGGAGTGCGTGAGCTTTCCAGGCTTCTACGTTCTTCTTAGACTGAGAAACTGTATATCTCATCTCATCCTTCTCTTCATCAGGCATCTGAATGGATTCCAACACTGATTCAATCTCTTTAATTACATCTGGGAAAAGATTACATCTATTACAACCAAGATCATGCTGATGATCGCAGGTTGTAGAATGTTTCTTTTCAGCCTCAAAGCTAAGGGCGTAGGCCCTACAGTGGTTAGGAACTCGGGAGTTTGAAGACACATGAACCTAAACGAGATAAAAATGAGTGATAGAGTACTCGTACTAAACCCATGAAACAAATAGCACTAATTAAACAATAGAAAACAATAGAATTAGCGTAATTTAGCACAAATTAGTACTATCACTAGCGTAGGGAGGGGGTCACCCCATGAATTTTTGGTAATAATTTTTTCTAAATTTTTGTTTTGTTTTGCTTTTTTTTTTTACTTTTTTATCTTTTTTTATTCTATGAATTCCGTCCCCTCCTCCAATTCTGGGTCCTCGCTGCGCCGCTGATCATGATTGTTATGAACTACATTTAACTTGGTATTTCTTGCGCTTGCTTTTTTCCGACTATCATGAATTATGATGATAATACCTGCCTTGTAATCGCCTTTAAGGTAACGTTTAGCAAGTTTCAACTTGTTGGTTTGCTCCTTCTCCCAGGAGAGCCCCTTTTCATAAGTGTCTCCAAGCTTTTCGATAATGACTTGAATGTCATCGAAGGCCTTCGCTCCATCCGCGGAGAAGTAGTCGAGCCCGTGTAAAGACTTGCGAACAGACTCTGAGCAAACTTTGAGGACTCTGCATAGGGTACTTCGGCTCACTGGCTCAAAGTCGGTCTCACGGCAATAGCTTTGATATTGCTGGACAGTATGCTCGGGAATTGATGACCTAACAACGTTGGGTACCCTTATTTCTGTGTTGGAGGAAAGCTTCAATGTTTTCTCACCAAACGGCAAATCTTGCATGACGTGTGTACTAGTTATAAATGATATGAAATGGTCCAGTTTTTCCCGCGAAATAAACATTCTTGTAGTTTTTACAACAGGAACAACAGATCCTCTGCCATGAAGTAACAAGTGATGGCGAGCTATGTTATATCGATATCTTGACAAGTCTGGGATCCAGGTTTGGAGTGCTTTAAATGAAACTTTATCTGCCATAATTGACAACATTTGCCTGCGCGTACTCCAGTTGCTCGCATTATTATAACACTCAACGAGTGCTTCTAACAGTGTGGAATCACTATCACTTCTTTCGTCGTCATATTCTGTTTTTAAAGCCGTCAACAACATCTCGGAACTTTCAGGGGCAATCTCTTCCAGCGCTGCAGAAACAACCTGCCTTGCTTTACGCGTATAATAACGCTTTGTACGTTCTGCTGCCTGATCCCATGGAATGGTCAGAGAATTACGTATTGGACTTATGTCCCTTGACGCCAAGAACAGGTTAAGCTTTTCTCTGGAGTTTCTTTTACCTCCACATTCCTCCCCTGACAGATCTAGACTCATTGAAATCTCAGGCTGATAGACACTTGCTTGAGAGTCGTCTAATGTCATGGTACTATGCGGTGTACCCGGAATGGAAGTTTCCCGCTGGAAATTGAAAGTTATCTCATCGTCATCCTTGTGAAAAACAAAAAGATAGTAGTATTAAATAAATATTTTGAGTACATAAAGGTATATGAAAGCCGTGACTGAGGTATATGGGAAACTAGTCTAACAATTTATTTGATTGACGGAAGTCTATATTGGCCGATTTCCATATCGCGACAGTTACCCAGTCGATCAGCGCGTAGTAATGAAAATAGTGGTAACATAATGACACTACACTCATTTTAACAAATTGTTTTTGCCAAGAAAGATTAAATGGAAAAGAAAAAGAAATGTGATCACCGTAGTGAATAAGTTTTTTGGGCTAATGGATTTTTTTAAGGCAGTGCTACATCCGGCGCGCAAGTAGAAAATAGTAACGAAAAGAAACAGGGAAAATATATATCTTACCAGTTTTACGTCATTCATTTGTTCTGTCATGGCATCAATTTTAATTTTGGATGCTGAAGGATTGGCATAATGCTCTTCACTCTCTGCCACATATCTCAGAAATTCTCTACATTTCCTGCAGATACCTTGAAGTATAGATAAGCAAAACACTTATTAGAACTATAATAGTTCTGCATCATTTCAGACAATACTTTTCAGTATATTAATCTTATGAACTATGACGTACCTGATCCAACTGGAACTAACAAGCCCGTGCGTCGAAAAATAACTGCTGATTCTTGTTTCCCTATACCTCGGTCGCCTTTTGACCAACCTCCTTTGCTTTTCACATGGTTGGAGATACCTTCAGGGACTCTACATCTTGTGCTTGAGCCTCTGCTCCAGCTCAAACCAAGTGTCGAGCGATGACGCGGGCATATTGTCATTGAAGTTAATCGTCCAGGCTCAGAAAACAGCGCTGCGCGACATAGAATAGGGTCAATCTCATTTTCAATCACAGAAAAGTTGTAAGAAGTCTTGTGTTTCGAGATGTCTTTTCCACAGGTAAGCAAAGGGATAATCTGCGTGTTTTGTTTTCGGTCTCTCAAGTCAAAGCCGCAAATTCCACCTACGATCGATTTAAATGAGCAGCAAGCTTCCATGGTTTTCTTTACTCCTCGCAAACTAATTTACAAGGGAATAGCTGATCATGCAATTTTAAGTGTTTACTCAACTCCTTCCCCGGGTCCAGTGGGACGTTGTATTGATGACGCGCCGCTAATAGAAAATTATAATATCAAGAGCAACAACAACATGATTAGGACGTTTTTCCAAATAGCCAAATCCATAATCATCAATTTTATTTATTTAAAAAAATTCCTTTATATTCGAAATAACTGATTCAAAGTTGTTAAATTGTCCCTCCCCTCCCTTTATGAAATGTTTTGTACGTCCAAAATATCACGGCCATGCGAATTTGCATATTCGTTTTGTTTATTCAAGCACGGGAAAGTCTTGGCAGTCGATCAACTGGTTTTTTAACCTTTAAAGTTCGGGAATCGCGTAGAATAACAAGAAAATTTCAACCAATCTAGGATGAAATAAAGAAGAATTGATCTAGTAAGAGTTAGACAATTTACATTGGTTGAAAAATCAAACAATTTCAGTGTTAGCCTGTTGGCATGTGTTGAGACTGTGGAACGGCTCGGGATGTATCGTGAACTTTGAATAGAAAAGTGGATCATATTCACAGATGAATTGGGCATTTTACTGGAATTCTATAAAAGAAAAGGTTAGATCTTCTAAACATGTATTGTCATTTCATATTACAAGGCTTAAAACGTGTATATAAAGATGTTCGTATATAATGAATGGGTTCCGACTATAAATAACATTGACCTCCTAAAGTCAAGATTTTAGACATTTTGAGCAGTTTTTGAAGGGCTCTAAAAATGTACTCTTTTATTTGCCCAAAGAATTATTTGCAGAAATAGAAAGAATATCTATCTAAGAATCATTGACCAATTTTTTGGACAGTTTGAAGGTTTCGCACATAGTGAAAATATTTTTTTTCTGTAGCAGTCTCTTGGCAAATCGAAAAGTATATATTCTCTAAAAAAAAATTTTATTCATTACAAAATGCTTCAATTTTGCTCAAAATCAAATAAAGTAATGTTTGAATATCTATCTTCAATATTTTAGGCATTAGAAGTCTGTAGGATTTCTGGTGTTGGTAAACAGGAGCTTCAAACTTGAGTTAAATTTTGGCGTGTCAAACGGCCAATTTTAGGGAATATTTTCAAAAAATTATTTCTCGAAAACTATACAATATTTTTTGAAAAAAACTAGACAATTCTCTTTGTTTCATTATTGTCTCTCTAACTTCAAAATATGAAAACATTCGAATTTTTTAACCTTGCCGCGATATGTCTGATATTCTCTGACATCCACTCTTAATACTTTATTTTCAATCTTTTGAACATTTTTTGAGATGTTTGTTTGTAGCGGAGCTCCCGCGCGGGCCGAAGGCCCGCGCGAGCGGAGCACCATACTTAAGAAAAAATGGTAACCCATCGAGTTGATTTTTCATGGCTTGATTTGTCCATACATACATACACACACACACACACACATACATACGTCCATGTACCACTTTGCACAGGGTTCCCGCGCGCTTTGCTAACTCACAAATGCATAGAAAAATTGCAATAATGTAGTCAAAGATGGATGAAGAAGTAATTTTTCTTATTTTTGCAATGATAGCGATGAAATATCCAAGATATATATATAAACTTCAACTTCTTATTATTTATCAAAGATCGCCAACATCTTGTCAGTGAGGAATAGAAAAACAGTACGGATTATAGTAACATATGGCGAGATTTGTGACGTCACGGCCTATTGTCTTCGTACTGAAACCAAAAAGTAATTCAAAAATATTCTGCTTTCTATTAAATCTACTGTCTGGGCTCTCACGGACACTACACTCGGGATATTTTTACTCAGACAGCAACACGTGGATTTCAAGATACCAGATATAGTAAATAATGCTGGATTTGTCAAGTTTTTCCTATAGATTTCATGAATTTTCTGCAGTCAGTTGGCCGCGATATTGTCAAAGCGAGTAGGAGAAACTCGATAAATCAACATATTTTACATTATTCCAATTTCTTTCTAAGATCATCGTATTTTTTTATGTGTTCTAAGATAAATTATCTTGGTTTGTGCGAAGTTTCAACATGGTACCACCTTAAACAAACCGGTACCACTCTTCGAAAGATTGAGTTTCCAACGGCCATACTGAAGCTCTTGTTTACGGTAAACCTCGGGTTGAGTGTTTTGGTTTGTCATGCTCTTAGACTTTGTTTTCACTTTATAAATTACAAGATAGTTTTTAATATGCCTTTTAATAGACTCTTCTAGTTCTAATCGTATAGCCAACTTTACCAGTAAGTCTTAACTTTTCAATTCAGTAGAGTTATGTTCCTCTCTATACGGCGATGGCGTTACTGAGTCGAGTTGAGTTTAGCAGTCAACTACTGTGGCTTGTGTATTTATTTGTGCGCAGATCGCTTTATGAATTATTGTGAAATTTATGTGATATCTTGAAAACTCAGTATTAGATCTTCATAATTGGAAATGACTAGATATAACAGCGGAATTGTTCTTCTTGTCAAATACAACATAAGTCTTACTTTATATAGTTAAAAGGTTGATCGCGAAGTTTCCCACTGAAACCGCTACTTTGAACAGCAATGTACTCTACCATAAAGCTTGTCACACACGATTTATACATCCTTATGGTACAATGGCAACACTCACTTTCTAAAAGTGTAGTAATAAAAAGTCCAGTTCAATATTTCACTTGCGATTCAGTTTTATCTAAACCTCGCAAAGTCCTTTAGGATCTCGACCGCCACATTCAATGTTTTGATTCTGCTTGAGTTTGTGACGTTTTGCAGCCGAACTCATCAAACAATTTATACTGTTCTTTGATGCAGGCTTGTTGAGAAGCTTGAGGTCGTACAAGAATCACTGCTCTCCTTCGCAGGGCTCCATTTAATATCAGTGTTCGTATCAATCTCCCTCCCCATTGACGACTGTGGAGCAAGATTCGATTACGGTTCGACTATAAAACACGCAAACACGTGTCTTCTCCATTCGGCCGCTCGATCGTCGATCATTTAGAACGAATTCACCAGCGAATTACAGTAGGTTTGTCTGCCGCTGCGATCAGTATTCGCTCTGCTGGAAAACAATCCTCTGACATAAGTTTCGGTTTTCAAGAAAGATTTGAATTTAAAAACCCGGCGGCTCGAAACAGCGATGCTTATACTAGTAATCAGGTGGATCTGGAGTATAGCTTTCCACCTTGACAGCTCGTTGACAGATGGATAATTGTCAACCAATGGGAATTTTGCGTTGTGTGGGCAACGCGTAATTCATTTCTCTGTGTGTTGTCCACAGTCCCTACTTTTCCTCTCCCCGCGTGCCGCTTCAAACTCACCCTCACTCCCCGCGCGTCCAAGGCAGGAAAAAGCCTGACTCGACTGAGTTAGGAGGGAAAAAAGGGACTGTTCACAGTCTATTTATGGTAGGTAATTTCAACTGTACTAGTCCAAATATTAAAAGGAGAATAAGCCTTTATTCTACTTTATTTAAGCCATTATTCATCTGTTATTCTATTATAGCTCTTTTTAACTTTTAACCAACGCTCTAATTGTGCATTTCCCGTCTCAATATAGGTGATTCAATCAAGTTAAGGATTAGCAAAATACCGTCCACATTTTCGGGTTTTTACGAGCTAAGAACATATTTTTTACACAGTCATTACTGAAGATTAGACTGTCAAGAAAAAATATTTTTCGGCTCAAATAACACATATCATGGGTGTTTTCTGCTTTTGAAAACTGTTTTTTTTTTAGCTGAAAACTGTTTTTTTTTTTAGTTTTTAAACCTGAATTTTTAGTATTTTTAGTGTTTTGAAAAACAATGATTGGTCGTCAAATCAGTCGCATGAAATTGAATGATTTGATAAGTTCAAGTTAAGAAAAGCCATAGCATTTTTTGTCAGACGCATGAAGATTAAAGTATCCAAGTATAAGTCGATGATCAGGATCCGTAATACACTCCTCCAGTTGAACCTATCTCATAAAATTCAGAAGCAAGGTCAACTAGACCTTTCCCGAATTCGCTTGGATGATCACGAAACAATGGTTCCAAGTATGAACTGAACTTGATTCTCATATTTATCAAGGTTAACCTCGACTTGAAGCCATTGTTTCGTAATCATCCAAGCGCATTCGGGTAAGGTATATTGCTGATTCCCTAATCTTTGCGTCCCCAAAATATTTTTCAACGCCTCCCTTCAATTTTAGGCTCATTGTTATCAAGAACAGCCAAAACCAGCTACACTAATCATTCATACGAGGGTATAAGCTATTTATATATCATCATTGAGTCAGTTTCTTTTGTTCACTGGCGGTCTTTATCCTTCATATTCACCCAACGGCAGCTTATCCAGGTTGATATCTAGTTATCAACCCCGTGCTTAAGAAACTTTCCCAATGATGATATAAGGCGCTCATATACCTTAAACATCGGTGGATATAAGATATATCAACCCTCGGCTTCGATTCGGGTTGATATATCTCATATCCACGTCGGTAACGGTTTATAACATTTACATTAGAGTGAAGCTATTGCTTTTTTCGATCGACGGTGTGCTTCGCATATGATAAGATTGTGCTATTTTGACGTGTAAGAACGTCCATATTTGCCATAAAATGTTAAATTATGTTTTTTAACTTATTGATCTATTTTACTGATTTAGGTTTGGGGTACGGGGATTCGATTCGTTTAACTGTAGGATCAAGACATCCATGTTTTCTACTAATTCATGGCTCCTAGTTTTTGGTTTTAACAGCCGACGGCTCTTAATTGATAAAGTGACCAGAAATAGAAAAGAGAATAAAAAAATGAAAAAAATTAAGGCACTAACTTGTCTAACCTTCGCAAAAGTCTTTATCTTTTCTCGTTTCTTTCGTTGTTGATTCAGAAAACCTCAGTAAAACCGAAAGAGGTATATTATAAAGCGAAAATATCAGATTGAATAGCATTAAATTAAAATTCCCTAAGCTAATTAATGTCACGCTATTAGCCTTAACAAAGCAATTGAACATTCTTGTTTTGAACAAAAATGAGTGCGAATCACAAGAGAAGAGAAAGAAAGAAACCTTAATTAAGCATCAAGAGGATAAAAAAAAGAAGATTATTGAGGAAATTCTAACTTCGGAATCACTGGAAGATTGAAATATGTTAAACTTTTCTCACACGATAGAATTCAGCCCGGAAAAAATCAAAGCTTGGTCCCAGCCCCTCTCGACTTGAAATCCGGCAGTTGTTAAAAAAGGTTGCAGATGGCTAACAACCCAATGGTAATATCTATAAACGTTAAATTCACCTAAAACAAAACGTAGCGTTTTTATTTCTGTACATTACAAAATTTGATGTTGTTAAAACTTAATTCTATAGTAACGACTAACGGTTAATATCTGAAGTCAATATAAATGTATACTCTGAATAACGCTAAAGTTTCTATTTATGGTTATGAAACTACAAGAAACTACAGCTACTTGAAGAAAGCACAGAGAAAAAAAATATTCTTACATAAAAGAAACTACAAGTTTGAAGCCACAGTTCGAAACCGTTTTAGCTCTTTCTGTACGGGTTTCCTAATGTTTCGTTTTCTAACCGTTGCACGTGTAAGCAACCAACTTGGTTTAGAAGTAAGTCTATGTTGCTTACACGGTATAGTCGCTTTCGAGATAGTTCACCACAAGAAAATCAAACCTATCAAATGTTATAAGAGTGTGACTTTTTAAACAAAGTAATTGAAAAAAATGGGTTTTCAAATATGGACGCTCCTTATTTTTCATATATAGACAGGTTTTTTTTTACTAAAATTAAACTTCGTAGGAAGTAGTAATCCAAACTGTATGTTTACGAATTCAAGAAGACACAACAATTTGTTTTACTTTATGATAAATTTGTATCTTCAGTATTATTGAGCAAATATTTATATAATCTCAACGTATGATTTGTAGTATACCGTGGGAAATTCCGAAAATAGATCTAAATAGATTAATAATCTTAAGCTTGTGAGTTAAAAATATCAATATAGGGAAGAACAGAAACAACTTAAGAACTAGAAAGTGACAAAGCCGCTTTCGAAGGTGAACGTAAATAAATAAAAAGTATAGAAGAAGGACTTCCTATACTTGCATATTCATGTGCCACTTATTAGCCTACTTTCGACTATCCCGAACGGGAGTATTTGTAAAAATCACTGAAGCGGTTGAATTATTCACTGATTGAATTATTCACTGATTGAATTATTCACTGACTGAATATGCGCCGGGCTTACCGTACGAAAAATCGCTAGCGAAATAGTATTTTAATGGCTTAGCAGTTTCAAAATTGGGAACATCTTTGACTGAATATTAGTCATGTCGACTTATGTCTTCCTTAATTTCGCAAAACCTGAATATATACATTTAAAGGGTTGCTGCTTCTATTACTTATTAGTAAGCAAAAACAACTACTTCATAATTAAGCGCTTCAGCCGCGGAGCCGAACGACGACAACGTTTTGTCATATGACTGTATAATGTAACTGATACCTCTCCAACGGCTACAAAATTGTGTCCCGATCGACGGTGGTTGTGAGTCGCAGTAAAAAGAGGAAACTGAAACGTTGGAACGCGGAAAGCGGAAATTCGATACATTTCATTATACTCCAATTTTTCTACAAGAATCAACATGAATTGAAATTCAATACATTTTATAATAGCGGACCTCCCGCGCGGGCCCAGGACGCGTGCGAGCGGAGCATCATATTTCAGGTAATTCCGTAGTAATATATCCGAACATAGAATTTTAATAAAACTTCGCACAGTTATTAGGTTAATGTTACTCATTCCAAAAATAAAATAAAAAAGTGGGGTCACCATGCTCGTTTAGGCGCTAGATGACAGTAGTTTATGGCATTTTTGGGGTCTTGCGAAAGAAATTTTCGAATCATGAAAATCGAAACAAAGGCCCCACTACTTTCAGGAAGTCATTGCTATCGTTGAAATATTAGCCTTATTCTATATTTTGTTAAGCAAAGCAACAGTTGGATGCCTAAATTTTTTCAGAAAATATAGTTGTAAAAAAGAGGGACTTTTCAACTTCGATGGGCTTCCTATTATCGATCTGGAAATAGTTTTCCGCAGTATGTTTTTGAGAATATCTCGAAAACTGGACATGGAATTTTGTTTAAATTAAGATATTTTATGGTAAACCTATTCCGTATTGATTTACTGAAATAAAAAAGATAGGTCACCGCGCTCGTTTTCGCGCTACAGCTCGCTAAGGTATGAATTTTGTCCTCAAAATGTAGTGACCGAGAGGGGACTAGGGAGAGATTACACACCAAAAAATATTGAAAAGGCTGTGATCTCTTTCTACATTTATACGAAACTCTCATAACAATGCCTGATAACCTTGGTTTGATGATTTGCTGGTTGTTTTGGTTTGTTTTCTGTATTTTGAGTATTTTTAACAAACCTTTTTTACCAGCCGGCCGCCATTTTGTAATCGTAGTAATAGCCAATGTGCGCGAGCTCGCGCTGGAATTACCTTAAGAAAAAGTGGTATTCCACCACCTTTTTTTTTTCATACGTCTGTCCGTGTACCACTATGCACAGGGTTCCCGCGCGCTTTGCTTAATCACAAATGCACGGAAAAAATCGCAATAATGTAGTCAAAGATGGATCAAGAAGTTTTTATTTTATTTTTGCAATGCGAAAATAAGTTCAATTGAAGTCATGTAAACATTGATCGACTGCAGAAAGTATTGAATGCAGCCGCGCGCATTACTTGTCACTTGCCACGGTTCGCTCACATCACGCCGACCTTAATACATTTACACTGGCTTCCAGTTCGATTCCGAATCCACTTTAAGATCGCCCTCCTGGTCTACAAGGTTCTTCAAGGCCTGGCTCCATCTTATCTGATTGACCTTGTGCATGTCAAGACTCAGGGTCATTACCCCTACGCAACAACAATCAGCTTCTTCTCGTGGTCCCTCAAACGAAGTGCAAGACTTTCGGGGATCGGGCCTTCGCCTCCGCTGCACCAAATATCTGGAATGCCCTTCCGCTCGCTGTCCGCGAGAGTGACACTGTGGACTGTTTTAAGTCTAGACTCAAAACTTTCTTGTTTAATTTTAGCTTTTAAGTAGTGTTTATTAGTTTTCTATATAATCTACATATATATAAATGCAACGAATATTACAAACAGTTTCTATCTCAGAACCATTGCATTAACGTTGGAACTCTTCCTAATCTATTTTACATTTTTATGTATTATTTCTATTTTATTATGTTGTGAGTTTTCATATATGTATGTATATATGTATATATGCCGGACCGGAGGGATTCTGCCACTTTAGATATGTCCTTTGTTCTCAAGAGCTGGAACTTTTTAGAGACGGGGAACATGTGTGTATCTGGGGTTGCGGGGTTTTTTGGTTGGGTGTATGTATGGATGTATGTATATGTATGTATGTATATCATATATATAAATATTTATTTTTATCTATATTTTCTCACAATTGTAAAGCGCTTTAGAATATTTTAAAATTTAGGCGCTATATAAATTATTATTATGTCTGTCTTAAATGGAACAAAAACAATTTTTCGACTTTAGCGACTTGCTAAAGAAGATTTAGCGAGGGAAGATTCTTAATTTTACGATGAAGTTTCGTGACTGAAACTTCAGTGAGAGAAAAAGTGGCCTATAGACCAGAAAAACCTGATTATACTACAATAATAGTATTTCAGTTCCGTTGAAAACACTTCATAGAAGGTAAATTCATTAATGTTAACTAATATTTCGTAAAAAATCGACAAGAAATGTGTAAATTAGCTGGAGAAACTCTCAGACAAGCCAAGGACGTTGCTTCGGAAAACATTGTCAGAAAAACTTGGATAGTTTGTCGTTTTTTTTCTGCATTTTAGATTTTTATCATCTTTTTCTTCAATACTTGTGAACCAAAAAAGCGATATTTGAAGCTTTGAATTTTTGTTTTTGATTCCATTTCAAGAAAAAAGGCTAAGACTTAGTAAAAAGACTTAGTTCGTTGAAAAAATATATTTGACGGCCAGCGAGCCTCACGCAAGAAATTCTGATGTCAAAACAAGATTCCATATTTCATAATAATATGGAAATTTTGACATTTTTATAGATAATTTATATTAATGTTGAATTAAATATGAAAAAGGAATACATATCACACCAAATATTTGCTATTTATCGGGCTTTTTCAGCTATTATTGTTACACAATCTCAAAAATTATGAGCTTGTTTTTTTTATGGATAGGCTTATGTTTTTGTAAAATATTTCGCCAACTTACTAACTTGCATTAATGAATATGTCTCTTGTTAAATGTGAAGTTCAAGTGATTGTAATCTTAAACTTATAATATTTTTCGACAATTTTCAGCGTAGTTCACTTTCCACCTAAAAAAAACTTATAACTTAAGATTTGCTGAATAAAATCCTTTGTTCTATACATGTATTCATATGTTCTACAATCTATAATTATTCTTGGAAAGTTTTCTAATGCTTTTGAAGGCTTAAACTGAATGGTTTTTATTTTAGTTTTTCCTTCTGGGTTCTGGTTAAAATCAAACGAAGTGGTAACGCTGTAACCGGCGTTATGCCGCGTCACACAATTGTCACGTTTTTAGCACTATATATACTATTTATGGGAGCTCCGCTTTTAGGCAGTGCCTAAATCTATATATTACACTAACAAGAACTCCATAAAAATCAGAATATCTTGTTTTACTTTCTTAGAAAAACCGGATAGGACCCATCCCCCAGTAAAAAATTCATTGACTTTAATAGCCATAGCTATCGGCTATTTCCCATACATAGCATGTAAATAAATTTGATAAAATGATATCGAAGAAAATTTTTTTCTCCCCAAAAAGTGAAAAAAATTGTAAAAAAAAAAAAAAAGACAGTGTACCACTAGCTTCGTCTCCTTCATCTAGCTTCTCCTAACCTTCACCTCCAAAAAAAGTTTTGGTTTTTGGTTCCGGTTTCGATTCCAAGAATTTACGCACTAAAAAAATACTAATTGTTTGACATAAAAGGTATTACAGAAACACATCGGTACATTTCTGGAAGTGATTTACTGAGCCAAACATGGTTACAGGGCTAGACAGTGGTAGCTACATTTTTACAGCCATTCTGTTGATGCTACTCGACACGAGAACAGTTGGTGAGTTTGTATGCAGGACAACTAAATCTACACAACTAGATAAGGTCAGATGACATATGCGCGTTTCAGTAGACAAACGACAGCAACGAATATTAATCACTTATTGCTGCACCGGAAACCACATTTGTAACATGCAAACTATATGTGCTGTGGACATGTGACCGTGTTCCTTTCTACATTACGTCTGTTACTACTACTGATGGTATAGGGAGATTATAATAATCGATTAGAAGAGCAGCGAGCAAGAAAGCTAAATATAATGTCAACATGGATCGAAAGTTGATCTCAGTGTTTCACTTTTAGAATAATACGCTCACAAACAAGTAGATTAGTTGTAACAATTTTGAATAAAGTCTCTACAAATGTTGTTTGATAGTTGAAGAACACTTTTGTGATGAAATATTGGCATAAAATTGTGTTTTTGAGGGGTCAGTTTTGAGCGGTTTGAAAATTTGCTTTGCTCTCCCTATGTGTATATTATGGGAAGGTATGAAACAGCGCCTCAAAATTTTTACACCGACCCTTACTTTGAGCTCCATATCTCCACAACAACAAACGAATAGGAAAATGTAGCCCTAAAAATCAATATTCCAATACATTTCCTTTAATTTGAAGTTCTAGATTATTTTTTTTGTCCACACGATGCCGAGAAATAATTTTTTGAAATTTGAAAAGCAAGCCGTGGATATGCGCGGGAATTCAATACAGCCAAAAATCACGAAAAATATTCGGCGAAAAATACAAAACATACACGTAGTAGGGAGGGGACAGGCGAATGTTACCGGAAATAAGACCGGACTTTCGGTCGCATTACGCATTCAAAAGCATTAAATAATTTGAGTCTTTCTGAAAGCATGTTTTCAAACCATATGAAATTTGAATAGATCACTCACTGAAGCTAATGACGTCAAAACCCACTAATTCTACGCTTGGGCTACGAGTGGTTAATCATGGATGTATTTGAAAATATTTTAACGTTCCAAAATAAGTTCCAAATGGTATTCAAACAAAAGACTTTCCGTGTTCTCTCAGATTCTTAAACTATAACTAATTAGTCAGTACTCTATGGCAATCTAGTACGTAGGTTATTCATTTGTACTGCAATCCAAATTGATTGTTTTAATGTATCAATTAAGCAAAAATTAGAAAACGTTGCTTTGCTGCAGAACTGGCTAACATGATAAAAGGGAAAGTCACAGAATGAAAGAATGTTTCTCTTTCCTTTATATCTGTATAAAATTTGGAGGTGGGATTGTTTTGCTTTGGCGAGGGGTTGTCACTGTTCATTTCCGAATATACGGATTTGTCTGTCAATAAATTTTGATGACACCATGGATTGTTCTTAGGGACGGACCATTAAATAATTGATGGGAAGTTGCAAGAACGTTATTTTTTTTCATCATGACCTTGTACGATATTTTTTGAACTAGTATGGAATCAGTAATATTGTTAATCACACAGAGGGCAAAATTACTGATTGATCAATCAAGGACGGCTTTTAGGCAAAATGTGAATTGACGACTGATCATGTAAAAGAAAACAATATGTAAAATTTTAATTTATTTAACTGCCTTCTTGGAACCCGCACTGACTATTTCTACTGAAAGAGATGATAACTTTTACTATTTTAGTCATTGAAAACTGAACATTAGAGTCCGAATTCTGTTCTAATTTATTCTATAGGTCTGATGTTGAATCTAAGTATGCATTATCAGGGACCGTAGATCGTAATTGTTTATTGGGAAGAAGGCTAACGATCGCAACCCCCACCTTTCTCCCCCCCCCCCCCCTCCCCGCCCCCCATCAATTATCTAATGGTCCGCCCCTTAGCAAAGGTAATGACTATACCATAACCATGACTTGTGTCTTCTTGTAAATTTCATCGAATGAAAGAGTTAATGTGTTAGACGCAAGAGATTTTGGGATTGCGAGGGGGCAGTAGTAGAGAAATGAGAGTTGACCAACAATGGATCTATTGTTCATTCGGCGCCGGTCTAATTTTCGGGGGGAGGGGAGGGGTGGTTCAGGTCCAGCTATCACGAAAAGATGGACCGACCGCCTGTACAAAAATTCCGATCGAAATCAGGGGGTATTAAGACAGGGTGTGTGTTTTTAAGACAAAATTGAAATTCCTTTGTTTGAGCAACAGGTAGTTTGAAGGATAAAGTTATGAATTTGTCATCTACAATGATGTGACGGTAAACGTATACTCCGTAGAAGAGAAAGAGTCCGAAAGATGTTCTTGCCCGATGAAATTTATGTACTCTACGAAAAATTAAGAATATGATGATTATTGTATTTATTTTATTATGGTCTTTTGTTTAAACAGCTGGCGATTTGAAGAAAGTCGTGTTTTGAATAAATTAAAGTCGATAAACCTTCGTTTTCGTTCTGGAAATTTCTGTTACACTGACAAATGTTTTATTACTTAAACAGTAAAGTGAACATTATCGTTTCACACGGAAAAATCTTTTGTTCCAGAGCGTTTATTCAAGATAATAACTACACAGACAAGTCTTGAAAACATGTTTTATTGTTCATCGTATACTGTGTAAACATATTGTCAAAGTAGGCTGGATACAGCAAACATGAACGGCGGTAAATGTTTTTGATTTGCATAGTTCATTCCAGTAAAAATCATCACGAACTAAAGCTTTTCCCACTTGGGTATTGACTTTGCGATCGCTCTCAACCGTCATAGCCACTTAAAAAAAAATGTTTCATACAAGCATAGGAGGAATATGAGAGTTTTATTCTTCGTCTATCTCTTCAGGTTTTTGAGTTATAACAAGAGGTTTTAACGTATTCGATTTTAAAGAAAGGGTATGCATTGAATCACAGTCTTTGCAACGATAAAACATTTGTTTTGTATTTTTGGCATTAATAGCAAATGCGTTTGAGCAAACGTCACAAACGACTAATTCGTTTTGAGGACTGTGATACGCTTCATGCCAACAGCAATTCGGACATTGTGCCACTAATATCTTTGAAAACGATTTCGGTTCTTGACAAACGTAACACCCTCTTTCTTCTTCTTCTTCGTCCTCACTCTCCGATTCTGAGTCCTCTTGCTCCTTACTGTCATTTTCCTCTTGGGATTCCTCAGTTTCGTTGTTACTTTCAGTTTCACTATCACTAGCATCCGTATCATAGTCATCCTCTGGCTGCCTAGTAACCAGATCTGCCAATAGCATTTTGTTACGAATAAGATTCTTCTCCAAATCAAGCTCAGCCAATCCATTGGTAAAAGTTTTGAGCCCTCTTGGGGCCCTAACATCTGGGTTGTAAGGCAGTAAAGCATATTCAATCAACTCTTTCATGTTGGTTGGAATTCTCCGCTGGTGATGAGTCATTTCTCCATGGGAATTCCAATACAAGATATCTTTCGATGCTACCATACTATGAAGTAGATCCTGTGCTTTTTGTCGCGGTATGCTTTTAGGAAGTTGTCGTACCATTCGATTGATCTCATTCTCATCCGATTTTGAAAACTGCTCCTCCTCATCAGAGGAATCTTCGCTCAGCTCGGGTTCTGTAGATTCGTCTACTGAAACTCTTCTTCTCTTCATGATGAAATGAAGTGAAATGAAGTGAAATGAAGGTCTTGGAGGTCTTGGAGGTTTGGCCGTGCTCTTTATAGCAGAAAAAGACTGAGAGCGCTCATTAGAGGAGGTAAGACCTCTCCCACGAAGCCTTCACCTTTTTGGACCAGAATTTTTTTCTTGGTTTTGAATGGTACTGATGCATGAGCTAACGCTCTTATATTATCCTTGTGTGGCCTCAATCTTTCCTTTTGTCCTAGTGATATCGGAATTGTTCCTTGTAACAAATTATGGCATACTTCACTCATTACATGAACTTGTTCGGGAGTGGCAGTTGCAAGTAGATTCTTCCTTTGAGGTTCGGGACAGTGGGCTAAAAGATGCAAATAGCCAAAATTATCACGAAGCAATTGACTCATGTTTACTCCACTAAAGATGCATTGAAATGAGCGTTCCAAAGTTATACTTATGTACTTATAGTCACGCTACTAACAGCCGGATACCATTGCTATCGATAGTCAGGTAGCCCAGCTATTGATAGCCTAGCTATCGATAGCCAGATACCATGGCTATCGATAGCCAGATACTATAGCTATCGATAGCCAGATAGCCCAGCTATTGTTGGCCAGCTATCGATAGCCAGATGCCATGGCTATCGATAGCCAGATACTATAGCTATCGATAACCAGATACCATTGCTATCGATAGCCAGATAGCCCAGCTATCGATAGCCAGATACCATGGCTATCGATAGCCGGATACTATAGCTATCGATAGCCAGATACCATAGCTATCGATAGCCAGATATCCTCGCTATCGATAGCCAGAAAGCCCAGCTATCGATAGCCAGAATGCCAGATACCCTAGCTATCGATAGCCAGATAGCTTGATAGTCAAGCTATTGATAGCCTGTTGATAGCCTATTTATCGATAGCCAGATACCAAGATACCCTAGCTATTGATAGCCTAGCTATCGATAGCCAGATAGCTTGAAAGCCAAGCTATTGATAGCCGGATAGCTTCCTGATAGCCTAGCGTGATAGCTACGTTCTTATCAGTCTGCTTAACTCATGCTTAAATAGGCTTGCAACCTTCCACTTATTTTCATTACTGAGTAGACTCGAGATGGCTCGGACGTGTTCTTTATGTCAGAAATCAGTTCAAAATTTATCATCCCACTTGAGTAGGGTCCACAGAATGAATGGTCCAGAACGCACATTTTGGTTTCAGCAAGGGAAAATATTCAAAGACGGTAACCATCTTTCTCAAAACACTGCCTCTCAGATAGGAAGCGGTCAAACAGTTCAATGTGCTAGATTTCAACTGCTGCATCCATTTACTGCTTTAGTAGCTGGAATGACTGGATCTGGTAAAACGGTTTGGGTTCAGAATCTGCTTAAGCACGCAACACAAGTTATAAGTCCGCCACCGCAGCGTATTGTATGGAGTTACTCACAATGGCAGCCAACTTACGACTACATGATGAAAACCATTCCCAGGATCGAGTTTGTGAAAGGCATACCCCATGATATTGACGAAGATGGCTTCTTCGACCCTAGGATCAATAATGTGATTGTGATTGACGATCAAATGACAGAGACGTCCAACGACAAAAGAATCATGAATTTATTTACCAAGGGCTCTCATCATCGGAACCTCAGTGTCATTTTCCTGATGCAGAATCTTTACTTTCAAGGAAAAATCATGCGCACTCTGAGTCTAAATGCGGCATATCTTGTTCTATTCAAAAACCCAAGAGACAAGCTACAAATGATGACGCTGGGAAAACAAATGTATCCAGGCAAGTCAGAACAGTTCATTCAAAAGTACGAAGCGGCTGTACAACGACCTTATGGATATCTTTTCGTGGACCTTAAACCCAACACACCAGAAGAATGCAGACTTCGAACTAACGTTCTCCCCGATGATCAACCTGTTTCTAAGACGAACCCACCCACAACAATATCACAGTATGGTGGACAATCAGATGTCACGCAATCTATTGCTAACTATTTCGAGCGTCAAAGCTATTTGCAACTACCTATATTAAAAACAATACAGAATTTAGAGGAGCAGATGACTAACATTCTAAGCGAACCCAATCTCCCCACAGAACTAAGAATGAAAGAATATTCGCCACTCTACAATCGATATCTCGCTTTACAACAACAGATTCAAAGTGGTTCGCCCCACAGTTCAAGGCTAGGAACGGTGCAAACCCCACAAGCACCACCATCAGCTAATCCCAGTCTTCCCACCAGTCTGAAATCTCCAGAAAATGTTTCTTCAACGAGACTCACCAGTGATAGTGGCTACGTAACCCCCAAAACTAAAACGCCTTCTTTCCTACAACGACTAACATCGAAAATAAGAACTCCTACTCTTGAACTCAGCAGAGCGGGAGCTTCAGCTTCAACGGGGGTACCTTCTACACCATTAAGAACCATAACTAGTCTTGATCAACCCTCTTCTACCACCTCGTTCAGCACCCCCAAAACACAATTCCCACCACCTCCGCCTGATTTTCTACCCACTCCCCCTACAAGTAAAGGAAACCCCGTGAAGTGGATTAGCTATCAAGATTCAGACAAATATCATAATAAAATCTTAAAACCTGCGCGACGTTCAGAACGATTGAGAGCGATCGCAAAGTCAATACCCAAGTGGGAAAAGCTTTAGTTCGTGATGATTTTTACTGGAATGAACTATGCAAATCAAAAACATTTACCGCCGTTCATGTTTGCTGTATCCAGCCTACTTTGACAATATGTTTACACAGTATACGATGAACAATAAAACATGTTTTCAAGACTTGTCTGTGTAGTTATTATCTTGAATAAACGCTCTGGAACAAAAGATTTTTCCGTGTGAAACGATAATGTTCACTTTACTGTTTAAGTAATAAAACATTTGTCAGTGTAACAGAAATTTCCAGAACGAAAACGAAGGTTTATCGACTTTAATTTATTCAAAACACGACTTTCTTCAAATCGCCAGCTGTTTAAACAAAAGACCATAATAAAATAAATACAATAATCATCATATTCTTAATTTTTCGTAGAGTACATAAATTTCATCGGGCAAGAACATCTTTCGGACTCTTTCTCTTCTACGGAGTATACGTTTACCGTCACATCATTGTAGATGACAAATTCATAACTTTATCCTTCAAACCACCTGTTGCTCAAACAAAGGAATTTCAATTTTGTCTTAAAAACACACACCCTGTCTCAACACCTCCTGATTTCGATCGGAATTTTTGTACAGGCGGTCGATCCATCTTTTCGTGATAGCTGGACCTGAACCACCCCTCCCCTCCCCCCGAAAATTAGACCGGCGCCGAAAGAACAATAGATCCATTGTTGGTCAACTCTCATTTCTCTACTACTGGGGGCAAACAGTGCAAGTAGCTAGAAAGGAATGTAGCTCGGTTAATTAACAATTAAATTGATTGATAACAAATTAAATTATCCAATTTTGTGAGACAGTAAGAAAATAAACCGCTTACGTTGGGTAACGTAAGGAGCAACTGTTTATTTTCACATTTTATGGTAATCTTGTAGCTATTCTACTCTCATTCTCGCTCTCATTTTTGCTTGTATTCCATATTTCACTTTTCCTATAATGGTCTAGTATTTATGATGATTACAGTGTCACTCTCATAAATATATTTTCCATTATACAGAGGGAAAAGTTGTGTTAACTAACTTCCCATCAAGAAGAATTGATGCATTCGCCGGAGAAACAGTGAAATTCAACTGGAACTACACTGTTGGCGACAAGAACATGGACTTTGGATATTATGCCTCGTCACCAGTGTGGTATTATCATAACGCTGATGGTACAAGGGCGGCCATAGTAGTTGATGATGGGCTGCATGATTGGAAGTGGACCATAAGTAGAAGTACATGTCCGCCAAGGCTGCTCTACCCTACCGTTCGCGTTAGTAAAGAGTCAGTCGCTACTTTAGTCATTTCTAACGTTACCAAGAGTGACAGTGGATGGTATGAAATATATCTGGCGCTAAGAATAGCCCCGGCAATCACTGACAGAGTGGAACTTGTCGTTACAGGTAATTTGCGACAGATTGAAACGATTCTTTCTTGAATCAACAGGTTGAATAAAACTTTGGATCGATTTGGAGCTTGTTTGAATGATTTACTGATTGGATCAAATGAATGTTTATATAGGAAGGTAGACTGAATAAGTGAATGAGTGAATCGATGGATACATGGTTATATGGAAGATAAATTACAAGCTTAATGCTTATACATTACACTTATTTGCTGTCAGATAAAATGGTTCGTTTTACGAAAGTGCCCCCGAGTAAGTTGTTTGTTGCAAAAGGTAAAGCAGTGCGTTTTGAATGGGAATACACCTACGATAACCGTAATATCGAGTTCCATCCAGAATCTCATGTGTGGGCCTATATCAACCAAAACAACCAATGGGTTACCATAGCAACCGAAAAGAGGGATCAGTCTTGGCCAGCGGTCATAAATACGACAACATGTCCTGCAAGGTTGCTAAATCCTATTCGAGTCAGTATCGAGCAGCCAGCTACTCTGGTTATTTCAAATGTAACTGAAGCTGATAATGGGAAGTATGGATGCAGATTGAGGTTACAAAGAGAATTTCCAATAAACAGTACATCTATACTGATTGTGACAGGTGAGTATTTGCCTTTTGATTGTGTAATACAGACCACTCGTGGTATGCACATTGCTTGGTTTCACTGGACGTCTTTACTTTGCCTTCTCATGCAAGATATTCCAGTTAGCATGAATCACAAGTTTTCAAATTAATTATTCTCCAAATCTAACAGAACAAATAACATGATGATCGATTTTTGACTACGGTCTGGAGAAGATACTTAGACTTAAACACTATTTAATTAGCTGATTGATGTGCAACAATTGTAAGAGTACTAGTGTATTTATATTATTTCTAGATTATCCAAAGCTTTTCTTATGGACATTGAAGACGTCAAAGATAGTGCAAGAAGGATCTGATGTAACCATTAATTGCAGCGCAAATGGTTCTCCAGTACCTATTGTAACCTGGACGAAAATTGCACGAAAAAAAATGCTAATGATCTCTAGAAATATAGGTTGGAGTTTGATGAAAATCAAGGAAATGAAGAGAAACGAAGGTGGGACTTATGAGTGCCAGGCAAATAACAACCCAAATGAGCCTCCTGTGACTGCAAGAATTAACATCGCGGTGATGTGTAAGTACAACGGCATTGTCATTGTCATTATCATTGTTGTTCTCATTGTCATCGTATTTTTGAGTTTGAGATATTTCATTATCTTTTAAGATTTCAAGAACTCTTCGATTCTTCTGGACAAAAATGACGAGGCAAAGATAGTTGAAGGAAAAGACTTGTATATCACTTGTGCAATAAGTCCAATATGCCTAGCCAATATTACATGGGTTCGTGTGCTTCTGCATGAGACCTACAAATTGGAAAATGATAAAGTAAACAGTGGTACACTGGTTATTCGAAATATTTCTCCAAGTCAGCAAGGGGAGTATCAGTGCCAGGCTTATGACAAGAGAGATGGCATTTTGGGAATGGCTCATGTTTATATTACGGTTATGTGTAAGTATAAACGCAGCGCTTCAGTTATAGACACGCTGGACAAGCTCGACAAGCATTTTGCTTTGCATATAGTCTATGATTCCTATCTGCGTTTTTTTATTTTTTTGTGCGTTTATTGTTATAAGCACTGCGGTTGTTGTAAGCAAAAAACCGCATTTTCCTCATTCCCTGTGAAGCAAACACGTGTATCACTTCCCTCTTGTAATGGTCAATGGTAATTACTAAACTGGGCACAATCGAAACTGTTATATTTCTTAACTTTTAATGAAGAAAAGATCAAGTACAAATGACGGAGCATGAACACCTAAAAATATGAACGATACTTTTTTATATTTTTAGACAAGCCAGAAATAGATCAAATGCTGTCAACACAACACAATATTTCATGGTTGGGTGATACCATCTACTTACGCTGCGTCGCCAGAGGTGTGCCAGTGCCCAATGTCACGTGGTATGGGTTAGATGGCAGGATTATTGTGAATGGAACCTCCTCTTATCCGGGAAATAGCACGCTAAAATTACTAAAACTAAATAGTTTGGACTTTGGGATATACATTTGTCGGGCTAAGAACAGATATGGAATCGCGTGGCACAATGTTACAGTGACACGATACTGTGAGTAATTGAAAATATTGAAAATATTAAATATATTCCACAAATTATTATGACAAATACATCATGGAGCCAATGTGCGTTGGGTGCTTACAATTCCACCTAAAATACAAAAACGTATTTCATATACAGTGCGCGTTGGCTTAGGCGGCGGAGCTGGGGATGCCTTATCAACTCCACTTTTTGGGGCCTAAATTCACATTTTGTGACGAATGTGATGTAAAGATATACATGGACAACGTAGAAAAGAAAAATACTTACAAAAATTTGATCAAAATCAAATTATTTTGGGTCTTTCAAATGAAAATTGTGAGTATATTGTTAAATAGAGGGAAGAAGAATGTTATCAGGTAGATCCGATGATTTTTGATCATTCGTGTTGGAGAACTGGGTCAGTCAAATATGACAGAAACCTATGAAATATTTGACATTATTTTTGACAGCTTTCGCTGCACTTTACTCAGTGTAGAAATCAAATGTTTTGCCAGGTCCTTGCAGGCAGAGACAACCGAAGAAGAAGAATGAGAACAAGAATGTGAAAAAGAATAACAAGCCAACAAATTCCTTTGGTGAGTTTCACGATAAAACATTGCAATCTTAAGGAAGTAACGAGAGTACTTATAGAGGCTTTGCACCATCACCGCCATAACAGGATGCACAACAATAGAGTCCTTTTCCCTGGGATACTGCATTATTTCTCATGTAAATCATGAATAATTTTGGTTCTCTTTGATATTTTAGCAGATTCAACTGCCAGTATTGTATTGCTATCATTATCCGTGGTATCAATTTTGATCAATGTCTTTCTTTCGTTAATCCTCCTCTGCAAAACTCTTAAAAGTGAGTAAGTCATTATCAAACCAGGTTTAATATTGTAAATAATAGTATAGTTAAGTGAAACTTAAGATCAACAAAAGTAGGCCTTCTATTTGAAATGGGCTGCGTTTTCGGTTTGAATGAATCAGACATTAAACTAACTGAATGACTGACTGACTGACTGACTGAATGAATGACTGAATGACTGTCTGACTGTCTGACTGTCTGACTGAATGACTGACTGACTCTCTGACTGACTGACTGACTGACTGACTGTCTGACTGACTCACTGTCAGACTGACTCACTGACTGACTGACTGACTGACTGTCTGTCTGTCTGACTGACTGACTGTTAGACTAACTCACTGACTGACTGACTGACTGACTGACGTGGCGGCCTGCCTGCCTGGCTGCATAGCTGCATCGACTTTTTCGTCAATTAAGGATGACTTAGCAAATTAATATTTTTGTATCGCTGCTTGTACCAAACTAGGTAAAAATTTTCCACAGACTAAAGGATCAAAAGAAACATCCAATTCTGCTGAAATTCTATATAACAGTGACAGTACAGGTGCAACTGGGCAACTCGTCCTTGGTAACATCAATTCTGAACCACCAACGGCAGTCCAATCAGAATCAACGACGAATACAAACGTGGCAGTCCAAGGGCATTACTGACACTGCACTGACAAGTAACTGCACAAGCACTGACAAGTAATTCTGTAAAGATGTCATCCCTGCGGAATTACGAGCACCTTAATCCTACAACCCATCAACACAATCACCAAAGAGGCTTCCAAACGTTCGGAAATCACCACCAAAGCAGCTACGAACAGCTTCAGCAAGTCCCTTCTTTCTCAGTTTACCAAAAACCGCACAAACCTAACGACATAGAAAGCTCTCTTTAGAGGAAGGAAAGGTTAAATATATATTCTGATATAGCAATAGCAATAGCAATAGCAATAGCAATAGCATCGGGAGAGATGGTGGGCTCTGAAAATATATAAACACAAGAAAAAAGAAATGCTTGGTTTTTAATGAAAACAAGTTTACATACGTATTGCTTGAAATTCTTAGTTTAACAAATACGAACATATATGGACGGTAGAGCTTGTGCTTTATAAGGTTCCATATTTGTTCAAAAAATGGTCGCAAGCCTCAAATTACAAAAAAAAAATTATATAGCATTTAAAAAAAAATGGATGAGCCCCTTTTTAATCTTAGTTTTCTACTCTTGTACTCAAAAGCTGTATTTTTGTCAATCTTAAAGAAATGTCATGGCGTAGTAATTGCACTGTCGTATATCACCTTAAACTGACATGTTTGCAGAGAGTTATTTGGTGGCATGGGCCTGTATTCAGTTAGCTAACCAGCTAGACATATAATTGTGAAGAGAACTAGAGAACTGTCTTGTCTGCTATTGTTGTGTGTTGAATTAGTACTTTGATGTTTGAATTGCTTTTTCTATGCGTTGTATTTGATAGAAAGTTCTACTAAGTACTTGTTAAAGGAGCTAGGCCGGCTATTAAAACGTTTAGACTTTCAAGTGGCTCGGCTGACCACTTTAAATGGCGGTCCCGTCTCTCCACACTTCATCACTAACCAATATCGGAGGGGACGTAAAAGAACCACTGAGGACGTAAAGAAACGGTTACCCTGGCAGTGACCACCCTCAGTGTCTACACCTTATACTAACCACCTCTCATGATTGTAAAGCGCCTTTGATTATATCCATATAGAAAGGGCGCTATATAAATAATAAATCATTAAAATCATTAATTGGAAGCACGACACAAATATTCATTTGGAGCAATTAAAAATTATGATTCCATGCAAGGGTGGTCAAAAATATACGTGTGGAAAACAAAGAACTTCTTTAAGGCCTGTACTTTGCCTTTAAAATAATTCTTATTCTTATTCTTATTCTTATTCTTATTCTTATTCTTATTCTTATTCTTATTCTTATTCTTATTCTTATTCTTATTCTTATTCTTATTCTTATTCTTATTCTTATTCTTATTCTTATTCTTATTCTTATTCTTATTCTTATTCTTATTCTTATTCTTATTCTTATTCTTATTCTTATTCTTATTCTTATTCTTATTCTTATTCTTATTCTTATTCTTATTCTTATTCTTATTCTTATTTATCTATCTATCTATCTATCTATCTATACATGTATCCCTCGATGCTCACTAAACGATCTCCCTTCTATTTAATTTTGCTACGATAACTAATGAACCTACTGGTAAGTTTGATCGCATATCAGGCCACGTGCCCTGTCGTTGACAATACCTTCCTTGAGAACCAGCAAAACTCAGAAAGGGATATGATATGTATTCGGGGGGGGGGGGGGGGGGGGAAGAACTACAATATGACTAAAAATATAATAATGAATGAATTTCGGTTCTGATACTTGAATTCTACATTGAATATGATGCTAAAGGAGCTGATGGCAATTTGGACCACGTGCCCAGTCCTAGTTGCCCGGCAACACAAAGAAGTACATATGTGGTAATAAAAAGAGAAGAAACAGTTATCAAAGTAAATATGGTGAAGCAAAGAATATTACGAAGACCATCGTTAGTTTGGTCGGAAATCAAAATCCCTCCTTTTTTAATTCTTTCACGAAAAATATACAGGCGACTAAGAACTAATAAATGTTAACATGAATAATCAGCCGCCTCACAACGAAAAAAAATTTTTCGAATTGGAAGTATAGAAGAAAGCCAGTGGTGATTGTGGAAGATTCAGTCTTCATAGATATAATTATTAGGTTGCTGCTAAGATTCTTCTCATCTACACGTTGGATTCGAATTCGATAGAAAGCTTTTCGGCCTTGTAATTGGAGTAAGAGAGAAATGAACAAATGCGCATTCGGTATAAGGAGATGAATTAACATGATCAAAGGCGTGATGCGTAATTATTAAACACCCTTCGCCTTTGGCAACTCAAGCAACTTACAGGTGCAGAAAATTCGGATGTACTAACGAGTAACGACGAAACAAAAAGTTTTCGAATTGGAAGTGTAGAAGAAAGCCAGTGGTGGTTATGGAAGATTCGGTCTTCATAGATATAATTATTAATTGCTGCTAAGGTTCTCCTCATCTACACGTTGGATTCGAATTCGATAGAAAGCTTTTCGGCCTTGTACTTGGAGTAGGAGAGAAATGAACAAATGCGCATTCGGTATAAGGAGATGAATTAACATGATCAAAGGCGTGAGGCGTAATTATCAAACACCCTTCGCCCAGGTGCCGAAAATTTGGATATAGTAACGAGTAACGACGAAACAAAACGTTTTCGAATTGAAAGTGTAGAAGAAAGCCAGTGGTGGTTGTGGAAGATTCAGTCTTCATAGATATAATTATTAGGTTAATTGCTCCTAAGATTCTTCCTATCTACACGTTGGATTCGAATTCGATAGAAAGCTTTTCGGCCTTGTACTTGAAGTAGCAGAGAAATGAACAAATGCGCATTCGGTATAAGGAGATGAATTAACATGATCAAAGGCGTGAGGCGTAATTATTAAACACCCTTCGCCTTTGGCAACTTACGCAACTCACAGGTGCAGAAAATCCGGATGTAGTAAATAGTAACGACGAAACAAAAAGTTTTCGAATTGGAAATGTAGAAGAAAGCCAGAGGTGGTTGTTCAGTCTTCATATATATAATTATTAGGTTGCTGTTAGGATTCTTGTCGTCTATACGTTGGCTTCGATACAAAGCTTTTCGGCTTTAGAATTTGTCATAGCAACGCTATATTGATCATGAATAATCAACGTCCCATGTGAAAAAAAAATAAAAAATTTCGGGATACTAGTACATAAGAATGCCAGTTATCAGCTTGGGAACAGTCATTCTTTTCACACATCGGGGAAGAGCACTTGGAAACACCAGTTAGAAGTCACAGGTAAGAACAGTCATCAGTACAAGTTCCAACATATTTGCTTTTCGAGGAACATATTTCTTGAAATTTGTTCAAGTCAGACTAGGCATCCTTTAACGCCCTTTTAATGGTCAGTGATTTGCGTCGTTGTTCAGTTTCTGGATCAAATGACATTAATGGCTACAGTTAGACTGAAAAACATTACGGCCGAGAAGCAAGATGATCATAGAGTGAGAGTTTCCAGTTACAAGCTAAAACTATCATGCAATTTAGGTCAGCACATTTGTTGCAAAAATAATGATGATAATGAAAATGGCCATTGTATACTAATTTTATACCGCCGCCCGCCTGTTTCAGTTGGTTGGACTTTCGTGCGGGAGGTCGTGGTTCGAGTCCGTGTCGGACCAAAGCTCAGGGTCTTAAAATAACTGAGAAAGAGAGTGAAGAAGGAGAAAGTGCTGCCTTTGTGATTACATCTGCAAACGGTTAGACTTTAAATGACAGTCCCGTCCTTCCACACTTCATTACTAACCAATATCGGAGGGACGTAAAAGAACCACTGAGGACGTAAAGAAACCCTGGCAGTGATCACCCTCAGTTCCTACACCTCATACGAACCACTTCTCATGATTGTAAAGCGCCTTTGATTATATACACATAGAAATGGCGCTATATAATTCATAAATCAAATATTAGCACTATGTTAGCAATTTAATTTAGTTTTTGTTCACGGCATTAGCGTCACATGGCGTGCGATGACCATATACAATTAAGTACAAGTACCAATACAAGTACCAAATGCAATTCATAGCACACAGATATCCCCGAATTAAAAAGCATATATCCAAGTTTTAAAATAGTTTTAAGAAATTTGATGGAATTACCTCCACCTCAAATCATTTACATTATAATCCAAAAACGTTTCTTGAACTGAAATGAGTTTTCTTAATTGCAGAACAAAGCGAAGCCATGTCTTATGAACGTCTTCTTTGCTTGGTTATGGTTGCTGCTCTGGTTGCAACTTCAGCAGCCCATGGCCATTCTCAGGAGGTTGAGAAAGGTAGTTAGCATACTTTTTGCCTTATAATACATTCTATCTCATAGAAAATGCGTGTGGTGAGTGTTAAGAGTGAAATGCCACATCGAACCTTCATTCTTTTTTCTTTTCTTTTCTCTTTTCATTTCGTTTTTCATTTCTTTCCTTTACTTTTCTTTCCTCTTCTTTCCTCTTCTTTTTTTCTTCTATTTCCATTCCATTCCTTCCCTTTTTTCTTTCCTTTCCTTTTCTTTGAAGTTTCTTGCTTTGCTTTGCTTTGCTTTGCTTTGCTTTGCTTTGCTTTGCTTTGCTTTGCTTTGCTTTGCTTTGCTTTGCTTTGCTTTGCTTTGCTTTGCTTTGCTTTGCTTTGCTTTGCTTTGCTTTGCTTTGCTTTGCTTTGCTTTGCTTTGCTTTGCTTTGCTTTGCTTTGCTTTGCTTTGCTTTGCTTTGCTTTGCTTTGCTTTGCTTTGCTTTGCTTTGCTTTGCTTTGCTTTGCTTTGCTTTGCTTTGCTTTGCTTTGCTTTGCTTTGCTTTGCTTTGCTTTGCTTTGCTTTGCTTTGCTTTGCTTTGCTTTGCTTTGCTTTGCTTTGCTTTGCTTTGCTTTGCTTTGCTTTGCTTTGCTTTGCTTTGCTTTGCTTTGCTTTGCTTTGCTTTGCTTTGCTTTGCTTTGCTTTGCTTTGCTTTGCTTTGCTTTGCTTTGCTTTGCTTTGCTTTGCTTTGCTTTGCTTTGCTTTGCTTTGCTTTGCTTTGCTTTGCTTTGCTTTGCTTTGCTTTGCTTTGCTTTGCTTTGCTTTGCTTTGCTTTGCTTTGCTTTGCTTTGCTTTGCTTTGCTTTGCTTTGCTTTGCTTTGCTTTGCTTTGCTTTGCTTTGCTTTGCTTTGCTTTGCTTTGCTTTGCTTTGCTTTGCTTTGCTTTGCTTTGCTTTGCTTTGCTTTGCTTTGCTTTGCTTTGCTTTGCTTTGCTTTGCTTTGCTTTGCTTTGCTTTGCTTTGCTTTGCTTTGCTTTGCTTTGCTTTGCTTTGCTTTGCTTTGCTTTGCTTTGCTTTGCTTTGCTTTGCTTTGCTTTGCTTTGCTTTGCTTTGCTTTGCTTTGCTTTGCTTTGCTTTGCTTTGCTTTGCTTTGCTTTGCTTTGCTTTGCTTTGCTTTGCTTTGCTTTGCTTTGCTTTGCTTTGCTTTGCTTTGCTTTGCTTTGCTTTGCTTTGCTTTGCTTTGCTTTGCTTTGCTTTGCTTTGCTTTGCTTTGCTTTGCTTTGCTTTGCTTTGCTTTGCTTTGCTTTGCTTTGCTTTGCTTTGCTTTGCTTTGCTTTGCTTTGCTTTGCTTTGCTTTGCTTTGCTTTGCTTTGCTTTGCTTTGCTTTGCTTTGCTTTGCTTTGCTTTGCTTTGCTTTGCTTTGCTTTGCTTTGCTTTGTTTTGCTTTGCTTTGCTTTGCTTTGCTTTGCTTTGCTTTGCTTTGCTTTGCTTTGCTTTGCTTTGCTTTGCTTTTTCTTTTTCTTTTCTTTCCTTTTTTTCTTTCTTTTCTTTCCTTTTTTACCTTTCCTTTTTTTTTCTTTTTTCTTTTTCTTCCTTTTTTCTTTCCATTTCTATTTATTTTATTTTATTTTCAAATTTCCCTTTAATAAGTGTTTGTGTGCATGTATGTTAAACAAATCCTCTTATTCAATTATTCATAGTTAATCTATTAATTATTGCTCCGTCTCAAATAATTCTTCATCACCAGATGACAAATTACAGGAAAGAGCAATAGGATGTTTGTGCGAAAGCCGGTGGGGGGACTACTGGTTTTTGAAATTGGGTTGTCCAGATAGATACGGCTATTTCAAACATTGCAGTACAGCTGCAGGAATCTGTTGTCTTAAATGGGAGGGCTAAACATTAAGACTATTAAACTTAACATTCAAATCATAGAAGTCCCTGAACTCTATTGGTAAAAAAGGAATGTTAATTCTGGTTAATCAAAGATATTAAAACATCTCACTTGTGAGAATATTGTGCATGTATTCAGTTCCTTAGATTTTAACGGGTTCATGATAAAAAAAATAATCCCTTTTTTATAGTGGGATACAAATTCAGTAAATGAATACTGGTTTCCAATTGGGCCCACTGTCACTCACACACACTACCACTACATTACATATTCTATGGATACAACTCAAATCACATGTTGATTTTTATGGAGGGAGGAAAAACCAGAGAACCCGGAGAAAAAACCCTTGTGACAAGGAAGAGAACAACACATCAAACAAACGAACCCGGACCACAGCGGTGATAGACGAGCGGTATACTACTAGCCACCCATGCCATCCATATATAGACTCATTCTACGTAGAAGGAATTGGCTTGAAAAGATGAAATAACAAAATGATGTGGTGGCAGTCCTACTGCAGAATATGACATATTTATTCGTGAAAATCACTTTTGGAGATATTTTAGAACGATTCTAAACACATACGCTACTGTAAAAGACAACTTTCTTCAACGAACTACCTTTTACAAAATCATAGACTCAGAGCAAAATATCTACTTATAAATAATTCTACTGTATCTCACAGTCTTCATCAGTTAAGGACGTTCGCGGGGAAAAAAATGCCCATGTTTTTCCTCGAATTTTGCATGGTGAAATAAGACCATCATAGAAGTTCCATGAGCAAATAGAAAATGGGGTCACTGCTCCCGTTTAGGAGTGAGATGATATCAAAGCCTTTTTCTTGTCGAAAATCGTTTGCGCGCAATACTTAACAAATCGAGCTATACATACATCATTCTTTTTTTGTAGAAGAATTATATATGAGTATTTATGAATGCATACAAATAACTTGTAGTTTTTTGCTCGAATTTGCAGCCACCATGCACATTTTCCAGAAGACATTTCATTGATTAAATTTGTATTTTAAAAAACTGCTTGAACGTTGGCGCGGGGTTGATTTCTTATTACTAAATTTTATACTTGCACTACAAATATATTTCACTATTCCGTGCGCAATCATTCACCGAAGGTTCCAGAGACTCGACCTGCGTTCCTTTGCTTTCCGTGGATGTGGTTGGATATTTAGTCCAGATTCTTATTGTTCTTCATCTTACGTGCCCACCTTATAAACAAGCTGTGACGAGTGAACTAGAGAACTTAGTGATGTGCAGTAGATATTTAAGCAAACCCTCATTTGCTGTTGCTGTTGTTTTATACCATCAAGAAATTAGCTTATCTTTAATACTTCTAAGAGTCGATCAGAGCATCGTTACTTAATTTTTCAGCATGAAATCACTTGAGTTACTTAAGGTTTTGTGCGCATTATATGGTCTCTGTGAAACCTTTTTTGCGGAGCCTCGTGCTTCAGAAGAAATTGACGATAACCTTAATTTTCATGCTTCTTTCTCCGGGATTTTAATGGTCAAGAAACAACTACACGACACTAGAGGCTAGAGCAGATATGAACGCTGAGTTGTGTGCCTGAAAACAATGCCCTAATCATTAGTGTTGTTCGCTACCATTTAAAGACATTGAATGGGAGGACTGTGGCAAGTTGTTGAAAAAATTACACCAGTTCACAACATCGAAGCCTACACATTTTGCCTACATCAAAGCCTACATCATTCTTGTTTCCAGACCCTACTCATTAGCCAACTCGTAGGTTTTCGCTGAAATTAGTGGAGTTTGTCAACTAACGAAACGCAACTTCAACCATAATACAGTGTTTTGACCTTTAAACAGCATGTTTCTGTATTCATGCCATAGACCTTGATAACAAACCACCATGTTTGGTGCAATAATAGAAACCCCGCGTAATCCTATTCTGAGGCGCTGGAATGCAAAACTATGCGGTGGAAAATATATTGTCCGAGCCTGATATGGCTTCTGCGCGAGAAAGGTCCATACTGAAGCATTCCTGGTAGCGGTGAAAGGTTCGTTACAATATTATCTGAAAACAAAACGAAACCAAAAAAACAAAGCAATTTTTTTTACGGCCAGGAATATTCAATGTTGCATAAAGTTATAAAGCTACTAATTTTCTCCCCTTTATTAACGAATCAACAGATCAATATATTTGAACTGGTTTCTTTCCATGTCAAAATTTTCATTTTTTTATTCAAACAAGTTAGCGGTGGAGTTGCTGTTTCGATCTGGTTTATGGTTTATGGTAGAGAAAGGAACAAAAACCACATAAGACACAGGATTTATTGTGTCTTTCATACTTTGGTATTAGTATTGTTTTGATTAACAAATAATTTTATTTATTTTTATTTTATGTATTATATTTATCTTTCCTTCCTCCTAAACACATACAGAAACTAGCAAGAGCAACAGCATGAGGAAACATAACATTATAATTATTATTCATTGATATGATGCGTTGCCTTTTGCATTGTTGTATAGCTGGGTTTCAATCACCTGGTAAAAGTTTTGGAATCTCATTATCTGCTCCAAATGGTGGTCAAACACTGACCACTATGTGCGGTCAGCCAGAAAGAATTATATTGAAAACTTGTGATTCAGCTGATGAACATTCCGCACGAGACAGGAAATGACATCAAGTGGAACCCAGCTATAGAAAGACGATGAATTGTTTTCTGTTAAGCTTACGCCTTATTTTTGCTTGGATAAACCTTCAATTGTATATTAATATGCAAACTTCGTACGCTGAACAAAATTCAAGCAGCTCATTGGCTAAAATCGATCACGTGATATCGATGTATTTGAGGACAAAGCGCTTGTCGTGATGTTATAAAGTTTATTGCACGCTTCGAGTGCATTATAAGAAAATGGATTTAGAAAATGAAAGATTCGAAGAGCTAAACGATAAGGAAATTGAAGGATTTATAGATGGAGCCATTCCAATTGCTACCAAGCGACAAACAAAGTGGGGAATTTCCCTTTTCAAAGGTAAAACCATACAACTGTACATTTGTAATTCAAAACAAAACATTTTTTTGTAGCTTTGTCGATAGCTAGCTTCCAACTGAATAAGATTTGAGCCAGAATAATTCACTTATTTTCGTATTTTTAAGTTAGGAATTATTTATTTATCTTAACTTTTGAACCATTTCTGTATTTATCAAAATAGTGATGGCTGTTTGGAAATTAAAATACTTTTTGATTCAATACGTTCAAATTCGTAAATGACACGTAAAAAATGTCGCGCCGTCTGCTCTTCAGCGTACTCAGTTTGCATATTGAAAGGGTTAGAGACTTGTAGTTCGTGTTTTGTTGGAGAATAAATGCACTTGCTTACATTATAATGAACTCGAAATTTCTCATACTGCACTCGGCTTCGCCTCGTGCAGTATTAAAATTTCTCGTTCATTATACAGTCAGCGCGTGCATTTATTCTCCAACAAAACACTCACATCAGTCTCTAACCCATAATTAACACATCAGGTATGTTTGAGTATGGAACAAAAATCCTTATCTTTAAATCAGCTCCCAACATCCCAGGTTATGTGCTGCCGACTACACAAAACCTTTAGTAATTACAATTATTAATTCAACCTAGAGTGTTTTAATATTGAAATATTATCCTAGCTTTCGGGCTGAGAGCGCATCATCAAGAATGATCAAAGATAGACGATCTTTTCTTCACACTCTGCTATCTTTAATGGATTTTGTTTACTACCTTAACTTATGTAGCTGTGATTTAACAAAAGTTTATAATTTTCATAGTGTTATTAATTTGGTTCTAAAAGACGTACGCGAAAACGCCCGCCACCCGCAATAATGCACGCGCGCGACAGTTGCACAATGTATTTGAGCCTTGGGTAAGTGTAGTTCCAGACACTACAGCCATTAAGAAATTAAGGTAAACATATTATATATAAAAAGCTTTTATAAAGAAGCATGCCATTTGAAAAACGCGGGCAAAAGTTAGTGAATGCGGTTTAGAGATATACCCCTTTGTACTTTGGGAGAGGTGATATTTTGATCAGAAGAAAAACTGACATTTCCGTAAATATCTCCAAGTAGCTTTCCTCTAGTGCAACAGTGACAAAAATGAATCGAAATGATTATAGCTTTGACGTATCATTGCCAGTTAAATAAAAGATCGTGGCAGTAGTAGCCTTGTTGTTTTTCTGCTCTGCATGACGATGAGCTGCTGACTTGTCTCAGCTTCGTCGCCAATACGCCTACAATTAAGACCATACAAATGTCCGTTATTTACTTTCGAATATAAATATTGTGTCCAACAGATGGGTTCCAGTGGATTGCACGACCTTCAAATAAGACGTTAGTACATGTTGGTTCTACTGCTCACATCACGTGGCATTACACATGTGACTATAGATTTGGTATCTCAAACATTTATTACAACGGTGCACAGATGTTTTATCGATACACAAATGAACAACATTATTCCCCATTGACAAATGTGGATGCTCATTTCTCTGTTATTGGTGGATCGAATGTGACAATTATCATCCCTGATTTTGATAAAGACAAACATGGATCGTATTGCTGTGAGGTTAATTGTGATGGTGTATTATACAAGAAATGCACAACACTCGTCATATATCGTAAGTATTTGATAATACATAAAATAGAGTAGCATAAAAATAGAGTAAATACACCCAACAAAACAACCAGTCTGCCAAATATTAATACTCCAGTTTCGAGTTCTTTTTTGCTCAGGCATAGCCTCGATTTTGTGTAGAATATTCATGTGATGAAGTGAAAGTCCGTGGAATTTCTAAGTGTTTGTATTGTTAAATTGTCTATTCTTTACTTTACCGTTGGTATTATTTGATAATTTTCTGATGCTGAAATAAGGCTATCCCTGAGAAAATGAGTCTGTAGTAAAGGAACACAGCGGTGTTGTTTGAATTCGAAAATGGTCTGTTCCGACAAACAAGAAATACATATTAAATAAAACCAGGATAAAGAATGATTATATGCAAGAATAGCGTGGAATTATAGCCCAAATTGGAAATCAATATCCCTTATAGCAATAACGTCCGCGTGTTCGCGGTATTCTACATGAGCGTACATCAAAATGAGGCTGCGGGGTCGAGGTCGCAATCAATTTCTAGAGAAACTATGGAAGATATACCGACTTTTAAAAAGCTAAGGCTTATTAGGTCAGTAGATCATCAAGAACAAAACCTTACATTAAATATCTATTTTCATCTGTAGCTTTACCTCGTATCAATTATTTGACCTCAAACCTTTATGGCAAACAAGGAGATTCAATAACATTAAAATGTAATGCCTCTGGATATCCAGCACCTCGTGTTAGATGGATACACAAAGATACGAACACAACTATTGCACATTCCTCTGTGACGTCATTCAACATCACTGGTAAAGCATCAGGAGGAAAATATTGATGTCACGTGTCAAACGACTATGGGAATGGAACTAATTGTACGTCCCTTGAAGTGACAGGTAATGTGTGAATTTATATAAGTAAAATTAAACGTTAAAAAAAGTTATTTCATCTAAAAACAAAAAAAGATGTTTTATTATAAAGATGTTGATTTCGTAGCACCTTCATCAGGCTTCTAAACAACTAAATAACAAACAAGCAAATAAACGACTAACTATAAGAACGAAAAGAAAGCATTGTGGGGCTGAAATAGACACCATCTTGGAAATATGTCCCGCCTGAAACGGTCCCACTATGCACTGCAATGCCAACTTGACCCAGTCTTTTCCTCAACCCAGGAAAGGCTAATTCTTAAGCTCTTTCTCAGTTTTTTTTTTAAAGAAGGTTAATAACGTTGATATTCTGGTGCTGTCTATAATAATACTTTTTGTTATCATTCCACAGAATATAAACCGGTAAATACAGGGCTGACATCAAACGTAAAGTTTGTAGTAAGAAATATGACATTCAGAGTATCCTGTAAGGCAGACGCATTTCCTCTAGCAACATACTTCATCAAACAAGGGAATAAAACAGTGGCCAACTCCTCGCATGGTAACATCAAAATTACTACACCAAAAAATGGAACATCCATTACCATCAAGTGCATTGCAAAAAACCAATATGGAGAAGGAAAAGCGGCATATATCCAGATACCGATTTTAAGTAAGTATCTAGGTCTAAATATGCTGTAAATTATTTCCTTCCTTGCTTGCGTCCTTCTCTCGTTCCTTCGTTTCTTTCTTTCTTTCTTTTTTTTAATCTCCTTATTTCTCTTTGCGTCAGGAAGCTACCTAGACAAAAATAAAACATCTAAAAAGATGTCTTATTTTTTATTAAATATGAAACTATTTGGGAAATATAATGAAGATTTATTATGCTTTTATTCGATATAAAAGCAAACCGTATTTAAATCTTTGTAATACCCGTACCTTGAGTGAATGGCATGATAAATGTATTATCTTGAGGTAAAAGATTTTAATCTTTTAAAAACATTTATCATGATCATGCATAACACCTACAACACCATCGAGGATTGCCTCAATGTTCTTAGCTAATCAGAGTTGAAGTTAATAGAATGTACAATAAATCATGATTACAAGATCAGCAGTGAATACTGAGGTAGCTAGGATAGGTAAACAGGTAGAGATCGTCATCAAACTTTCTTCTGCAGTCACTAGATGCAACTTTACGTATACGTTTATAAACTGAGCGCGTACTTGCCCAGCAAGCGGTTAATGAGTGGAATGGACTTCGTGTCAAGAAACAAGGCTTTGCAGCATTTTTTCTAGTATTGAAGCTAATTTATACATGAAATCAAGGCCAACCGCATGTCTTGGATACTGGTTTGGTGGTCAGGTCAGTATCTGAAATGACCGCTAATGACGTACAGATCAAACATTTGCCTCGCACAAGGGTTCTCGGCAAGGGGTTCATGTGTCATTACACATACAGCACTATCAAACTGATCTTGCACACCGTTTGCAAGATACTTAATGAACGCTAATTATTCAAGGGAATAATTTCGACTAAAGTTAAAGCAGCAAAATTAAAACAGCAAAATTCGACATAAATATTTCAAAAACAAATAAACAAACAAAAAACGAAGTTTGAGTAGGTATGATATTAAGGTCACCCATCCAGGTAAAAAACTCCCTCATCCGAGCTTGACCCAGTGTCTTTGAAGCCCAATTTTTTCCCATTCGGCCACGGTTGTTATAAATTAACACAACAATGGCATCGAATTTTCATCGATTCCGTGCGTGGCAGGTGGTGCAAGGGATTAGCTGTAGATATGGTCTGGGGGCCGGCTAATCTCTCCCCTGATGCTTCGGCTAGAACATCATCCTGCGTAATCCGTACGAACCAACAATAATCAAACAAACAAAGCACATGTTTACGGCCAGGAAGATTCAATTTTGCATAAAACTGCTAATTTTCTTCGCTTCATTAACGAATCAACAAATCAGATTCTTTTAGCATTTCTTTTTCTTTATTGCCCTTTCTCACTATGACGTCACAGCTAGTTTACGTGGACAACAATAATATGAATATTGCTAAATCTTCTTTCGTTCGGGATATTTATTGTATTATCTAGCTTCTGTCACTTTCCACTATATATATTACAGCTATTATAGTTGCACTTCAGTGATGTGCTTGTACCTTTACAGTTATTTATCATGTCCAAGGTCTTTCAATTTGAATGAAGTTTAGCCATGAATCGTATATTGTCATCATATATAATGATAATAATGATTATACAAAAACATATTTTAACAACTATTTTATAATAAAGGATGTATTTTGTTGGACTGAATTGAAAAGAATCATTTAACTTCACAGCTTCTAAGACGAAAGCTACCGAATTTCAATTTCTACTTACTACAGCTACAATGTTATCAGGGGGAAAACAGTCAAACAAAAAACAAGCAAGCAAACACAGTAAAAGTTTAGGGCCAGGAGGAATCAATATTGCATAAAACTACTTATTTTCTTCACTTCATTAACGAATCAACAGATCAATATATTTTAGAATTTATTTTTTCTGCATTGAAAAGTGTTTTTTTTTTTTATCACCTCAAAGTTTTCGCTTTTTTATTCAAATAAGTTAGCGGTGGAGTTGCTGTTTCGATCTTGTTGATGGTTTATAAAAGAGAAAGGAGCACAGAAAAAGATAAGACACAAGCTCCTGACCAAAAGGGTAAGAGGGTTTTATATTGTATTTCTATCATTCTCTTGGATTAGTATTGTTTAACTATAATAATTATATAATTTCTTTTTTATTCTATGTATTTTATTTCTTTCCTTCCTACTAAAGACAGGAATTAGCATGAGGAAACATAATATTATTATTCATTGATATGATACATTTGCCTTGTTGTATAGAAAGACGATGGATTGTTTTCTGCTGAGCTTCCGCCTTATTTTTGCTTGGATAAACCTTCAATTGTATATTAACACATCAGGTATGTTCGAGTATGGAACAAAAATCATTTATCTTTAAATTATCTCCCAACATCCCAGGTTATGTGCTGCCGACTACACAAAACCTTTAGTAATTACAATTATTAATTCAACCTAGAGTGTTTTAATATTGAAATATTATCCTAGCTTTCGGGCTAAGAGCGCATCGTCAAGAATGATCAAAGATAGACGATCTTTTTATCACATTCTGCTATCTTCAATGGATTTTCTTTACTACCTTTACTTATGTAGATGTTATTTAAGAAAAGTTTATAATATTAATTTTCATAGTGTTATTATTTTGGTTCTAAAAGAGATACGCGAAAACGCCCGCCACCCGCAATAATGCACGCGCGCGACAGTTGCACAATGTATTTGAGCCTTGGGTATGTGTAGTTCCGGACACTACAGCCATTAAGAAATTAAAGTAAACATATCATATATAAAAAGCTTTTATAAAGAAGCATGCCATTTGAAAAACGCGGGCAAAAGTTAGTGAATGCGGTTTAGAGATATAGCCCTTTGTATTTTGGGAGAGGTGATATTTTGATCAGCAGAAAAACTGACATTTCCGTAAATATCTCCAAGTAGCTTTCCTCTAGTGCAACAGTGACAAAAATGAATCGAAATGATTATAGTTTTGGTGTATCATTACCAGTTAAATAAAACATCGTGGCAGAAGTAGCCTTGTTGTTTTTCTGCTCTGCCGATGAGCTGCTGACTTGTATCAGCTTCGTCGCCAATACGCCTACAATTAAGACCGTACAAATGTCCGTTATTTACTTTTGAATATAAATATTGTGTCCAACAGATGGGTTCAAGTGGATTTCACGACCTTCGCATGAGACGTTAGCACATGTTGGTTCTACTGCTCACATCACGTGGCACTACACATGTAACCGGAGATTTGGTTACTCAAACATTTATTACAACGGTGCACTGATGTTCTATCGATACTGATATGACAAAAATTATTCCGAATGGAAAAATTTGGATGCTCATTTCTCTGTTATTGGTGGATCGAATGTGACAATTATCATCCCTGATGTTGATAAGGACAAACGTGGATCGTATTGCTGTGATGTTAATTGTGATGGTTTATTATACAATAAATGTACAACACTCGTCATATATGGTAAGTATTTGATAATACTTAAAATGGAGCGGCAGCCAGGCAGTAAATACACCCAACAAAACAACCAGTCTGCCAAATATTAATACTCGAGTTTCGAGTTCTTTTTTGCTCAGGCGTAGCCTCGATTTTGTGTAGAATATTCACGTGATGAAGTGAAGGTCCGTGGAATTTCTAAGCGTTCGTATTGTTAAATTGTCCATTCTTTACTTTACCGTTGGCATTTTTTGTGAATTTTCTGATGCTGAAATAAGGCTATCCCTGAGAAAATGAGTCTGTAGTCAAGGAACACAGCGGTGTTGTACGAATTTGAAAATGTTCTGTTCCGACGAACAAGATATATATATATATATATATATATATATATATATATATATATATATATATATAGATTATAGATTGTAGATAGATCAAAGACAAGACATAACTTTTGCTGTTACTCGGAGTTTCACGCTTACGCGATCTTCAGACAGTCTTTAAGAAGATCGCGTAAGCGTGAAACTCCGAGTAACAGCAAAAGTTATGTCTTGTCTTTGTTCTATCTACAATCTATAATCTATAACGCTCTACATGTCAATGTATTGAGCACTTTACCGTCAAAATAGACACATCCAGATATATATATATATATATATATATATATATATATATATATATATATACAGCGATATGCAGAAATTCTGATCCTCTTGATATATATACAAGTATATCAAAAGTATATTAGAAATTATGGGATATCACCTCTGATATTTTTTTCAGAAAGCCCTAGTGATAGGCAACTCGAAAAAAATATCAGCGATGATATCCCATAATTTCTGACATATTTTTGATATACTTGTATATATATCAAGAGGATCAGAATTTTTGCATATCGCTGTATATATATATATATATATATATATATATATATTAAATAAAACCAGGATAAAGAATAATTTTATGCAAGAATAGCGTGGAATTATAGCACAAATTGGAAATCAATATCCCTTATTGCAATAACGTCCGTGTCTTAGCGGTATCCTACATGAGCGTACATCAAAGTGAGGCTGTGTGGTCGAGGTCGCAATCAAAAATCTAGAGAAACTATGGAAGATATACCGACTTTTAAAAAGCTAAGGCTTATTAGGTCAGTAGATCATCAAGAACGAAACCTTACATTAAATATCTATTTTTGTTTGTAGCTCTACCTCGTATAAACTATCTGACCTCAAACCCTCACGGAAAACAAGGAGAATCAATTACATTAAAATGTAATGCCTCTGGATATCCAGCACCTCGTGTTAGATGGATACACAAGGATACGAACACAACTATTGCACATTCCTCTGTGACGTCATTCAACATCACTGGTAAAGCATCAGGAGGAAAGTATTGCTGTCACGTGTCAAACGACTATGGGAATGGAACTAATTGTACGTCCCTTGAAGTGACAGGTAATGTGCGACTTTAAATATATGAAACGTTAAAAAAGTTGTTTCATTATAAAGAGGTAGATTTCATAGCCCCTTCATCAATCTTCTAAACAAGTAAGTAACAAACAATAAACAAGGAAACAAACGATTAACTATAAGAATGAAAGCATTGTGGGGAAGAAATAGACACCATCTTTGAAATATGTCCCGCCTGACACGGTCCCAGTATGCACTGCAATGCAAACTTGACCCAGTCTTTTCCTTGACCCAGGTAAGGCTAATTGTTAACATCTTTCTCATTTTTTTTAAAGAAGGTTGATGACATTGATATCCTGGTGATGTCTATATTAATACTTGTTATTTTCATTCCACAGAATATCAACCGATAAATACAATGCTGACATCGAATGTAAAATTTGTAGGAAGAAATATGACATTTCAAGTATCCTGTAAGGCAGACGCATTTCCTCCAGCAACATATTTCATCGAACCAGGGAATAAAACAATGTTCAATTCCTCTGATGGTAATGTCACAATTACTACACCTGATAATAGCACATCTCTTACTATCAGTTGTGTTGCGAAGAACAAATATGGAGAAGAAAAAGTCGTATATACCCAGATACCGATTTTTGGTAAGTATCTAGGTCTAAATATGCTGTAAGTTATTTCCTTCCTTGCTTCTGTCCTTCATTCCTTCGTTTCTTTGTTCCTTCGTTCCTTCGTTCCTTCGTTTCTTTCTTTTTTTCTTTTTTTTTTTATCTCATTATTTCTGTTTGCGTCAGAAAGCTACCTAGACAAAAAAAAAACATTTTAATAGATGTCTTATTTCCAAAATATGAAAATATTTGGAAAATATAAGCAATTATTGGATGACACGTGAATTATCATGATTGAGGCTGTGTTATCCGCCGACCTCTTTAGACTGGGGCGAGTAAAACGGCGACTGAATCTTGATAATAGGCGAAGCCTAATCCAATAATTGGGGTGTTTTTTTAATATTTTTGACGGAGATGGAAGTTTTATTATGCTTTTATTCGATATAAAAGCAAACCGTATTTAAATCTTTGTAATACCCGTACCTTGAGTGAATGACATGATAAATGTATTATCTGCAGGAAAAAAACCTTTAGATTAAACATTTATCCTGATCATGCATAACACCTACAACACCATCGAGGATTAGCTGAATGTTCACAGCTAATCTAGTTAATAGAATGTAAAATAAATCACAAGATCAGCAGTGAACACTGAGGTAGCTAGGAAAAGTAAACAGGTAGAGATCGTCATCAAACTTTGCTCTGCAGTCACTAGATGCAACTTTACGTATACGTTTATAAACTGAGCGCGTACTTGCCCAGCAAGCGGTTAATGAGTGGAATGGACTTCGTGTCAAGAAACAAGGTTTTGCAGCACTTTTTCTAGCTTTGAAGCTAATCTATACATGAAATCAAGGCCAACCGCATGCCCTGGATACTGGTTTCGTGGTCAGGTCAGTATCTGAAATGACCGCTCATGACGTACAGATCAAACATTTGCCTCGCTCAAGGGTTTTCGGCACGGTTCATGTGTCATTACACATACAACACTATCAAACTGATCTTGCACACCGTTTACTAGATACTTAATGAACGCTAATTATTCATGGGAATGACTTCGACTAAAGTTAAAGCAGCAAAATTAAAACAGCAAAATTCGAAATGAATATTTCAAAAACAAATAAACAAACAAAAAACAAAGTTTGAGTAGGTATGATATTAAGGTAACCCATCCAGGTACTAACCTCCCTCATCCGAGCTTGACCGAGTGTCTTTGAAGCCCAATTTTTTTCCACTCGGCCACTGTTTTCATAAATTAGCACAACAATGGCATCAAATTTTCCATCGATTCCGTGCCTGGCAGGTGGTGCAAGGGATTAGCTGTAGATATGGTCTGGGGGCCGGCTAGTCTCTCCCCTGATGCTTCGGCTAGAACATCATCCTGCGTAACTCGTACAAACCATGGCAGAAGGATTTAATTGCCGTCAGGTCCAAAGTCCATACCACGCCTCAGCTTTGCGGATGTCTCGGGGGTATGGCACGGTGGGAAGCGATTATTTTGGAATTTCTTTAAGTAGTTTGAAACCCACCTCCTATTTTATTTTATTTTTTTATTTTTAATCATTTTATTGTTATTGATTTTTAATTTTGTTTTGTATTTTTGTTTTGCTTGTTTGATTTTTAATTAATCATGCATCAGTTTATCCTTTGAATTCAGCATTCAGGGAGGGGTGGTGGATTGGAACACCGAACCAAAACTGAAAAAAGTACAAATAATAATAATAATAATACTTTATTTCTTAAAACGCATTTATCTTCCACGAAAGGCGAAGTTATTACGTATTGGATATATATCTTCAAAGATGCAGTAGGCGCACAAAGTGCAACCCTTAGAATAAAAAAGTCTTTTGTACTGGTTATCGTTGAAGTAGGGGCACAAAGTCGACCAAAAGAGTGAGGGGAGGTGCGAACCCTCTGTAACTTCCTGCAGCCCTCCCCTGGATCCGCTCAGACTGCTCTCTTTTTTCCTATGCCATAATTGTTCTATTTCACTTTTTCGCCACATCAAAACAATCTACTGTTTTATCTAAGGATCATGGTCGCCAGAGGGTTGCAAAATAGCAGCAAAACATATTACATCACAACAAAATTTGGTTTATGATATGGTGGAAAGTGAGAGAAGCTAAATAGTACACTAAATATCCCGAACGAAAGAAGATTTAGCCTAAATTTCTATTATTTTTGTCCATGTAAACAAGATGTGAGGTCATAGTGAAATAGGGCAATTCGGTTTCATTCTGTTAATACTTTCTTCCTATAACTTTTATCTCGTAACATTTCAGTTTAATTTATTATGCTGTGACAACAAACTGTTTCTTTTATGATAAAACAGATGGAAAGAGTGTTTATGAATATTGCCATTCTGATGTACGTTAATGTTCCAATCATTTTCACAATAGGTTTTGTCACTCTGCTTTATTAGACTGCCCAATACATTTCTGGTTGGTAATTCAAATGACGATGAAACCAAATAAATTTCGTCATCGTACGGCCACCTATACAGGCTCGCGCTAAGGCCTGGCTATCTGGGGTAGAGTATAGGGGGATGTCACAGGATGTGCTTTTGCGATCGTGCGATTGTACGTGTCCCCTTGCTACCGGCCTGTAAAAGGCAATTCAAACTTGAACTGGGAATTTTGGTCTAAAATTATATGGTTGAAGAAACTGAAACCTTAGAGTAAAGGTTGTACATTCGATATGAAAAAATATCGCTGAAGACATCCCCAAAGGCCGAAACAAAGAAAAGCTATGAACGTGATTGACAGCCATGTTTCGTAATGTTTCGTATTGCACTTTCATCGGGAAAAACATCGTGCAGACTGTTGATATTTGATAGCTATGCAGACGACAGTATTTCCATTCTTCCTTTTACTCGTCTCAATCCATCATATTGGTAAGTATGCACTTGATTTTCTAAAATGTATATGTACATGGTAAGCTTTACCATTATTGATCAATGATCAACTGTCACTTATATATTACAATCTGATGAAATGTAATCTAGATCCCAATAATATATGTAATTAGCTTGTATAACGTTAACTTAAACCGCAGCTGATTTAGTACTTTATACAAGAAAGATTACAGATTCTCATATATAGCAGCTTAAAACTTATCTCTTCTTACATTGGGGATAATTGACCTCCTAATGTAATAGTGATCCAAAACTGAAACTCTAATGAAGCTTGTTGGTAAAAATGGTCTAATATTAGAATAAGCTTGATGCAATTCAATGTGTAAATATAAGCTTTAGAATGGGAAAAATAACGAAACTAAATCTGCGAATTCAAAAGTCTGATATGTACAAAAGACCAAATGAATTGGATCTTCCAAACATTATTATTTACTTTTGTATTATTATTCCCCCTATCGCAGTTGGGACCGTCCGGCTTACAAAAAACCCAACTGCGATAATATACGCATTCGTCGGCGAAACAGTGAGATTCAATTGGGATTACACTGTCACCAACAAAGACTTGGACTTTGGGTATTATGTTTCATCACCAATCTGGTATTACTACAAGCCCGACGGTGAGAGATCCGTAATTGCAGTTGAAGATGGTTTACATAACTGGAAGTGGAAAATAAGCTATTTAACTTGTCCACCAAGGCTGCTCCGCCCTACAGTTCGCGTTAGTAAAGAGTCAGTCGCTACTTTGGTCATTTCTAACGTTACCAAGAATGAGAGTGGATGGTATGAAATATCTCTGGAACTACGAACTTCACCTTCAATCACTAACAAAGTCCAACTTGTAGTTACAGGTAAGTTTATACCTCAACTTTTTAATCCACTTTTCAACGATGTGGTAGTAGGTTAAGTCATCTAGCTGTTATGATAGGTTTGTTGACATGTTTATTGGTTCTCTCTTGTCCTTGGAGGTCTTAGTTTTCCTGGCTCCAAAAATTCTAATACGGTTTGCAATTTATCCACTGCTTGAACTAGATTTCAGTCTGGGCTAAAAGGCTTCTTCAGAATTCCTCTGTCATCATTACTTGTTGGATACATCTCGGTTTTTTGTTATTCCAGGTGAAGCTATTCGTTTTACCAAAGTACCACCAAGATACTTGTTTGTGGCAAAAGGTAAAACAGCGCGTTTCGAATGGAACTACAGTTATAATAACAGAAACATCGAGTTCCAGGAAGAATCACCTTTATGGGGCTACATCGACCAAAACAACCAATGGGCAACAATAGCAACAGAGAAAAAAGACCAAGGCGAGCGCTGGGAAGTGTCACTATTAAACACATGTCCTGCAAGGCTGTTGAATCCCACTCGCGTCCATGTTGAGCCATTGGCTACTTTGGTCATCCTTAACGTAACCATGGCTGACAGTGGTACCTATGGATGTAGTTTAAAGGTGAAATGGGGCCCTTTAGATATAACTAATACGGTGCAGCTCGTTGTAACGGGTAAGTGCTTCACCCATTTCTTTTCTATACAGTAGCCAGCCAATCAAAGGGCTCTATATATCGTAGTTATATATATGTTATAAATATAGATCAAAGTGTATATCAGGTTTTTAAAAAAAACTAACTACCTCCTTTCCTTTGCTTCTATGATAAATTTTCAGACTATCCAGTAATAACTTCTCCTGCGCTGTCATCGATGATAATATACGAAGGCTCCGAATTGGAACTTCCTTGTTTGTCACGTGGTTTGCCAACGCCTAATGTCACCTGGGTAAGAGCCAGAAGAAACAGTAAAGTTGGTATAAGCAATGGAATAGGAAAAGCAATACTGAGAATCCAAAGCATTAACAGGAATCAAAGTGGGATTTACGAATGCCATGCAAGCAACAATCCTAACGAGGTTCCAGTAATGGCAAACATTGAAATCATTGTAGTGTGTAAGTAAAATATCGTATCAGTGAAGTTTGGGAGGGATCACATAATGGGGAGAGAGGGAGGTCGATGAACTCGTGACATATATTTTCAAAGAGGTCATCCTAAATAGGTCCCGAAAACAGGAAAATACCTCCCCTGCTTTCTTTATATAACTTTGCTACTATGATGTCATGTTTGGATTGCCGCTTTTTACATTTTTGTCGTCGTAACTTTTGACCATTTGTCTTCTCAGTCGTAAAGCAAATCTTTTCTTTCAATTCGATAAAGAAGAGTGTGAAAAGCAAAAACATTGCAGAGGGTATGGATTTCAGATTGACTTGCTCAGCCAACTTTAGCATGAACGCTGTGAATAAAACACATACATGGAGAAGAGGAAACGATACACTAACAAGCAAAAGAATACATAACTTTAGTATGAACGCTGTGAATGTGACCTATACATGGAGACATATAAGAGGAAATAATTCGAATAATTTAACAGAAAGCAAAATAATAAATAATGGTGAGCTACTAATGTACAATATTAGCAGGGATGAAGCTGGGACTTATGAGTGTTTAGCCTCCACCAGCCGAATGAACATGTCAATCACTGCAAACATCACCGTGGTTGTGACCGTAATGTGTAAGTATGACTTCTTCTGGTATTTGAAATTGGTACCGCAGAAGACTTTTGGCTCGCCGGGTATACCAAGTGGAGCTCTTTAGTCTACAAGCTACATTTTCCTTACATTAGTCAGATGCAGATCAAACGTGAAATTATAGCTCTATCCAATCTTAAGGACTTACAGTGAAGGCTCGATGTATGGTTTCCCAAGAAAGACAATACATTTTTTTTTTAATTGTCAACTTGTGAACTCGTTAATGGTAGATAAGAAAATGTTATTTTGTTAATTTGAATTTTGAATTCTCAAATTGAAAATCAGTGTCTTTTGCATGTGAAGTCATACATGTATAGTTATTTATCCTGCATTAAACATATTTATTTTGATATATATGCGATCGTTGTACATTAATTCTTCATATTTTGTCAATGCTCTTTTTGAGATCATGCAATTAAAGGACAAGTCGATTTAAAACGGGAGTCAAAAATTTAAAGTGGATATAAAAAAATTAAAGAGGACGTAAAAATTTAAAGAGGATGTATTTTTTTTGTGTGGAAAAGAAGAAAATTTTACTCTCCATAAGAGGTGAAGGTACTTTAACTTTTGTACACCAGTTAAGCTATCTCTGACAAAAGGAATTGAACTCCATTACAGGAATTCAATTAGATAATCCCAAAATACTCTTGTTTTGTTGTTGTTGTTGTTGTTGTTATAATTCAGTTTAAGAGTTATGTTAACTTCTTGAAATGAAGAGTGTATGCAAATTTGCTCAACATGACTTCATTATTCTTTCAATCTTGCAGATAAACCAGAAATTGACAACTGCTTGTCATCTAGGAATAACATATCTTCTTTTTCTGGCCACACAATTCATCTACGCTGTGTTGCTAGAGGTGTCCCTGTGCCCCACATCACGTGGTATGCTTCAGATGGTAAAATAGTTTCCGCGGGGACAACGTCGTATTCAAATGGAAGCGAGTTGACACTGACACTCACGCGTAAACAAGATTATGGAATGTATAGATGTCGCGCAGTGAATATTGTTGGAGTTGCATGGCACCACATTACAGTGATGCAAATATGTAAATATTGAACAATTACACGATATGATTCTCATTCATGTTATTACCTTTGAACATAGAAACAATTAAGGCATATTAATCGCAAATAAATATATATTTGATTACGTTGCAATGAAATATAATACGTTGCACCTTATGTGACGAAATAACAGAAATGATGTCGTCATCGACATCATCATCATCATGCTCACTGCCATCATATTCAACACATCATCTCCCATCACGTCTCCATCATCGACATCAACATGAACATTACCATCATCATCATCATCATCACCATGACTCATAATAAATTGACAGTTTAAGTCAGATTAGTTTTAGCCTTGTATGGTTGTGTTCAAATACTTTTTTTTGTTAATTACAGGTCAATGCAAAGGCAATTACGAGAAATACAAGGCATCTGCTGACAGCACAAGGAGGATCATTCAGGGTATTTAGAAGATTTCCATACAGTAAACTAAATATTATTTTCTTAAGGAGGGAGGCAGAGAGACAGAAAGAGACAGAGATAGAGAGACAGAGACAGACAGAGACAGACAGAGAGACAGAGACAGACAGAGAGACAGATACAACAACTCATTTATTCGTACAATTACAATTACAAAATACATGGTAACAATGAAAAGAAAATTACTTGAGAAATTGTACATGTCATCTAAAAATAGCGAAAGCTAATCTAGTTAGATCACATAATTGGAGTTTGCAAAAATATATATGCAATATTTACATAAACAAGGAAATTAAGAATTAATATGATTAATACAAAGAAAGACAGAGACAGAGAGACAGAGACAGAGACAGAGACAGAGACAGAGACAGAGACAGAGACAGAGACAGAGACAGAGACAGAGACAGAGACAGAGACAGAGACAGAGACAGAGACAGAGACAGAGACAGAGACAGAGACAGAGACAGAGACAGAGACAGAGACAGAGACAGAGACAGAGACAGAGACAGAGACAGAGACAGAGACAGAGAAAGTGAGAGAGAGAGAGAGAGGGGGGGGGGGGAATGAGAGAGAGAGAGAGAGGGGGGGGAAACAAAAGTGAAAACAATCAATCAAAATGTCATTTTGACATTTGCTCGCCTTTTTCATTAGTTCGTTTATTAATTTAACCTTAATGTATATATTTTCCTTTTTGCAGAACCGGTTAACGTTATTTTCCTTACTTGGCTGAGCTTAACAATTGTTTCGGGAATTGTAAACATTCTTCTTATAATCTATATTAAATCTAGAAAACACCAAAAGCGCAAAGGTAGGTGAATAATATCTAGGGGTTGATCCAGGGGGAGGGGTAAAGAAGGTACGCACCCCTCCCTCGTTCGACTTTTTGCTAATTCTTCAAAGATAACCAATACAAAATATCGTTATCAACTTCAACATATATATATCGAGCGAGATAAATTTTAGAAAAATCTTAACCCAACATATTTTATATCTGGGCGGAGCCAAAATGGTAAAAGGGAATTCTTGATAATAAATAATAATAATAATAATATAACAACAAGTAAGAATAACAACTAAAACTTTCATAAACTAATATTACTTTTCCTTTTTCCCTAAACAGAACCATTTTCCGCCAAGAGAAACAGAAACCAATCCGTTGATGATGCACCGAGATACGACCCTTGGAACAGAACTATCTGCATATGAAACAATGGATATGCAGGCTCTATGCTAACTCCCCTTCAATTGACACAACAAGACAAAAAAAACATACGACAATTCGTTGAATGTTAAGCAAAGCTCAGGTTAATTGCAAGCAGCAGCTATTAGAAATAATTAAACATGGCCAATCACGTCCACCCTAAGAGCATTTGAACCCAGAAAATCGCGAACAAATTCCATGCGATTTTCAAACATCCAAAACCTTCAGTTAAACCAACTTCATAAGAACTCAGATCCCATATATGGTAAACTAAAACTACAAAAAAAATGCCTCGTTTGTGCTTGCATGTAAATTATTGCTAAATATTTGCTTAAAATTGACGTAACATTGAACATTATATCAAATGCCTGTGGAATTAAAAAAGTAAAGAATATATTCGATGTCAAGAAATTACAAGATTTTATTTATTTATTTTTTTTTTTTTTGTTGAAATATTTGATAACAATTCTGATTCATAAAGTGCAAGTAAACAAATGCCACGGTTAAACTAATATAGAATCAAAAAAAGTTGAATAAAGCATGATACATTACATAGTAATTGGCCTTGAAAAAAACTAATGGGAAACTGGGTGACTTCTAAAATAACAAATCTAGATTTGATTATCTAGTAGGCCGTTTTCGAATTCGTACAACTTACGATGCGTACAATTTGCTTTGGTACAAACGATTTAAAAATGACGGTGCATACGCGTAGAGACGCCTAGGACTTTGTGGTTTTAGCACATGAGTATATGCACAACAGGAACTTTGGATCCAATCATGGATTCTGTCTGTCATTGATCAGCTTAAGTAACAGCTGCAATTCTGAGGAAAAGAGTAAAAACGCTAAGATCTCAATTGTAAGATTTTGGAACTATATTCTCCCTCAGCCAAAGAAGAACCAGAAAAAAAGCAAATACTCCGCACCAAAAAAAAAAAAACATAGAAGATGCAAAGAGAAAGAACAGCGTGGGCTAATAAACTCCTCTCCTAGCCTAATTATTATTCTTGGATGCGAGACTAACATTTGAATGCAAAAGAAATGCCACAAAATCCATCGAGAGGAAGTGCGATTTCTTTTATATTTTCATGTCGGCTTCGCATCCTACATTATTTTGAAAATGGTCAATTGATTCATTCAATTAATTACCCTTTTTCCGTTTTCTTCTTAACCAAATTGCAACGGCTATAACTCCACCAAGAAGTAGTACCAAGCAGCCGATAACTGGAAGTATGATTTCCAATTTGACTCTAGAATTTGCAGGCTTCTTGACGTTGTCTACAAAAAGAATGAAACCACTGTATCAATAGATAATACCATGTTCATATCAGCTATTCGTTAACAAAGCAACGCTTTCGTTTCTTTCTTTCTTTCTGTCTGTCTGTCTGTCTTTCTTTTATTCATTCTTTTTTTCCTGTCTTTTTTTCTTTCTTTTCTTGCTTTCTTTTTTATCGTTACTTTTACATTCAATTATCCAGAAAACACATATAAACTGGGAAGAGCATTAGCAAAGGAAAATGCTTACCTTGTACAAAAATGGAGGAACTTTGGTTTTGGCCAATACCAACTTTATTAAACGGGACACATCTAAAGGTGTTGAGTCCTGTTCGAGCAAGTTTCACGGGAAACGTTGATATACTATGAGTTCCCTTCCCTTCATTACGGCTAATGTTGTTTTGAACCAGCTTGTTATTGAAGTAAAACAAGAAGACTGCAGGTGGATTGGCAGCTGCTCTGCAGTTAATGTAGATTTTCTCTTCTTTATAGAAGACGGTCTTGTTTGTTTGAAAGGTTATGTTAAGAGAGTCTGGCTTAACTGAGGATAAACAATTGTATTCGAATTAAAACAGGTAAAAAATGTGCACAGAAATATGCGTATACATAGATATGGTCAGAGCTGCATGAGTGAAGCTAAATATTTCATGTATAAATATTAAGAAAGGCCTTTAGGAGATTAACTAGCTCATGCAATTTAGGATCTCCATCGGCAACCCCTCTCGGGAAATGAAATCACGAGTTCATTTGTACTTACACAGGACTGTAAGATAAAAATCCTTGACATCATAAAACGTCTTGTTTTCCATTCTGTTGGTTGAGACTACTTTGTACCAACCTTGGTCATCTCGTCGTATCACTGGCAATATAGGATTATTGCCAGTCCAGGTGGTGTTTCCTCTATGCCAAGTTGTTATCGAAGGTTGACTTCCTGAGATATTACAGGATAAAAATCCCTTATCTCCTTCTACGAATGTTCTGTTTTCGCATCCAGAAATGGTTGGTGGAACTAGTGAATAAATTCAAAAGAATAATTATACAAATAATAAAGGATTCAAAATAATGCAAGTAAAGTAAGTTTGCTATTATTATTATTATTATTATTATTATTATTATTATTATTATTATTATTATTATTATTATTATTATTATCATCATTATCATTATTATTAAATATCTCAGTTGTTTGTGTTTAGTTTTTATATGGGTATGGAACGAGCTATCGCCTATCTTCTTTGGCTCCAATAAACGTTTTTTAATCAGTGCACACAGTGTATATCGTAGTTAGTATGTCTTCTAGGACATCGACTAGCACAAGCAGCTGTTTTAGTCAGTCAACGCCTCTATATCTTTTCTCAGTTTTCTTTTATTTTCACCATGTGAACTCGAGGCTGCCGCAGTTTAGCGTCACTTACCTAGTATTTTCACTAGTAAAGTTGATTTCTGGTCAAGAAGGTCTTTCTCTGTTTTATATGATATCAGGTAAAGGCTACCGTCACTTGGATTGACATTATCAAATGTGAAATCCACTTTGCCTTTCGGCATATCAGCCTTGACTTTCAGTCTGTTTTCCATCCCGTTACTTTCATTGTAAAAATAGAGTCTGCCTTCCCAATTCACTGTTACTATGGAGGCATTTTTATGATAATTAATCTTTGTTATCGTGATGTACATCAGAGGTATATTTGACTGGCATTGAAAGGAAACGTTTCCACTGGCAATCCCCCATTCTTTTTCTGGACAAACAAGTTCACCTACAAGAATAAGAAAAAATGTCAAAAGTTTTATATGCAAATTCTGCACATACTCTATTGCTCAAAGTACGTCTTCACGATTAGTTATTTTAAGGCTATCCTCCCTTTGAATAAACATAATAAATATAATGAACGCGAGTCGCCAGGCGAGCAGTAACACTAATCGGAAAGGTTTCTTTGTATTCATATTGCCAAATTCTGATTGGTTTGTAACATAACGTAAAAAATCGAAAAATTTGTCAATCAATTTAGCAAGGCAATTTATTTATGAAAGTCAGCCTGATCAGGGTCAAGAAATTATTTGGTAATCTAAACCTTTCAAAACTAGACGCTCTCGCCAATCCTATAGTCTTCTTATTTAAACTACTCCTCTACGTCAAGTTCGGTCTTCTTCCTTCTAATAAGGATCCTGGCACTTTTCGTTGTTCTCGTAACCGTTGTTATACTTGTCCGCATATTGTTTCTCACACTTCTATTGTTGGTCCCAAATCGTCACTCAAAATTACTGATCATTTTGAATGTACCACTTTCAATGTCATCTACTGCATTAAATGTTCTCGCTGTAATCTTTTATATGTTGGTGAAACTGGCCGTCGTTTCGGTGATCGTATCCGCGACCATCTTTATGATATTCGTAAGAACGATCAAACCAAACCAGTTTCCCGCCATTTCAACTTACCTAATCATTCACTTTCCGACTTCATTGTTTTCGGTTTGTCTTTGGTTAGCGGCAACAATGATTGTCGCAAAACCAAAGAGATGCGGCTCATTCACCTATTGGGTACTCATAATCCCAATGGGATGAATGAACGCTTCGCTTTTAATTAATCTACTCTTTTGTCTTTTTATTATTTCTTATTGTTTTTTTCTTGTAACCTTGCCTACCTTGCTCTCATTGGTTATCTATTTTCTATCTTCATCATATATACACTACCTTCCAATCTTATTCTCTCTTTTACTCCGACGAAGGACTAGCGTCCGAAACGTCAGTAAGTGATCTCTCTTATTTTTTACGGTGTAAAATTTAACTTTTTATCCATACAAATATGTGACGTTATTTGGCGGCAAGTATAGAAAAAACATAGATCATAATTCATATTGCAAAACTACGATAGCCACTGTGCAACCCGTATGGTATTATTGGAGAAAACCCACTTCTCGTAACCGAGGAAACAGACATGTGCAATAAAAATGCACTCAAGCTATGAGCGTGTTTTGCCAAAGGTCAAAATAAGGGACTTTCCCTTACTGAGCTTTTGTTTACACTAGTAATTCGTGTATCCCAACACGCTTTCCTATAATTCAAGAACCTTTTTAATTAGTAAGATATTGAATGTTCATTTTCTCCAAAAATACCAAACATTTTGTTATTCTTTTGCAAGACGACAAGATATAAATAAAGCCGAGAATTACCCTTACGTCTCAAAAACTCCATTGGTAATTCGATAAAGTTTGAAAGTCAAATTACATAAATTGCAATCAGCAGAGAATACTTAGACCATAGGCAGACGTTTACGGCCATTTCCTTCTTATATTCTACATGTGATTCCCCAATAAATCATCGAGGAAGAACTAAAAACAAGCGACCAATATTTAAGTGCGCTTTACGATATAACACAAACAAAGTATACATTTGGAAGCCGAATAAACATAGCTTTTGACATCTGAAAACGTATTGCAGTTCACGATATTAGCTTTGAAGCGAAATTTGACCATTTCTCAGTAAAAGAGTACGTTAACGGACACATAATTTAAGCTATGCTTGCGAAAAATGCATTAACCCTCAAACGCTCAAAAGTTGTCTTCAGTTTTTGAAATATATTTTAATTTTTCATTCAAAGGTAGAAAAAAAAAAAGCTTGCAGTTTTCTATTAAATCATTTAATGAGTTTCCCATTGCCAAATTTTATGGGGCTTTGTGCAAACGTTTTGTTCCGTAGTAAAACTGATCAAAATGAACAAGGTAAATGTACTCACATTCCTTAAACAAACGCGCATGGTTATTTTAATGTAGTATAAAAGATGACTTTAACAATAGACCATTTCACGGTTGATAGAGTGTAATTTATTCTGATACAAGTCTTTGAACCTCTTATCTCCTTCAAATTGTAGTCAAACACTGAACACCAAGTGTGTCAGCCAGAAAGAATAGACAGAGACCACGAATAGTAGTTCCAAGTGGAGGTTGGAGTTGCTGCCGATAGCAAAACTATATATTTTATCATACGCGGCAACTCCAGTCTCCACTTGGAACTATTATTCGTGGTCACTGAACGGAACTTTAAAACGGTCTATTCTATTAACTCTTGCGCCGATTCAGCTGATGGAAATTTCGCAAGAGACAGGAAATGCAAAGGTAAATAATTATCAGGTACTTTCCCTTTTGCGAGCTTTTGTTGACACTAGTGAAACAATTAAGTTTAGAAAGGTTTAGGCAGTCGTGTATTCCAGCACGTTTTCTTACAATTTAAGAACCGTTTAGTAAGAAATTGAATGTTAACGTTCATTTTCTCCGAATATACCAAAGATTTCGTTATTCTTTTGCAAGACGGCAAGATATCTTACCAAGAAAGACGTCAATACTGATAACAAAATAACTAAAAAAGAACTACCCTTACTTCTCAAAAAATGACCTTAAAGGTTTGGCATTTTGTGAAGTCAGTTTATGAGTCAAGTTATTGCATAAATTTACGATATTAGTAAAGAATACATAGACCATACACAGACGTTTATCGGTTTATCGGTTTATCGGTTTATTATTGTCATGATAAGTCATCGAGGAAGAACTAAAACCAACTACGGCGACTAATCTGGAAGCCAAATAAACACTGAAACTAGCTGTTTCTGATAGAAAGTGAGATGCTGCGATACATAGCCTATAACGTAATTGCAAAATCTTATACTTTAATGGAATATATGAAGGTACCAAGAAATGAATAGATCTAGAATGCATTAATAGAGGCTGTAAAGAGAACAGAATGTATACTTTGTAAATATTATAAAGTCATTTTTCGAACTGTAGGTTTATAATGTATCTTGCCGGAAATCTAGGAAATAGTTGCCATTATAGTAATCAAAGAATTGAATATCTTTAGAAAAGCAAAAGACAACTTTAATATTCTAAACAAACATAATATTATGACTTGCAATGCATTACAAAAAGAAGTTCTATTTCGACGGTATGAACAAATTGAACAAATATAACTTGATTGAAACATATATCAACTAAACGAATAACAACAAACAAAGGTTACTATATGTTTCAGCATGCCATCAGATGGGTTATGATCTAAATTGTTTTTATGTTATGCAGTTTATTAGTGACACTGTCATACTGCACTTGAACATTATCAATGGCCATCAACAGGGTTTCAGAGAATTGATCCTCATCACAAGTGTTTTCAAGGTTGCAAAGGGAAAGCAATGTGCCTACTTCATTATTAAACACTGAGAGACGTAAGGTGGTATTATCACTACTTGTTATCAACAGTTGAAGTTGCCACTCGTTCAGACAAGACTGCAGTTTTACCATCATCCTGCACCTTGGGCAGTTACCAATCTTGTCGTTCTTTGGGATGATTTTAGAACCACATCTCCAACAAGTTTTCTTCTTCATAATGTTGCTTACACCAGAGATTTGACCTTCTACTTCCAGTGTCGTATCAGGAACAACATGTGCTTCAGGTAGTTTGTCAGGATCATAGCCTTCAGTTGGAGTGCAGGAATAGTCGTTAGTGTTCTTTGGTGAATTAAGGTAACGCTCTTTGTACATATCATCTTTGACTCTAATATTTCTAAAGATGTATGTCTCACCTTCGGTTACAGAATTTACCTTATCTTCCCAGAAGAGAACTTTCATCTGCCCAGATGGGTCAATTAATATTGCGTCTTGCTTTTTAAGCTCTTTGTTGAGCTTTGTTGTGATCTTCTTGACAGCATCTAGGGAATGAACTTTTGCCTTTACTGTGACAAACTGTTCAGCAGTTGCATTTTTTAAGGAATCCAATGAAGTGATTGTGTCTGTCGGGATCAAGATGGGCGTGAACATTTCTTCTTCAGTGAGAATTGCAGGCAAGATACAGCTGTTTTTGTCCATCACTATGTCATTAGAGGACTCTGTGTTTATACGGAAGTTCTGTACTTTGATTGGTGATTTCTGTGCCTGGAAATTGGACACTTCTTGTCTTTAATCTTTAGAAAAGCAAACCACTCTTCTGGTCTCTGATTTTGTGTGGACATGGAAGTTGAAATACTTCCTGTTTCCACTGTTTTTTAAGGGTGAGACATTAGAAACATATCCAAGCATTTGGCTGGTGGTGTCAGGATTGTCTGGTAAAGACGTGTCTGTAAAAAATAAAAAATAATATATTAATAAAAGATTATTGTTTTAAAGACACATATAATGTAAAACTTACCAGTTAATTTGCTCATACTGTACTGTTAACTTCTATAAAGGAAACATACAGAAAGAATACATCAATGAATTATGTATAATATGGATAATAATGCTATTTTTATATAAATTACTCTTATTAATGTTGTGAAATGCAATAAAAGCATAGTTATATTTATGCCTGGTTAAATGCACTACATGTTTCCAGTGCTAATGTATGTAATTTCTGTTCTTCTGCAAGTCTGTAATTTAAGGTTGCTGATGACTTAATTGTTGCGAGTCTTTCATAAGTCATTGGTTCGATATCAAGAGATTACAACACGTTCAGAACTCAGCTGCCCGACTGCTTACCTTTACAAGAAAACACGACCACATAACACCATTACTGAAAGATCTGCACTGGCTGCCAGTATCTAAACGCATAGACTTCAAGTTACTGGTCCTTGTATTTAAAGCATATCATGGCCTTGCACCTTCCTATATCTGTGATCTCGTTGAAAAGTATTCTCCACGTAGATCCCTGAGATCGTCCTCCAAGAACTTACTTCAAGTCCCTCAATACAATCTTAAAACATATGGTCTACGAGCCTTCTCCATCACTGGCCCTATTCTCTGGAACTCTCTGCCAGCTGATCTACGTACAATTACCTGCCTAACTCTGTTTAAAACTAAATTGAAAACACACCTCTACCGATTATCCTACCTATGAACTTTGACCTGCTATTGAACTACTGAATATTGTTTTTTACTTTATCTATTGATTTTATCTTTTATATATACATATATAAAAGATATTTTTTATATGAATTTGATTATTTATTATCATTTTATTTCACATTTTACTATGTAAAGCGCTATTGACACCCTTGAAATGGCGCTATATATTAAATAAAGATTATTATTATTATTATTATTATAACACAAGATGATAATGTCTTGACTCTGCTAATGGCAACGTAAGAGATACCAGGGGTTTTCTCTGATTTACCAATATCTATCCATGCTTTAGATAGTGTTAGACCTTGGCTCTTGTCTATGGTGAGAGCATATGCCAGTCTAAGAGGTAGCTGTTGTCTCTCATGGACACCATCAGGCAACTGAGCAGAGATAGTGACTGGACATATTGGTACACATGATGGTAATCTGTTGCTGATGGATGGACCTCTATAGTCATCAAACTGGACAATAACAGCAACAGGCAAGTCTGGTGGCTGATGATTGACGTGATAGATGATATCAATAATTGTACCTGTAGCCCCATTACAGAGACCAACACCTGGCCACAGATTCATGGTCAGCATTACTTTTGCACCCTTTGCTAGAAATATAATTGGCTCTAGACCTGACATATCATCAGCAGTCATTTTCTTTGCAGAAGCTGAAGAATGACGGGCATTTATGGAAGCCACAGGATGTTGCAATTTAACAAGTTGATCATAGTTATATGATCCAACTTTATCATTGCTATAAAAGAGCCTAGTAGAATCATCAAATGAAGTCAGATCTGTTATATTTGCTGGTTGACGTGTCAACAGGATATGCCAGTCATCAACAGTTGACTCACCTTTGCGGAGCCTCAAAAGCATGTTTCTGAATTGCTCTTGTTTTGTACTAACACCTTGTACTCTTTGATTAACTGTAAGTTTAACAAATTTATTGAACATTCTATAGGTTTGATAGCCTTGTTCACCAATTGCATTTGATGGTTTAGCATGATAAAGTGGTTTATCTGCTACAGGTGGTAACTGGCCTGGGTCACCAGTCAAAATGAAAGATTTTCCTCCAAGAACCTCGTCATACTTACCAGTTGCTTGTTTGCAACGTCTATCAATCCAGCCAAACGTAGTTTGGCCGAGCATAGAATACTCATCTACAACTATATAATCAATATTGGTGAGGCTGTCCTGCAGTCTAGTGAGGGACTCACCTGTAAGATCTTTCAGTTAAGCATTTCAGTTAAGGTATTAGTATCTACAGTATCACAGTTTTGTTGTGTAATGGCACTGGCTTCTTCTCTCTTGGTTTTAATCCAGGTGGGCATTTCACCAATTTTTTGTTCAGTATATCCTACTCTGTCTTGATGCCAATCATAGGTTGATTGAGGATGTTCTGAATTTTCGAATGGGGTACGCAGATCAGAAATGATCATCCATTCTTCACGACTGGTATTATCTGCTTCATCAGGTTCAGTCTCAGGTTCTTCCTGACTCTGAATAACAGTTTGAAGTTTGTGAAACCATTCTGGGACATTGGCTTGTGCATAAGGTGTTTGCAAGAATTCTTGCCAATGAGTAATAAATGTTTCATCAGAAGGCTGTTGGTCATCCCATGCATTATTGTGGTTATGTTTCCAAGGTTTAAACCTTAACAGCTGATACTTACAGTAAAGAGAAAAATTCGGCCCTTTGGGATTAGGAGAGTAAGTTGGAAAGATACGAGGTACAATATTCTCTGGTAATTTTGTTAGCTTTGCATTGACAACCTTATATTTTGTAGCAAACTGTACAAAATTTAGGCTTAGTATCTCTGGTGATGTATCATACTGCTCTTGATTAGCATAAATGTCTAGGAGGGAGTTGTTTGTACAGCTAGTCTCTCCATCGCCAACAGATGGATTGGTATGTACCCTGCGAGAGCCATTGAGACTCACAGGAATGACAGTAAATGATGAGCTATGTAGTTTTAATGATAACAAATGGTGCATTGTCTCTTGAGCAGCATAATCTCTCTCACCAAGAGTTTTCATTACAACCTTTTTAATAGCCTTGTGTGGGTCACTGTTGCTATCAGCAGTTTGTACAATAGAATTGAATGCCTGTTTGAGTACTGGTGATCTTGGTTCACCTTTAGCTGCATACTTTGTAAGGTATTCAACACATGCATAATGATCAATGACTACTTGTATGTCACAGTTTGCCCTCTAACCTTGTAGCTGGAGTTGCTGGTGGTTGTTTAATCTGGGATCATTCCTCTTAGTCACAATCTTGGCTCTATATTGCACTTCATCACCCCTGCTATGTATGTTTTCAAATTCCAACTTTGTTTGTGGACATTTTTCAAATGGAAAATGAAATCTGCATTTAAGATCAGATTCACTATGTTTCTTCCTCAGGCAGTAGTTAGTACTACAACGTGTATGACGCTGAACTGTATTTAACAGATCTATGTAATCAGAATCCTTCTCACATTCAGGAATTTCCTGATACGATTTCTGACATGGATGAACCTCTGGTCTTATCCACATGTTATCATCAGGTGGGTTGGGATTAACAGTTGACAACAGCCATTCAATATACTGACATGCTCTTTGAGAAGCTTTGTTACCAGCTTCAATATCCTGGTCTAGCTCTGTTGTATCTAGAACATCATGTTCATGTTTGTATTTCTGAGCTAAATAACCTTTCAAGGCAATCTCAGTTAGTTGACACAATCCTGGGTCATTATTGAGCTTAGCAGTACCATGACAGTGAATACTACCTCTACCTTGGTATTCATACCTAAACCAGTGCCATTTAGCATCAAGAGTGCTATACAACCAGTGCTTAACAAAACTTTCTAATCTCTGAGTGAAAAACCAGTCCACAATATGTGGATTATTGATGACATTCTGTCTTCTAGCGTCACTAGTATTGTTGCTGTTGTCTCCAAAGAGAGCATGTAATTCAGGCCAATGCATGTCAGCTGATGAAAATGTAAAAAAGAATGTTGGTGTTCCAACATTAGTTACTATGGCCTTAAGGTCTTCTTTGACTCTATGCCAGTAGGCATTTGTGCCAGCAATGTTGGCAACATATCTAGACACCTTGGACATAAAAACATTTGAATTATTGCTCATAGCCATTTCACGCAATTCATCAATGGTCAGATGTGCCTCACCAGGATTCTGTTTCAGAAATATCCCAGTCTGTTGCAAAGTTCTCATTCTCTGAATCATGTTAAAAGCCCAGTATGAAAATCTGTGATGGCTTGCAAAACGGTATACCCATTTACCATCAATTTTCTCAGCAAATTTTATAAGATGCTTAATTCTCTCTGAAAGAGGAACATCTGTAAGAAGTGCATTATTGGTTGGATCACCCTTACCATCAGGGAATAGAGTAGGGAATGCCATGGTAGCAAGGTATGGAGTCTGATATTCATTTAATGGCTGATCTTCAACAGTAGGCCAAGACATTGGTTCATCAGTTGAGAGCTGATTCCTAATGGCATCTAGTTCTTGTTGTTGTTGTTCACCGACTGGTAAGAAACTACTCATTTCAGTGGACTCATTGTACACTGTGTCTTCAGATGGGTTATCAGTGGGTGGACCCACATCTGGCTCAACAGTTTCATCAGTAATGTCCTCATTGGTCTCAACAGTCAATAGGTCTAATGGTATTCCATTTACAGGCAAAGATTCTAATGCTTGGGCATTTATTTCCACATCCTTATAATGAGGATTATTCTGTGTAAGCCACAATAAGGCATCAAGGACTTTTTGTCTCCTGACATTGACATCTCTAAAGGTATTATCTTTACCTTTTATCTTTACAATGATTACAGAAAGATCTTTTGGATATCTAGGCAATGAAGATGCAATTTCATTAACATTTTGAGGAAGGTTAATACAATGTCCAGAATAACCTCTTTGTCCACCTGGTTTAATATAAACTCTCATTATAGGGAGAGCACGGGCAATCAACATCTCTTCTATTTGAGTCAAGCCCTGTAATTGAGGTGGGATTGAAGAAGGAAGCATAGCATTTTCCTTTGAAAATTTTTTAGGGGATTTTTTATCCCTAGAAAATCGTGAACAGATGTAAGAACTAGGTGACCTAGGTTTGGATTTCATTGGCCACCCTTCTTGGCAAATGGTACATCGGGTAATTGACAATTGAATTGAAATTTGAACTTTGAAATATTTGACTCTGCCCACTTTTGTTTATGCAGTTCCCCATCTTTTGTAGCATCAAATCTACTTAAATAGCTTTTTTGAGAAACTGTCTCAGCTTTCTCACGTTTCATCTTCATATACTCTCTGTGTTTAGGAAGTCGTATCCTTTTTTGGACATCAATTTCTTCAGAATATCTTCGCTTATGAGAGAGATTATTTTTTTCCAACATAATTTCTCTTTCCATTTCAGTTTGTGTTGAAAGTTTTTGCTTCTGACATTCATTGTGTTTCTTTAGTCTGATTTTTCTTTCAATCTCAGTTTCTTCTAAAATTCTTCTCTTCTTGTATTCTCTAGATTTTTGAAGCCTACTAAACCGCTGAGTCTCAGATTCTGTTGATTTGTTTATCTTTGGTACATTACTAACATTAGCTACAATATTGTTGGCTTCAAATGCAACTGGAACAATTTCAAAAAATTCACTATTCACCTCAAGTGAAAGAGAGGATAAATATTTCTCTAGTTCAGAAATTTCAGCATATTTCATGACAACAGCAGTCCCATTTTCATCTGGCATACCAAAACAATTACGTGAATGGGAATCAAATACATAAATGTAAAGAGTAGTCTTTATAATACTCAGAATGTAGCCATCCAGTACGAAAAAAGCATAATTACTGTTACTGAAAGCATTCATTAATGCCGAGTGTAAAGTAAAGTATGGGGCCTCGATTTCATGCTCGTCTCGTTTGATATTTCCTTGGTAAAAAGGTGCATAATTTACCAACCAAAGTAGGTTATTATTTGCCTCTACCACCGGTAGATTAATATTAGTCACCCAGGTAAGTGACTGAGTATTGTTCTCCGCCCTAATAAGCGGATTATTTGTTTGTGATTCTGCCCAAATAAGCGAATCATTTGTTTTTGCGGAAATGGAGAATTTGTTGGTGTTTGCCTCCATCGAACAAAAAGCTATGTTAGGCAGATAATTTAGAGACAAAGTGTCTGTATCAGGAATAGATCTCTTTTGAAAAGCATCCATATAAAGTTTATCTCCTTCGTCTAGAATTTGATCAACGGTGGTGGCAGTCCACTCTTCGATTGGTAAATTCTGAGCACATAAAAGGGCTGAAAAACTAATAAAACAACATTGTCTTCCTCGTGAAATGTCACCAAATCGTTCGTGGCCTTGATGAATGCTTCCAGCAATAAATAAGTGTGCGTTTGACATATCTAAAGTGTCTAAAGAATGCTTACCTTTAGTCTACTTGTCGATGCAAATGCAAAAAAACGTGTAGTGGAAGAACGTGCACGTTGTCATGCAAACTTGTCATTCTCAAGGTCCGAGCATGCTCCGATAATGCTACGAAGAAAATCAAATTTCCGAACCTTGTGCGAGCAGACTCCGAACACCTTCCGAAAAATCTTCTAGGAAATCCTAAAATCCAGATATCACTCGCATATTAAAATCCACCACAGGGATCCCAACGTAAATGGAAGACCGTCGTAATTAGTGTCGCTGCTCGCTGGGGCTCGCAGCAACAAGATTTGACCATGTCTCAATAAAAGAGTTAATGGACAATTAGAATCTAAGATGTTTGTGTAAGATTCCTCAGCAGACTTGGATAGGTGCTATATAAATTGCATATTATTATTATTATTATTATTATTATTATTATTATTATTATTATTATTATTATTAAAAGATCATAAGCTCAAAAAGGGTCTTCAGTGATTGATATCTTGATCCACATCATTCCCTGTTGATGGCTACTGGAGAGTAGCCGAAATATTCATAACTATAAAAGTAATAACAATGGTTAAACGTCTCGTCTGCGTAGCTAGGAGACTTCTAATTATATTCGAGTATCTCAGACCAAGACAATGACCCAATTAATGCCAGTTTGACTTTCGTTGAACGCAAGACTTACGTTGCTTTTGGAAATTTAAAACTTACGACATTCAAGAAGCCTACAGCACAGACTTACTGAATAATCCTACTGATCCCACACAATCGAGATTGTCAAAGCTAGGCATTTGAGTTCTTGCAAGAGAAACAAATTTATAAAATTTGATTATAAATTGTGACATATCAAAACATCAAAAGTCGTAAAACTAGTCGCTACAACTCCAGAAAAAAAACCTCAAAAATCCTAGAGTTTGACTTTGAATATTACTAGATACGAAAATCTATATCTGTCAGAAGTAATCTTGTAATGTTTGCCATGAAATCAATACTAAATTCAATTCAATTCAGACAGTTAATCGAACATAAATCTTAGTGCAGGTAGTACAGGTTGACCCACCCGAAACCGCAGAAACTTAATTCGATCCTTTTACTGTCTTTTCTCAAAAAATTTTGGCCGTCATATCCACTGGATAACTAATTAAATTGTTTTATTTTTTTTTATTTTTCAACTTTTTAATGTGAGCACAGAAAGTAGCTGTCTTTGCTTGAAAGTAGCCATAAATTAACTGAACCCAGTAACGTCTTTCCTCAGTACTATAGAGCATCCGACCGTTAATCCGGAACGACATGACTTTGATTCCTATCATGAACTCGGATTATTTATGAGTACAACCTTTCAGCTAGTGAAAAATAATCATTGATATTTCATAGTTATTGTCCTAGCGTATAAATTGATTTCTTCGTTTCCTAATATATTGCGCAGATAATCTTAAAACATAATCGACGAATAAACGTGTTAAAATTTGCTATACATAGTACATACCGTTAGTCTTGACATGAGTCGGGCACATCCCCAAATAGAAGGCCACAAGGATGACTCCTTTTATGTAATCCATCTGGCAAGTTTGCTTCCTTTGAATTCTTGTTTAGACTGAAAAGGAGGAATGTGAGAATTTTAATTTGAAAATTTAATTTGAACTTAAGAGCTAGCAGAATCGAACGCAAGGACTACGTACTCCACACAGGGCCTGTGCGAAAATGATAGCTCTCAAGCTTGTCTCAAGTATGGCGTGCCGTTCGTTTCATAATTATTTTTCTCCGTCATGACGTGGTTATCTACCGTGATGTGTTTGTGATAACGCAGTGCGAATGTCCGCCTTAATAAAGTTCTATACTACCGTAATATATTTACTCAGGTCACCGTATTAAATTCACTCTACCTTGATCAAGTTTTACACTACCGTGATAATATTCACTCTACCTTGATCAAGTCTTCATCAAGTCTGCGCCTCGTGTTTCTCTACGACTTCTCTCTTGCTCTACAGCTCCCATCACGATTATTACAGTATAGTTACTCAACGGTGATCAACGGTGACCAAACAAGTAAACGAGTAAACCACATGCAGAGCGGCTTGCAGTCGACCGGTTAGAAAATAATAATTTCGATTCGTTGTGACACTGAAGTATCACGTTTTATTCTTTAAAAAAACGTCAAACAAGGGGAAACTATTGATCTTTTTACCTATTTTACTACCAACTTGCTATTTCTCATAACATTTACTTACAGGTTATTGATTCCTCTTTATCTCTAACCACCGAATTTCTGAACACATAAATACTCAAGACTGATGTGAGATCGAGTTCTCTTGCTGTTACACAGGTGGGACGTCTATGTTTGAGTTTTATACGTTCCTTCAGTTCCGAACGTAATTTATACTCAGGCTAAACGTCATTGAAATAATGAAACCGATCTCAGAAATCAATAATCACCAAAGGATGTCAAACTGTTTCTGATAACTGAATTCCGCACCGTCTCTCCACCTGTCAAGGAATTAAACACGCTAAATTCCAGTTTTATATGTGAGCCGAGTTAGTATTCTCTTATTTTGTTTGTTCCAAATCAGTATTGCTTGAGAATTGTTTGCTTATCACTAAACATGTCAAACAGCTCAAGGCAGCTGCCAGCTATTATGTTTTACATCCCTTCATCGTTAGTCAAAGTTTACCGAAGACCGATTGCCAGCTGTGAGGCATCAAAGGCCATTATTGGTTCATGCTCGACTTAATTATTTATTATTATTTTTTGTGTGTGTGTTACTATATAGACCCGTGAATGTATATATAATTGAATAAATAAGAAACTGGTAATGATTAAACATTGCCCGCTTGACAACGAAGTGGCCCAGGCATTTTATGATTTCAACTAAAACAAATTGCAATAGAAACCTTCTTTGTATATTATAGGCACACATGAATGCTTCTAGAATAGACTTTTTAAAAATGGTTAGCATGGAAACTTATAATCTGTTCATTCATCCAGAAGGTCTAGAAGTTCAGGTCAGACAACTGATTAGCATAAACAAGGATTTCTAATCAGTTTTCGTCAGCACTCGCGGCATTTTCAGGCTTGCTTGAAGCAAATCATAACGATTAGCTGTCAAACTATATCTAATAGCTTCCGCTCATCAAGCCATGAAGTGTACGCTGTTGTCCGACTGTATCAATAGGCTGCCAATATTTATAGTGCGTAAAATTTGCTCTTTACACTAATATAAATCGGGTGTAGATATAATGCGGACGCGGACGCCGGACGGCGGACCAGGGTCAAAAAACGAAATACGCTAAAAAAATATTCAATTATAAGAAATTTTAGAATATAAGAAATGTTTAGAATGTATATCCTGGTTAACAGCGGGACTAAAGTTAAAGATGGAGTTGGTATTGCGGTTTACTAGTTTCCGGTTGCACCAAAATGATCTAATAATTTGTTACTTGAACACAACATTCGAATACAAATGGAATTGGATAAAATAATCCCTAAAACAAAGTATATACAGTAGTCAGTATCTCGTGGCATCTTGCAATTTACCGCGCAATCTGTGATTTTACCTTCGCTTCGTCAAAACAAACAGCTCTCGAAGATTATCGACTTAAAAATGAAATTGTTTGCTATTCTAGTTAATTTTGCCGTTCATGACCCGAACTCTGGTTTAGTTGCCACGTAATTGCAAAAGAATTAATTTATGATTCCATACAATATTTTGTTAACCTGCGCTAACCCCCGCACTGCATGACAACCTTTTTTTTCAGTAAATCGGTTATTGAGTATTCGGGGTATCAATGTAGCAAGTAATTGGCCAGGCAGAGGTCTCTTTAAAAGCATCTCTTTAAAAGAGAGCTCTGTCTGGGCTCCATTCATGCCTTATACTGAATACTGTAGTTAAAAATTTAATTTCCGATTGTTTTTCTGATAAAAAAAATAAAATAAAAAAAAATAAAATAAAATAAAAATAAAAATAAAAATTTAAAACATTAAAATGTTGATCTTTATGTTGGTTTAGTTAGATCTCCATGCTTTGTGTTGCTTTCAGTATCTGTGGTTTAGTTAGGAAGCAGGTACTGAAAGCCTGCTAGCTGTCAATCCATTAATTGACCTAAGGATTCTACTAATCCCTGATTAATCCAGACTTCAAATGTCTCCTCTTTTTATTCGTGGTCACTGAACGGAATTTTAAAAATGTCTATTCCGTTAAAAGCTTGCGATTCAGCTGATAATTCCGCAATTTGAAAGCAATTAATCCCTATCCTTTACGTACGAGAGAATACTTATTTCGAATGAATAGTGTATTTTTTTAGAGATACGTATTTTTTCAAAGATTATTTTATTCGTCTTATTGCTTGTCAGCCAATATAACTGGTTCATCGACACTAGTGAGAATGTTTAAGCATGAGTGCATTCTAGCACGTTTTAGAAATGAATGTTTGTTTGCTCGATCCGAATATACCAAATCGTCAACCTGACATTGTCCAACATACTCAAGTATCTTTGTATGCTGACGATACAGTCTTGTATTATTTCTCCTCTTCAGTTGCTGATATTGAAGATAAACTAAACGACGATCTCAAAATAGTTGGCGATTGGCTCAAACTCAACCGCTTAACATTGAACACATCTAAAACTAAAGCTATGCTGTTTGGAAGTAGGAGGAAAACAAACAAAATATCAAGCATATCCATCGAAGTACACTCGAAGAAGGTTGAAAGAGTGGATGAGTTCAAGTATCTTGGTGTGGTGTTTTCAGGTAATATGTCTTGGTCAGCCCACATTGAATATCAGTTGACCAAAATCAACAAACGCCTTGGTCTACTGAAGCGAATCAAATATCTCCTACCAAAGTTTGCTAGACTGTTGTTCTTCAACAGCTTAGTTTTACCACTCTTTGATTATGGGGACATTGTGTGGGGAGATAAAGACAACATCACGCTGATGCAATCACTTCAAATCCTGCACAACAAAGCTGCCAAGATCATACTGGATCGACCTCTCCAGTCCTCGGCATCTGACGCACGAAGGGAACTCCATTGGAAAGAGCTTACTCAACGTAGACGCTATCACCGATGTTTGCATATTTTCAAATGTAAGAACAATCTCCTATCCTCGAATCTCAAATTCAACAAAATGAATGAGCATGGACATAACACTAGGCGCGGAAATGAATTTCGCCTGCCAATCATTAAAACAAATTGGGGGAGGCAAAGGCTATCCTATCAAGCCATAAAAGAATGGAACAACCTTAGTGTCGATCTTAAACAATGCTCAAAAATTTCTCAATTTAAGTCTATCTTTTCTGAATGAACTCTTTGAAGTATGTTATTTGAATTTTACGTTTTTTGCATAATTGTAATTTTTCTCATAATATTTTTGTATCGATAATTTGCTTTTAAATCTACTTTTTAACTCCATTATATGACGCATAAAAATTAATTTTACAGGACCTTCTTGAAAATCACTAAAATGAAGGAGCATCCTGTTAAAATATCATTATAAATAAAATAAATAAAACCTTGCTAAGTTGTTTTAGGGCTTTTCACTATAGCTAACAGGTATGGCGTATATTTCGTACAAAAAGCACTACAAATATGTGACGTTATTTGGCGGCAAGTATAGAAAAATATACATCATAATTCATATTGCAAAACTACGATAGCCACTGTGCAACCCGTATGGTATTATTGGAGAAAATCCACTTTGAAATTACTATAAATTTCCTCGTAACCGGGGAAAAAACATGTGCAATAAAAGTGCACTCAAGCTATGAGCGTGTTTTGCCAAAGGTCAAAATAAGGGACTTTCCCTTTTCTGAGCTTTTGTTTACACTAGTAATTCGTGTATCCCAACACGCTTTCCTATAATTCAAGAACCTTTTTAATTAGTAAGATATTGAATGTTCATTTTCGCCAAAAATACCAAACATTTTGTTATTCTTTTGCAAGACGACAAGATATAAATAAAGCCGAGAACTACCCTTACGTCTCAAAAACTCCATTGGTAATTTGTAAAGTTTGAAAGTCAAATTACATAAATTTGCAATCAGCAGAGAATACTTAGACCACATAGGCAGACGTTTACGGCCATTTCCTTCTTATCCTACATGTGATGCCCCAATAAATCATCGAGGAAGAACTAAAAACAAGCGACCAATATTTAAGTGCGCTTTACGATATAACACAAACAAAGTATACATTTGAAAGCCGAATAAACATAGCTTTTGACATCTGAAAACGTATTGCAGTTCACGATATTAGCTTTGAAGCGAAATCTGACCATTCCTCAGTAAAAGAGTACGTTAACGGACACATAATTTAAGTTATGTTTGCGAAAAATGCATTAACCTTCTTAAAAAGATTATACGCTCAAAAGTTGTTTCAGTTTTGAAATATATTTTAATTTATCATTCAAAGGTAGAAAAAAAAATATTGCAGTTTTCTATTAAATCATTTAATGAGTTTCCCATTGCCAAATTTTATGGGGCTTTGTGAAATCAAATGTTTAGTAAAATCAAAATGAACAACTTGGTTCTGGCACGTGGTCCTGGCAAAGAATGATTTATGGATTTTGAGATCACAAGGTAAATAGTTAACTTTATTAAAAAGCGATCTCTTGCTTTTTATCCTCATCCGAGTTGCTGTTTTGAGCAATTATTTTGTGATATTGGATTCAAGAAAAATTCATATACAATGCATTTTTCTATAGAACCAGAGTTGTCATAGCGGCCGGGTAGTCGCATGTAAAATGTTCAAAAAACATATTAACCTCCTACGCAGACCGTCTGCGTAGGAGGCTTCAATTCTAATTCTGTTCGAGTATGTCAGACCAAGACAATGACCCAATTAATGTCAGTTTGACTTTCGTTGAACGCAAGACTTACGTTGCTTTTGGTAATTTAACACTTGCGACATTCAAAAAGTGCAGCAAATACAGACTATTAAACTGAATAATCCTAGTATAGATCCCACACAATCGAAATTGTCAAACCTAGACATTTGAGTTTATAAAATTTGAATTTAAATTGTGACATATCAAAACATCAAATGTCGTAAATGACAGCTAGTGAAAACTTATCTTTGATATTTCATAGTTATTGTCCTAGGGTATAAATTAATACCTTCGTTTCCTAATATATTGTGCAGATAATCTTAAAAGATAATCGTTGAATATAAGTGCTAAGATTTGCCATATATAGTACATACCGTCAGTCTTGACTTTAAGTGAGCACATTAGGGAAGGTACGTTTATTATCAGGGGGGGAAGGCTGGAGAATTCAAAGTAATTTTTCCAAAAAAACGTTTGACCCTCCCCAGCGATTCCAAAACTAAACTCATGACCCTCCCCATCCAGTATACTTAGAATACCCATGGCCCTCCCCCCATGGTCACACTCAGGTTTGATACACATATGAATTTTTCTCTCGGCCGTTTATTAAATTTATGCAAAAATCTTTTGAATTTTATATGTCATTGAAGTAGTATTTGATTGAGAACGAATACAACACATATTAAAACTATGTCGAACGGTAATTCACAACTATTGAGTCTGAGCGCATGTTATTGTGTTTAAACTTATATAAAATTCATACTTTACTGCAGTTGACTTTCTCAGACATTCCCACGACTAGTATCAACCAAGATCTTATGCTGCAATACCACCATACTTCAGAAACTAACAAGTCCTCAGTACCTGGCCACGGCTATTTTGCTAAACTTGAGTCGTTTGAAAATAACCACTGTGAAAAGGGAGAACTCTACATGGAGTACAGAAAAATGGCCTGCAAAGAAAAGGTTGGTGAGCTCTGTGACTTCTGTAAAGAGAATGACTTTGTAAGCTCTGAAGCCAAACCAACGCCGTGACCATATCCTGACTACAAGAGACTCCCTGAATTCCACTACCTTCCAATATCACAGACTCCAACAAATGGTCGTACACCAGATGATTTTCAGCCAAGAGCACAAATCAAAAGAATGTTTGAAAAAGAGCTAAATCCCGGAGATAGTGCGGCAATTGAGAAGTTTTCAAATGACTACATTGTTTCCGAAAAGCTAGTAGCCGAATATATTGAGCACTTATCCCAGATTAAAATTCGAAAAGAGAAAAAGAAAGCAAAAAACTGACCGTCAAAGAATACAGCGAAAACAGCAGGAGTACAACGACATTGACTGGGATTATCTTTATAATTCTGACAGTTTAGCAACACTTAGAGTAAGCGAGCTTGATTTGTATTTGCATTACCACAAGATGACCTTCAAAGGAGTCAAAAAACAAAAAATTGCTGTGGTAAAAGCCCATATAGGCAGCAAGATCCTTGCTTCCATTGTGCAGGATACGGAGCTGGATAAGCGAGTCAACACGCCTCCAACATCATCAGACTCGGAGAGTGACATTATCGAACAAAGAATTGGTTCTGATTGTTCTACTTTGAGTGAAGCAAGTGACTCCTCAGCTGGCAGTTCCTGTCATGAAGTAACAGAGGCCCCACCTGATGCTACCTCCTCACGCTATGGACGCAAAAGAACCAGAGTCATGCGGGACAACTTTGTCTCGTGGGCTCAAATTGACATGTGACTAATAAACTCGTAGATAGATCGATACATATCAAATACACTAAACATATTGAAATTACAATTTTTTATCAAGGTTGAGATAATATATTGTTTCATACTTAAAATAAAAGAACAAAAATGTGATCAAAATTAAAATGAGGAACTTAAAAGGATAGCCCTCCCCTAGAATAGCTTCAAATGAAATGTGTGGCCCTCCCCTTAAGCTTATAAATTTGACTATTGACCCTCCCCTCTGAGGCTCCAGCCCTCCCCCCCCCCCCCCCCCCCCCCCCCCGATAATAAACGTACCTTCCCTTACCAAATAGAAGGCCACTAGTATGACTCCTTTTATGCAATCCATCTAGCACGTTTGGTTTCTTTGAATTCTTGTTTACACTAACTGGGAAGAATGTGAGAATATTAATTTTAAAATTTAATTTGAAACTTAGAGCTAGCAGAATCGAACGCAAGGACTACTCCACACAGGGTCAATGCGAAAAGGATAGCTTTCAAGTGTGACTACCTGTTTCCTACTCACCATAGAGGGGATTATCAACTATGTACTCACTTAAAAAAGAAAGCTGAGTCGAGAAGCAGAGAAGAGTCGAGAAGGATTTGTTTCGTGATTGTGTGTGTGTGTGTTTCCCGTAATAAAGACACTTGAAATATGCTGAATTATTGATGGAGCAGCAATAAAGGTTAAACAATATATTATACAGACACCTGGGCTGCTGACAAAGCAGCTCAGTGCATTGAGACAGACATGTTCAGTGATACACAAATGTTTTATAGTAATTCTAGATATACATTTTACGGTATTTCTGAACTGATCACGATTATCCCAGTATAGTTACTCAACGGTGATTATATATATATTAAAATGTCAAGCAAGTAAACAAGTAAACCACATGCACAGCGCCGGCAGTCGAGAGGTTAAAAAATATTATTTCGTCATGACAAACTATCACGTTTCATCGTAAAAATAATCGTAAAAAGTGGGGAAAAATACCTAATTTACCTATTTACCAAGTTTGTTATTCCTCATAACATTTGCTTAATACTTTTTGATCCCTCCACTATCCTTAGCAAGCAGCACGTACTCAAGAATACAAAATGAAAGAAAAGTTTTCTTAACCGTTACACAGGTGTGACATATATGTCTGAGAATTCCGAACGTCATCCTGGAACATAAAAGCGCTGTCAGTAATCAATATTCAATATTTCTGATAACTTCCGAACCGTTTCTCCACCTGCCAAGCCATTTAACCCGCTAAATTTCAGTTCTATTTGTGAGTTAGTATTTTCTTATTTTGTTTGTTCGAAATATTGCTTTACGATTATTTTTGCTTATCACTAAATATATCAAACAGCTCAAGGCAGCTGCCAGTTGCCGGTACAGTTCCATTTGTACATATCTTTATCGTTAGTCAAAGTTAATTACCGAAGACCGATTGCGAATGGGGCATTAAGCCATATTGGTTTACACGTACTTGACACACGGTTTAATAATAATTTGAATGAAGAAAAAAGAAGTAACACATTTTGAAACTGTTAGTGCGACGCGTCTAACCGTGGCCACCCAGTTAATTATTTACTTGCCACTTCAGCTTCTCATGAATGAACGAATTCATTCATTTTCTTGTCAAAATTCGAACCTCTACCTCGGCGATATTGATTTAACGAGGCTAGAAAGGGTTTTTGAACTTGCATATAGACTAACAAAAATGAACCTGAAAAACTTTATATTGCTAATATATGACCGTAAGTTGACCCAGAAGACGAAAGACCATAAAATAAATAAATAAATCAACTGTTCGCCCATCCCTCCTTGAGAGACACTCAGCTGTCACTCTACTAGAATGACGTTCAACCATTATTAGTTAAACTATTTTCCTTTCGCCTGAAACAGGCTTTCAGTATTTGACTTGGGTCATGATCGTTCAATCGTTTATATACAGCTCTTAAAAGAGTCTTCATAGGTTGGCCTTTTCTTTTCCTTTTCACTTCTGTAAACGTTAATTTCTTAATGTATCTTATATTTGATGAGCGTACTATGTGCGAGAGAATAAAAAGAAAAATATGACGTAACACGTTGCTATAACAACGATAGAACACTTAAAATGTATGCAATTTTTTTCATTTAAAAAATCATAACTCAAATACCGAACGGTGAAAATCGTTTAAAATTGGCATGTTTGAACTTCATCATCCAATCTTTGATTAGACCGAAAAAGAAAAAAATTATATAAGGAGAAATTCTCAAAATTCAATGAAGTTTATTAAAGAATTTGTTTTTTATTTTTTCTTAGCACTTACGAACCATTGTAAATATAATAATTTGGCGGCCACGGTTAGGCGCGTTCGGTCGCACTGTTAGTCATTAAACATTGCCCGCTTGACAATGAAGTAGCCCCTGGAGGCATTTTACGATTTGACCTAAAACTAATATTGCAGCATAAGCTTTATTTGTATATTATGGTAAGGCCAGACTGCCCAGATGGATATGCTAAAAGTCTACCTTGATGAAGTACGGGAAACAGCTATAAAATAAAGTTTAGCATGGAAATTAAACTTTCATAATTAAACTTTGACTAAATCTCTCTTGTTAATGTTATATGCAACTATTTCTAAGGCAGTATATAATAACATTCACATAATTATATATTTACAATCATATGACTGGCTTTGATTTTTCGTCTCGGCATTTACTCATTCATACACGTGCATTGAATCTAGATATCCGAAGTAAGGTATGTAGCTGAGCGCATATATATAGCACTGCGCACACTTTTTTCAAATGCATGCCCTTTTACTTTTATATTTGGCAATTTATGGTATCTCTGAATCATGACTATTTAAGTATAGTAACTAAAAGATAACATTTGAATGGCAAGCAACAAGTAAACCCATCAGCACAACCAATCGACCAGTTAAAACAATAGTTAATTTTGTCACATCAAATGGGGAAAAAAGCTATTGATTTCTTTACCCATTTACTAAAGTCTGTAATTTCACATACCATTTACTTACTGGTTCAGTTGTTCCCTCTTTCTCCTTAGAAGACAGATAGCTTTACAGCCTTGACTATTTACATATACATATTGAAGGCAGAAGGTTCAGGTACAATGACAGCTGATTAGAATAAATATGAATTGCTAATCAGTTTTCGTCGACACTCGGCATGTCCAGGCTTGCCTAAACTAATTTATTCAGACCTGAATTGCAACCAATCCGGAAACGCCGCCAAGCTTGTGCGGGATCTAGCACGTGCATTTACGCATGATAGATTTTATTCTAATCACTGATTCTACCAGTGGCTGTGGGCTCCCTGTGCGAAATCATAGGAAGAAACCTTTATCTTTAATTGGCGTCTAGCCAGGTTAAGAAATTATCACAAGGATTATTCGTCACACGAGGAGGTAAATGCTCTTTTGAGCTCTAACATCAACACTATACAAGATCATCAGCTCCAATGGTAAGAAAAAATGATGTAAACGAAAACGAAAGTATTATAGAGAATAGGGTCGATACTTCCGCTTAGCTTTGTAAGTGTTTTGAGAATCGACAAGAAAAACTTGCTAGCTATTTGAAAACAAACAGCATCATGACTGCTAGTTGCAATTGACTTTCGTGTAATGTAATTAACTAGCGTAAATGGAAGTACAAATCTTAATCTTATTCTTGAGTAACATTGGCGTCGAATCGCTCTTAAGATAAACATTAATATATATTTGGAGAACAATAATTCTGTAATGCAAACTCGTGATAATGACTAAATAGATGCCTTATTAATGATAAAATCACTCACGATTATATAATGGTGTTTTGATTGCTAAAGTGATAAAAAAAAAACATAAATTATCGAAAGCCTTATTACGTGAAAATCTTTTAACTTGATGAAAACGAACACGAAAGTAGTATAGAGAATGAGGATGATATTTCCGCTTTATAAGTGTCTGGAGATCGACTCCACAAGGAAAACTTGCGAGCTGGAACACACGACAACTTTTAAACTGCAAGTACTAGTTGACTTCCGTGTAATGCCTTAAGCATAAAATAAGTTTAACGTACAATATTGCTATTCTTCTGTAATATTTGCGTCAAATCGCTCTTAAATGACACTAATATATATTTGGACAACCATATGTCTGTAATAATGCCAAAATCTTAATCATCACTAAAATATATGCTTTGTTAATGATCAAATCAATCGCAATCAATAGTGTGAAAATAATCATAAATTAGTACTAACTGTGAAATATTTAATATTCGTATGTGTTTTTGGCTTCCAAACACTTTCTGTTCCAGTCATGTTGTGGTAAGCTGTCTGAATACCTTCTGTGTCAAAACGTTCTGAGTCAGTCATGTAGTAGTGAACTGCCTCAATACCTTCTGTGTCAAAACTTCTGTGTCAGTCATGTTGTAGTGAACTGCCTCAAGACTTTCTGTATCAAAACTTTCTGAGTCAGTCATGTTGTAGTGAACTGCCTCAATACCTTCTGTGTCAAAACTTTCTGTGTCAGTCATGTTGTAGTGAACTGCCTTAAAACGTTTTGTGTCAGTAATGTTGTAGTGAACTACCTCAATACCGTCTGTTCCAGTCATGTTGTAGTGAACTGCCTCAATACCTTCTGTTCCAGTCATGTTGTAGTGAACTGCCTCAAACCCTTATGTGTCTGTCATGTTGTAGTGAACTACCACAATACCTTCTGTGTCAGTCATGTTGTAGTGAACTGCCTCAAAACCTTCTGAGTCAGTCATGTTGTAGTGAACTGCCTCAAAACATTCTGTGTGAGTCATAATGTACTGAACTCCCTCAAACCCTTTTGTCTCTGTAAAAATGTAGTGAACTACCTCAATACCTTCTGTTTCAAACATGTTGTAGTGAACTGCCTCAATACCTTGTGAGTCAGTTATGTTGTAGTGAACTGCCTCAAAACATTCTGTGTGAGTCATAATGTACTGAACTGCCTCAAACCCTTTTGTCTCTGTCATATTGCAGTGAACTACCTCAATACCTTCTGTTTCAAACATGTTGTAGTGAACTGCCTCAATACCTTCTGAGTCAGTCATGTTCTACTGAACTGCCTCAAACCCTTTTGTGTCAATCATGTTGCAGTGAACTGCCTCAAAACCTTTTGTGTCAGTCATGTTGTAGTAAACTGCCTCAAAACCTTCTCTGTCAGTTATGTTGTAGTGAACTATCTCAAAACTTTCTGAATCAGTCATGTTGTAGTGAACTGCCTTAAAACCTTTTGTGTCAGTAATGTTGTAGTGAACTACCTCAATACCGTCTGTTCCAGTCATGCTGTAGTGAACTGCCTCAACACCTTCTGTGTCAGTCATGTTGTACTGAAATACCTCAAAACCTTTTGTGTCAGTCATGTTGTACTGAACTGCCTCAACACCTTCTGTGTCAGTCATGTTGTAGTGAACTGCCTCAAAACCTTCTGAGTCAGTCATGTTGTAGTGAACTGCCTCAAAACATTCTGTGTGAGTCATAATGTACTGAACTCCCTCAAACCCTTTTGTCTCTGTAAAAATGTAGTGAACTACCTCAATACCTTCTGTTTCAAACATGTTGTAGTGAACTGCCTCAATACCTTGTGAGTCAGTTATGTTGTAGTGAACTGCCTCAAAACATTCTGTGTGAGTCATAATGTACTGAACTGCCTCAAACCCTTTTGTCTCTGTCATATTGCAGTGAACTACCTCAATACCTTCTGTTTCAAACATGTTGTAGTGAACTGCCTCAATACCTTCTGAGTCAGTCATGTTCTACTGAACTGCCTCAAACCCTTTTGTGTCAATCATGTTGCAGTGAACTGCCTCAAAACCTTTTGTGTCAGTCATGTTGTAGTAAACTGCCTCAAAACCTTCTCTGTCAGTTATGTTGTAGTGAACTGCCTCAAAACTTTCTGAATCAGTCATGTTGTAGTGAACTGCCTTAAAACCTTTTGTGTCAGTAATGTTGTAGTGAACTACCTCAATACCGTCTGTTCCAGTCATGCTGTAGTGAACTGCCTCAACACCTTCTGTGTCAGTCATGTTGTACTGAAATACCTCAAAACCTTTTGTGTCAGTCATGTTGTACTGAACTGCCTCAACACCTTCTGTGTCAGTCATGTTGTAGTGAACTGCCTCAAAACCTTCTGAGTCAGTCATGTTGTAGTGAACTGCCTCAAAACATTCTGTGTGAGTCATAATGTACTGAACTCCCTCAAACCCTTTTGTCTCTGTAAAAATGTAGTGAACTACCTCAATACCTTCTGTTTCAAACATGTTGTAGTGAACTGCCTCAATACCTTGTGAGTCAGTTATGTTGTAGTGAACTGCCTCAAAACATTCTGTGTGAGTCATAATGTACTGAACTGCCTCAAACCCTTTTGTCTCTGTCATATTGCAGTGAACTACCTCAATACCTTCTGTTTCAAACATGTTGTAGTGAACTGCCTCAATACCTTCTGAGTCAGTCATGTTCTACTAAACTGCCTCAAACCCTTTTGTGTCAATCATGTTGCAGTGAACTGCCTCAAAACCTTTTGTGTCAGTCATGTTGTAGTAAACTGCCTCAAAACCTTCTCTGTCAGTTATGTTGTAGTGAACTGCCTCAAAACTTTCTGAATCAGTCATGTTGTAGTGAACTGCCTTAAAACCTTTTGTGTCAGTCATGTTCTAACGAACTGCCTCAACACCTTCTGTTCCACTCATGTTGTACTGAAATACCTCAAAACCTTTTGTGTCAGTCATATTGTAGTGAACTGCTTCAATACCTTCTGCATGTATCAACCATGTTGTAGTGAACTGCCTCAAAACCTTGTGTGTCAGTCATGTTGTAGTGAACTACCTCAATACCTTCTCTGTCAATCATGTTGTAGTGAACTGCCTCAAAACCTTCTGTTCCAGTCATGTTTTAGTGAACTGCATAAAATTCTTTTGTGTCAGTCATGTTGTAGTGAACTGCCTCAAAACCTTTTGTGTCAGTCATGTTGTAGTGAACTACCTCAATACCGTCTGTTCCAGTCATGTTGTAGTGAACTGCTTTAAAACCTTCTGAGTCAGTCATGTTGTAGTGAACTGCCTCAATACCTTCTGTTCGAGTCATGTTGTAGTGAACTGCCTCAAAACATTTTGTGTCAGTCATGTTGTAGTGATTTATCTCAATAACGTCTGTTCCAGTCATGTCGTAGTGAACTGCCTCAAAACCTTCTGTTCCAGTCATGTTGTAGTGAACTGCCTCAAACCCTTTTGTGTCTGTCATGTTGTAGTGAACTACCACAATACCTTCTGTGTCAGTCATGTTGTAGTGAACTGCCTCATTACCTTCTGTTCCAGTCATATTGTAGTGAACTGCCTCATACCCTTTTGTGTCTGTCATGTTGTAGTGAACTACCACAATACCTTCTGTGTCAGTCATGTTGTAGTGAACTGCCTCAAAACCTTCTGAGTCAGTCATGTTGTAGTGAACTGCCTCAAAACATTCTGTGTGAGTCATAATGTACTGAACTGCCTCAAACCCTTTTGTCTCTGTAATATTGTAGTGAACTACCTCAATACCTTCTGTTTCAAACATGTTGTAGTGAACTGCCTCAATACCTTCTGAGTCAGTCATGTTCTACTGAACTACCTCAATACCTTCTGTTTCAGTCATGTTGTAGTGAACTGCCTCAATACCTTCTGTTCAAGTCATGTTGTAGTGAACTGCCTCAAACCCTTTTGTGTCTGTCATGTTGTAGTGAACTACCACAATACCTTCTGAGTCAGTCATGTTGTAGTGAACTGCCTCAATACCTTCTGTTCGAGTCATGTTGTAGTGAACTGCCTCAAACCCTTTTGTCTCTGTAATATTGTAGTGAACTACCTCAATACCTTCTGTTTCAAACATGTTGTAGTGAACTGCCTTAATACCTTCTGTTCCACTCATGTTGTAGTGAACTGCCTCAAAACCTTTTGTGTCAGTCATGTTGTAGTGAACTGCTTCAATACCTTCTGTAACAATCATGTTGTAGTGAACTGCCTCAAAACCTTTTGTGTCAATCATGTTGTAGTAAACTTCCTCAAAACCTTCTGTGTCAGTCATGTTGCCGTGAACTACCTCAATATCTTCTGTTCTAGTCATGTTTTAGTGAACTGCCTTAAAACCTTCTGAGTCAGTCATCTTGTAGTGAACTGCCTCAACACCTTCTGTGTCAGTCATGTTGTACTGAAATACCTCAAAACCTTTTGTGTAAGTCATGTTGTAGTGAACTGCCTCAATACCTTCTGTTCCACTCATGTTTTAGTGAACTGCCTCAATACTTTCTGTATCAATCTTATTGTAGTGAACTGCCTCAAAACCTTCTGTGTAAGTCATGTTCTAGTGAACTGCCTCAAAACCTTCTGTGTCAATCATGTTGTAGTGAATTCCCTCAATACCTTCTGTTCCAGTCATGTTGTAGTGAACTGCCTCAAAACCTTCTGAAGCAGTCATGTTGTAGTAAACTGCCTCAAAACCTTTTGTGTCAAACATGTTGTAGTGAGCTGCCTCAAAACCTTCTGTGTCAATCATGTTGTAGTGAACTGTCTCAATACCTTCTCTTCCAGTCATGTTGTAGTGAACTGCCTCAAAACCTTCCGTGCCATTTATATCTTCAAGTACCTGGCATGCTGTAGATTGACTCATTTCTTGCTGAGTCAGTTATACTGTAATAAACTGTTACAACTAAATCTGTGGAATAGCATTTGCATATCCGCTTTGGAAATATTTTATCAAATTCTACAAATTAAAAAAAATAATGACAATGCCAAAACTAGCAATTTTTCTTTCAAGTTATTTTTTGTTGTTGTTGATCTCTTTTTTCTTTTTTGTGATTGACAAGCACCTTCATACTTGATTAAGCGAATCTTTTTGATTGACATTTTCTTTATCATTACAGACTCTGACTTCATATGTAACTTTTGGATAGCACGAAAAGGCAACATTCGACATGAAGGCTGCATGCATTCATCGCAAAACGTTATAGTGTTTGGAAGCTGTTGTGAAACTTCTTTTCTAACTGCTCGTAATGGAAGAAAAAGACAAAGATTTGATGAGAAAGATGCATGTTAAGCTGGTTCGAGAACTTGATACAACAGGCCTGCTTTTGGATTATCTTTATCAAGAAAAGGTACTAACTGATGAAGATGTCGAGAAAATAAAAGCAAAGAAAACATCAAAGAAGAAAGCTGAGAAACTACTTAAGATACTCAAGAAAAGAAGACGTGGCCTTAAAATGTTAATCAAAGCATTAATTCTTACAGAGGTCCAAGATTTCCTGGGCTTTGAAATCCTCGAAAAGACCACTTGGAGCGAAGAAGGTGAGACTACTGCTATGATTTAATTAATTAATTTATAATCCAGTACTTGATGATGATGATGATGATGATTATGATGGTGATGATGGTGGTGGTGTTGATGGTGATGATGATGGTGATAAAAAAAAAGATAGCTACACATCTGCGGTTGCATATGTCGTTATGCTTATGTGTGAACTAGGCTTATTGTGTATATTTTGCACAGTAGTATCGTATTATGTTTTTATTCAACGAATAACGTTTTTAGAATTATATTGTACTTTTAATCATTATTTTTTATCATCAGTTGATAAAAGGTTATAGAAAGAATAATTAACGATTAGACCCGCAGCCCTCATGGGCTAACGATTATTTTAGTATATAATTATTTTAGTATATAAACCTACTAATTGGTCAAATATATCATTATTTTTTGCCATTAAATAATTGTTTTTGCAATTGCTTCAAGTTTCGAAACCGGCCTTTTTCGCTATCAGTTTTCTATCACTAATCATAGTTAATAATATTAACTATGCACAAATAGACCACTAGTAGCTCAGCCAATCAGAGCGCAGTATTAATGATAGACCATTAGTAGGTTTATATATAATAAAGTATTTCTGTGATTTGTATGCTTTAAGAGAAAAAATCACTTGAGCAGAAATTAGATGGCAAATTAGATGAACAACAAAAAATGAAGTCAGAACTGGCAGCTGCGAAACGCGAAATACAGCAACTACAATCAAGATGTCTAAAATATGAAAGGAGATTCAAAGAAGAAAACAAGAAATCTCGAGGGCCTTCAATTTCCAGCGCTTTTCGAAAATTCTTCAGGCGATCTCATAGAAATTTAAAGCAAGACAAAGCAATTAATACTGAGGATAAAAAAATTACATCTAAAAATGGTAAGTCCAACCCCCCCTCCCCCCCCCCCCCCCCTCACCCACCTCGGTTATAAGACCACCATATGGTATCGTGCGTGTGATAAATTGTAAACAAATTAAACAGACGTATAAAATACGAGCAATACTAAAAGCTAGTTTCAAAATGCACGTGCAACACTAACGGTCTTTATATACTGAAGAAGGTGTGAGACCAGAACGAAACATCTGTATAATTTGGTTGCAATTTAAGCCAGCGTCTACTAGTCAATCAAAAATATCATGAATCCTGGCTGAAACTTTTTCAGTTATATTGTATACTCGAGTAGAAATTTGAAATACTCGAGAATATATGTTAAAATATTTTCGATGGCGTTTTGAAGGGACCATTTGTCTATAAAATGACTATTGTGCAAGACAGAGGCTCGCTCGGTATTATTGCGCTACTTTTTAAATTTTGTCGAAGAGTAATCTATCCCAAAGAAAAAAAGTGCTTTAAGAGAGTTTATTTAGTACCAGTATCGGTAAACCGATCTATAAAAAAAAGTAATGTGTTACGATAGTAATCTGCTTATATTTCCCTAGGATCAACGTGTTTGCAGGACGACGTCATAGCCCAATCGACACGCCCATGGTTAGACATTATTGACGATCCATTTGAAGCGCCAAGGGTCCCAGAAAGAACTAATTCAGCATCAGGTAAAGAATGACATATCAACAACATCATCGACATTATCATCATCATCACCATGATGATGATGATGATGATAATGATGATGATGATGATGATGATGATGATGATGATGATGATGATGATGATGATGATGATCATCATCATCATCATCATCATCATCATCATCATCATCATCATCACCATCATCATCATCATCATCACCATCATCACCATCATCATCATCATCATCATCAACATCATCATGAGGGCAAAAATTGTTGCATCATTAGTGCTGATTTGATAAGATATAATAAAGTTTAAAAATTTATAAAAAAAATTGTCATCACTGCTCAAGCATATTAAGGGCTGGGTCCATACTAATAGGATACTTTGATAGCTATTCCTCAAAGGAAAGATCGAATAATGAATTAAGGTGCTCATTTTTTTGTATATTCGTTCTGTAACGGGTTCCCTGTCAGGTAGGTCAAAAAAAAAATTTGGAGGCTACCTGTAACCTACGTGTGCACATGCGCATATCGTGATGTTAGATGATAACCAGCGCGAGATCGAAAGTCCGACATCGAACGACTGATAACTTTTTCTCATATAAATAATATTCTCATCACATCATAAAAGAGAGTGAGTGAAGATAGAGAGCTTAATGAATAATAAACCATTAATTTTCAACAAAATTAAGTAATATGTACGATATGAGTGGCCGTGTTGTATCAGATATACAACAACGAGCCGAAGGCGAGTGATTGTATATGTGATACAACACGGAAACGAATATTGTATATTACTTATGAAACGTCTAGGTGTATACTTTAATGTTCTACTAAAAATTTAAAGACAAAATTGAATTTGGCTGAGAAAATTGGAGTTCAAGTTTTTGCAAATCAGGACGATTTTGTATCAGATATGCAACCTTCTCCACGGACAATGATTTCTATTGTGTTTACCTCATTAATTATTCATGAGTTTTCTAATAGCTTTTATCGTATACCCGCTGCAGTAAACCACCCAACAAAAATAAAAGCTTTGTTATCAAGATACTTATTAATTTCATTTATATTTACTTAGGGTCAAGAATATCCCCACACTTAAGTTCAATTTGGGATCATTCATTTGGTCTTGCCGATCATACAAGAATAAGTAATACACGATTACAAAGAGCTAATTCAGTACCAGGTAAAAGCTGATTTTTTATCATCATTTAGTATTGTCAGCCCAAGCACATGGTGATTGCAAAGGTAATCATGATAATGTTAATGATTATTTTCTCTTAATTGATATCATTAAGTGCCATGGAAAAGGGAAGACAGAAGACCAGGCTCTCACACCGACTCTCACACTGACTCTCGCAAGGGCTCTCGCACTGGCTCAATAGTTAGTTCAGCTAGCTTCATAATTAGAAATGCCTTAGGAAGTGTCCGGAAGAATCGAGAGAGTGATAGATATTCAAATCTAAGTGAGGATAACTCTATGTAATAGATACAATATAAATGGCAATGTTGTATGGGATATACAATCACAAGCCAGAGGCGAGTGATAGTATACCCCATACAACATTGTCACGAATATTGTATCTTTCTTATCATATTCATTCTTAATGAATACTGATTTCTGAAGAATAGATTTTAAAAGCAGTGTTATTTAAAGGGGCACTTGGATGAAAATCGATGAAAATTGGAAATGCCTTGAAACTTGGTTAAACTTATCTATATATGGCCCCAATAGTAGCCAAGCAACATATTTCCTTTACAGTCAAAATTTGCAGATAAAAATTATATATTTTTTTCAGCATCTAAATTGTGAGTAAATGACGTCATTTACTCAACCCTATTGGTTCTTTTAGTTTTTAAACCAAAATTTCTCAACCGCGAGTGGCTCCCAGGCTAAAATGTTTGCCAATCTGGTTTTCATAATCATGATTGAGTCATATTATTCTTAAATACTTGAACTATTCGGACTTTCAAAATATGGGGCGTTTTCATCCAAGTGTCCCTTTAAGAAAAGCAGTGTTATGTTTCTAAGGAGCATGCGTACAATGTTTTCTGATGTCACGCATTGTTTGGTACGGGCATTCCACATCGAATATTGTGTTTAGGTTAACAAAGCAAGGTTGCAGGGTTATTGATCTAGCTGGTGGGACTGGCTTTTGAAAAGGCTCTGGGAATACATCCTCCTTAACCTGGACCTACAGGCTGATTAGTATTCTATATCGGACTTACAGAATACTAATTAGGCTAGTTAGTTTTCAGTAAATCCAATACAGATTACTAATTAGCTGAGCTGTACGGGGTTTACAGTGTTCTCATGTGACCCCAGTATCGCGATTTCATTGGGTCTAATGAATTAGTAATGAAGTATTATTTGAACCGTAAGCGTGGCAAAGTTCCAATAGCAGCTTTGCACCATCACGATGGCAGTCATGACAGGAGCACTTGAATTTGGTCTAATCTGTTTACACAAGAAAGAACTCAGTTCCTGAGTGTCTCCTATCATAGCTTCCATCACGCGGTGTCAAGCCTCTATTGATTACATATGCATGCTCATCTGAAATGTTAGAATGTCGGGAAGTAAAAGGGGATACATAGTGAATTGGAAAAACAAACAATTACCAACGCAAATGCCATAATTAGGTGAACGCATTGTATTTGATGGGTCAAACTAAGGGCTTACCTTGGGAAGATCCCCTTATTTATCAAGTCAGGGGGAGTTTCTTTTGATCGTTCTTCAGATTCCTCTCTGAAATGTATGCCACCCACCATTTCCCTGATACACTTACATAGACATACCTGTTGTCTTGCTTTCACGCTATTTCATGGACTTTATAATGGCATTCTATCCAATGTCCACTATGTTTCAAAAGAAAAGATGTACGGCAATATTTACTCAAATTTATTTCCTTTTGTGGTAAATTGATTCACATGTGATTTCTAGGAAAGTTCAAACGCGCTTAAACTCATGTAAAGTTACAGCTTTGGGGTTGAAATATCAAACCATTTTTAGTTTTTAACAGCTACTAAAAGAGCTGATTTGCATGAAATTATAGAAGAAAATGTTTGGTCTCAAAAATGTCTTGCTTTGCGCTCCCACAGCAAATTTAAAATACGAGGTGCTCTCAGCCAATCGGAATCCAGAATTTTTTGTATGTATATGATTAGCTTATAAACAAGTAAATCATCACCAACCATCATCGTAGATCGGATAGATAGGCTATGCTTTCAAATCTCATTCAGAAGGCTTCGGTTTGATCCGAGTCTGCATGTACCTTATTGCTCTCGTCCTCGATCGACAACACGAATATTCATTAGATTATATTATAGACATTACTTACACGGGATAATCCTTCATGTCAGACTTTGCATTTTAATTTTAACATTTGAATAAGTAATGTCTATATGAAGTACATAGTGTTTACCTTTTTAGAAGCAGTAAACACAATATACCTGTTTACCTCGGGCGTAAGTTTTTCCCAATTCAGACAAACACGTCATTCTATTGATGATATCATTCTTTGTTTGAGTTGTATCCATATTCATATGTCTTCTCATGTGCAACCGTTAAACAAAGAAATGATACTCTAGGGAATGACACGCAGTTTGGAATGGAAAATGTTACGCACAAGGTAGACAGCTAGGCCTATTAAAAAGCAGGTTCCCAAGCCTACTTTGAATTTTTTTTCCTTAAAGCACAAGGGGAAACTATTCTAGCAATCCCAAGACTTGAAATGTCTACTCCTTTTTACAATCAAATACCTTGAACTTTAAAAACATACGTACTACATGTAATAAACAAGAGTAAAAAGAATAACAAAAATTATCAAGATGATCCTTTATTATATTTTTTAGTGATTACATAATTCAGTTGAATAGCTCATCGATAAAACTTGCTCCTCTTTCACTGTCAAAAAATACCCATAAAACTAATAATGTTGATAAAGTGAGAGCGCGTACTTGACCGAATTCTCTTCGATGCCAGAAACGTTTCATTCCGAAATCATCTTTAGATAATTTGGTTTGGTTAGGAAAACATTGTCTTCTTGACAATAGACTGAAAGAGCAACAAATTTACAATATGATATGTTTAGAGTCCCAGGGACCGCGATAGGAAATTAATAATAATAATAATTATGTATTATTTGTATATTATACAATATTCGATAACCATTAGCATTACTAGCTTAAAATTTGGGTAAGGGCGTGGGGGACAAATCAAACGCCGAAACTTGTTGTCGATAGTTTCCCCCCTGCTAAGTGCCCTCTGTTCCCACGTCCTGTTGCTTAGTATGTGATGACCACGGTAAGATCCAGTAATTGACAGCCGTGGTGCCAATAGCTGGTATGTAAATCGACTACTGATAATATACAAATATACCTTTTCTTATCGCTGCGCAAACATTCAAAACTTTTACTACAAAATATTTCTATAATAGCAAGTACATGTCGCTACAGATTCTCAATAAACACGTTCGGAACGACACATTTGCGACGACAGTGTCGTGTGTTTTATTGAGGACGATTCTAACCGCGGGATTACGCAATGAAGGGAGGTTGGGTAAACTGGTTAAACATATGCTCATTTACAGGGTGACACGGTAGGAAATTAGGTGTGGCTTGTATCAAGGTTTGCGTTTAAAGGGGCGAAGATACAATGATTAGAGAGGAAAGAACTTAGTTTGAAAAGTGAACCGCTTTCAGCTCACTGACCATTGAGGGTACACTTATTTTTAGAGTAGATGTTCGCGCAGCGACAAAAAAAAACAAGGTATCTTGTGCTAATACTATGTTATTTTATCCTTTCAGGATAACTATTAATACAAATTGTGTTTATATATTTTTTTGTGCGAATGAAGAAAATCATAATCATACTGGATATAATGTTTATAATGAAAAAAATGTTGTGCGGTAAAATTATTAACCAGCTGAAGCTTCATGGACATTGTATTCAACTCGGTTCAGTTACATGACTTTAAGGAAGATGAGAAATTACATTTGAAAATCCAATAAAAAGGGGGGGGGGGGGGAGAAAGAAATAAAGAAAGGGAAAGAAGACTAGAGTGACTGTCATAAGTTGGCATTAAAATCCAAAGGGGCAGATATCGGAGGAGATGAAAAACATTTCTTTCCGAGGTTTGTTTGTCTGAGTTGAAATTCATCATGGTCCACCATGCAAAGCTAGTGAGTAATGCATGGAAACATTTTATGGTCCTGACAAGGCCATGATGTAACAGCAGTATATAAAATCATTTTATATACTGCTGTTACACTGCTGATGCATTAAAAAACACGAATAGACAAACAATAACAACAACAGCAAAACAAACAAAACTACAACATTCCTTTCCACTTCGCTGGTTATGTGTGATTATGGTATACATGATTACGCTTTAGATTAACAAGTGCATCATCTACAAACTTAAAGTAATATCAAAATGGCGATATACTGCTCTATGCAGCAATACCCTAGTTATGAAGGTATTGCTATGATATACAAGGCATTAAGTTGTCTAGGTTGATAAGCTGGGTTGGACTAAATGATGCACTTTTTTCCAGTTAAGATATAATCCTGGTTATAATAAGCATTTGAAAGAAATTACCTCTCCCGTTTACTTTCACGTTTCTTTTTAGCTTGAGAATAAATGGCGTCCTGTAATGGTAAGCTTATTGCTTATTAGTATTGGTACTGCAAACAATGTCACAGTCAAACAGCCAATTTCAAGCAAGCGAGAAACAGGTCTAACTTTCTAGGCAGTGTGCCTTTAGCAATTTCGATATAATTTCGATATAATCAATTAAATGCGATTATGGTAGCAGACTATTTAGTTACTGTGCCTTTTTTATTCTTAAATTTGGGTTCATAATGTTTGGTAGCTATAGTGATATATAGTAACCCGATGGCTCAACTCACGTCAGTTTTGTCAGTTCTAATACCACTTGCTTTCGATTATAGTAGGGCAATGGTACTAAAAGAAAGTTAACATTTTTGCATCCAAACCTTGTGCATAAGTAACGTTTTGCTAAAGTAAGGGAGTTTAGTTATAATTTCTTTTGGTACGCAATTCAAAGCGGAACACATTGGATGTTGAGTATCCATGGAAATATCTCTATCATAGTTACATGGGAAAGGGGTTTCACAAGATCAAGTGATGCTGGCCATGTTTGATGGCAGGAACAATACAATCATTTAAATAGGAAATGACTCAGTTCTTAGGGTAAAGATATTCTGTTGTGGGATATTCAATATAGCTTGTTTCACGTGATGGCGCAAAAACATTCCTAACATTAAATGAACCCCAATTTAATTGAACTTGATGCACAGATACACCACAACATTAGTTGTGCTAAGCCAAAAAAAGGTTTTTAAACTGAATTTAAAACTATTATAATTTTTGTACGCTATTGTCTACTGAGAATCCATATTGATAGCAATACAGGTATGGATATAATCAACGTTATTACCAAATGTTAGGTAAATATTAATGCTGTGAGTGAAAATATACGTTAGCTAGTGAAGGGGTGGGTAAAATGAAGCTTGGGAAATAAAATTAAATGATAAAGGATGGAAATAGGAGTTGGTTTTTCTTACAGTGCAATCAGTGTTCTTAGTAGTATGTCCTGTCAGTCCTATAGACTGTAATTCGTAGTGAGGCAATGCTTTTACAATTTATCATTTTACTAAGTATGGTGTCAAATGTTAGTTACACGAGGAGGCTCATGTTTTAAGTGCAGTGGACAATGATAATCTTGTAATGTATATTAAATGATGTTTAAGGAAAGAACGACACCCGAAAGTTTAGTTTATACACAATGTTTAAGTCCTGTCATCTTTATAATATGTATAACAGAGTATCGTGATACTTAGTGGCACATTTAAAGAATTAAAATTTAGTGATTTATGTTTAGGTTACATTTGAAGCGTTATTTCTAAGGATATGAAAATGTGATACTATCTAGTCTTTTTTTTTTTAATCTCGAAGATTGGATTTCTATAAAAAACGTTACTATTTTTTTACTAAAATTCAAATAATATTTGCTATAAAATTAAGTCTATACAAGATTTGTTTAGTGTATTAGATCAATACAGTAAAAACATTGTGTGATATATTTCTATTCTATTGGGTTAATTATTGACTATTAAACTATAAGCAATAAATTTCTAAGAAGCTCTTTATATATTTAAAGTGATGTCATCACTGTATTGATTTATTGGTTACGTTTTTAACGTGCATTATAGATATGCTTAGCATTCGATATACTATAATCTAAATTTATTGAGAAGCTCATTATACTGCAAGTATGAAACATTATGGTCACAATTTAACAAGATGTAGGGAGGGGAATCAAGGGATACAAGGGGTTGTGGTATCTTGGGCTCTCCATCATAAGAAGTAGAAAATTTGAGGAAAACGTTTTTATATCTCACTGGGTCATCAAACTTGTCCATAAATTACACCGTTTTGTTAAACAGAACACTTATTACAGTCAGTACTTGCAGTATAAAGACTTTTTCAAGTCCTAACAGTTTTCATTGACACTTATTCGGCTCAAGCTGTTTGGGGTTTTCTTCCGTATATTAGAACCATTCATCACATTATTCCATTTTAAATTGAATGGTTAAATAAACAAATTGCAATGTATAGGTATCAATGAAAATGAACACATTTTAGAATATCTATGTTATTTGATTACAAGATTTTATGTGCCTTTCTTGTCTTAATGGGATTTAAAGCATTTTATATTTATTTGTTAAGTTTAAATTCTATAAAAAAATTCTATTTATAAATTCTATGAGTCTATTTAATGCATAAATGACGGAGTATTCAATAAATACATCGCCATTCTTTGGCTCTCTTTTATCTTAAAGGTTAAGTGTATTACTTTGTTTAAATATATAAAGAAGTGAGTAGTGCCTCCTCTTTATCAAAACTTACAACTATTACTGCATTTGTTGGTTGATTCGTTCGTTGTGCTGGAAGAAGCTTCCAAGGTTCGTGGCTGTCATTGGTCAGATTTACGTGAAAGTCAGTAGATTATCGTTGTCATTTTAGAGGCTGACTGTTGTCAAAGTTGTGTTGTTTCGGCCATTCATTGTATGTAAAGAATCAGCTAAATAAAAACAATAAACACATCAATGAACATCACATATTGGTTATTTATGGGGTTAGTATATCATTAGCAAAAAATATCAAAATAAAAATATGATAAAAAAATAAAAAAATGAGAATTGAAAACAAAAAAAGAGAAATTAAGGAATAAATTAAAAAAAAAAAAAAGAAAAGAAAAAAGAAAAGAAAAAGAATGAAATGATAATGATATAATTAAAGGAAATGAAATAAACTCAATAAAATAAATTCAAATCCCAATTATGGAATGGTGCTTAAGGGTGGTTCACGCTTGACATAAGCATAAGCATGAGCATAAGCATAAGAAGATGGAAACATTTTCATTTCTTTATCTTATGCTTATGTCTATGTACTGTTTAATAAACGAGCAGGAATGTTTTATCGGGATTTAAAACACGAGGCGAAGCCGAGTGGTTTGAAGCCCGATAAAACACGATCTGAGAGTTTATTGAACAGCTTAAAAAACCTCGAGGTGTATCTTCGCATTTTCTACTGAATTTTTGACGAATGAACCAAGTTTACTAGAGAAAATCCGAGTTAAAGTTTATGCAAATGAAGAGGATGTTTTATCAGATTTAAAACCTCCTCCACGGACAATGATTTCTATTGTGTTTTCCTCTTTAAATATTCATGAGTTTTTTAATTCTATAAAAGAAATTCATGTGTGAACCGGCACAACACAACAATTCCTATGCTTATGCTTATGCTTATGCTTATGTCAAGTGTGAATCAGCCTTTAGAGTGTTAATGGACACTTTCAGTTTGGCTGCATATGTTTACCGCTTAATATACTACCCTGTATTCTGAAGCAGCCCTGTAACAACATTGCAAGATAAGTATATGTTGCATTACCTAGTGCAGCTCCACCTTCATAAGAGCACCAAATTCATATTTTATATTTAGACAGCTGTCAGGCATGCAGAAACATTGCAACCAAATTAAAATAGTCCATAACATTGAAGATAAGACTCAAATTACACTTTTAAAACTCACAATATAACTGTCAAAATGGAAGCCTTAGTAAATTTTTTTTTTTTCATTTTCTTTTCAATTACTATACTAAGTGATAGAAAGCTTTCTATGTAATCAGAGTCTTTTCACATGTTAAGCTAAATGGAAAAGTATACTCAGGAGTGGTCAAGGGGTGTGCAAAAGAATATTAGACAAAGGTGGTGCTTCTCTACTTTATTCGTGAATGAATTACGGAAGATAAGCAGTTAGTTTTTTGTTATCTAAAAACAATTATAGACAAAACAGTTTTGGAAAAAAACATCATAGAAAATACAAACAGGGTTTTGAAGGGGAAAAAGTAACAGAAGTTAGATGTCATATTTACCAGGCTGAGTCTGGCTGAAAGCTTTCTCTATGTGAAGGAGATGTTAAAAGAATATTAAATATTAATTAGAAAGAAACAAAACAATAACAACATGAATGTACCCAAGCCTTGATCATTTCCACCCATGAAACAATTGTATCTAAACAAATAATAATTAAATTTCAAAATTTTAAATCTTTGTTCACAATGGATTTCAAAACTGTTTTTTTCTTTTCTTTTACCTTTCTGAATCTTTTCTTTTTCTCTCTTTGTTTGTTTGTTTGTTTGTTTGTTTGTTTGTTTGTCAGTCAGTCTGTCTGTCTGTCTGTCTGTCTGTCTGCCTGCCTGCCTGTCTGCCTGCCTGCCTGCCTGTCTGCCTGCCTGTCTGTCTGTCTGTCTGTCTGTCTGTCTGTCTGTCTGTCTGTCTGTCTGTCTGTCTGTCTGTCTGTCTGTCTGTCTGTCTGTCTGTCTGTCTGTCTGTCTGTCTGTCTGTCTGTCTGTCTGTCTGTCTGTCTGTCTGTCTGTCTGTCTGTCTGTCTGTCTGTCTGTCTGTCTGTCTGTCTGTCTGTCTGTCTGTCTGTCTGTCTGTCTGTCTGTCTGTCTGTCTGTCTGTCTGTCTGTCTGTCTGTCTGTCTGTCTGTCTGTCTGTCTGTCTGTCTGTCTGTCTGTCTGTCTGTCTGTCTGTCTGTCTGTCTGTCTGTCTGTCTGTCTGTCTGTCTGTCTGTCTGTCTCTCTCTCTCTCTCTCTTTGTATTTTCTTTTTTTCTTCTTTTTGTTTTACTGATTGAATGGCATTAATCCTCACAAACAAGTCACTTTTTATTGTGCGTGAACGATCAGTATAAAGTAAGGACTGACATGAAGAATAGTGTTGTAGAGTCTGGGATTGTAATCATTACATCTTTCCTTGTCTCATTCGATAATTCATCTTTTTCACTCTCCTACTCTTTATGCAGTATTAAGGTCCCTTTTTCTCAGATACAAATTACAAAACTGTTGTATAGCAAATGGATGACCGAGGCTTGGGTATTAAGAACAAAACAACTTCAATATGAATAATATGTGTTTAACTATGCACCTGCTGCTAATTATACACTTGCATACATCACAACCTTAATAGTCTTAAACAAAGAAAAGAAAAGACAATTACTGCAATGCATTTATTTTTATCTAAAAGCTCCCAAGTCAGGCAAAACAATACCAAGAACTGATCATGAAATAGTGTGGAAACGATTTGTTGAATTCTGCAACAAGTACTTTTTTGTCCTTTTAGTTTGTTTTTATCTTCTCTCTCTCTCTTTTTCTTTTCCTTTTCTTTCTCTCTTTTTACAACTTTTTAAATTTCATTTTCTTTCCTCTTCTCAAAAAAAATAACATACAAATAAGCTCAACTATTATATACTTAAATGATATATTTAGATTTCTAATAAAAACACTAATTAAGGAAAATGTTTTTTAATAAAGAAATGTAAAAACGTTATCCGAAACTTTACGTATTAAAAAGTAAAATAAAACAAACAAACAAACCAATAAAAATCGGTGAGATGTTTCTTTTGCCTGACTCGGGTAGTTGTAAAAAAAAAAAAAAGAGAGAGAGCAATTAGCTTGATTTTTACTGTGAAGGCCCAACAATTATAATACCAATAATTTGAAGTTGCACATGCTAACGTTGTACAGCTTATGGAGAAAGCTTTAACACTTTTGGCATCTAGCAAAAGTCAAAAAGAAAAAAAGAAAAGAAAAAAAAAAGGAAAAAAAGAAGAAGAAGAAATGGAGAACATCATTTTACATTCAAGTGCTCACAATCAAACAAAACAAGGTGAAAATATTGAAGCAGAAAACAAACAAACAAGACAAAAGCAACTAAGTTGTGAATCTGTTACTCTTTATTGGGAACTGATTAGATTTATTTTAAAATGTTAGTCTTTTAATCTGTTAGTTATATTATAATTTAAGCATTCGTTAAGGTTAGTACGTGCGATGAGCATTATAAAGGAAATGTTGCGGATTAACTTAAAGCATGCATGATCCATATCATTTTAGTTTTTAAAGCACCATACCATATTCAAGGGAAATACTAATCGTTTCTCTTTCAAAATCTCTACAACCTATATATGTTATTCTATGGAATTTAATATGGTTTACTTAAGAAACTTAATTATTGAAATACATTTAACTAATATCATGTTTCTCAATAGAGATATCAATGTTTTCCCATTTCAGCCAACATGGCATTCCTTTGGGTATTGGGGACGGTCCATTTTCGATTAAAGGGAGGGGGTACGTATCCCCTCTGCAATAATTAAACAGTCCGTCCCTTATCTGTTTTGCTTGCCAGTATGGCTTTCCAAATTACAATATTGACCTAGTTCATACAATAAATCGTATTCTCAAGAGAATGCCAAGTTATCTGAATTTCGAAAACAGTGATAAATCCGATTGTAAAATTTAGACAATAAATTGGATTCCAAAAATATTTTAATTCCGTTTGATTAGTCAAGATATCGAAATAAGAAAATCTTTTTACGAATTTAGAAACGTGAATTTTATAAAAGCGTTTTAATACAATTTAAAATTATGTGATAATTTGATTTGTTGAGGAAATTTTCAAAATATGATTCCAAACTATCATTACAAAAAACAGTATTTAATTAATAATATCTATATTTTTTATATATTACTCTTTCGAAAAATTGGAATTGTAGAAATTTAGAAGAATTTATAATTTGAACCATAATAATTTAGTACATTGTTTTTGTTATAATTTTTAGTACTATAAATTGTATTCAATTTGTTAGTTGTCTTGAAAAAGAAGACAAGAACTAGAACAACAACATTAATTGAACATTTACAGTGTGAATAAACAACATCAACAGTGTCAAACAAACAACATGAACAACAACAAACCACAGCCATGGCAACGATATGGAATTTGGAAAAACAAACAAACGACCACAACAACAAGAAGAAATCAAGGCACTTAATACAGCAACATTTGGACAATAAAAACAAAAATTTTACAACACCAACTTTTAGATTTTTCAGATAACACAACCAAATGACATACTTGTAAACAAGTAAGCCTATGATAGTCAAGATAGATAAGCCTATGAAAGATGTTCTTGAGACAACAATAAAGCAAAGAAAAAATGAGCCGAAAATTAACCGTAACTTTCGAGTTTTACGAAAACTCACAATTTGGTAACTGAATTTTCCGTCGAGTCTGACTCCTCCTTACCAGAATCCTCTTTGGCCAGGGGCTTCACTGATTGAACGTCAGTTGGGTTTTCGTTTTCGCCGGTGGCTGGTTTTTGGTCATTTGGCTTTGATGGATCAGCAGTTTCACCTGAAGGCTTTTCTGTCTCGGTGGCTTGACCATGCAATTCATCCAGAGGAACATCAGTACTAGTACCCTCAGCATTCTGATTGTCACTAGCCGGCTTTTTCGTACCAACAATTTCCGCGTAAATGGTTTCATCGTACTTATCAGGCATTTTGGCATGCTGACCTTTGGGAAGGGGTTCAAGGACGATGCCACCACGACCACCAGGAGCTTTATCACCATTCTTTTGGAAATCTCCCAAATCTGCATAAAGAAGCTCACCAGGGTTTTTCTTCTTGGTTTTCTACAATAAGTAAATAACCAAAACAACATTAAGTAAAATGAAGTATTTAAAAAAAATTTATACTTCAGAAGATTAAAAATCTTTTGTTTTGCCCTCAATTAGACGTCACGTGAAAGGGGTCTATACCAATCATCATGCGCTGCAAATATTAATATTACTCTAATATTAATATTAATATTTCTATGTCCGATGACTCGTGCATGATATACTGAATGATTCCACGACTTTAGACTATGGACTACGAAAATTTCACTGAATACACTGGTTCGAATTGTTTGGTGCATGCTCCTAGCACTCTAATGTTTTACCTCAACTGCTTCGGTAGGCAGTTTTTGGGAAGGGGGGAGGTAAAATGTCGTCATACCTTGGTCTTGTCTACTGCAGCATATGGACACTCCTCTGTTTTTCTTTCGGATTGTGTTTGATTGTCATTCTTGTCTTTTGCATCCTTTCGTACTCTATCCACTGAATCATAAGCTGGAGCAATATGCGATGGTCCACGTTCAGCATACTCTGATGGAGAAAAACCGTCGTTTCTTGCTCCAGGCTCGACATTCATAGGTCTGTGGTACAGGAAAACAGTCATTAATATGCGATCATTAAAGCAATAATAATTATGGAAGAACGGAAAAGATGAAAGAAAATGGATGGATGGATGGATGGATGGATGGATGGATGGATGGATGGATGGATGGATGGATGGATGGATGGATGGATGGATGGATGGATGGATGGATGGATGGATGGATGGATGGATGGATGGATGGATGGATGGATGGATGGATGGATGGATGGATGGATGGATGGATGGATGGATGGATGGAAGGAAGGAAAGAAAGAAAGAAAGAAAGAAAGAAAGGAAGAAAGGAAGAAAGGAAGAAAGGAAGAAAGGAAGAAAGGAAGAAAGGAAGAAAGGAAGAAAGGAAGAAAGGAAGAAAGGAAGAAAGGAAGAAAGGAAGAAAGGAAGAAAGGAAGAAAGGAAGAAAGGAAGAAAGGAAGAAAGGAAGAAAGGAAGAAAGGAAGAAAGGAAGAAAGGAAGAAAGGAAGAAAGGAAGAAAGGAAGAAAGGAAGAAAGGAAGAAAGGAAGAAAGGAAGAAAGGAAGAAAGGAAGAAAGGAAGAAAGGAAGAAAGGAAGAAAGGAAGAAAGGAAGAAAGGAAGAAAGGAAGAAAGGAAGAAAGGAAGAAAGAAAGAAAGAAAGAAAGAAAGAAAGAAAGAAAGAAAGAAAGGATGTGAAAGACAATAATCACTAAATTTCAGCTCCTACAGACAACAAATTACTCACATTTCCACAGCCACATTATTATCCACCAAAGCAGAATCTGCGTTACATAAACATACACATATTTCAATTAACGTTCATAACGGGAGATCTGAAATGGTCGATCTGAGACTAGGAATTGTGGAAGGCTGAATGCTCATCTCATAAATATTGCAAATACATAGTTGCAATCACGCTTGAATGGTATTGAATTGCTGTCACTTATCTCAATTCACAAAAATTCATGTTGATACCCAACAATGCCTATTGGTCTCAGATCGACTCCGATCAATCATTCCAGAGCTCTCTTTATCTACGTTAATTGAAATAGGACAGTTTTATATGTGTATATATCAAGAAGTAGTTGCATATTTTGAATTTGAAGGTTGAATTTGTTTAGGGTAGAAAATCAAAAGTAAGCCATCCCCTTCAGAATTTAAAACAATACGAAAATGAAGTAAAAAGACATATAACTACTTTAGTAGGGGCCCTTCCGTGCCATACCATTCTTAACTACCCTAACTTCACAAGGAAAGCAGGGATATCGATAAAGGGAGAGGACAAAAAAGGATACAAACTTATTTCCAGTCAAAACTGAGGTGTCATGAAGCTTGCGAAAATTGACTTATAAAAGTTTATATTTGAGGTAAATCTAGAATTTCAGGAGGTTTTTGTTATTTTGTGTACATTAACTATGATATTCATTATTAAGTGGGAAAATGAAATAAAGAAATAACCGTTCCGCGAGTCGATTCTGATTGGCTAATATGTATTTCTCAGATCAGCCTAATCATAAGAAGAGAACACTTGTTCGTTGTGCCAGCCTTGTCAAAAATTTAAGAAAGCGTTAATGACTACACTGTTTACAATTATTAGAATATTTACTTTTTCTGTCGGCTCTTTTCTTTTTACAGCACCAACAAATCAGCACAATTAATACAATAAGCACAACGACCACAACAATGACGATAATAATAATAATCGTCGGATCATCTTCGGGACCAGTTGGATCTGTTGGTAATGTTGTTGAAGTTATCGCCGGTGTTGTGGATGGCGGCGGCGTATAAGAACCTAGAGATATAATTATTAATGTTAATGCAAATATTTAATCTATGAATTAAAATGCAACCATATTAGCTATTTCGAGGTAGAGGGAAATAGACGCAACTCGACCCAGTTTTTTCTGAACCTCGGAATGGCTACTAACATCATACTTTATTTTTATTGTAATTACTTATATAAGGACAATATATTCCATTAAGTTAAATATTCAAAAATTTAATCAGTTTATCCATTTCCGATGAACTACAATGTGCATGATTATGAAAAGTTTATATGCACCAATGCATTAGGTGGACGCCAGTCATTCAAGTAACAATAAGCCTGATTTAGGACGTGAATAAAATAGCAGTGACAAGCTTATAACATGCAAGAAAAATGGGAAAACGTGCTTTTGTTGGTGCGAAGTAAAAATGGAATTCAGTAATCTGATACACTCAATTGCAAAATCATTGTCGGGTTCAAAACATACAACAATAGAAGTACGTTCCCAGAATACTTTTCGGTGTCAGCATGTTTTATGTTCTATCTTAATAATAGTACTAATAGTATTTATTTAAACACGATGAGATTTACAGCATTGCTAATGTGGTCGTGTATCTAATTACCTACAATTAGAACCCTACAATTGCCTGATTTCAAACCGAGAGAAGCTGGGACCTAGCTATACTTATTTTTTTCTGGACGGAAGTCTGTAGTATTTGCTCAAGAACACTATTGTACATTCTTGTTATGAAAGAAAATGAGTGCAAATCACAAGAAAGAAGAAAGAGATTAACTCGGAAATGCGATTCCCAGCGGTTTGAGAAGCATTAGACTTCCTTCAAAAGTCGAATATTCCATTTGGTTCAAAATAATAAATAATAAATAATAAATCTTGAAATCGAATTTATAAGCTCGCTCGATATTTTTTTGCCGTATTTGACGTTGCAAGATATTTTTTTGAAGGATCGAGACCTTGCTCGATATTTGTTTTGGAATTAACCCCCCCCCCCCCCCCCCCCACCAAATATCAAATTGCCCGTCCCTAACCTCAGGTATGACAGGCGGGGTCCCCGACCCTCCCCCTGGATCCGCCCTTGTTAAGCATTGAGGGGGAAAAGAAGATTTTTGAGCAAATTGCAGAAAAATGGAGCTCAGAATTTGTTTTGAGTTCGGGATCACAGGAAGATTGAAATAAGTTATTCCTTTCGTGTGCCAGCAGTTCTCACAAACAGCAGCTGCGCAGTTCCAAAGCAAAACCATTATTGTCATTATTATTCTTACTCAGTTTTCTTTTCTCGGCCTGAAATCAGGCATCAGCCTGCGTCACATCCGGACAACTAACCCGATAAACTGGGGTGTGTGACGCCGGCTAGGTCCCAGCCCCTCTCGGCTGGAAATCAGGCAATGGTTTTTAATGACGCTGAATATCAGGATAAACATGTTAAGCTGCCTGGTACTGATTAAAAACAAAATACCTTTTAATGAATTCCCTCCCGATTTCATTGTCTCACATTGTGATAATTTTATATGCTCAGGATTGATGGAATGTTCTCTATCATTAAGATGGTCGTAAATGGCCGATGAGGTCCTGGATACATAGCTGAATCACAGCATGAGTAATTTAATCAAATTAGATTAAATTAGGACGTTTCTTTTTTTGTCCATTCATTTTGTTTGACACAAAAATATATATCAATGCAAACAAACCTTGTTTGATATCAACTATTGTTAGTCCGTTGATAAAAGCGGAATCCTGGCTTACAGCATCTTTAAAGGGTGTTAAATATTTGGTATCATCAAGTCCACCAACTGCGTAAAGTCTAAAATCTACTATTACGCTTCCGTTACTAAGAAAAACGAAAAGATAAAAAAATTTAGACATGATATCTTATATTAAACTAAAAGAATAATTATAATTAACAATTATTCACCGAAGGTGAAGTGAATAGAGTGAAACCACCAAACTAAATAGACATTAGACTAATACAATTAAGTACACCTTCCCTGCTAGGAGAGTCTCCCGTGTAGACGAACCCTGGCAGAGAAAATGGGGGACTATGCCCGTCCAGGCCTTTTTATTTAATATACCACCGTCCACAATCATGGACCAACCAAACAGGTTTTTAAACCGGTTTTAACCGGAAATAGGTCATAGGCATGAGCAAATATAGAACACCGCTTAACATTTTTTGAGTCCACGTTACTTATTATGACAGGGTTGCTAAGTTACCAAACGCATGCGCAACAAAGAAAAAGGCCTGGACCGGCAGTCTTTTTTATTTTCTCTGGCAGGATTCGTCTACAAGGGAGACTCCGCAAGCAGAGAAAAGGACACCTTAATTCCATTGTCTATTTTACTACAACACTTTAAACGAAGCAGAATTATTTCACGGATTTATTCATTTGACTTCATTGGTGAATATTTATCGAGACGTGTTATCCAACATATTCACTAAGCCTGAGGTGAATAATTGTTTTGTTATAATTTAAGACTTGAATATCAGAGAAAAAAGAAATTCAGGATTAAAAAATGTTTTAGCATTACTTTCACTCTGGCAAACTGAATGGACTGTAAATAATCTGTGAAGCTAACGGTCGCACGAGGTATTGTATAGTCTCAGGGAGGGGGGAGTGGTCTTTGTTTTATTTCGTAAGATAGTACATTGAATGTCCTGATAATCAGACCGATCGACATTCATTAGAAGTATACTACCATTAGAAGAAGAATACCACGCCAAAACGCTCACGCCAAAACGCTCACACCGCAAGGTTGAAGACATAATAATCTGAGGAGTCCTTGTTTGTTGTTGTTATTGTTGTTGCGTGTTGTTGTTTCTGATGCATTTAAAAATGTTCTAATCAGTTTTTAGCCTGAAATGAGCGGTTTTTCTGTCCATAGTCTGCGCGGTAGCGGTGATTTGGGGGAGGGGAGGAGGAAGGGGAGGGACAAACCCCAATGTGAAATGTGAGGGTGGCGAAGATAGATAAGATAGCTACGCACGCTCTGATTGTATTTAAAAAGGTCTCACTCAGAAGATGGAGATTGCTTTCACAATCCGTGCGCGTGCAGGGGGCTTTGGAAAAAAGTGTTAAAAGAACTTATTACATATGAATTAAACACTTGGTTTTGAAAAAATCTATAATGAAATTTATAACAAGTCTGGACTTTCAACGCTGTCCAGCGTCATTCTCAAGAGTGTTGACTATCATTACTATTTATATACACTCCTGAGAATCACGACGGATGGCGCTGAAACGTCGAGACTTGTTATAAGTTTCATTATAGAGTATTACATAGATACAGCTAACTCAACAAAAAAAGGTTCGACAAGGTTTAATTGCATTATGCAATAGCCCACTTTCGATATTCTGGTTGAGTGATCACGCACAAAAAAAATTCAAGGCGAGGCTCCGGGGAAACAAAATAATATATTATGATTACTCCATTGTTTCCCCGGAGCCTCGTCTTGGATTCCTTTGTGCGTAATCACTCAGCCAGAATATCGAAAGTGGGCTGTTGCATGCTGCATATTGTTAAAAAAAGGTGAAATGCATTATATTTATATGTAAATAATGTCAGCATACAAGAAAATATACCGGAAAAACGTGCAGACAAAGATTGGGAAAATTTCATATTGTCATATTTTTTGCTGCTTGAATTCCCATCCTCCGTAGTGCATTTCGGGCTTAGTATGTAACCTGCAACATGTAGCAACACCTTCAACAACCTTTTTTTGTTGAAATAGCTGTATTTCAAAATCATAATGAAATAAATCATACAACTGTGTATTTTTGTTCCGTTCAGTAATAAAGTTTGGAATACGGCGCAAAAAGCATTCCAGGTATGAAAAGCACTCGCCTAAGTACTGCTATTATTTCTGTTTATACTTATTTTGAGCTTTCCTCTTTTTCTAATTTGAGTGCTGTATTACTGAACAAAGCGAGGAAAAAGGTTTCCCCTTCAGTATCCACCCTCAAGTAATTCAGCATATAGCTCACCTGAAACGGTCAATGATCACATCATTCACATATGAAATACAGCGATAAACATTGTCGAACTGAAAGAAAATAAAGTTGTATTGTTATATCAAATGGAAGTTAAGGCTCACTGTTGTGTACGACAAGAAAAAAGGCTGCAGCAAGTTGTAGGGTTGATTTACACGACGCAATATGTATAGTTGTAAGCGTGGCGTAAGCAGATTGTATGTGAAAGTCGTAAGCAAACTGAAGTTGTACCGTGTAAATTGGCATTTAAACAATCTCGCAGTTCGTGTTTTATCAGGATTAAAAACTACTTTACACCACTTTTCAATATGATAAAACTCTTCTGCTGCTTATAAAATACTACTTACCATCGTTTTCAAAGTTTGATTTAACTGAGGAAGATTGGACATCAACCAGTATTTGATTGTAAAGTGTCCTTCTATCAATTGCAACGTATCTAATGATAATAGGAATAATACATTTTTGTTCTTTTAGGTATTATTTTATCAAATGTTTTAAATCATTGAAATATCGAGACAGAGAAATGAAATCCAGCACGCATAAAGCTATAACAAAGAATCCTGTAGCTCATCGTAAATTGCTTGGTTTCATTTGACGTCATTTCCTGTCTCGTGCAGAATGTTCATCAGCTAAATCACAAGTTTTCAGTATAATTCTTTTTGGCTGACAGCACATGGTGGTCAGTGTTTGACCACCATTTGGAGCAGATAATAATATGTACTTATTGACTGAGTGGGAGGTCCGAACGGGAAAATATTTGGCTCGAGGTCCTGAAGTACGGAACGAGCGCAGCGAGTTCCGTGCCAAGGACCTCGAGCCAAATATTTTCCCGTTCGGACCGACCTTAACTCAGTCAATAAGCATTTTATCATATGACCACATATAAAAAATCGATTTCAAAGCGTTTTTAATAAATGCGAATCAAAATGCGTAGTTTTTACATGATTGACGGCAGCGAGTCCGAACGGCGAGTCCGAACGGGAAATTATTACACTTTTCGGAAAAGCGTACTTTGTTTGCTGACGACATTTTCCCCAAAGGTTTTTTTTAGAATCACGCGTACAGTGAAATACGGTCATATGATAAGATTCAATAAGACTTTTAGCAGCTGATTGAAACCCAGCAATTCGCGTGCTGATTGGCTAAATTAGATGACGTATTAGAAATAATTAGAAGATGGTGTTTCACGTGGAATTACGTGCATGAAAAAGCAGGGAAACGGAGTCATTTATTTTGCATTAAATAATAATTTTTGTTCATTTTTTCCCTAAAAACACCAAATAAGAATGAAAACTACTTAAGCAGAAACAAAGGAAGAAAACCACTTGCAAAAACATGGGATATGTTCACGAAAATTACATTAAGATTGAAGAGAGAAACGCTGAATTGCATGAAAATGAAATTCAGTGTAGAATTCCCTCGTCAGCTAATTAATTTTACTATGGAAACGAATAACACAATAACATTAGGACCACAATCACGGCTTATCAGACAAAATATGACAATACTCACCATTTTTGTGAACTGGAAAGTAAATCGATTGACGCCCTACTTCATTCTCGAACCAACAAGTACAATTATTGGAATCATTTGCAGTTATTGTCACAGAAAAATTGTTGAAAGAGCCAAGTCTAGAAATATTAACCAATGCGTCCTTTGAATTTGAATAACAATGGAATTTATTTACTTTCGGATACGAATTAACTGACAGAAAAAGCGTGAAATTTCTATTTGCTGTGCTAATAACTGCGCTTTTGAAACAAAGAAACGTGGGCTCGTCGATGTCTGAAAAAGAAGAACAAACAATACAGTATATAGATAAGTTAAGTTATAAGTTATACATTAGTTAATTATGTTGAATAGTTAATGTTACGTCTTGATAAAACAAAGCACAAAAGGTTAACAACAATAACAAATAGATAAACAAGCAAACAACTGATGAAAACAAATGCATGAATAATAAAATATTATACGCAAATATAAAAGGTATGAGAACCTCAAACCTAAGCTTATTCCACCAATAATCCCCAGCTTGCACAGGTTAAACGAAGCAAAAAGAAGCAAGGGAGCTATAAACCGGCAGGAAATATAATAACTTTATTTAGCCACAGTAAACTCATCAGGATTTACATAGCACCCACACTTAAAATATTACTCATAATAACTACTAAATAAAGCTTAATTCTAATATTCTTAAAAATAAATAAATGAAAATATATAAATAAATAAAACACCTGCTTTCCATGAGTGCTGTGAAAAATTAGTATAAAAATAGGAATTGTATAAAGTGACTGCAGCCTTGTCTAAATTTGTTCAAAGTATTTGCCTGCCGTAATTCAATTGGAAGGCTATTCCATAGCACCGCACCACTATAGCCAAAGGTGTTATTTAGGTAATTAGTGCGGGGCTTACGAATAGCTAGTTTGCTTTCGGTGTCTCTCAGAGAATAGCTTGTTACACTGCTACGGTCTATAAACATGGAGCGCAAGTAATCGGGAGTGAAATCATGCAGTGAATTATAAACCATAACAGCCTTTTAAAATTTGCGCTGGGATTCAAGTTTCTTCCAGCCAAGCTTCTCAAAGAGATAATCACCATTAGTATCGTAACTAGAAGATGTTAATAATAGTAAGAAGTATGGGACTGAGAGCAATGAACCCATAACGTAATTGGATGTAATCTATACAGCTATAGCAAACAACGTCTAACACCGAATACTGCATACTGAATAGTGCATTCCAAGACCAAAGGGCATTGTGGGTGTCCTTAATTTGAAAAAAAAAGTAAATATACAGTCATTTGCTCTCTATGTCAGCTAGTATATTGTTTCGGATGGAATGCACTAGAAATAAAATAAATAATTATTTATTTTACTTTAGACAATATTACATGCCCCCAAATGCATTTTGGTCTTGAAATACACTATTCAGTATGCAGAATTCAGTATGCACTATTCAGTATTTAACGTTTTTTGAAATAGCTGTATATATATGTTCTGTATTTTGCAATCATGCTAACAACCAATTTCATTTGCTTTTTTTATTATTTATATCTTTATTATATATTTTTCGTAATATATATGCTAAGCAAAATTTAAACGGAACGTAAATACGTTTTTATTCTAATGCAAAATACTTTGTCATGCATTTGAGAAATCGTATAAATGAAGTATCTGAACAAACTTAGCATTATCAAACAAAATTGTTTTAAATAGAGGATCAAACCCAAAAATCAAAAAAAGTGATTTAACTCAAGTGAAAAAATGTGCATTTCTCAAAAGACTAAATACCTTTCCCTATATATAGCACTAAAGCCAACTTCGAGTCCAAAGTACCTCAACGCTATCTCGAAACATTCACGGCATGTGACCCTGACCTTGCTAAAATGCAGGTGCAGGTGCAGCTCCTCTTAAGGTTTGTTTTAATCATTTGCAGTACATTTTCATTTACCAAAATTCTTCAGAAACAAAGACATAAAGGCACAAAAATATGCATGTCGAGTGCCAATCGTTGTTCAAAATATCCACCATCCACCAAGGCGGAGTCCAGGATAAAGAAAATGTTGAAAAACGTCAAGAATGTACCGATAGTCCAACCGATGCTGCTTCAGGGCCGCATCCACAAGTACGGTTGGTCCGATATCCTGGCAGCCCTGTGCCACAGGTTTTTCTTTTGACTATGCTCTACTGAATTTTGTAAATAATCAACCATTTTGTACTGTCTCTAGCGCCACTGAACTGCTGAAAATGGCGCAATATAAATAAATTTTCATTATTATCATTGTTATAACTGAGCCACTTTTTACCGTCAGGACTATTTCCCTGTCCAAATGGTGGCTACGGCCCTGTGCTTCTATTTCAGTATCGGGCTAAAATGGCGCGGTCCTTTCGAGTTATTTTGTATACAAACTGTCAGCCGTCGAAGATGTACACAAATCAGCAATCACTTTATGGTGCCAGGCAGGGCTGTTTAACCTTCAATCATGGCAATCCTAATAAAAGTGTCGGAAACTACATCATCGGTATCCGGCCTTCTCAGTTCGAGCCAAGTACGCCATTGTAGTGATGTTTTAACACAAGCTCGCGCTGACCAGTCACTATTACAAGATAATCAAATTCAACAGTTGTCCACCTGTCTACTAAGTTTTAATACCTCCAAACTTGTCAGCAAAACTCTATACAACGTCTCTTGCATGGTCAAAACTTTGTACATTAAGTGCCGTAACTTTAATATATTCGAATTTTAACTTGAATATTTTAAGCATTCATGGTAATTGTTTTAATATAGCAATGTCGTAAACACTGGACCGGACTAGAATATTGGACTCGACGGACTGGCGCCTGTCTGTCTCTCTGTCTGTTTGCCTGTCTGTTTGTCTGTCTGCCTGTCTAATACTTTTGCCATATCTACTTGCAGGTAGCCTCCTGCGCAGCCGCTGTGAGGCGCTTCTGGTTCCCGTCATTCCCCCACTAGCGTCTGCTCCAACTGGAACAACATTCCTTTCTATGAATTTGACCAATCAGAGAGAGCCCCACAAAAGCTTGTGGGTACGACCTTGACCTTGGCCGTCTTTCCCTAGAGAATGAACGTATGGATGACTATTATAGCAAAGTAAGCGGCCAAGGATTTTTGTACAAATAAGTTCAAAATTCATCAGAAAAGTCATAGATGCCGTACTTTTAGAAAATAGAGATGTTTTTGAGGGCGTTTTTGTGAATCTTTCCTACTTGGTGATATTGATTATCCTCGTCATTGAAATATTAATCTAGTATAGGAATCACGCTCGTTTAAAAGTATTAAAATTACTGAGCTACAATGTACAAGTAAATAAATCCTACGGGCTGTCTCTCTTCTACTATTCCTCGGTCCATCACAACATAATGTAGGACTAAATGTTAAATATATTTGAACTTTTCACGAGTATTTTTATGAATATTAAACACACCGCATTCCGAGAAGTCTACTCTCGTTTACAGAGTTTGAATCACTAATTCCTTCGGTTAGAGTTAAATCACTGAACCAGTGAATTAGATATTAGACTAATACACTTTAGTAGACCCTAATTTTATTGTATATTTGACTATCTAGCAATTATTATCTCACAGGTTTAGCGACTTCACTAACACTATAAACAGCAACGGCTACTCAAAATAGAAAATTTGCATATCACCTTGCGATTTGATTGGCTAATAGAAAACAATGTAGAAAGGAATGTTGTTCCAGTTGGAGCAGACGCTAGTGGGGGAATGACGGGAACCGGAAGCGCCTCACAGCGGCTGCGCAGGAGGCTACTTGCAGGCGGTGTTGGCCACGATCCACGTGACCCGGAACATCCAATGAGAAGGCTCAATTTCCTCGACTTGCTTTGAAGCTTTTTGCGAACTATATTTTCCAAGTGTGTCATTTATTTCGCTTATTAAAAAAATATTTTCAACACGTATACAAAAAAATTATACAGAATGTAAAGATGGATACATGAACTACGCATGGATGGATTCTCAAGTGCAGATGAAGTATTCAGCTTAGTATCTAGTCCAGTTATTTTTGTGTGTTTTGATATTTTTGTTCGTCGAACATTGAATATAGTAGTAACCCACGAAGTCAATCCTACAGCAAACAAAGTTGGAATCCTTCATTTTTTTAGCACAGATATATCCTATAGATAGTAAACTTTAAGAAAATGTAGAGGGGCCCCTTCGTTTTAAGGGTGAAAATTGGCCTTGAAGTTCACGAATTTCACGAATATTGAGTATCGAAGGCGACACAACACACGTCAATATTCATACCAAAATATAGTTTTATTACCGCGTGCCTTGAAGTATTCTAGATTTATATCTGCCTGTGGATGATTTTCTACATTAAAACTAAAATAGAACTGTGAATAAAATATACTCTTCTCGCTATATATGAGTTCAAAACGGCGCAGTGATCCCTAACACACCAAAAAAAATCTCCATTGAAGTCAGCCAAGAGGTCAAGAGAGTCAGCCGATCCTCTGCACATAAAACTGATCTTCTCTGTGGATCCAACTATCCTAGATTTTCCATAAAGTGTGTTTATGTGAATATGGAAGGTTATATGTCGAAAATATGGAAGACCGTTATTATCCATTGCATTACAGAGCGACTTAGTTGTTTACACTTCGACGTCCAAATGCTAATGAGTAAAATTTTTAATTTGTACCGTCGTACTTTGCGGGGCGTGACGAACACCGCTTGATCTACTTGATTGTATAACGGTAAACGTCAAGTTTTATACACTCAGGTAAAGTATAGTGAAAAAATGGATTGATGGATGAATGGAAAAAAAAAGAAAAAAGGTTATGAAGAATGGAAAGATAGAAGAACAAAAAGAGAGATGGAATGTGGGACCCGAGGGTGATAGAAAGAAAGAAAGTGAAACTTACAATATACGCTCAATTTCTTCGAAGTGCTTGTTTCACCGACAACATTGCTGGCAGTACACACGTATATCCCTGTATGGTTCCTGGTTACTTTGTTCACTACCAGTGTCTTATGGTTTAGCTCGGTGAAGAGACTTGTGTCTGGTACTGTCCACTCATATGTTGCTACAGGATTCGCATGTGACTCGCAGGTTAGATTGAAGCTTTCAGTTTCGTTAGCAAAAAAAGTCCCATTTTCTTTTCTAACCGTGGAATCTTTAACTAACAATATATTAACCAAGCGAGGTTCAACTGTAAGAAAAGAAAAGAGAATATCAAGTTTCCAGTGAAAAATAATGACACAGGTAACTTCAATTCATGCATATAAAATAAGATTATGACAGAAAACTGCAAAACAAAATATGTTTTTTTTTTATCTTAACCAACCGGCTCCCGGTTGGTAAGAGGGTCGGTCTGTTGCGCGGGAGGTCGTGATCGAGCCCCGGCCAGACCAACACTCAGGGTCTTCAAATATTTGAGAAGAAAGTGCTGCATTTGTAATAACAATCTACATCAACAAATGGTTAGACTTTTAAGTGGCTCGGATGACCACGCGTTATATGTTAATCATTATCATTATCATCTTGACATGTTTGAGCCGTAGTTGGAGCGAAAATGAACAATTTTTCCTTGACAAGGAAAAACTGTCAGAATGAAATTTGCTCGTGTAGAGGGACAACAAGAAAAATGTGGCAAGAAATATTAATGACATTAGTTCCCAGTCTGCTACTTCACTGATTGAAACTTGTCAAGGAAATCTTGTTCATCATCTATACGAGCAAAGAAATCATGTCAATAAAAAAAATTCTCAAGGGAAACTTGCTGATCGTCTAAGCGAGCAATGAAAATTGTCAAGGATACTTGTCAAGGAAAAATTGCTCGTGTATATGCAGCTTTATGTCCTGTTCAATACTTATAACTAGTCATACTTATCAGTAATGGAATTGACACCTAGCAATTGTTAAGAAAATCTAACTATGCCAACAGTGATGAGATTTAAAATTAGAGAATTTTTTAGAAGACTTAGATAATTTTTAGAAGTCGAACGAAAAAACCTATTCAACTCATAACAAAACTATGTACACTTCATTATATGGAGGGTAAACCAGTCAAACCTGTTTAGAACAAAATAAATGACGCACTTCCGTAACAAACTCAAAACTCCTGAAACTCCTCTATGTTAGCCAAATTCGTTAGCAACAAAGCTGATAAATTTTCACCGCTAAAACAGCCATAAAACGATTACGCGCGGAATGTTAACACCATTTTTAAGTGTGATACCAAGATTGGAAGCACCGAGTCGGCAGTTGGCTATTTAGACTAGAAAATCTAAGGTTAAGGCCTCATTTGCTATTAAGTTACGCCGTACCAGTCAGTGCTAGACATATTTTTGACTCACCTCTCCTTCGGCGACGTTTCCCCTAGAATAAAATCCAGTCCCGCGGCATAATCACAGCCTCATAAACTTCGTGTTCCCATACACCGCGCTCAGAAAGCGAATGGCTGCTTTGGCGGTGAAAATGGTATACCATTATAAAACATTTTTCGATTACTATAGAAACTGGGTTATAAGCACACCCGATTTAGAAAAAGAAATAGGAGTGAAAAAGGGAAAAATACTCATAAATTTGCATGGATTGATACATTTTTCTGATATATTTTTCCAAGATATTTTATATATCTAGGAAATCGAAATTGTAAGGTAAATGTTATTATCATTCGAATTATTTTTTCCGTCATTTTGATTGGCCGAGAAAACTGAAAATAACTGCCTACAAATAACGGTTTGCTCATGCGCATTACGGTGCAAAGCCATCTTGCTACAAATAACGGTCTGCTCATGCGCGGTAATGTTGCATTTAACAATTGCTCGCTTCCCTGAAAAAAAATGAACTGACTTCTTTGTTATTGTTTGACTCGTGCGCACTGTCCCTCAAAGATTAGGGGAAAAAATATTTGAATGATAAAACCATTATTGAACTCGGTTATCGTAAAATATCGAGATTTGTTAGTGTCTTGCAAGCAATTATTTACATTATTGTTCATGCCTGATTTTGATGAGAGACGGCAATAGACTGTCATCAATCAAAGAAATTTCCAGAATTGATAGTTTTCACATGACGTCATAGCCGCTATCAACCAGCATGGGTGCCCTGTCTTTTGCTATTCCATTCTCTTGGGAATGATTAAAAACCAGCGATACGGAAAAAACGGAACCGTGAGATGGTACAGATGGACGATTTATTTGATTGGCAGTAATCTACTCAGAATGACCTTTTGTCTTGATCAGCCACGATGAAGATCCACATGGAACCAGTGGAACCTTGCTTTTAGAAGCTTTTAATGGGTCTAAGAGTCTCGAACATCACACAACAAGGAAAACAGTGGCAACCCGGTGGTAAATGACAAGAGAAAAAGAGGAAATTAAATATAACTTACAATATACGTTCAAGTCCTTCGAAGTGCTTGTTTCACCGACAACATTGCTGGCAGTACACACGTAACTCCCTGTGTGGTTCCTGCTTACGTGGTTCAATACCAGTGTCTGATGGTTTAGCTCGGTGAAGAGACTTGGGTCTGGTACTGTCCACTTATATGTGGCTTGTGGTTTTGCATGTGACTCGCAGGTTAGATTGAAGCTGTCAGTTTCGTTAGCCAAGATAATCCCGTTTTCTTCTCTCACCATGGTCTGAGGATCTTTAACTAACGATATATTAACTAGGCCAGGCTTAACTGCGGATAAACAAAGAAAGAAAGACATCACGTGCTATAGAAATATATATGGTAAGACACCGTGAAATCAAGCTTTGGTTGAAGATATATACAGCTATTTCAAAAAACGCTGAATACTGAATACTGCATACTGAGTAGTGCATTCCAAGACCGAAGGGCATTTTGGGTCATGTAATATTGTCTAAAGTAAAATAAATAATTATTATTTATTTTATTACTAGTGCATTCCATCCGAAACAATATCGTACTAGCTGTCATATAGAGAGCAAATCGCTGTATATTTACTTTTTATTTCAAATAAATGAGACCCACAATGCCCTTTGGTCTTGGAATGCTCTATTCATTATGCAGTATTTAATATTCAACGTTTTTTGAAATAGCTGTATCCAACTGCAAACCAGCTTATATCCATTATTGAAGGCAAGCTCTTGACTGTCTGTCATGAGCTCGATTTCTCCTTGGACACATATGACGAGCGATCCAAAATGATATTATATATAAAATGATTATTTCATTGTGAGTTGTAGATAAATCAAAGGCAAGACATTACTTTGGCTGGTTCTCCGAGTTTTACGCTTACGCGATCATCAGACAGACTTTAATCTGTTAAATTAATTTAACTGAATTTATCAGACTTTTTATCTGTCTTTAATTAATTCAATATTTATATTATATATAATATAGATGTTTCGGCATGCATTTCGGTCTTCTTCCTTAGGTACTGAAATACGTACTGAATAAGGCCGAAATGCATGCCAAAACGTCTACTTAATAATGTTTTCTAGCAAGTTGACCAACAAGTAGTTCGGATGTCTATATTTTTAATCTACAAGTATTAATTCCTGGCATCAACGTCTAGTATCTTAAATATCCTAATCGCCAGTGGCTTGGTTGTTGGCGTTCTAACTACTCTTTCATATATATACACCTATTTCAATAATGGTTGTCGCAGCCGAAAGCAACGAGCCAAGACAACATGCAAACATTGCTTTATTTAGCTGATGATTCGTGACAACACTTGAAGAAACGAAACAGTTTCAGCCTACCATTAAAAAACGACTAAAATAATAGCATCTAATGATGAACAACGAGTAAAATACAGATGTTCTTTATTTTGTGTTGTTGCCTGTTGCTTTCAGCTGCGACAACCTTTTTTGAAATAGGTGTATATAAACACACACATTTGATTGCAGAAACGTTGTATAGAATACATTTATACATCTATACAATTTGATTATTATTATATACATAAATTTTTTTCCCGTCCGATATCCTAAACATCGCGCGTTCTGATTGGCTGTTTGAGCGGGCGGTATTTTCTCAGTATCTGCCCGCGGTCCGGTATCCGGACGTCATCCGCGCGCTAAACAACAAAACAAATAGACCCTTACACAGTTCCCAGCGCCATCTTGAAAGGTAGCCGTGCCTTTGCATTGAAGCGAGACGAACGGTGAGCTTGCAACGATAGAGACATGTGGATAATGTCCAAGGTGTTAAAAAAAGGTCTCTATCATAGCAAGCTCACCGTTCGTCTCGCTTCAATGCAAAGACACTGCTACATTTAAAGCTGGCGCAGGGACCTGTGAAGGAGACTATTACAAAACAAGTGGAAAAGTCAATGCGAAAAATAATAAATAAGTTATTTCCGTCCTAAAGTCGGTCCGGATAGGAAAAAATTGTGCCCTCGGCCGTAAAAACGGACCTCGGCTTATCGGCGTCGGTCCGTATATTCAAGACCTCGGGCACAGTTTTCTCCCTATTCGGACTTCCTGGCCGGACCCCCTGGCCGGTATATAACATATATATTACTAATGAGTACATCTTATTTTACTGACAGGAATTATTCCATCAATAATTCAACGGGTTAGTATCTGATTCAAATATTATTTTAAGAGTAAACTTACATTGCACGCTGACGTTGCGTGTACAATTTCCAGAATCATCAATGCTGTTTTGAACAAAGCAGTGGTAAATACTAATGTCCATCCTGGAGGCCCTGTACTGAAGGACTGAAGTACCAGGAAGAGTAGTGCCATTAGGATAGGTCCAAGAAAACTGATTCACTGGCGGGTTTCCTTTGGTATTGCATGTCAAGCTTACCGAATCACTTTCGTTTACTACAATAGGTTGCAAATATGGATAAATGGAACAGCCAACAGGATCTGCATTACACAATCAAATGACTTTTTAGTGAGAAATGAATACAACCATGACGTTACACTGAAATATGTACCCCCACAACCGAACCCAAGGTATGCAACAACAATTACAAACTAGACCATGTAACAATATTGATGGGGGGGGGGGGGGGAATGCTAAGAAACGAAAAAAAACCCCTCGTTTCTAGACTCTGGTCGTCGCTACGATGTCCGTGAAGCTTCACTTACCTTTTTCTTTAAAATAGCTGTACATTACACGTTTGCAAAACGATGATAAAAGAAGTAACTGTATTTACTTACATTCAACTACTACATTCGAGGTGTTGCTGGAAATCCCCAGACTGTTTTTGGCAGTACATGTATAGTTTCCTGAATCTTCTAGCGTTGCGTTAATCAACACCACTGTTTTTCCATTGTCTCTGACCTGTAGTGTTTTGTTTGTGGTGGACGTCCAAGAATAGGTCGGTTCAGGCACGCCCCGAGCCGAGCATTGTAGTGATGCGTTTTGGAAGTTTTTGACTCTGACTAAAGTAGGAGTCACAACCACCAAATATGGAGGAACTGGTTAAAAATATTTAAAAAAAACAAAGATAATTAATCATAGCTATAAATTGCTTTTTCAGGCCTGAAACGTACAAAAACTATATCTAATTACATATTATGATACTCATATGTTTATACACTTTATAAAAAGAAAAACACCAGAAATATTGTATAAGTAAGAGATATAGATATGAGTCTTCCAATATACATGTATATGATACAAAGTTATATCACATTATGCAGTGGAAGCGTTTTGCATTATGCAACTGCTTTTGAAACTTTTTTAACCCAATCCCCCAACACCACACCACAAATGTAGCGAGGCTGTGTATTATCACAAAACATACGTACACTACATACATTATACGTAAGAAGGTGACTGCATTACTATACCTTTGTGATTGACAATGAAACATCATCCTATACAAAAACGAACGACCACTGACAATCATTGTATTGCTGGTACAAGGTAAACTGAATGACATCATTAAATGATCATGCTTGCATTTTAAACACATTTTGCCAAAACACGGTAAAGCACGCAAGATGTGAATATATAACTCTTAGTAACCGAGTCCGAGGTCCGTGCCGTAGGTTGTGGACTCAGTCCCCCCCCCCCCCCCCCCCACTGCCTTATGACCCAAGGGCGTAGCGCACGAGGGCCGTAAAAAACATACGTTTATTATACGGCAAGGCATTGAGAAAAACAGGCGAATAAATAAAAAATAACAGGCGCAAAAAAGTCAAACGAGAACTGCATTGGATTGCCTTCCTGTGAGTGTCATGTATGTTTGAGTCGCTAGAAAGAGAGCTTTAAGTTTATCCTTCAGTGAATTTATTTAAAGTTCTCATATCATAATAATGCAGCTACCTTATGTCTGTCTTCCCTTGAGAAATACTCAAAAACTTCCCAGGAGTGGAAAATGGGATTTAAAATTTTCAACTCACTGAACACTTTGTAACTCTTAATCGTTTTGACTGCTTGACTAAAGCAAGCCGGCCATATTCACCGGCCCTGAGGACACTTTTAAATCAGTGAAAACGTACTTCCAACTCTCCTGTTTACCACTACATTGATATTCAACTGACAATTTATTGAATTATTTAAGGAATTATTTTATTTAAAATTTCTTTGTACGTGGGAATCATATTTGAATTTAACAAGGCTTCTTCCACGTTAATTTAATAGATTTATAACAGATCAGAGATACGAAATAAAGTGACAAGTAACTATCCTTGCATCCGTCAAACCGCCGAAACCCAACTTATCAAAGGCGGATTGTACAACAATTAAGAAACTACAGGAAGATAAAACAATCATTATAATGAAAGCAGATAAAGGAATTGCAACTGATATCATTGATAAGAAGACTTACGATGATAAGTTTGCAAATCTCCTTAAGGGGGGACTTACCTATTTACCAGCCACGGTTGCCATGGAAAGTATTTAAATCTCTAAAAGGGTTTTCTTATATTATAACTTCATAGATAAAATCAATTTGTGAAATGGATCATTTTCTGATATGTGCGATGACGTCATCACTCTTACGCAGTTTATGACGTCATAGTTCATTAAAAATTAAAAAACAAGCGTGCATTTGGTCGGATTGACTCACAAATTAGCAAAATCATAGCTGACAGGAATTGAAACAAAGTTAAGCATTATTTTTGAAAACGGTGAAAAGGCCAGGCTACCAAGCCATGTTGAAATTTTTAAATCTAAATATTTTCCCACTCGCTAAACGTAGAGTAAAATCCATGCTTAACTTTGTTCCAATTTATGTCAGCAATAATTTCGTTTATTTTGGGGTCACACCGACCAATTGCACGATTGTTTTTTTAACTTTTCATGAAATATGACGTCTTGAATGACGCAAGAGTGATGATGTCAACACACATATCAAAAATGGTCCATTTCACAAATTGATCTTACTTATGAAGTTATAATATAAGAAAAACCTCTTAGACATTTTTAAATACTTTCCATAGCAACTGTGGCTGGTAAATAGGTAAGTCCCCCCTTAATGATAGAAACACCTATATGTTGTCGTTATAAAACAACCAGCAAAACATGCGAAAGGAAGATGAAATCATTGTTATCAGACATGAGAAAGAAAATTAGTGATAAGATCTACAGAGAAATTAACACCACCGATGGCAATTACTGACACCACAAATGTACGGCACTCCCAAAATTCACAAGACTGGGGTTCCTCTTTGTCCTATTCTTATTCATCTTCGTATGCACTGTCGAAGTATCTAAGTTTCCTTCTGTCACCATTGGTTGGTAAATCTACCTATCACGTCCGAAATACCAAGCGCTTGGTGGAAACAGCAACAGAAAGGAAGTTGGATCCAAATGAAGAGTTGACATTTGATGTTGTCTCATTATTCACATCAATACCTACAAATATTGAGGTTGAGGTAGCAAAGAATCGACTTAGTGCTGACGAGCAGCTTAGTGAGCGTACTACTCTAATACCAACTGATATTTGTACCCTATTATCCTTTTGTCTAAATTCTACTGAACTCCAGTGTCAAGGCAGATACTACCGACAGATTCACGGTACAGCTATGGGATCACCTGTGTCAGTGGTTGTTGCTTATTTGGTTATGGAAGATCTGGAAAACAAAGTAATAACGTCGTTCCCTAGTCCACCTACTGTACATTGTTGATGTAGATATGTTGGTGAATATATAGCATATGTCAATAAGAAGGGAGATATAGGATCGTTCTATGACCATCTTAATGCACAATATCAGAATATAAAGTTTACATTGAAAGAAGCGGACCTGAAGGCCTTCAGTTCTTGGACACTCTTAATACCGTGCAGGAGGATGGTATCAGCATCTCAGTCGGTATTCCGTAAACAAACGCACACGGACAGATACTTGGATTTCGATAACCATCATCCGCCCCAACACAAAGCTAGTGTCGTTAGAACTTTATACAACAAAGCAAAAAAGATCCCAACCACAGCTGGCTCTGGCATAGAGCTAAAGAGGAGACACATGTATATACTACCCTGAATGCCAAGAATGGAGATCCGAAGGGGTTTATTAGAAAGCACAAGAACAAGAAGACGAAAAGTAGCAGCTGTAATAAGGAGAGACCTGAATGGAAAGGTGTCACGTTAGCCTATGTGAAAGGAGTAACTGAAGGAATACAACGAGTTTTAACCACGCATGACACAAGAGTGAGTGCTAAGCCAGTAAGAACACTAAAACAGATGCTATCTAGACCGAAGAATCCGATTCCAAAAGACAAGAAGAAGGGGGTCATTTATGAAATTCTTGGCTGATTGCAGAAAAAGAACATGGGTTAACGAACGGGGACTGTGGCAGCAAAATGTCAGAAAACTATTTACCTTTATCAAATAGATTATCTCTGAACTCTATATTCTCATTCTTTGGTTTTCTTAGTTATATATTATTTTTGTACATTAGATTTATTTATCGCGCGCGGATTAAAATCTATTAAATTAATATGGAAGAAGCGTTGTTAAATTCAAATTATTTCATTCTTTATTCCTTATGCTATTATGTTTATTATTGTTATGAATTCTTCTATTGTAAAAGCATTGAGACCTCCGTTTAGCTGCATTTAAGAAAGGTATATTTATATATTATTATTATTATCATTATTGTTATTGCTGTCGTTTATTGCTGTTGTTGTTGTTGTTGTTGTTGTTGTTGTTGTTGTTGTTGTTGTTGTTGTTGTTGTTGTTGTTGTTGTGACATATTCTTTTCAATCGGATTGCTAAAGTTTACTGGGTGGCGTAGTGCGAAGGTTCTCGCCTCTCACCGCTATGGTCCCGGGTTCGATCCCCGGACTCAGCACCTTAAGTGAGTTGAGTGTGTTGGTTCTCTCCCTTGCTCAAGGGTATTTCTCCGGGTTTTCCGGTTTTCCTCCCTCCCCAAAAAGCATCCCTAGTCATCCCTAATCCCGATCTGAGCTGTGCTCTGTGGTCATACATGAGTCGTATGGGGGCTGCCTCCGGCGCCTTTATATGCCTTTGGAACGGCCACGCTCAGCTGCATCCTTCACAATTCAGCTATATATTAGAGCTGTAAGAAAGGATGATTAGCAATGGTTAACACTTTACTTGATGAAATTGTTTTAAAAATCCTTGTGGTAAAACTTTACGCCAGAACTTTGAATGGAAGAAGGTCATGCGGAACTGTGACGCCGGAGGGATTTCCTGAAGTCTATAATAATTGCACGGGTGATTTTGTTGATATCTTCTGCTATTCTCTATCATTCTGTCGTTCCAATCAATAAAATTTCAGCTACTTTTTGAATCCTTATTGATTCTTGCTGTATACGATGTGCATTGGAAGGTGGTTATTTAACACAAGGTTTCCCTTGAAGACTGAGCATGAAGAGTATTTGCCATAAGTCGAAATTTGCAGGATATAAGTCGCTCCCTTTGAAAGTCAGCTGAGGGAACCGTGATCATTCAAAACCCTTACGAAACACCACGTCACAGCCATCGAAGCTTCAACAGCAACGTAGGTCTTTAGCTAAGATCCCATTGGTGCACAGCTGCTTTCTTTGGGTTTATTTTGCTCCAGTAAGATGCTAACTTCTGCATACATATACTGGACGATAGATTGGTGTGACATTATGGTATAGTTCCATTCGCAGGCCTTCAGCTACTTCTTTTCCAATGTTAAAGAATTATCTGTTGCTGAACTCAGTCAGCTTTCAAGGTTTTGGCAGGGCAGGGCAGGGCAGGACAGGACAGAGGTTATTCTATATTGAATGGCACAGGTCTTTGACTTCTGAGTAAAGTAGCTGCTGAAAACAATTATCTTACTAGCCGGATTTTTTTTTTTAACTGATTTTTATGGCACCCTTTGACTGTCATATCTGATACAAGATGTTGGAATCGCTACACTGAAAATGTTTGCATCAATTGGGTTGAGTCGAAAAACTTAATAACCTTACAGAATTCTTCAACAGTGAAAATTCAAACTTGGCGCTGTATGATAATCTTTATTTAATCTCTTTTGGTCATATAAGGTCAGGGTCGTTAACCTTACAATAGCCCTTTTGTTACCGATTTTTGAATACGCATTTCTTGATACGAACTTCATTAACAGCGTACATCCAACAATCAAATTCCAGTATGAATTTTCCGACACCGCAGTTGTGACCTTGTAAAGATGTGTATCAAAAGCCTACAAACACACGCGTATATAAAGTGGCAATCAGCGCACCCCTCATCTAACAAGCGTATCCCATACAGCCAAGATGCAAAAACAATGCAAGTAATTAACGTGCAAACCTGTATCCTACTTTTCAATTTTAGTAGTTCGCAAATACACTTTTTTTTTTTCTTCAGGAATTATTGGTGGAATTTTTAGTCCATTATATTACATTAAACAACAAATAAAAACAAGTATAAGGTGTAATCTTAATATTATCAGGTAAACAATAACGTCTTTAAGCCAATCAACAAAAGACGAAGACAAAAACAACACACGCAACAACAACAACTTACAGTTGACGCTCAAGTTCTTTGGACTGCTTTTGGCTTCACCGACAACATTGCTGGCAGTACACACGTAACTCCCTGTGTGGTTCCTGGTTACGTGGTTCAATACAAGTGTCTGCTTGTTCAGCTCACTGAGTGGACTTGTGTCTGGTACTGTCCACTTATATGTTGCTACAGGATTCGCATGTGACTCGCAGGTTAGATTGAAGCTGTCAGTTTCGTTAGCAAAGATAGTCCCGTTTTCTTCTTCTCTCACCATGCTCTGGGGATCTTTAACTAACGATATACTAACTAGGCCAGGCTTGACTGCGGGTAAGCAAAGAAAGGAAGGAAGTTTAATCTCTCAGATTTAAATCTATAATAAAAGTGTCTAATTATTTGTATAAAAAAAGCTTCGAGTGGCCCATCGTTATCATTATCAAAGAATCCTTTGCGGGTAACAATGTACAACACACACATGGCGCTGGCGGATCGGAAGGACGTGACGCTTAAGGAAGCATTTCAAAGATAATTGCCAAAACGTTAAAAATATATAAATTTATACATACAACAAAAAGAAGGTTGGTGACGGTTTTGTTGCATGTTTCATGTTGCTTACCAAGCTTGAAATGTATTATATTCATATGCAAATAATGTCAGCACAGACGAAAATATGATGGAAAAACCTGGAGACAAAGTTTGGGAAAATCCCATATTGATGTGACCGTTTGCTTCTCGAATTCTTATCACCAATACTGCATTTTGGGTTTGGTATGCAACAGGCAACATGCAACAAAACCATCAACAACCTTTTTTGAAATAGCTGTATATTAGATTTTATTTACCGGCCAGGATATAGGAAAACCAAAAACCTAAACGTGAACGGTTGTTCAATAAAATTTCGTAGTTTATTCAGCGGTTTTAGTGCGCACGCAAGTCGTGGGCTCGATGAATCAAACATATATTTAAAGAAATGCTAAAAATCTAATGCATCCTTTGACTTTTTCGAAAAACAAAAGATATTCATCGCCTCAAAAAGCCACACTGATTTTCTGTTTCATCTCGATCAGCAAGGACAACAAAAAGCAACACTTTGTTTGAGATGTACTTTTCCCTCAAAAAAGAGTGTTAGTTTTAAACTTGGAATTCCTTTTTTTCCTTATAATTTGTTATCTTTTCACTGAAATTATATTTTTGTTTTCATTACTTGATGACTCGTCACGTAGCTCACGATAAATGCCGAAATGATCATTTTGATAGCCATTTTACTGGCAGGATTGCACAGTGACCCCTATTTTTTAGGCTTATTTTGTATCAACTGGCAAAGTTTCAGAAAGACAATTACTTCGTTCTTTCCCGCGAACGTCATTAACGAGGCACCTCATGTTCTTCTTCAAACTAAAAAGTTAGTTAAAACAGTGAAAAATGTATATAATAGATTTAATATAAAGAAAATAAGTAAAGAAAAGTAAAGAAAGGAAACGAATTACAATCAACAAAACAACTGACGACAACGACGACAACAACCATACACAAGCAACAACAACAACTTACAATTGACGTCCAAGCCCTTCGAAGTGCTTGTTTCACCGACAACATTGCTGACAGTACACACGTATCTCCCTGTGTGGTTCCTGGTTACGTGGTTCAATACAAGTGTCTGCTTGTTCAGCTCACTGAGCAGACTTGTGTCTGGTACTGTCCACTTATATGTTGCTACAGGATTCGCATGTGACTCGCAGGTTAGATTGAAGCTGTCAGTTTCGTTAGCAAAGATAATCCCGTTTTCTTCTCTCACCATGGTCTGAGGATCTTTAACTAACGATATATTAACTAGGACAGGCTTAACTGCGGATAAACAAAGAAAGGAAGACATCACTTGCTATATAAATATATATGGTAAGACAAGGTGAAATCAAACTTTTATTGAAGATATCCAGCTGCAAGTCAGCGTACATCCATTATTAAAAGCAAGTTCCTTACTGGCTATTTTCAAAAATCGATTTCACAGCGCTTGAGTTCGAGATGTCTCCTTGGACACATATGACGAGCGATCCAAAACAATATCATATATATATATATATATATAAACTTGATTACAAAAACGCTGTAGCATACATTTATACGTAAACCTGATCATGACGAGTACATCTTCTTTTACTGGCAGGAATTATTCCATAATCAATTCAACGGGTCAGTGTCTGATTCAAATATTATTTTAAAAGTAGACTTACATTGCACGCTGACATTGCGTGTACAATTTCCAAAATCATTAAAGATATTTCGAACAACGCAGTGGTAAATACTTATGTCCATCCTGGAGGCTCTGTACTGAAGGACTGAAGTACCAGGAAGAGTAGTGCCATTAGGATAGGTCCAAGAAAACTGATTCACTGGCGGGTTTCCTTTGGTATTGCATGTCAAGCTTACCGAATCACTTTCATTTACTACAATAGGTTGCAAATATGGATAAATGGAACAGCCAACAGGATCTGTATTACACAATCAAATGACTTTTTAGTGAGAAATGAATACAACCATGACGTTACACTGAAATATGTACCCCCACAACCGAACCCAAGGTATGCAATAACGATTACAAACTAGACCATGTAACAATATTTATGGGGGGGGGGGGGTGAGATGCTAAGAAACAGGGAAAAAACCTTCGTCTCTAGACTCTGGACGTCGCTACGATGTCCGTGAAGCTTCACTGACCCTTATTTTTCTTTCTTTTTTTTGGGACATAACTGTATATTGCACGTTAGCAAAACAAGAAAAAACGATGATAAACTATATCTATATTTATATCATCATTGAGTCAGTTTCTTTTGTTCACTGGCGGTCTTTATCCTTCATATTCTCCCAATGGCGGCTTATCCAGGTTGATATCTAGTTATCAACCCGTGCTTAAGAAACTTCGCCAATGATGATATAAGGCGGTTATATATCTTGTACCTCGGTGGATATAATATATATCAACCCTCGGTTTCGCCTTGGGTTGATATATCTCGTATCCACCTCGGTAACGGTATATAACCTTTACTTACTTACATTCAACTATTACATTCGAGGTACTGTTGGAAACCCCCAGACTGTTTTTGGCAGTACATGTATAGCTTCCTGAATCTTCTAGCGTTGCGTTAATCAACACCATTGTTTTTCCATTGTCTCTGATCTGTAGTATTTTGTTTGTGGTGGACGTCCAAGATAAGGTCGGTTCAGGCTCGCCTTGAGCTGAGCATTTAAGTGTTGCGTTCTTTAGGTTTTTGACTCTGACTAAACTAGGAGTCACAGCAGTCGGAGGAACTGATAAAACATAATTATAAAACAGTAAAAGATCAACACATCATGAAATATCCCGGCGAGTTTCTTTTGCCAATACACCTCACCGTTACTAACTCACTTTCATTTACAAAAATATGCTTTCTGTGAACCCTTTGATTATAGCCTTTTTTTAAATTACCACCGGTCGTTTTTAATAATCTTTTCGCATGACGGCAATGGCTATTCAGGTAAGGCCGGCCATTCAACCATCCTTTTTCCCTGGAGGGCCGGGCAAAATACGTCACTTTGACACTGGTCAAATGTTACTTTCCCCGCTCGGGGATCGGGGGCTTGGTTTCAATTGACTGATGCATAAAGGATCATAATCGGAGATACTTAAAAGAACCACTAGTACTGAGGACGTAAAAGAAACCCTGGCAGTGACCACCCTCAGTGTCTACACCTCATACTAACCAACTCTCATGATTGTAAAGCGCCTTTGATTATGTGCACATAGAAAGGGCACTATATGAATCATTAATCATCATCAAATGATTGATACCAATAGGCTAGGGCTGAAAAAAGCACACACGGAAGGCTAGCTATAGATTGCACACAAAAATAATTAATGCGCACGGTATAACAAACGATAGAAAATCAGTAAATAGAACTGTTTACTGTTATGTAAATTACACCGATTTTTATATTTCTGCGAGCTACTGACTCCAGGCATCTGGCGTTTTGGCTTCCGTCAATCAAATTTACGACAGCCAAGTTCATTCAAATATGTCAATCAGTGTAATACAACTATTGGTTCATAGTTTCCGAGAATGTATTCAAATTCATTCTCCCACTGAACTAGTGTGTCTAGTCTACATGATGTGATAATTGCATTAATTTCTGGACATGGAAATTTTATTTTCTCTTTCAATTGAATTTCCTTTACTCGGATTTATGTTTATAAGCGTAACTCAGAAAAGTATTTGCATGTCAGTTTTTAGGATCGAGTTACGGAAATAGCGCGTAACTCGAAAATAAGGTTTCACTCTGTCAAGTTCGAGTTATGTAACTCGATTTTGATTTCAACGATGTTTTTCATCGAGTTACGCACATATATCAAAGTGGGCGTTGTCTCAGCAAAATCGGTGTCCGAGCGCGTAACTTCAAAAGCGCGTGACTCGAGGAGCGTTACTCGAAGAATACCCTACCTCGTATAAAACGGGGTAATAATGAGTAGCGTAGCGAGGGGGGCACGTGCCCCCCCCCCTCCCTAAAATTTTTTTTTGGAATTAATGTTTGAATATATAAAAACGTTTGGTTTCTGTTTTTTGGTTTGCTTTTTTATACTGGGTGCCTAGGTGCCCCCCGCCCCCCCCCCCCCCCCCCCACTTTCAAGGTCCTCGCTACGCCCCTGGTAATAATTATTTGCAAAACCATATAAGATATAAACATACACTAACGATGTTTAAAGAGGATATTGTCTAACTACAAATTTAGATAATAAATGCATTAGCTTACATTGTACGGTGACGTTACTTGTGCAATTACTCCGAGCACCAACACCATTATACACAGAAACCTTGTATGTCCCAGAATCTTGTCTTGAGGCAGTAAATGTCCATATGTCAGTTATCCCGTTCGGACTACTTCCATTAGGATGAGTCCATATGTAATCATTAACAGGTGGGTTACCTGTGGTAGTGACATTTAGACAGACGTTTCCTGTTTCGTTAACTGTTGTTGCATTAGGGTGTACTCTACACGACGAAGGAACTGAAATTGTTAAAAGAAGGTAAAGGTAAAAGCGATTTTTGAAGGTTAAATGTAAAATAACCTCCCTACTTCCCTATCCCTAGCATCCCTTCTCAGAATATTTTCACGGCAAAACTACACAGCCATTAAAATACTATATATTCTTCTCTTTACCCACAAACACCCAACGTTTTTGAGAATATCGTTTTCAAACGATCAACCCTATAGCAAAATAAACTACTGTGAGCCACCTTACAGAAGAGAGACAGGGAAAGGCAGCAGAAACACCACACACTTAAAACAAAACATACAAAACACTAAAAAGAAAGAAAAGGATGACATGCATAGCACTGCTGGTATCATCGAAGAACCCTGCTTTACAAAAAGGCTACAGAAAATGCACTAGACAAAGTTCGATTATTAATGATTATTAAAACTGAGGAGACACATACATTCCATTGTATTTCAATGGCAACTCTATGTACTAGCTCCAGTCTTGGACAAAACATTTTGTGTTGGTTCATAATTTTAAGTTAACTTAACCCAACACTCCCCTTAACCCTCCTGTTTCTAGCTACTCCCTGGCCAGTCAATGTTGATTCTGGATGCTGAACACTATTACTGTAATCAATCCAACAAAACTTCATTGATAAGAGGCACTATCATTTTTTTAATAAAAATTATTGACAAGTCTTTTGGTCAGCAACACAAAATGAGAAAAGGTGTCAACAAACTTTGTCCAAAATTACTACTAACAGTAGCTTAAAAAAAACTACTTTTGTTTTTAAGTCAGACTATTTCTTTAAATATTCACAATTCCAACTATTATCATTTATCTATCAGGCTTAACACATATAGTAAGACCGTCTTGGTGTTACTGCACCATACAATTGTGACAACAGTCTGTAGTTTAGTCTTACAAAAATAATAAATGTAGACTAGATAAAATATAGAAATCGAGTCTATCAGTGAAAAGCTACCATTAATAACAAACTTTTAAAGTTGAGATACAAGCATGCAGGTAGGGTATTTCATAGTGACAAATATATCAAATAAATATAAGCTAACACTCCATGATAGATGGCACTATATTGGCCCTTTGCGGGACTTGGTCACATGACACAAATACCCAAAAACTTAGCTCTTCAGACAAAATCATTGGAATATTTAGAAAGAGAATGCATCATAACATTAGAGTACTTATCCAGGTTTGAGTCTTTTTAAATGTAATGCAAAATATTTACGATTTGTTTTTTTTTTCTTTTACAAAGAAGTTACTGTATGGCTGGTGAGCAAGTCATGCATACCAGCCATACGTTCTTTGTAAAATTTTGAGTGTTGAAAAATCATAAATATTTTCAATTTCATCAAGAAATGCTAAAACTCAAAAATAGTACTAACTTTAAGGTGCTTGTTCTGAATATACCAATGATTTTTTTCAGCAAGGGTCTATTCAGTGACTTACTAGTATGTTCTGACATATTTTATTTAATACATTTGAATTTCAAGTTAGAAATGACTCATCTGATGATGTTTAGCAGTTAAATGAAATTATTTTATTAGAACTGCTAGGGAAATGCCAAGACTTTTTTCCAATTTTTCTCTGCTTTTTTTTTTTTTTTTTTGTATTAACATAAAGTTCCAAGACCCAACATCAACATTTCTTTCTTTGTTATTCAAATTGCAACAGCCCTTGATGCATATTATCGTGAAAAATATTGGCATCCATACAATATAATTCACAGTATATGTAAACATATTATGCAAAAATCCTAACCATCCATAGTGATACCTATATGTCTACCAATATATCTACCACACTCTATGTATTAGTAGTTAACAACAAAATAATATTTCACAGTAGAAAACAAGTAAATCATGGATACATATTTTCTAAAATATTTTTTCTAGGAAATGTTCTGTAATAAATTAAATTGGTGGATATAAAAGAGGAAGTCATAAGACATTGCTTGATTTGCATATGAAAGAGACATAACAGCTGGATCAATACCAGCTCGTCTGACTCAAGATTGAAACAATAAACCTACTATAAACATAAGAAATATTTGTCACGTTAGATCATCATTGTCAACAAGCAGTAAGCTATGTCTTGATCAACATCTAGCTTCCATTAGGCATTAATACAGCATCTTATCATGAAGTCACTTAAAGTTAATAATGAGTGACCACCCAGTTAATAATACTACCTAGAGCTATTATGGCATTACATTACCTGCTTTTAATATATGTAATTGCAAAATGCATTTTTGCAGACATTAATGGGTATCAAAATACTAGTACCATATATATATCAGCTTTAAATAGTAGTTACCTCAAAAAAAATATTAATATCTAGGTTCTTTTGAGAAAATGTGTTGGTTGAAGAAATATAATGTTAGTATTTCAAACAAAATGTGAAATTTAAGAACACAGTATCTTCTAATCCCTCAAAACTAAAATCTTACCAAACTCTTATATTACATGGCCTGATCAGCCCTAAGTAACACCTTATTAATAAAATCGCTACTGACAACACCAATGTTAAAGCTTTTTCTTTAAATTGACCTATTGTATGTGGTGTTAATGATAACTGAATGATATCACAAAAAGATGGAAATATTTCTGAAAATGGTAAAAAAATAAAGAACATATGGCAATATAAAATTTGATTTTCCCTGGTCACTGGACTCTTGACCCATATACATATACATTGCATTGATAAACATGATATCTCACAGGATATAAATCCATAAAAATCTTCACCCTATTCGTAATGCCATCATAACTGATCAAGACATACATAATAGGAGCAGCATCAGGCCTTGCAGTACTGCATGTTTTCAATTTCTTGTGGGATAAAATAGAACTAATTTAATTTATACTATGATTTCACATGTCATACCATGGAATATCCCACTTGTCACTTATATTTTCTTTAAAAACACACTCACCCGAAGGCTTAAAATTCTGTGTATACTAGAAAATGCAAGTGCCTTGTGGGATATTTCATGGTACGCCACTCTAAAACCATTGTATTACTAGGATATATAGATCTCTCCTATGGCTTTTTACAGTTGCTCTATATAACTTCACTTTGGAAAATATACCATTGAATTCCACATTCATATGCCAGGAGGAAGTAAAGACATTTATCAATACTGAAAAACATTTGAAGTAAGTTAGCCAAATTTCAAAGTCATAATAATTTCAAAGTTATCTTTCTTTGTGAAATGGTTTATTTTTTTAAGGAGAAAAGTTTGTAAAAGCTAGTTCAGACTTGCAGCCTGTTTCTCATATCTTGAAAATTTAAGAGGGGATGTGAGCAAAACTCAAACAAAATCAAAATTTTCCGGCAACAGCAGAATGTTATTTTCCAACTTTAAATTTTTATTTCTCGTCGCAGAATAAAAACCCCAAAAAATGCTTTTAGTCATGGCTAGAATATTATTTTGACTCTTCATTTTCTTAATATCTGCCTTTTATTTTGTTTAACACATGGTGAAAACATTTTTTGAAAATTCTTTACTTCTTACAAGGCATCAAAGTACCCAGTGGTAAATAAAATTTTTTTACCATCATGAATTAATTTATTGGAAGACAATGAAATTTCAGCTTTTTAAAGTTAAAACATTATATAAAACAGTTTTTGAAGAATTAAAAATGTACATATTTTTGCAAAGGCACGCAAGCCCCCTGAATTTGGAGTATTTTTTGGCTCTAAAGGGTCTATTATTGACAAATTCGTTTTTTTAGTTTTTTTTCGGAAATGAAGCGATATTTCGACAAATGAAAGATACCATGGTCTATCTCGCATTTATCCCACACCGTATAAAATACAGCCAATCAGAAAGCAGGAAAGCTGTGGCATATTCGTCTGTATTTCACTCTCCCTTCCCATCATGCACTGCGCATTGAATCTACACATTTGTATTTTCTATGGGGTGGGATAAAATGGTTATACAGTGGTTTCTCGTGGCATACCATGGATATCCCACTCGTCACTTGTATTTTCTTTGTATATACACTCGCCTAAAGGCTCGTATGCATACTAGAAACTACAAGTGACTCATGGGATATTTCATGGTATGCCACGAGAAACCATTTTATAACTAGTATATAGGCCTACCTAATACCAAAATATGAGCGAAATCGAACTTTTGGTTGTTGCAGGCATATGTTCAATTTTTTGCCATTTTCAAAAACATCTGAAATTTGCATGCTGAAATTTGTTTTTTTTGCTTCCATCAATCAAACATAATCAGTTGGTACCTTTTACATTTTTGACTGGCGGCAATGAAAAACCGAATTCCAACGGAAAACTTGCAACTACCATCTTTATGAAAATAGCAGTAATAGCCTGAGCTAACAAACATGTTTTTTTCTAAAGGCTTCAGACAATCTTCCCTATGTTTAAAATGCAAAGCAAAACCAACTCTTCTCGCTTTGACTTGGTTATTTTAAAGCAGTGGCACTTTCAATAAACGAAACGATTTTTTTGGTAAAATCGAACAATATATCAATGTGATAGCTTGCGGTTTTGAAAGTAAAGGATTCCACATGGAAGGATTGTAGTTACAACCACATAAAATATAACTATTTCCTAAACGAAGCGAAATGTCAGTCGGTGGTATTTCTAATTTAGATATATTTAAAACATTTTTTTTCTGGATTACTTGATACGTTCTTGAATAGAACAAATAAAACAAATAAAATAGATATCTACAGTACATGTATCTTCATTCGTACCCGGAAGTAAAATAATATAGTACAACATCGATCACCGAATAAACTGCCAAGCAAGAAATATTTCCACATTATAATCAAGCATATTCAGACAATCAATATTATTATACATTTTACTCACTATCTCGCTTCTGATTGGCCAAGAGCCCTCAGCCAATCCCTGATATCGTGTGAACTCGACATGATAAATGTATTATCTGTAGGTTTTACCTACAGATAATACATTTATCATGTCGAGTTCAAAGTTTACAAATATGAAAATGGAAATACGTTTGCTATTTTTTCGAAAGCAGAATTAAATCTTTATTCTTAGTTTACAAAATGTATAATAAAACAATTATTGAATCCGTTTTTAGCATGATATCGTAAATATCAAGACCTCGGCCGTTTTATCCGCCTCAGCCTACGGCTTCGGCAGATAACACGGCCTTGGTCTTGATAATTTACGATATCATGCTCAACCTCATCCAATAATTGTTTAATATTCTTGGTGCGTATATTCCAAACCAGGGTATATTCACTTAAACTGTAAAGATGTTTAAAGCTTATATAATTGTCATCTATACCCCCAGATTATATCTTTTACTTACTTTCTAAACCATATATATATATATAAATAAAATATTTTTCTTCTGCATTACTTGATCAAATTAGATCTTTCAGTCCTCTTTTGTACCCGGAAGTATAAAAGTAAAATAGTATATAGCACAACATCGCCAAATAAACTACCTATAGAAAGACGTAACAGTCCCTAATAATAAGTCAAGTATATCCAGTCTATCCAGAATGTACTTGGTGCGTAAATTCAGGATATATATATATGTAAGCTTGTAAGCTTCAGACCTCCAGTTATATCTTCCACTTACCATCAACGTTCAGCTTTGTATATCTATTAGAAGGGTCATAGTCATCGTCGACCACAGTTATTTTGTAATACATCTCGTCAGTTTTCCTCGACAGGTTACGAAGTAAAAAAAAAACATTCAAGACATTCAAACTCGCTTGAACATCTAAGTCCATGTCAGCACCTCGCTCGGCTAGCAGTATCTCTACGCCAGACGGCTTTCTTCTTATCAGCTCGACTCCCGCATCCTTAACGTCTGTAGTATTGCTCCTTGTAATCTTGACTGCTGCCCATGTCTTACCAGCACTAATACGAACACTCCAGTTAAGCTTTGCCGTTTTACCTTCCACAAAATTCACTTTATCATCCGAATGTAGCCAAGTAAATAATCCAGCATCTAGAAACAAATTATTATAATGAGCTTGATCCGTTACGTGTTGTTTGTTTTTGTTTAGTTATTTTGCTCCAAAGAAACCTTATTTTCTTACCTGAGAAATGGAAGAGCAATACAGGAAAGAAAAAAAATACCAGTAATTCCATTACTGATAAATGGCATAAACTCAGATTTCTGGAATATATCTTGTTCGTATTTTCTTCAGTAATAACACTCCGCCAATTTAATGGTCGGCGTGGTTCGTCTCGCTGCAGTTGTGTTTCTAGTTCGTTCGAGTTCGTTCCAGCCACAGGAAGCCCAAGCGTAGAGTTAGTGGGCTATGACGTCATTAGATTCAGTGAGCCCGGGGGGGTGGGGGGGGGGTACTAGTGTTCAGTGATGGGAATATGTTTATTGCTGGAAGCAGGTTAATGACGTAAAAATATCACTAGAGTCTACTAACTCAGTTATGAAATCACTGGTAATAGTTTTCTTTCCTGTATTGCTCTTCCATTTCTCAGGTAAGAAAATAAGGTTTCTTTGGAGCAAAATAACTAAACAAAAACAAACAACACGTAACGGATCAAGCTCATTATAATAATTTGTTTCTAGATGCTGGATTATTTACTTGGCTACATTCGGATAATGCAGTACATTTTGTGGAAGGTAAAACGGCAAAGCTCAACTGGAGTGTTCGTATTAGTGCTGGTAAGACATGGGCAGCAGTCAAGATTACAAGGAGCAATACTACAGACGTTAAGGATGCGGGAGTCGAGCTGATAAGAAGAAAGCCGTCTGGTGTAGAGATACTGCTAACCGAGCGAGGTACTGACATGGACTTAGATGTTCAAGCGAGTTTGAATGTCTTGAATTTTACCTTTTCACTTCGTAACCTATCGAAGAAAACTGACGAGATGTATTACAAAATAACTGTGGTCGACGATGACTATGACCCTTCTAATAGATATACAAAGCTGAACGTTGATGGTAAGTGGAAGATATAACTGGAGGTCTGAAGCTTACAAGCTTACATATATATATATCCTGAATTTACGCAGCAAGTACATTCTGGATAGACTGGATATACTTGACTTATTATTAGGGACTATTACGTCTTTCTATAGGTAGTTTATTTGGCGATGTTGTGCTATATACTATTTTACTTTTATACTTCCGGGTACAAAAGAGGACTGAAAGATCTAATTTGATCAAGTAATGCAGAAGAAAAATATTTTATTTATATATATATATATATATATGGTTTAGAAATATCTTCGACTGACACGGTAAGTGACTTATATCAAATGATGCTGTTGGCACATGGATAGTTGTTCAAGGTTACATCTTAGGAGTTTTATGTTCTGTATATGCAACATGGATAGTTTTGATTCACTTTCGATAAGTAAAGGTTTCTTGGTTCATCAGTATCCGGTGGTTCATCAGTTGCTTATATCTAATTTAAATGTACTTCCATTTATAACATGATGTGTAATGTAGATACATATAGGATATTACATGTTACCAACGATAAAAAAAACTATTATTGATTTACTTTTTGTAACCAGCAAGTGTGTAGCCGAGTCACGCGTGATCATCGAGTTTATTTCAAAAGGTTCAAGAAAATCAACAATAATTCGTGACCAATTACGCTATACGGGTCACGAACATGTTGCCTGTTTCAGAAATTATGGTTCAAGTGTGTTTCTTTTCTGACACGGATGTGCGCAATCAGTCCAAATATGCTACTCTAAGAAATATACAAAAAAATCGTAAATTATTTTAAAATCAAGAGTTTGAAGATGTATACATTCCATGTCATTAATGTTGTCCACCAAAAAAGACATTCAGACCAAAAGAAATGTCACGTGATACCTAATACACTCGCTCTAAATGCTCGATACCAGCAATCATTGTATAAGTAGAGTTCATATAATAATTATCATTATTATACATTTTACTCAGTATCTCAATTTTGATTAGTCGAGAACCCTCAACCAATCCCTGATATTGTGTGAACTCGACATGATAAATGTATTATCTGTAACTCATTTTCTTGTTTTGGCGTTCAATTGTGGAATCAAATTCCTAATTCTATACGGGACTTATCAAAACCAGCTTTCAAAAAGAAAATTAGACAACTCCTCTTTGGTTATTTAAACAAATTTGGCCATGATGTTGAAATCTCCAATCTTTTTTCCTCTTAATAAAATAGTGTACGATATAATTACTTTCATTAGTTATTCTAAGGTTAATATTTCCTTCTGATATACTATTTATTGAATTTCTTGTGTGTATACATTTTCTTCCCTTTAAAACTAATTTTGATTTTGCTTAGATAGATCATCAATTTATACGTTTATTAACTTTCTCTTCTTCTTCACAAACCCGCCCAGATTAGCTTAGCTATTTGCGGGGCAGTGTATTTTATTTAATTGATGTAAATAATCTCGAAATATAAATAAATAAATAAATAAAATAAATGTCGAGCTCACTCAAGGTCACCATGGAAATGGAAATACGTTTGCTTTTTTTTCGACAGCAGAATTAAATATTTATTCTTAGTTTACGAAATGTATAATAAAACAATTATCAATTTCGGTTTTCGCATGATATCATAAATATCAAGACCTCGGCCGTTTTATCTGCCTCAGCCTACGGCTTCGGCAGCAACACGGTCTTGGTTTTGATAATTTACGATATCATGCTCAACCTCATACCACAATTGTTTATTCTATGTGCATTGCCCGTGGTGCATTGTTACTCATTATAGAGTTTGAAACCAGAATTTATATCGCGGTTTAAAGCAAATAAACAAATCATCACGCGATACTCCTTTTGGTCTTTAAGTCTTTTTTCACAGGACAACCTTTTTGACAATGACTGTATTTGTATAGAAACGTATAATTTCACGAACGATTCACGAGTGTTGTAAGTATCAAACAGAGTTGACCTCTAATGGTAATAGACCTCATCGGCTTGGGTGTAATGTTGTCCCATTTCAGACCACGTGTCATTCCCCAGAGTATCATTTCATTGTTTAATGATTGCGCATGAGAAGATACATGAATATGGATACAACTCAAACAAAGAATCTTATTCTCAAGAGAATGACAAGTGGTCTGAAATGGGACAACATTACCCCAAGCCGATGAGGTCTATTCGAGGGGCATACTGTAAAACATGGGTCGGATCGGACTTGTATGTGTTTAAGGGTCTATATAAAAATAAAATAATAAAAATAAATGAGAATTAACAGTGGAATCCACCGAGTGGCTCTTCCTCCACTGCATTCCAATTGGAATTTAGAAGTTGGTTTTTGAGGAGGGAGGAAAAACCGGAGAACCCGGAAAAACTCTCGAAACACAGGAGAGAACCAACAAACAACTCTACTAACATACGACACCTAGCCCAGCGGGGCTAAATGTATGTATAATGTATTGAATTATAGTACTCAAGTACGACGTTATCAGTATACATCAATATATCAGAACATCACTTCATCAGTGTAGGCATTCTTGCTTCAAAGTATCGGTGTATAAGAACAACAGACCAGTGCGTATCTGTTTATCACTGCCAGAATGAGTATTAATAAATTTTAGGTGGTGGCAGTGGCGTGGTTTGTTTTTTCATATACTAGCTCCCATATAATGTACATTCTCTAGCCTACCACATGCTGTGTTTCATAGCTTAGTCTCCCAAATCCTCACTATATATGTTTCGTGAATTAAAATGGAATGTAACTTAGCTTGTTTTTACTTTCTCAATACAATACAATACAATACAATACTTTTTTATTCACATTCCTAATTAGCAAGTTTATATATATATTTATATATTTATATATTTACATGTTTGCATATTTTGCTTATATTTTTTTTTTTTTCCAGTACTAATATATATATATTTTTTTTTAAACAGAAATATAATTTCGAAATGCTTAGTATCTAAATTAACCGTGTCACGAAGGTTTTCTCTGGTGGGACTAGCTCGTCCTTCAGTGACACAGAATATGGACGCTTTCTGGTGTTTTACTGATCTTTATTCTGCTCTTGACTTCACTCTGACTTCGACTCTGGAGTGAACTAACTCAACTCACTAGTAGCAACTAGCAAACTCGTATTTATGCCAACAGCTAGGGGCTACGTCACATAACCGGTTTGTACCAAGTCAAACTGGGCACAACTAGTTATGTAGCATATGACGTAAGGCTTGAGGGTAGATATTTACTTAGTGCAAAAATAAGAGCACCTGTCCACAAGACTCGCCCTAGCCAAACCGGCGATAGAATTCGCTAGCTGAACTAGTAAAGAATATTTTACGATATAGGGATCCGGTGTCTCTATTGAAACACCTCTAAGCCAGAGCTTAGAAAATAGCTTGTCGAGTGTTTGTTTGTGGAGTAAACAGAGCTACCATTCCCAGTACGCATGTGCAAACTTGCGCAGGGCCAAAACTGGTTTGCTCTGTAAAATCACTGGATATCTCCTAACAACATCCACCTGTATTAGGCGATTGGATCTAACCGGCGTCAACAAACAAACACACTATTACCAACTGTCAGTCATCCTATACCCCTAATCAATTAGTTGCCGTGATACCAAAACTTTTGACATTTTGATCTGCAACTTGACCTTTCATGCCTGTCTTTCTCTAGACTTTATGGCATCGCAACTATCTGTTTATGTTAATTAAATATAATTATTTTTCCTGTTTCTTATTTTCTTATTCATGTCACGTCCTTTAGGAAAAATCTCTCCTTACAACCGTTAGGTTTTCTAGTTAGATACTAACATTATGAGTTACATTTAGATGAGCTAGTACACACAACAATAAATATATCAATTTACATAAATTTATAAAGAACGAAGGAAGTATAGACCTTGAATTTTAAATAAGATTAGGAGAGTTGAGAAATATTTGATTAAGTTATTTTACCAAAGGATTTAAATTTCTTTCGAGGAGTTTTGGAGTTCTAACAAATATTTTGAGTTTCTTAGCAAAAGAATGATGAGCATTAATTTGTTTTAAAGGTAGTGGCAGTTCTTTCCATAAATCTGTTGCCATTGCAGCAATTGATTGTTTACCAATATTGGTTCTGAATTTCATTTTGTAGATATTATTTTTGGATGCATATCTTGTATTATATGAATGAACTTCTTTCGCATATTTGGAATAGCTTTCAAATATGTCTGGCAACTGCTTTTTGTGCCATTGGTGAATAAATTGTAGAGCCTGTAATTTGTAAATATTATGTAATGTTAATATATCAAGTAAGTTTAGTAATGGTAGTGCACTAGGAGTATTTTTACCATATAGAGTAGTAAAAAACATGACTCTAGCAATATGATTTTGTTTTGTTTGTAGCTTTTTTTAAATGAGTTTTGTAGGTACTTCTCCAGGCAACTATGGCATAGGATATATATGGATAAATCAGATGTAATATAACTGCTTCAATTGTTTTAGTGAGATGTAGTGTCTCAGCTTATAGAAAATACCAATACCCCTTGAAACTCGTGAGCAAATGAAAGAGATATGATATTTCCAAGATATTGTATCATCAATCATTACACCTAGGTATTTTATATGGTCCTTTTTTTTCAATGAGGTAAAAGCTCCTTCATCATTATTTATTTTTATATCTGGAGAGTATATGTAAGTTTTTTCCAAGGAGACTTGATGATCATAAAGTTAGTTTTTTTTAGATTAATTGATAGTTTGTTTTGGTTACACCATTCTTTGACTTTGATTAACTCTTCATTTACTAAGGATTCTAATTCAATAATACTGGTAGAAGAAGCAAATATATTTGTATCGTCTGCGAAAAGTCTAAAGGACAATTTATTTGAACAATTTGATATGTCATTAATGTATAAAAGAAATAGTATAGGTCCTAAGAAACTGCCTTGTGGAATTCCACAGAGAACTGATTGCTTGAATGAGCTTACACCATCTATTGTTACATATTGTTGTCTATTGTTTAAATATTTAGAAAACCAGTTACAGTGCGACTACTCCAGCCAAGGCCACCCAAGCAAATTTTCATACAAATTAGCCAATCATGATTGAGTATTTAAACAATAGGATGAGCTCAAATTTTCACATTTTTTCCTTTAAAAGCATATATTTTACTTTATGCTTGCGTATAAATGATCAGAAGTGAACAAGAAACAGTTTAAACTTCAGAAGTCGTCACCATCCTGTTATTCAGCGTCCAAAACGTGATTTATGAATTTGATTTAAAATTTGTTTGGGTGGCCTTTGTTCGAGTACTCGCACTGTAAGGGGTACTCCCCTAATACCATATTTTTCTAGTTTCATTAATAAGATTTGATGGTTGACAGTATCAAAAGCTTTTGCAAAATCGAGAAACACTCCACAAGTGTATAAGTTATTGTCAATTGATTTTCTTAAATTCTCAGTTATTTCAATAATGGCTTGCTCTGTGGATTTTTCTTTCCTGAATCCAAATTGGAATTGGTTTAGGATCTGATGTTTTTCAATGTAATTAACCAATTGTTTGCATATAAGTTTTTCAAAAATTTGTGTAAAACATGGGAGAGTAGAAATTGGTCTATAATTTGCTGGGTCAAAAGTAGCCCCACCTTTGTGTACAGGTATTACTTTTGAGATTTTTAGGGTTTCTGGAACAATACCTTGAGAAATAGATTGATTAAAGACTTCTGCTAGAGCTTCACTGATGTGGCCGCACGCTACTTTGATACATTTTGTTGGTGTGCCTATTGTTGATTTATTTAATTTAAGCCCCATTATTAAATCTTGTACTTCATGGGCTTGGATGCCTCGGAACATGACGCTATTTTGAAATGATTGTGATATATATTTAGTTGGATTATGCTGATCTGTAGAAATTTTTTTAGCCAATGTGGAGCCGACTGTGATAAAATGTGAATTAAATTGATTACAAATGCTAGTTTTGTCAGTAAAACATTTGTTATTGTAAATAAGCTTTGGAATAGCTTGTTGATGCTTTTGTTTCCTATTGATTAACAGTCCAATAAGTTTCCAAGTAGTTTTTATGTTCTCTTTATTAATTTGAAATTGTGTTTCAAAATATTTTTTCTTTGCTAGAGACTTGACTTTGTTCAATTTATTGTTATATATATTGTAATACTTTACTTTCTCAGGGTCTTGATTGAGATAATGTGACTTAAATAGTTTTTGGCGTTTTTTTATTGAAGTAAGGATACCATTTGAAATCCAAGGCTTTTTTGATTTCTTATTCTTAGAATTGGTTATTTATTTTCTTAATAGGAGCATGCTTATCTGATAATGTTTGTAGAGTATTCACAATATTGTTCATACTATCATTCACATCAGTATTAATCATGTTTCTGAAGTCGATATTATTTAGGTCCTCAGTAAATGAACTATCATCAAAGTTTGAAAAATCTCTGTAATATTTTTGTTGTACATGAGTTGGGATTTTGGTTGCAATTGTACAGAAGCAAGGTAAATGTTCAGATATATCAGCAAGACATATGCCTGACTGAATAACTTTTTCAGGAGAGTTTGTGTATATATGGTTAATCAGCGTAGCTGTATGGTTAGTAATTCTCGTAGCTTTGGTAATTATAGGCAAAAATCCTAGATCTAGCAACGTGTCACAGTATTCAGATGTGATTTTATCAGAACAATAATTGATATCGCCAATTTATATTAATATCGCCAACAATAAAGGTCTCAAGTCTTAGTTTGTTTCTGACATAAGAACTCCTGAAAAGTGGTGCAATTACCAGATGGGTGCCTATAGATACAACCAACTAATACATTTTTTTGTCTGTTTCGAAGCAATTCAATGAAGCATGTTTCAAAATCTTTAGAGGTAAATTCAAGATCTTGTCGTCTAATGAATTTGATATTTTCATCAACATACATACCAACTCCACCAGCCATAGTTTGGGAGTTCGTACCCACAAAACTATATCCGGGTATATGAAGATTATGAATATTATTATCTTTTAGCTTAGTTTCTGAGATTGCAATAATACTAGGTAATTCCTTTAAGCTCATTAAGGTTACTGGAGACCTTCGGGGTAAAATGTTTCTAAAAAAAATTTATTTCACTAATTAAAAGTTTCTACATTAATCTTTCTTTTTGAACAATTTTTTTAACAAATGTTTTTGAACAAATGTTTAAAAGTTCGCTAGTTATTTAAAAAAAAAAAACATGATTTGAAGGGAAAATAAATCTACACCGAAGGCGTCGTGACCCTCGTTAATCCTATTATACTTGAGTCGGTTACTCTTTGGATTTTCCCGCGTGATGAAATTCGTGTCCTACCACGCTTCGAAACTCTGGCGCTTTCTGATTTCTTTTGCGTCTTGAATACATTATACTTCCGATATCTTTGGGAATTCTACATTCTTTTTGTGTCTTTATTAAAAGTTTACCGAAGAAACGAAGTGTTCGATTTTTAGATCCTTTCCCGCGTAGTTCGAAGTGTTTGTCAACACTCCTTTGGTCCCGTTGTTAATCGTTCCTTGTTTTTGGTTGGCTGGCGGTATCTCTCTGTTGACAGACGTCTTAACGAGGTGTGAAACTCTCCCAAATCTTTTTAAAAAGCTTAAGAGCGACTGTCTGTAAAAATCGACCAAAATCGACTTTTCGCGGCACAAGTCAAAAAAATGGATTTCGCTCATTTTTTGTTTATTGATAGCCCTTAGCATGAAATACATCCTGGTGTTTTTAGTTTTGAAAAATTTTACTTGGTTCCCGAGAAATTTACAAAAATCGATTTCGTCCCTACGCATCGAAAAAATGACCGCTGAGATCACGGAATTTAGTGTAAAAATAAGCGCATCGTACAGCTAAATCACTTATCTATATTTTTGGTCAGCATTTTTTATCGAAAGAATATATATTCCTCTTCCTTTTGGTTGTATCTATTTTAGAATATTTGGCGTTTTAAGATCCGAAAAAAAATATTTACGAAGCTCATTATTTCCAAAGTTCACAAATGCAAATTCGGGGCTTACAGCGCGACGCGCCTTACCGTGGCCACCCTGCCAAAGTTTCGTACAAGTTAACCAATCAGAAAGCGAGAATCTGTTAATTTGCATGTGAACTTGCTTTGTTGTTACCGCAAATATTTGAACTTCGAAGCAAGAACTTGAGGAAATTCTTAAAAATCTCTATTTCTAAAACCAATTTTGCTCTTTTGGCTTGCTAACACTTAATACTTTCGTAGGCAGTCTTTTTCATGTGGAAATTCTTTGCAAGAAGTGATTTATCGTACTTGTACGAAACTTTGGCAGGGTGGCCACGGTAAGGCGCGTCGCGCTGTAAAATACGGCTTATAAAAACTGTGCTCTTTTTCTAAATCATAAAAAAACTACACCAAGAGGATTATCTAATGTATTTCTATCAGAATCAAAAGAAAAATCTCTGGGCAAATCATTTTTACTGTTCCGTTGAGGACGCTTTTCTGTCCCTATTTGACGACAATTCGAAGATGCAAATTGTGGTCTCGTAATATAGGCGTAAAAATATATGTGCTCTTATTCCAAATCATAAAAAACCAACACCCAAAGAATTATCTTGTGTATCTCTATTAGAATCAAAAGAAAATTATCTGGGCAAACCACTTAAACTGTTCCGTTGGGGCCTTTTTACGATCCTTATTGGCGACCATTTCAACTGTAAACAACTTGTTGCGTTAACTCCATCGGCGTGACTCGAATCTTATTAGTTCAAGTCACGCCGATGGAGGTAACGCAATAAGTTGTTTACAGTTGAAATGGTCGCCAAGAGGGATCGTAAAAAGACCCCAACGGAACAGTTTAGATGATTTGCCCATAGAATTTTCTTTTGATTCTGATAGACATACATTAGATACTCCTGTGGGCATAGGTTATAAATGATTTAGAATCTCTGCACATATATTTTTACGCCGATATTACGAGACCACAATTTGCATCTTCGAATTGTCGTCAAATAGGGACAGAAAAGCGTCCTCAACGGAACAGTAAAAATGATTTGCCCAGAGATTTTTCTTTTGATTCTGATAGAAATACATTAGATAATCCTCTGGGTGTAGTTTTTTTATGATTTGGAAAAAGAGCACATAGTTTTTATAAGCCGTATTTTAAGGCCTTAATTTGCATTTGTGAACTTTGGAAATAATGAGCTTCGTAAATAATTTTTTTCGGGTCTTAAAACGCCAAATATTCTAAGATAAATACAACCGAAAGGAAGAGGAATATCTATTCTTTCGATAAAAAATGCCGACTAAAAATATAGATAAGTGATTTAGCTGTACGATGCGCTTATTTTCACACTAAATTCCGTGATCTCGGCGGTCATTTTTTCAATGCGTAGGGCCGAAATCGATTTTCGTAAATTTCTCGGGAACCAAGTAAAATTTTTCAAAACTAAAAACACCAGGATGTATTTCATACTAAGGGCTATCAATAAACAAAATATGAGCGAAATCGATTTTTTCACTTGTGCCAATGTTTGGTCGATTTTTACAGGAAGTCGCTCTTAAAATCTCTATGATCGTTTTTACTACAATTCCCTCTCTTTAAATGAATTAATAGGGTATGTGGTTTTGTTCAATTTCAATGAACTTTGGCAAGAAGCATGGAGAAGTATTGATTAAAAAAGGAGTGTGAGCGATTTTTGATATTTTGATTATTTCGTCTTTTATGCAGTAAAACGTAAACCGACACGGTCATTTTTGGAAACTCCAACTTTGAGATTCAATAACTTTTTAAATAAGCAAAAAATCAAAAAACGCTCACACCTTTTTGTAGTTTATCTTTCACTAATTCACACAGGGAATTTTTTTATCAATTCGCGCTAACGCCATGTCTATTAATTCACATCAACGGAACGTACCCGATTCGCGTTTAAGGCTCCGGCATCGTATTAGATTGAAAAAATGCGTTCAAAAACTATATTTTTTGTAATCTGTATCATATGACCTTTCAAACGATATATAGTTTTGTAGGGTTTTGTTCAAAGTGTTGCGTAGAGAGAGTTTTAAACGATCGAAGCATACCCCTGAAGGTCTCCAGTAACCTTAAGAGGTCATTCAAGAGATCAATGTTCTTAGGTAAGCTACGGGTATTACAGTGAAACATTGATGTACCCTGTAGTCTGGCTTTTTGTAAACATTTACTGGTTTGTATGACGTCATAATATTTTGATTCTATATATAGATCAGCATCAATGGAATCATTAGATTCATTGTTTATATCATTGTTTGGGTTTTCAAGTATGTCTTGAAATAATAAATCTTCAGAGTAAATTAATGAGTCATTTGGATAAATCCAAGAACCTATAGCTTTATGGAATTCTTTGTCTGATAAGCCGTAAAAAGGAAGCTCGCTTAGTAAATTATTTTGATTTACGTCGCTTTGATACGTGTAGAATAAGGTCGCTGGATGTTATATTTTGTATAGATAAGATTTTATCCTGTAGAAGTAATACACTAATCTAAGCGGCTTCCGACTTGTGCCACAGTACATAGTTCTTTGTGCAAATGTAATGTAAATTATCAGATGGTATATCTATATACTTATCAGTTTAATGTTGAGGACTCTTGTTGTGTTGCTTTTGGAATGCATCAAACTCATCGAACGAGTCAATGGTGAAGGTCCTCGAGTTGTCACTTTGCTTTATGTATATTCGAGCATTGTTGGTCCAGATATATTTCCAGCGCAGCTTTTTTCTCATGTTGTTAACTGATCCAAACAATTTCTTTCGTAGTGCATGGTGTCAATGACTCCGAGATGTACACTTTCCCTGTTTGCTGGTTATGTTGTATATGTGTCTTGAGATTGTGTAGGTTGTTGATCTTTTTCCCAGCAACTTTTTGTCGATTGGCATAGAATTTGTTTCTCACCTCCCTTCTTGTGAATTTGACGATGATCTTGCTACTTGCTCCCTTGTTTTTAAATGTTGAGAGAGGATGAGAGATTGAAATATCTGTAGGATCGAGGTTAAAGCCCATATCATTAGCTAAGGCTGACACTATTTCATCGCTCGTGGTTTCTACAGTGGGACTAATACCAGAGATTTCGACACAGTCTCGTCGTAGGTATTGGCCAAGGTCATCGATCTCATTTCTGGCTTTATTGAATGAATCTTTTAGGCTGGAAATCTCTCTAAGGTTTTTCTTCAGTTGTAGAATTCAAATCCGTATCTTGCTTGTCGATCTGTGTGTTGATAGCCAGCATGTTGGTCATCATCTGATCGTATTTCATCGACGCGAATTCAGTCTTCTAATCTTTTCTCAAGCTGTCCGATTTTAAGTTTGAGAGGTCCAATTTCTCCATCTCAAAATTCAAAAAAGCGTTTTCACTTGTTTCTTTTAACTATTTCAGTTCCTTCGTCGTGTAAAATACACCCTAATGTAACAAGAGTTAACGAAACGGAAATCATCTCGCTAAATGTCAACACCACAGGAAACCCACCAGTATATAAATACAATTGGACTCATCCTAATGGAAGTAGTCCGAACGGGATTACTGACATATGGACATTTACTGCCTCAAGACAAGATTCTGGGACATACAAGGTTTCTGTGTATAATGGTGTTGGTTCTTGGAGTTATTGCACAAGTAACGTCACTGTACAATGTAAGCTAAAGCATTTATTATCTAAATTTGTAGTTAGACAAAATATCCTCTTTGAACATCGTTAGTATATGTTTGTATCTTATATCGTTTCGCACATAATCATTACCCCATTTTATACGAGGTAGGGTATTCTTCGAGTAACGCTCCTCGAGTCACGCGCTTTGAAGTAACGCGCTCCGACACCGATTTTGCTGAGACAACGCCCACTCTGACATATGTGCGTAACTCGATGAAAAACATCGTTGAAATCAAAATCGAGTTACGTAACTCGAACTTGACAGAGTGAAACCTTATTTTCGAGTTACGCGCTATTTCCGTAACTCGATCCTAAAAACTGACATGTAAATACTTTTCTGAGTTACGCTTATAAACATAAATCCGAGTAAAGGAAATTCAATTGAAAGAGAGAATAAAATTTCCATGTCCAGAAATTAATGCAATTATCACATCATGTAGACTAGACACACTAGTTCAGTGGGAGAATGAATTTGAATACATTCTCGGAAACTATGAACCAATAGTTGTATTACACTGATTAACAGATTTGAATGAACTTGGCTGTCGTAAATTTGATTGATGGAAGCCAAAACGCCAGATGCCTGGAGTCGGTAGCTCGCAGAAATATAAAAATCGGTGTAATTTATTTAACAGTAAGCCTGTAGTTCTATTTACCGATTTTCTATCGTTTGTTATACCGTACGCATTAATTATTTTTTGTGCAATCTATAGCTAGCCTTCCGTGTGTGCTTTTTTCAGCCCTAGCCTATTGGTATCAATCATTTGATGATAATTAATGATTTATGATTTATATAGCGCCTGTTTGGGCCTCCTGTGCCTCAGGCACATCACGTGCACACTCGTGTTAGTGTTTTACGGAACATGTGAGCAGTTCGTTTTGGACGCTTCGTCAATAGTCAAGTTTGTTATTGTTTTTCTTCTTTCCCCCTTTACACGGCACGATTGTAAGTAGCAAATTTACTTCCTGTAGTGTTCGAGTTTACTTTGTAATGTTTATGTCCTTTTTTGTACAGTTTTTACCGCTTGTATTGAGTTATCGCTGAATTAAGTGGACGAAGGTCAAGTCAATAAACCCTCGTGAATCCAGTAAATCGAACTCAGACTCGAATTAACTACAATAATATTAGCGAGTTGAAAGGCGTGCCGCCGTGAAATCAATTGTCCTAAACATACAGTAAAAAAATCCACCGTTTCTACATGGTTTATATGAAAATTCAAGTTTGAATATTCAAGAGTTTGCCAACGAGTGAAACTATGGAATGGAGCCGGGACTACGGATTGTCCGGAAATGAGATGGCGTTTGGTCATTTACAGTTCAATCCCAAAGATGACGGACTTCCAAGGGAAACTCTTCCAACTACAACAGCAGCATTCAACACCAACGAACCCACCGTATCACAACCAACAGTGCGGTACAATTTCAGGACTCATCGAATACCAAATCGTCAGTTTGACCCAAGTGAGCTGTTACGCCAAAGGGCTACAAGCGAACAACGTAGTTTAGCGGCGACATGGACACAGATTTGCAAGGACATAGAGGACGAGATTGATCGCTTGCAAGTTTATACGTGGGACCACATCTCAGCTGCAACAAGTGCTGAGAAACTACAGAGACTTTGCGCTTCACTCGGAGCCATCTACGAGCAATATCTTCCAGGAATTAAAGACAGAAAGCGCCTTGAAACTGTCGTCAGTGTTTATAAATCGCTCAAGGAACGATCAGCACGTGCAATAGAAGAGTATCAAAGGCAAGTTCAGTCTGTAATTAACCTCGATCAAGGCAGCGTCTGCAATGTTAGTAGTACTTCTCGGTGCTCAAAAAGTTCAAAGGAAAAATTAAAAACGATGCTTATGACAAAAAGGAAACTAGAGCTCGCCAAGGCCAGTCAAGAGGAAGAAGCAGAAATGGCGAGGTCAATGCATGAGATGAACGCCAGAAGGGAATTACGAAAACTTGAAGAAGAAGTTGCGATCGCAGAGGTAATATGGAGAGTTGAATACGAGTTCGACGAGGAAGCAAGTACAACTGGTAATCTACAGGATGAAATAAAGCTCACTACTCCCTTTGACTACCTGCCAAGGCCTTCCAGACCTGCTGGTGCCACAGCGTCGCACTCAACCCCCAAGTCAAACCTCACGGTCGACGTAACAGCTCCGGCAGACGGCAGACTTCATACTTTGGAGCTGACCAAACCCTACGACTGTCAGGAGACGTTTGCCATGGAAACTCCTCTAACGAAGCTACCAATACTGAAATCAGAACAAACAGCCCAGTCTTCAGCCTCTAATTGTGACAGCAGAGATAGCAACGTGTCTGTAGACCACGTCGCTGCGATGTTGAAGATACAGCTTCTAAACGGTATACGTCCCACACAGTTTGGAGGGAATCCATCAGACTTCCCCTTCTTCCGTAAGCAAATACGTGAACACTTGGAATCCGAACTCTTGTCCGACGCACAACGCGTGGAATACCTGCCAAAGTTCTTGTGCGGTGAAGCACTCGAAGTCGTTAAAAAGGAACAGAGGCTGCTCGTTCGACGATCTGATGGAGACTCTGGCAAAGCGCTACGGCCAACCTGTACAGGTCTCGCAAGCCTGCATAGAAGAACTGGTATCTGGTCCAAAACTGAACTACGGTGACAACGTCGGACTCTTGAACTTTGCTGAAAGGCTCAACGCAGCCACTAAGATACTGACCGGCCCCGATGAACAAGAAATCAGTGTCGCTACCAACCTACGCAAGATAATCAATCGTTTGCCAAATGATCTAATAGCAAAATGGCAAAACGCGAACTATGAGATCCTTAAGCGTGGCTCGTGTGCACGCCTTAAGGATATCTCTGACTTTGTTGCGAAACATGCAACAATCAAAAACGATCCGGTCTTTGGATTGCCAAAGAAGGAAATCAAGGATGCCAAAAATGCAGTAAAAACGACGAAGTCGTACTTACCTATACAGAAACAGTCGACGATATCGACCGCCAATGTTGACAAGCCACCAACTACCAAGCACGCTGACCCATGTGGAGTGTGCAAGGGTCCAGCCCACAACTTGAAAGATTGCCCAACTATTAAGGGGTGCGAACACGTAGATGTACGACGACAATACGCAGCTTCCTGCCGCTTCTGCTTCAACTGTGGAAGGCCTCGTCCGGGACATGGTTCTGGGAACTGCCCAGATACGCCGTCCTGCTCGCGCTGTAACGGTCGCCACCTAGACATCCTGCATAAAGACAAACCAAGTAGTGGTCCAAGCTCTGGTGCTACGATTCCAACCTCTCCCCAACAGAGGTCAATTACTGAGGTTGATGGAGCAAAACAACAAGAACCAAAGAAACAGACAAAGGGGGTGTCCTCTTCAGCAGCAAACGCTGTCAGATCGTCTGTAGTACTCAACGTCTTACCAGTCATCATCACATCCAGTGAAAACAAGTCCATATCCACCTACGCGTTCTTGGACAACGGATGCACAGACACTCTGATCGAACAACGATTAGCTGATCAGCTCAATATGAAAGGAATCCCTGATGAAATACAGATCAATACAATCACGAACTGTCAACAAACCAAAACAGAAAGAGTTAACTTCACGCTAAGATCACCTGACGGAGACGGTGAAAGGATCATCGTCAAGGACGCCTATGTTCTGCCCGACTTACACCAGTCTAGCCAAGTGCTTCCTGAGTCAGTAGATGTTTCTGGCTGTCCTCACCTGCGTGATATAAGCTTCCCGAGTGTGGACGTTCCACGTGTCTCGATAATGGTCGGGAGTAACGTTCCAAAGGCTCACGTACAGAAGGAAATTAGAGTTCCCAAAGATGATGAAAACGGTCTCTTTGGTTATCGCTACGCACTCGGATGGAGCCTCTGCGGTCCGACTGGCGTAGAGACTGAACAATCAACATCGTTGAACAATGTATCGTTAGACAAAAATCTTGACTCAAAACTTGAGAAGTTCTGGAAGATAGAAGACGCTGGTACATCAACCCGTTGGGAGAAAGACTCGTTCTCCGAAGAGGATCGACGCGCAGTCAAGATAATCCAAGAAACCACGAACCTAAAGGACGGTCACTATGAGGTAGGACTGCTGTGGAGAGATGATCAACCCTATCTCCCAGACAACCGCACTCTTGCAGAGAGACGATTAGATCTGTTGAAGCGTCGCCTATTAAAACCAGAAAACAATGAACTTGCAACAAAGTATCGCGAGGTTATGCAAGGCAACATCGAGAAAGGCTACGCAAGAAAGCTCACCGAGGAAGAGATCAAGGCAGAGAGTCCTGTACGCTGGTACTTACCATACCATCCAGTGCTGAACCCCAATAAACCAGGCAAGGTCCGCATCGTGTTTGATGCCGCGGCAGAATTCCAAGGCACTTCACTCAACAAGGCTCTTCTACAAGGTCCCGACTCAACCAACAACCTTGTCGGTGTCCTTCTTCGCTTCAGACAGGGAAACACAGCACTGGCTGCAGACGTCGAATCAATGTTCCATCAAGTCCGGGTTCCAGAACAAGATCAACAAGCTTTGCGCTTTCTTTGGTGGACCAACGGGTACGACAAGCCTCCGGATGTTTACGTCATGCAAGTCCATATCTTTGGAGCCACCTCTTCGCCCTGCGTAGTCAATTCTACATTGAGGAGAGTTGCAGACGATAACGCAAATGACTTTACTGCCGAAGCCGTAAAAGCTGTGAAGACTAACTTCTATGTAGATGACGGCTTACCATCCACCAACGGTTCAGCATCTGCAATATCACTTGCAAAGGAACTGAATGAACTCCTTCAGAGAGGAGGGTTTAATCTTACAAAGTTTACTTCAAATAACAAAGATGTTTTGTCACAAATTCCATCGCAGAGAAGAGCCAAACCAGAATTGAATCTTGACCTCGATGAACTGCCGGTTGAGAGAGCTCTGGGAGTTCGCTGGCATCTCGAGACGGATGAACTTGGATTTGAAGTTAAGCAGCTTGATCGCCCTGAAACGAAGCGGGGAATCCTTTCCACATTGTGCTCCCTGTACGATCCCCTTGGTATGGCTGCGCCAGTCACCCTGCAAGCAAAGAGTGTCATCCAAGACCTCTGGAGAGCTAAAGTTGAGTGGGATGAACCACTAAGTGAAATCTATCTCAACAGATGGCGAATCTGGAAGGAAAACCTACTGCACCTGAGTAATGTCCACGTACCTCGATGTTACTTCCTACCTGAAACGGATGTGTCGCAGTGTCAGCTGCAGATACACCACTTTGCCGACGCGTCCGAAGTCGGCTTTGGAACTGCATCTTACCTACGAGTGCAATACCCAGACGGTAGCGTCCACTGTTCATTCCTGATGGAGAAATCCAGAAACGCCTCCTTGAAATTTATGAGTATACCTAGACTCGAGCTCCAAGCAGCAGTTCTGGCCACCCGCATGAACAGTTCACTTAGAGCGGAGCTTGATCTAGACATTGAAAGAACGCAGTATTGGACAGACAGTGAGATAGTGTTGCACTATCTCAGAAATGTCAAACGTCGTTTCCAGACTTTTGTGGCCAACAGAGTCCAAGAGATTAAAGAGAACTCCAAGGTGGGAGAATGGAGACATGTGCCGGGCATTTTGAATCCAGCAGATGATGCTTCTAGAGGGCTCGACCCATCCAGGTTATCTGCAGACGGCAGATGGCTACGCGGCCCAGATTTCTTGTGGAAAGATGAATCCTGCTGGCCCACCGAAGAGCTAAAGGGAGTCCCCGAGGAGCAACTCGAGATCAAGAGAGAAAAGCATGTGAACTCCACAAGTATAAAACCAGAAAGATCCAAGCCGGAGCCAAAGCGTACTGATCCTGGCACCTTGCAACAAGTAATCAACAGCTGCTCAGACTGGACCATCCTTGTACGAAGAATCGCATGGCTCAACAGATTCGTTCAATACATACAAGACAGAAAAGGAGTGTCTGCTGGTAATCTGACGGTTGATGAAACCGAGAATGCAGTGGCGCTGATTGCAAGGATCACCCAAAGGGCCCACTATCCTGACGAGATTAAGAAGTTGCTTTCTAGACAAGCAATCAAACCATCAAGCAAAATCGCAAGTCTCAATCCAATTCTTGACTCACAACAAGTACTGAGAGTAAATGGAAGAGTCACCACTGGCCCGACTGTGAAGACGACAACTCGGCCGTTGATATTACCGAAGAACAGCCACGTCACAACCCTGCTAGTTACGCACCTTCACCAGTCCTGCGGTCACCTTGGGCGAGAACATATTTTGGCCAAGCTTCGTGAGAAGTTCTGGATCCCTCAAGCGCGCGTGTTAATCAGATATCGCCTACGAAGATGTATTGTGTGCAGGAAACTGAACGCTAGACCTATCACTCAACTGATGGCACCGCTTCCAAGTTCCCGCACGGCCGTCTACGAGCCTCCCTTCACACGCACAGGTATGGACCTTTTCGGACCACTCTACGTCAAAGATGGTCGAGGAACAGCTAAACGCTGGTGCTGTCTATTTACCTGCCTCACCACCCGCGCTGTCCACTTAGAGGTAGTGAACTCTATGAACACGGACGATTTCATTATGTGCTTGAGAAGGTTTCTGAATCGCCGAGGTGAAGTCGCAGAGCTGCGCTGTGATAATGGCACTAACTTCGTGGGAGCGGAACGGGAATTAAAGGAAAGCATGAAGGCCTGGAACCAAACCCAGATAGAAAAGGAGCTTGTTCAGCGTGAATGCAGTTGGAAGTTCCAGCCGCCTACAGCCTCAAGTATGTCAGGAGTATGGGAGAGATTAGTCAGAAGTGCAAAGTCTGTGCTTAAGTCCATTATCGGTTCCCATACGGTGTGTGACGCTGTCCTGACTACAGTACTGACGGAAGTTGAACGCATCTTGAACAACCGAGCTCTGACTGCAAATTCTGAAGACCCAAATGATTTGGACCCCTTGACACCGGCGCACTTCCTCGTGCAACGCAAGGTCATCTCGTTACCTCCTGGTCTCTTCACTGAGGCGGACGGTATTCTCAGACGCAAATGGCGACAAGCGCAGTTTCTCGCCGACCTTTTCTGGTCGAGATGGATAAAGGAATATTTACCATCACTACAAGTCAGAGGCAAATGGCCTACTGTGAAGCAGAACGTACCTGAGGCCGAACGACCTGGTGCTACTCGTAGAAGATAACGTACCAAGAGGACGCTGGAACCTAGGCAGAATCGTGGAAACCTACCCAGGCAAAGATAACCTAGTCAGGATGGTGAAAGTGAAGACCAAAACTGGAAAGTTCGTTCGACCAATTCAAAAACTTTGTTTGCTAGAAAAGGATCTAGAGTGACTGTAGTGACATTTATTTAGACTCGTATATAGTTGAACATTAGTTGTTATATTTCGCTAGGTTGGGTCCTACCGCTGGTAGTACCAAGGTGGCCGGTATGTTTGGGCCTCCTGTGCCTCAGGCACATCACGTGCACACCTCGTGTTAGTGTTTTACGGAACATGTGAGCAGTTCGTTTTGGACGCTTCGTCAATAGTCAAGTTTGTTATTGTTTTTCTTCTTTCCCCCTTTACACGGCACGATTGTAAGTAGCAAATTTACTTCCTGTAGTGTTCGAGTTTACTTTGTAATGTTTATGTCCTTTTTTGTACAGTTTTTACCGCTTGTATTGAGTTATCGCTGAATTAAGTGGACGAAGGTCAAGTCAATAAACCCTCGTGAATCCAGTAAATCGAACTCAGACTCGAATTAACTACAATAATATTAGCGAGTTGGAAGGCGTGCCGCCGTGAAATCAATTGTCCTAAACAGCGCCCTTTCTATGTGTATATAATCAAAGGCGCTTTACAATCATGAGATGTGGTTAGTATGAGGTGTAGGCACTGAGGGTGGTCACTGCCATGGTTTCTTTTACGTCCTCAGTACTAGTGGTTCTTTTAAGTATCTCCGATTATGATCCTTTATGCATCAGTTAATTGAAAACACTCCCCCGATACCCGAGCGGAGAAAGTAACATTTGACCAGTGTTAAAGTGACGTATTTTCCCCGGCCCTCGAGAGAAAAAGGATGGTTGAATGGCCGGCCTTACCTGAATAGCCATTGCCGTCATGCAAAAAGATTATTACAAACGACCTGATAATTTAACAAAAGGCTATGATCAAAGGGTTCACGGAAAGAATATTGTTGTAAATGAAAGTGAGTTAGTAACGGTGAGGTGTAATGGCAAAAGAAACTCGCCGGGATATTTCATGATGTGTTGATCTTTTACTGTTTTATAATAATATATATTATGTTTTATCAGTTCCTCCGACGGCTGTGACTCTTAGTTTAGTCAGAGTCAAAAACCTAAAGAACGCATCACTACAATGCTCGGCTGAAGGCGTGCCTGAACCGACCTTATCTTGGACGTCCACCACAAACAAAATACTACAGATCAGAGATAATGGAAAAACAGTGGTGTTGATTAACGCAACACTAGAAGATTCAGGAAGCTATACATGTACTGCCAAAAACAGTCTGGGGGTTTCCAACAGTACCTCGAATGTAATAGTTGAATGTAAGTAAGTAAAGGTTATATACCGTTACCGAGGTGGATACGAGATATATCAACCCAAGGCGAAACCGAGGGTTGATATATATCATATCCACCGAGGTACAAGATAATTATATAACCGCCTTATATCATCATTGGGCAAGTTTCTTAAGCACGGGGTTGATAACTAGATATCAACCTGGATAATCCGCCATTGGGAGAATATGAAAGATAAAGACCGCCAGTGAACAAAAGAAACTGACTCAATGATGATATAAATATAGATATAGTTTATCATCGTTTTTTCTTGTTTTGCTAACGTGCAATATACAGTTATGTCCCAAAAAAAAGAAAGAAAAATAAGGGTTAGTGAAGCTCCACGAACATCGTAGCGACGTCCAGAGTCTAGAGACGAAGATTTTTTTCCTCGTTTCTTAGCATCACACCCCCCCCCCCTTACCCACCCCCCCCCCCCCCCCATAAATATTGTTACATGGTCTAGTTTGTAATCGTTATTGCATACCTTGGGTTCGGTTGTGGGGGTACATATTTCAGTGTAACGTCATGGTTGTATTCATTTCTCACTAAAAAGTCATTTGATTGTGTAATACAGATCCTGTTGGCTGTTCCATTTATCCATATTTGCAACCTATTGTAGTAAATGAAAGTGATTCGGTAAGCTTGACATGCAATACCAAAGGAAACCCGCCAGTGAATCAGTTTTCTTGGACCTATCCTAATGGCACTACTCTTCCTGGTACTTCAGTCCTTCAGTACAGAGCCTCCAGGATGGACATTAGTATTTACCACTGCTTTGTTCAAAACAGCATTGATGATTCTGGAAATTGTACACGCAATGTCAGCGTGCAATGTAAGTCTACTCTTAAAATAATATTTGAATGAAATACTAACCCGTTGAATTATTGATGGAATAATTCCTGTCAGTAAAAGAAAATGTACTCATTAGTAATATATATCTTATTTAGCGGCCAGGGGGTCTGGCCAGGAAGTCCGAATAGGGAGAAAACTGTGCCCGAGGTCTTGAATATACGGACCGAGGCCGATAAGGCATTTGCACTGCATAATGTGATATAACTTTTTATCCAAAACCATAGAAAATACAGCCAATCAGAAAGCAGAAAAGATGTTGTATATTCGTCGGTATTTCACTCTTCATTCCCATCATGCACTGCCTGTTGAATCTATGCATTTGTATTTTCTATGATGTGGGATAAAATGGTTATACAATGGTTTCTCGTGGCATACCATGGATATCCCACTCGTCACTTTATTTTCTTTGTATATACACTCGCCTGAAGGCTCGTTTGTATACTAGAAACTACAAGTGACTCGTGGGATATTCCACGGTATGCCACACGAAACCATTGTATAACTAGTATGTGTCATGCATGTATATTGGAAGACTCATATCTATATCTCTTACTTATACAATATTTCTGGTGTTTTTCTTTTTATAAAGTGTATAAACATATGAGTATCATAATATGTAATTAGATATAGTTTTTGTACGTTTCAGGCCTGAAAAAGCAATTTATAGCTATGATTAATTATCTTTGTTGTTTTTAAATATTTTTAACCAGTTCCTCCATATTTGGTGGTTGTGACTCCTACTTTAGTCAGAGTCAAAAACTTCGATCAAAACGCATCACTACAATGCTCAGCTCAAGGCGTGCCTGAACCGACCTTATCTTGGACGTCCACCACAAACAAAAAACTACAGATCAGAGACAATGGAAAAACAGTGGTGTTGATTAACGCAACATTAGAAGATTCAGGAAACTATACATGTACTGCCAAAAACAGTCTGGGGGTTTCCAGCAACACCTCGAATGTAGTAGTTGAATGTAAGTAAATACAGTTACTTCTTTTATCATCGTTTTGCAAACGTACAATGTACAGCTATTAAAAAAAAGGGTTAGTGAAGCTCCACGGACATCGTAGCGACGTCCAGAGTCTAGAAACGAGGGTTTTTTTTTTCGTTTCTTAGCATCTCCCCCCCCCCCCCCATAAATTTTGTTACATGGTCTAGTATGTAATTGTTGTTGCATACCTTGGGTTCGGTTGTGGGGGTACATATTTCAGTGTAACGTCATGGTTGTATTCATTTCTCACTAAAAAGTCATTTGATTGTGTAATACAGATCCTGTTGGCTGTTCCATTTATCCATATTTGCAACCTATTGTAGTAAATGAAAGTGATTCGGTAAGCTTGACATGCAATACCAAAGGAAACCCGCCAGTGAATCAGTTTTCTTGGACCTATCCTAATGGCACTACTCTTCCTGGTACTTCAGTCCTTCAGTACAGAGCCTCCAGGATGGACATTAGTATTTACCACTGCTTTGTTCAAAACAGCATTGATGATTCTGGAAATTGTACACGCAATGTCAGCGTGCAATGTAAGTCTACTCTTAAAATAATATTTGAATGAAATACTAACCCGTTGAATTATTGATGGAATAATTCCTGTCAGTAAAAGAAAATGTACTCATTAGTAATATATATCTTATTTAGCGGCCAGGGGGTCTGGCCAGGAAGTCCGAATAGGGAGAAAACTGTGCCCGAGGTCTTGAATATACGGACCGAGGCCGATAAGGCATTTGCACTGCATAATGTGATATAACTTTTTATCCAAAACCATAGAAAATACAGCCAATCAGAAAGCAGAAAAGATGTTGTATATTCGTCGGTATTTCACTCTTCATTCCCATCATGCACTGCCTGTTGAATCTATGCATTTGTATTTTCTATGATGTGGGATAAAATGGTTATACAATGGTTTCTCGTGGCATACCATGGATATCCCACTCGTCACTTTATTTTCTTTGTATATACACTCGCCTGAAGGCTCGTTTGTATACTAGAAACTACAAGTGACTCGTGGGATATTCCACGGTATGCCACACGAAACCATTGTATAACTAGTATGTGTCATGCATGTATATTGGAAGACTCATATCTATATCTCTTACTTATACAATATTTCTGGTGTTTTTCTTTTTATAAAGTGTATAAACATATGAGTATCATAATATGTAATTAGATATAGTTTTTGTACGTTTCAGGCCTGAAAAAGCAATTTATAGCTATGATTAATTATCTTTGTTGTTTTTAAATATTTTTAACCAGTTCCTCCATATTTGGTGGTTGTGACTCCTACTTTAGTCAGAGTCAAAAACTTCGATCAAAACGCATCACTACAATGCTCAGCTCAAGGCGTGCCTGAACCGACCTTATCTTGGACGTCCACCACAAACAAAAAACTACAGATCAGAGACAATGGAAAAACAGTGGTGTTGATTAACGCAACATTAGAAGATTCAGGAAACTATACATGTACTGCCAAAAACAGTCTGGGGGTTTCCAGCAACACCTCGAATGTAGTAGTTGAATGTAAGTAAATACAGTTACTTCTTTTATCATCGTTTTGCAAACGTACAATGTACAGCTATTAAAAAAAAGGGTTAGTGAAGCTCCACGGACATCGTAGCGACGTCCAGAGTCTAGAAACGAGGGTTTTTTTTTTCGTTTCTTAGCATCTCCCCCCCCCCCCCATAAATTTTGTTACATGGTCTAGTATGTAATTGTTGTTGCATACCTTGGGTTCGGTTGTGGGGGTACATATTTCAGTGTAACGTCATGGTTGTATTCATTTCTCACTAAAAAGTCATTTGATTGTGTAATACAGATCCTGTTGGCTGTTCCATTTATCCAGATTTGCAACCTATTGTAGTAAACGAAAGTGATTCGGTAAGCTTGACATGCAACACCAAAGGAAACCCGCCAGTGAATCAGTTTTCTTGGACCTATCCTAATGGCACTACTCTTCCTGGTACTTCAGTCCTTCAGTACAGAGCCTCCAGGATGGACATTAGTATTTACCACTGCTTTGTTCAAAACAGCATTGATGATTCTGGAAATTGTACACGCAATGTCAGCGTGCAATGTAAGTCTACTCTTAAAATAATATTTGAATCAGATACTAACCCGTTGAATTATTGATGGAATAATTCCTGTTAGTAAAAGAAAATGTACTCCTTAGGTATATATATATGTTATTTACCGGCCAGGGGGTCCGGCCAGGAAGTCCGAATAGGGAGAAAACTGTGCCCGAGGTCTTGAATATACGGACCGAGGCCGATAAGCCTAGGTCCGTTTTCAAGGCCGAGGGCACAATTTTTTCCTATCCGGATCGACTTTAGGACGAAAATAACTTATCTATTATTTTTCGCATTAACTTTTCCACTTGTTTTGTAATAGTCCCCTTCACAGGTCCCTGCGCCATCTTTAAATGTAGCCGTGTCTTTGCATCGAAGCGAGACGAATGATAAAGACCTTTTTTAACACCTTGGATGTTTCTATCGTTGCAAGCTCACCGTTAGTCTCGCTTCGATGCAAAGGCACGACTACCTTTCAAGGTGGCGCAGGGAACTGTGTAAGGGTCTATTTGTTTTGTTGTTTAGCACGCGGATGACGTCAGGATACCGGACCGCGGGCAGATACTGAGAAAATACCGCCCACTCAAACAGCCAATCAGAACGCGCAATGTTTAGGATATCGGACCGGAAAAAAATTAATATATATAATAATAATCAAATTGTATATAGGTATAAATGTATTCTACAACGTTTCTGCAATCAAATGTGTGTGTTTATATACACCTATTTCAAAAAAGGTTGTCGCAGCTGAAAGCAACAGGCAACAACACAAAACAAAGAACATCTGTATTTTACTCGTTATTCATCATTAGTAGATGCTATTATTTTAGTCGTTTTTTAATGGTAGGCTGCAACTGTTTCGTTTCTTCAAGTGTTGTCACGAATCATCAGCTAAATAAAGCAATGTTTACATGTTGTCTTGGCTTGTTGTTTGTCGCTTGTTGCTTTCGGCTGCGACAACCATTATTGAAATAGGTGTATATATATGAAAGAGTAGTTAGAATAACTGTGATCGACGATGACATTCACAGTTCTGTGAGAAACACAAAGCTGAACGTGGATGGTAAGTGAAGGATACTATTGATGTTTGAAGTTTTTAAGTTTACATCTTTAAATTTGGATGAATATAGCCTAGTCTGGTTTGGAATTTGCATATATACTAGTAACAAGAATTTTCTGAATCTGCCTGATTTATTATTAGGGAATACCTCTTGCTAGGTAGTTTATTTGGCGATGTATGTTCGCTATATATCATTTTACTTCCGGGTATCACTCTAAAACTTCAAAAGAAACTGGGGGAAACAAAGGATTGCATATCAGGCCGTTAAAGAATGGAATGATCTAAGTCAAGTATTAAGGAACTCTAGTAGTGTTCAAGTCTTCAAATTAACGCAATTTCCTTAGTTAGCTTCACAAATTCATATATTCTTCTTACAATATATTTTAAAAATTTTAGCTTCATATACATTAGCCTAATTTATTTTATTATTTATGCTTTTTTATTCTATTTTTAATATATTGTCCTATTTTTCTGTTTATTTCATTTTAAGTTAATTCCATGACCTCTCTGAAAATCACCAATGTGAGAGAGTTTTCCTGGAGCATATTTTTAATTATTTGTGCAATAAAGATTATTATTATTATTATCATCATCATCATCATTATTATTATTATTATTATTATTATTATTATTATTATTATTATTATTAAAACTTGAATCTCTCAAAACCAGTAAAAGTTCTTATTTTAAGGTCCCCAGATAAGAGATAATACTATGATATACTATGATTTCTTATCTGGGGACCTTAAAATAAGAACTTGTTTTCTAGTTTTGAGATAATTAGAGATAATTAATTTTAGAGTGTGTACGTACGAGGATAGAGATCTATTTTGATCACTGAAGAAGAAAATTGTTATATATTTATATATGGTCTAGAAATATCTTCGACATTGACATGGTAAGTGACTTAATTGATGCTCTTGGCATATGGATAGAAGTTCAAGGTTACATCTTATAGGTTATATTTTTTGTATATGCAACATGGGCAGGTTTGATAAATAAAGGCTTCTTGGTTCATCAGTATCCGGTCTATTGCTTAATGTAAATGTACTTCCACATAATTAAGATAGATACAGATACAATGCTAGTTGCCAACGATTAAAAAAACATGACTGATTTACTTTTGCAACAAGCAGGAGTGTAGACGAGTAGTTTTAGACCTGATAATTCACGCGTGATAATCGAGTTTATTTCAAAAAGCTTCCAAAACCGAGGAATAATTCGTGAACAATTATGGGTTATGAGCATGGACATTTATCAGAAATTATGGTTCAGTTGTGTGTGTGCGTTTTCGTTGTTGTTCTTGTTGTTGTTAATGTTCTTGTTGTTGTTTCAACATGGATAATGGGAGTCAGTCCAAAAAGGCTCTCGTATGTTGAGGGTCCCCGAAAACGTTAAGTATTAAGTTACTTATACGAACGATTCACGAGTGTTGTAAATACCAAATACAGCTGACCTCTAATGGTTATTCGCATGGCATACTGTAAAACATGGAATAGATTGGACTTGAATGTGTTTAAGGGTCTATATGTAATGTAATGGCTATAGAATTATAGTACTCAAGTACGACGTTATCAGTATACAAATGTATTAATGTACCAATATATCTGAGTCTCTCATGAAATTAACCAGTGTATCGTTGCTTCAAAGTATCTGTGTATAAGGACAACTGAACCATGCGTCTCATTGTATCTGTTCAGTATCAATCAATGTTATTTTTTTTTAAATTAGTGGCGGCAGCGACGTGTTGTTTTTTTTTTTTTTTTTTTTTTTTTTTTTTTTTTGATATAATGAAGATTCCCTAGCTTATAGCCTGCTCGCAGCCCGACTTTAACCCTGGTTAAGAGTTAAAGACGGGCTGTACGCAGCCTACTCAGTCGCTTACCACGTGCACGGTTTTATGTTAAATGTCCCAAATCCTATATATATGTTTCGTGAAATGAGAGCGAATGTAACTTAGCTTTTTTTACTTTGTTAACATTCAACTTTCACTTGTTTCTTTTAACAATTTCAGTTCCTTCGTCGTGTAAAATACACCCTAATGTAACAACAGTTAACGAAACAGAAAATGTCTTGCTAAACGTCATCCCCACAGGAAACCCACCTGCCTATGATTACATCTGGACTCATCCTAATGGAAATAGACTGACCGCCAATAGTACACTCACATTTACTGCCTCAAGACAAGATGCTGGTACATACAATGTTTCTGTGTATAATGGTGTTGGTGATCGGAGTTATTGCACAAGTAATGTCATTGTTCAATGTAAGCTAATGCATTCATTATCTAAATTTGTAGTATGATAAAATACTCTTTGAAAATAATCGATGTAAATACAATGCAAGGGATAGTAAGGGAGGGGGAGAGTGATAAGAAAATATGTTTATAACTGAAAAGATCGGTCCTGATAAACTTTCATTCGGTTTACTTGAAGATCTCAAATTTCGTTTTTTTTTCGGGTTTGCTATGGTACTGGTGCGAGGCACCCAATAGAAATGAAGTACTCTTTAAAGATCCTGTATCCGCCCCTGTAATCAGCTTCTGCTTGACAAACTAATTCTGTTACATTTAATTTCTTCGAAATACAGAAAGGCATGTTTTCTTTTGTGTATTGATCAGATTACTTTTCATCATTTATTGATGTTGAAGTTAATAGCAGAATCTGATTTCAAAATATATTTACCTTGGTAGTGGCTGCAATTCACTGAGGGCACAAAGACTTACACCTTGTCTAAGTTGTTTGCTTATGGCTCAATAATTACAACAATTTGATTAAAAGAATAAGCTTATAACGGTGTTTGTTTTTATTCTGAAAACAGATCCACCAGATAGAATCAAGTGTAGTAACAAAACAGTTCTAGAGGGTGATGATGTCCAACTTGTTTGCATCGCTAGTGGTAACCCACCACCTGATATGATGTGGAGAAAACATCGAAGCATTCTAGGTATAGGAAATACGTTACTGATCAAAGGTGTGACAAAAAGTGATGGTGGGAAATACACAGTTTTGGCCAACAACAGTCTTGGTTATCAAACAATGGAAATTTTCATGATTGTGCAATGTGAGTAATAACTAGAAAGTCTAAAAAAGGCATCAAATAATGATGTAATCGAAGCTGATCTTTTATGTTTAAAAATCATTGAAAGAAAAACGTTCCCTTTTGCATTTATCTTTACTTCAGCAAGGGCGTAAATCACCAGAGATAATGAATCCGTACAAACAAGTATTAGTGGTTGATGCAGGTGTTAGTCTTGTTTGTAATGCCACTGGTTATCCAGTACCTAATATCACCTGGACCATGGATGGCACTATCGTTGGTGTTGGAAGAATATTCAATATAACTAGAGCAAAAAGGAATGATTCCTCGTGTTACACGTGTACAGAGTAGGGATAATTAAATTGGTCACTAATAGGCCAAGTCTCCTGGCATCTTTTTAACGTAGTAAGAACATGAAACTTGCAACAACACAACAACAACAACAACAACAACAACAACAACAACAACAACAACAACAACAACAGTAACATACCAATATAGTGAAAAAACTCTCGAAAAGAACAAAATGAAAATAGGAGTTACGCGAGCAGGATAATTATACGTTGTTTTCATAACCAACAATATTTATTCTTTGTTTACTTATTTATCTATTGTTTGTTTGTTTTGTTGCTGTTCGTTTTTTCCTTCTATATATGTTATCCTTCTTTCTTTTTTCCTGGCCTAGCTCCTTAATGGTTTTCTCATCCCCGGGAGATGGGTTTCACACATTCAGTTTTTACTCCGACTGCAAAGATAAACATGTGAACTGGGTGTGGTGTACATTTGAAAATGTATGTATGTTGTAGGGAGAGTAAACAAATAAGCAGAAAGAGTTAATTGAAATGTTTTTCGTTTCGTTTCTTTAACAGATCTAGATCATCTAGAATTGATTGGATCAAGTAACAAGAGCTACAGTCAGCCCAATCCACTGGTTTTGTTTAACCTTAGTGTCAACGCATATCCCAGTAATACATCCCTGACTTGCAATCTTTCTGCATCGAATATATTGACTGTCATCACCAGCTATGATGTAGGAATAAGTGGAAAACAGTATTTAGTAGTGGTTATAATCAAGAATGACGCGGAGAGTGCAAGCATTGTATGTAAAGCTGAACATAGCGCTGGTGTACGAGAAAAGACATTGCATATTTACAGAAGACCAATAAGTGAGTAATCATAATGAGATCGAGTTACAAATGTATGTCACTGGATTACTGATCCAGTCCTGATGCCGAAATATGAATTTGCTATGATCTACCGTGCCTTATTTTACTTTTATTCGTTCCTACTTTAGTTTTTAAGGTAACCTTTGCCGGCCAGTTTAGAATAACAAACAAGGAATGGCGAGATGAATTCAATGATTCAAAGTCGGCAAGCTACGATGGTCTTAAAAAGAAGTGCACCAAAATAGTAAGTGCCCTCATTCAGTCGTTTATGTTCGCCTTGTTTGCCATGGTTTATGGCGTGGTCATTAGCGATATAGTATATATGTTTTTTTTTTGTATTTCTAGTTACAGGCTGCATACTTTGGTCTACCATTTTTGGCTTCTATAAACATAAAGGAGTTCATGTAAGTTTTCACCATTAATGCCCGATTCTTAGTGTATTGGTGTTCCAGCATACATTGCGGTTAGTCTCTCGCTAATTTACTCCCATGATAGACTTAGAAATAAAACAACAGTAGGCTAGGTTTTTGCCCAGTGTTATATGAAACTGTTTTTGCCATGAACTAAGCGGTTCACTTTTTAGATGAAGCAGGAATTTCAAAACTGAGTATTTTTTAAAGAAAATCACGCAGTTTCGATAGCTGTTGTGTTTTTCTTAAAAAAATACTTTTGTTCACTTTTTATCTTTAATTAATTTAAGACTTTCATTGCAATTATTATAGTAAGGGAAGCATCATAGTGCGGTTTGAACTTGAAGTCATTGGTCAAGTACCTGATCCACTGCTGGCTTTGAGAGATTATATCAAAGAACAAGGAGGAGATATCGATGGGCTACGGATAGACTACAACAGCATTCAGAAATCAAGTGGTAAGCTGCATGATGTAGTAGCTAGGATTCGACTCGGGGAAGGTCTAGAATCGGTTCTGTACTTTCTTCAAAAAAAATCTGTGAGACCATATCTGTATCGTATTGAAATAACGTGAAAAAAACTGTTTGGTTTTCTTGTTTCTCACGCACAGATCTAAAAAATGGTACGCCACCTCCAACTATAGAGGAGAACTGTTACAAGACACCACTAGTTGCAGTTCTTGGAGTACTGTTAGCTTTGGCGATTATTCTGAACATCCTACTTATAGGAGGTATCATCTGGCTACGTAGAAAAGGTGTGATATATGGATATTATTCTATTTTGTATGGTAAAGAGGGGTAAAGAGAACAACAGCAAAAAAGAAGATAAAGGTTAGATTAATATTCATTTCAATATGTTTATGAATTTTCTTCTGATTTACGCTTTTAGATTCAAAAAGGAATTCTGGTAAAAGGTACGTGTTTTTTCTGAGACTTTGAACTAAAAAATGAAGATTAAAAATATGAATGTTAATGAATGTTAATATTCCCTTTTACAGATCAAATAAGAGTGACGAGAGGGGACAAATGGTAAGCCCCTTTAGAACCTGCTTTATATATATTATGTATGTCATCTAATGTTATCTATTGCGTGTGACGTTTAGATGTCACCATCAAATCAATCCATCCATTCATCCACCCACCAAACTTTGTGAGTAACACTCATTCATGATTTGTTCTTTGATTCATTTTTTTTTTATTTTACGTACAAAGAACGACATATCACTGCAAGAGACAAGTTTTACTGCTAAAGATAACGAAAAACCAAACGTGCCAGAATATGAACCAATAGGAAGGCGAGGATTAGCAACGAGTAATGCTGGTATCCCAGAATATGAGGCGATGACAACAAGAACACAGTCACCCCAGCCACAGTCTGGTGTACAGACGAATAATCCCATGCCTCAGTATGAAAGTGCAGATGTGCATGGACAAGCAGGGACTGTTTTGAACCCACCACCAGTCACCTATCAGACCATCCAACCTCGTACTGGTAACTACGGGTCATTGAGTCCTCTAACACGACTTCCCCCTAAGGGTACAGGACTGTCATCCACAGGAAGCCCAACATGTACAGGAGAGTACCAGGCTCTTCAACACAGGGGTGTGTCTCCACAGTATCAGTCTTTGGAGGACTTAAGCAAATGTTAAGTGAATATGGATCAAACAGGAGCAGTATTCTATCTAAGACATTCCCTTGTGCTTCTAATGCATTGCTACTAAAAGGCTATATAAAAGGCATTGGCCTGTGTTAGTACAGTAATGATAATATTACTCGCTTTCAGTTCATTTGAAAGAACGCTTACGATTTTAATTTTGCACTTTTTCAGATACATCAAATTTAGAGGAAGCTTTTAAAAGTCTAGTATGCACGTATCATAGTCCCAAGCAGTTATCGCAAATTTATTAGTCTTGGCTACTGCATCCAATTGGAATCACATTTCAACAATAGCACGACATACACGTTTAGGCAGGGGCGGGTCCAGGGGAGTGCTGCAGGGGGTGCGCACCCCCTGGATGGACTTTGTGCCCCTATTTTGAAGATAACCAATACCAAATATGTTTTCTTTCTTTGATTCTGAGGGTTGCATCCCTCTCTGGGCCGACTTTGTGCCCCTACTTTGCAGCTTGCAAGATATCTGATTCTTTTTTTGGTTCGGCGTTTTCGTAGGCAGGTGCCCTTAGAACGCTGCACTCCTCCCTGAACAAAATCCTGGATCCGCCCTTGTCCTAATGATTTTCATGTACTCAAAAAAGCCAAAAAAGTTAAATCGAATAAATATTTCAAAATATATACTTCACATATCATGAACTTAATTGTAGGTGACGATTATGAACGAGCTTCCCCCCATCCCACCCCTCTCCCAATATCATGAAGTACGCTACCTACGACTGTTACTGAAAACTTTTAACGCCCAAAGATTTTGAATACTTTAATTATAGGGAGATCACCAGTGAAGAGAAGAAAATTGCTGTGTAGTGCAATATCAAACGTATTGCGATCAATTTTTGAGCGCATTTTATAATGATAACTTCAAATAGCATGAGGAGCCGCATGCGAATTTTTTTGGACTCTACTGAATATAGAAGTTGCTAAAGATGCTGATTATTAAAAATGTTGTGATTTTCAAAACAAAGAGTGAAGGGCCACAGGTTTTGAACAATGCTTTGCGCTTAATTGTTCGCTCAGCTGGATGGCATTGCTCCTGATCATATATGTTTTAGCTACTACTTCACATAGGAAAGCCAGTTAGAAGTCTACGATCCAGTTATGCAAGAAATCCGAAAACCAGACTAGAAATTGAGACAGATTCCTATCTCCTGTTTTGAAAGCCTAAAACGATTGCTTGATTTACCCTTTTTGTCTGCCTTATTTTGTTCTTTGCCGATTTTAAACTATGCCTCAACGTTCTTTGTCTCTATCGTACGTGTGCGTATGTTTTCCAAGGGTGGACCTAATGGCCGGTGTGTAGCATAAGTGAAGATATGAAGATATGTCCTCAGACGGGCAATGTCCTACTGCTATCTTATGTTATTCATTCATTGTTTTTCATACTCATTCACCATGACTGAGCCCATTACCCGGAGCGTACAACTGGTACCCATTCGTCTATAGTTATCGTTTTTCTCAGACTGGCTATTTTTAGATTCGCATTTCCCGCGTAGATCAAGTACCACGACAAAAGACTTCTACAAGCTATATAATAGAATAAAGCTAAGAAACAAAAACAATAGGTTTTTGTATTTAATTACGCACACTGTGTCCTGTATTGTTTCCTCTACACAAAGTTATGCCCGTACTCGAGCTTTATTTATTGGGGTTGGCGATATTACTTGGCGGGAAAGCCGTTCTAAACATAGAACATACCTCACCAACCTTGAACGAATAAATTAATGGCAACCAAACACAAAAAGCTATAAATACCTAGTGCTCGATATCATGTGGCAAATTCTATTAAATTCGCGATCATATTTGTACACAAATACATAACACAACACAACTTCATTGGACAGACTATTGCTATGGTTATGACGTCACAATAGACATTATGGTCTACCTGACGCCCAAAAAACGGCCCTCAATTTAAGACTGGTTTGCCACCATGGCAACCCAGTAACTACAAAATTTATATATATTTTACGTCGCAAATCGTAGTTGTATAGTACTCTTGATATACTTTTATGTTGAGATGTTGTCTCGTTGACTCTAAGCGTTGAATGGACGCCGATTGAAAGTCACGTGTACGCTTACCTCTGGCAGAGGGGGTAGGCCACATTGCATTCCCTTATACCCCACCGGGTATCATATGGTATTACGTAAGAAGCTATACACATGAACTTATTGTTCACAGGAAATTATATGAAAATTATGTACAACGCCTCTTCCGCGAAAACATAAAATTTCTATTTGCCAACAAATATTTTCTTTAACTAACTAAGATCAAACATTTTTATCAACCTAGTTTAAATTCTATCTGATTAATAACCTGTAAATCAGCAAAGCGAAATGTTTATAGTTTACTAAACTATTGAACCATGGTTGAATCAAAATCGAAAACATTAACATTACAACTCGCCTAGCCGTTCGGGAAAGCTTCTTGAAAATAACTTGGTGCATAAGTAAATATTGCAAAGTTTATTTGGCACAGCTTATTATGACACAGTTCATATGTCAACAATTATGCCTAGCTGTTCAGTCCATTATTAGTTTGTTTTCGATCGAAATATGCCTTATGGATTTGGGTAGCCTATAGTATCCAACTGTTTAGTTTATAAAACATTCACTTTCGATCTACAAGATATTTTTGCATGTATATTTTGCATAGACGGTTTTAATAGATGCATTATCAAAACACGTGTGTGGACATCATCATGATAAGAAATCGAAGTATAACAAGTGTTTTGCTTTCTCTGGCTGCGATCCTATGCAGGTATGGTGTTAGTTGATTCTTACTTTTTGACTCTGTTAATAATAATAATAATAATAATAATAATAATAATAATATCAATTGATAATTTGTATCAAGTAATGAAGCTAAAAGGTGACCAAGGAGATCTGAACTGCAGATTCTGCAATGCCAATGATGAGAATGTATCCCACATACTGTGCAGCTGCCCAGCTATCAGCCAGACGTTATATAAAGCACGACATGACCGCATACTTCGCCCAATCTACCACGAGATTTTAAAAATGTTTGGGTTTAACAATGGTATCGAATCAACACCGTGGTACAAAGAATCAAACCCAAAAAGCTGCGTCGAAAATGAAAATGCAAAGATTCTCTGGGACATTCCTATACATCAAGACACCCCCCCCCCCCCCCCCCAAGGAACGGAGCCAACAAACCGGATATAATGGCTCAGAGCAAGAAGGACAGACAATGGACCATAGTTGAAGGAACAGTGTGCAACATTGGACAGATTAGCGAAAGAAAAAGAATGAAAACGGAGAAATACGCGGATCTGAAATAATCCAAATTAATATCGTTTTGGATTTCCTGTCAGGGTTTCAAAAGTAACCTACAAACACTCGCCTTCGGCTCCTCATATTGTATATATTACTTATCAATAGACTCAATAGGGTAGGACTTGTCAAAGGAATAGAACTGATACGGAAATGTCAGAAATGCTGTCTAAGTATACAATGCCATTTGATATATCAGTTCGGAAATTAAAAATTTTGCTTAGAAATTATGCCATATTTCCGCAATCTTCTGTAAAAAGTCATGTCAGACAAAAGTTGAAATAAACCACAATAATAATAATAATCATAATAATAATAATAATTTTTTTTTTAATAATAATAATAATGATAATAATGAAAAACTGAAAAACTTAATCCTAATACTAATACTTAAAACTGAAACTTATTACTAATATAATAATAATAATAATAATAATAATGATAATAGTAACTTTATTATCGTCTAAAATTCTTATAGCTGGGCACAAGTGCCCTACTAATCGGGGAAATGTTATTCTGAGAAATGTCGTATCCTTGAAAAACGTGGGCATGACTTAGCTGTTGTTCATATTATGTAAAGACAGAGCAAAGATTTGTCGCGGACAGTCTTCGATATCGATTATAACCGTAATGAGGAAATGCAGCCACCATTACTTGATCTGAGTGTCAACGTGACTGTGATGATGCAAACTTGGTATGGGATTTTGCTACAATATTAAATGATCATGGTGATATATTGACTACTCTGGCAGGATTCACGAAAAACATGACAGCATATTTTTTCTAGGTTGGAATGATATAGGATATTTGGTAATAATAATAATATCTTATCCGAAAAATAACTTGCGGATTATAAAGGCCACTGAGAACTAATCAAAATTTCTTGTTTGTGTAAATATATTAAAAAAAAAAAATTCATTGCAAAGTGGTTGTAACTATATGCAAGTATACTGTTCTGTATGTCTATGTGATGATTTGCTCTTGGACAGGTCTCTTTATAATCTCTCCCGTAGCCGTTTTTAGGGTTGTCATGCAACGCTCCCTCCCCACGTTGCTTGTCGACCCTAAAAAAGGCTGAGGGAGAAACTAGTCTCTTTCTTTTTAGGAGTCCAATCTGATAGATTGGTGATTTAAAGATATTCAAAAACGAAAGATGGCTGCTAACTTGCCAACATTTTGTTGCTCTATGCCTCGCAGAACTCCAACTGTAGCACCTCAAGCAGACGACTTATGACAACTATTATTGTTGTTGATATTATTAAAGAAATCATATTTTCATTTATTTTGAAATTATTGTATGAAAGGGAAAAAATGTATATATAAAAAAATAGCAATGCGTTACACGGGCTACGACACAGGTAGCCCAACTTCACTCTGCCATTGTGTCAGTGACCCGAGACCATCACTGAAGACGACAGCGATTACTTGGTCGAGCTAAATGTATTTATTGCTGAAGACACATGATTTGCATACGTAAAAAAGCTGATTAGAATCTTCTTTTCAGTAATGGAATTACTGGTAATAGTTTTCGTTTCTACATTACTCTTCCATTCTTCAGGTAAGGAAATATAGTTTCATGCAGCAAAATGACTAAACAATAACAAACAACACGAAAGCCATGAAGCTCATTATAATAATTTGTTTCTAGATGCTGGATTACTTACTTGGCTACATTCGGATGATAAAGTGAATTTTGTGGAAGGTAAAACGGCAAAGTTTAACTGGAGAGTTCGTATTGGTGCTGGTAAGACATGGGCAGCAGTCAAGATCACAAGGAGCATTACAAACGCTGGTAGTGCAGGAGTCGACCTGATAAGAAGAAAGCCGTCTGGTGTAGAGATACTGCTAGCCGAGCGAGGTGCTGACATGGACTTAGATATTCAATGGAATATGAATGTCTTGAATGTTACATTTTTACTTCGTAACCTGTCGAGGAAAACTGACGAGATGTATTACAAAATAACTGTGGTCGACGATGACTATGACCCTTCTAATAGATATACAAAGCTGAACGTTGATGGTAAGTGGAAGATATAACTGGAGGTCTGAAGCTTACAAGCTTACATATATATATATCCTGAATTTACGCACCAAGTACATTCTTGATAAACTGGATATACTTGACTTATTATTAGGGACTGTTACGTCTTTCTATAGGTAGTTTATTCGGCGATGTTATGCTATATACTATTTTACTTCCATACTTCCGGGTACGAAAGAGCATAAAGATCTAATTTGATCAAGTAATGCAGAAGAAAAATGTTTTATTTATGTATGGTTTTGAAATATCTTCGACAGACATGGTCAAGTGGCTTATATGATGCTCTTGGCATATGGATATATGTTTAAGGTTACATCTTATGGGTCTTATTTTATGTATTACATCATGGATAGTCTTGATTCACTTTCGGTGGTTCATCAGTTGCTTATATTTAATTCAAATGTACTTCCATTTATAACATGATGTCTAAGGTAGATACAGAAGCATATCTAGTTACCAACGATAAAAAACTATTATTGATTTACTTTTTGTAGCCAACAAGAGAGTAGCCGAGTTGTCATTGCCAGAAATATTGGACATTGTCAGCGGTGTTACGCATGAATGAAAATGAAGTGGTTTTCTAGAGGAAAAATATAACTACATGGTTTCCAAGCACATATTTATATTCAAATATGATGTTAGTAAAACAATTCTTGCCAAAAAATAGTTACTTGACAATCAAAAAAACAACTATTATTTTTCTGTTGATAAGCCTCACCACAGGAAGCCCATGAAGGACAAGAAACAAGTTTCAAACGTAAATCGTTACTTTAAGCTTCCTTATTGTATCTCAGCAGTCAATAGGAGCTTGTAAAAGCAAAATGGCGATATTTAGGGGGTTTTGAAGCTGTTTGGAGCAGTTCTCTGTGGTTTCTTGTCATTTTTAACTGAAAACTACGAGCTAACAACGCGTGGAATCGCTTAAAATTTAACCTAACTTCAAGATTCTTGGGAACCTACATTCTGAAGGCATGCTGTCTATTTTGAGCGGTTTTGGATTTATTAAACACTCGTTTGGTGATATCGAGGTGGAGCTCTTTTACTTTTAAATTTTTTCGAGCTCAAATAAGACGATTTTGGGGTCAAGTGTGGCCAGATTTATAGACGATGTATGGAATCTAGAGCTTTCGAAGCCTTTCGAAGGCAAGTAGTCCGGGAACCAATATGTCGCATGATTCAATGATCATTTTACGCTTATTTAGTAGCTTGTAGGGTGGGTTGTTTGTCGCGATGTGGAGCTCAGAGGAAATAAAACCCTATTCGCCGTAAATAGAGGAAGCTCTATATTCCCCATACATTTCCTATGAGACTCGGCGGCTATTTTGTAAGCTGAAACGCATCATTGCGCATGTATGAGCAGGCTCATGTCCCATATTTCTGGCAATGTTTTATACCTGATAAGTCACGCGTGATCATCGAGTTTATTTCAAAAGGTTCAAGAAAATCAACAATAATTGTGACCAATTATGGGTCACGAACATGTTGCCTGTATTAGAAATTATGATTCAACTGTGTTTCTTTTCTGATACGGATATGCGCAATAAGTCCAAAAATGCTATTCTAATATTAATCCTAGAAATATACAAAAAAATCGTAAATTATTTTAAAATCAAGAGTTTGAAGATATATACAATCAATGTCATTAATGCCGTCCACCAAAAAAGACATTTAGACCAAAAGAAATGTCACGTGATACCTAATACAGTCGCTCTAAATGCTCGATTCCAGCAATCATTGGATAAGTAGAGTTAATAATTATTATACTATGAGCATTGTTACTTTATACAGAATTTATATCGTTTAAAGCGAATAAAAAAATCATCACGTGATACTTTTTTGGGTCTTTAAGTCTTTTTAATTTTCACAGGACAACCTTTTTGACAATGACTGTATTTGTATAGAAGCGTATAATTTCACTAACGATTCACGAGTGTTGTAAGTATCAAACAGAGTTGACCTCTAATGGTTATTCGCGATGCATACTGTAAAACGTGGTATGGATTGGACTTGTATGTGTTTAAGGGTCTATATGTATGTATAATGTATTGAATCATAGTACTCAAGTACGACGCTATCAGTATACATCAATATATGAGAACATCACTTCATCAGTGTAGGCATTCTTGCTTCAAAGTATCGGTGTATAAGAAAAACAGACCAGTGCGTACCTGTTTATCACTGCTGGAATGAGTATTAATACATTTTAGGTGGCGGCAGTGGCGTGGTTTGCTTTTTCATATACTCCCATATAATGTACATCCTCTAGCCTACCACGTGCTGTGTTTTATAGCTTCAGTTAGTCTCCCAAATCCTCAATATGTATGTTTCGTGAATTAAAATGGAACGTAACCTAGCTTTTTCTTTTACTTTCTCAACATTCAAAAAAGCGTTTTCACTTGTTTCTTTTAACAATTTCAGTTCCTTCGTCGTGTAAAATACACCCTAATGCAACAACAGTCAACGAAACAGGAAACGTCTCGCTAAATGTCATCACCACAGGAAACCCACCTGTTTATGATTACATCTGGACTCAACCTAATGGAAATAGACTGGCCGTCAATAGTAAGCTGTCATTTACTGCCTCAAGACAAGATGCTGGTACATACAATGTTTCTGTGTATAATGGTGTTGGTGATCGGAGTTATTGCACAAGTAACGTCACCGTACAAGGTAAGCTAAAGTATTTACTACCTAATTTTTTAGCCAACTGGCTTTGTATAGCTTTTCAGTTAATCCAGTATTTTGTAATTTAATTGTATATTTTTAAGGTGCAAATAAAATCATTGTCATAGTTAGTCAATATCTTCTTTGAGCATAATCGTTTTATGTTTGTATCTTAACTCGTCTTTTTTCATAATATTGAATTTCATAATATAGAATAAAATGCTCAAACTCGCATTCAACCTCAAAAGGATTAGTATAGTAGGTAATTGTAAAGTGCTGTAAATTCGATTATAATGGGGTTCAGTAGTGAACTGAATGGCATTTTTACCAAAAGTTTATTTTTATTGCCGAAAGGTAGGAACGTCGTACATGGTACATTCTTTTATTCCTGTCAATAAATGTATTTGGTGATCCACTTGTTCGTACCATACATGAAGTACCATACTAAAACCTCGCATTCAAGTCAGCTGAATTTTAAGATATCGTGCGTGGCCTGTTGTCTACTAACTAACATGTTTCTTTGTATAACTTTAATCATTTAACTTGGTATGTATTCTCTTTTCTTTTCCTACAGTTAAACCTTACTTGGTTAATATATCGTTGATCCAAGATCCTCAGACCATGGTGAAAGAAGAAAATGGGACTATCTTGGCTAACGAAACTGACAGCTTCAGTCTAACCTGCGAGTCACATGCGAATCCTGTAGCAACATATAAGTGGACAGTACCAGACCCAAGTCTATTCACCGAGCTAAACCTAAACCTACAAATACTGGTAGTGAATAAAGTAACCAGGAATCATAAAGGGAGATACATGTGTACTGCCAGCAATATTCTTGGTGCAGCAAACAGTAGTTGGAAGGAGTTGAACGTTCATTGTAAGTTGTTGTTGTTGTGGTTATGTTGCTGTTTTTTGTTTTGTTTTCTGTTGTTGTTTGTTGATTGTTGATTGTTGATTGTCATAAATGCCTTATTTTTATACAATATTATATTTCATACTTAAAATTGATTGGTTATTAAAGTGACAGGAATACTGTACTGTGTACGTAAATTTCTTTTTCCTAGTAAGGCTCATATCACCAGAGATAACGAATCCGTACAAACAAGTATTAGTGGTTGATGCAGGTGATTACGTTAGTCTTGTTTGTAATGCCACTGGTTATCCAGTACCTAATACCACCTGGACCATGGATGGCACTATCGTTGGTGTTGGAAGAGTATTCAATACAACTAGAGCAAAAAGGAACGATTCCTCGTGTTACACGTGTACAGCAGATAATGGTATTGGACACGCCAAGAATGCCAGCATATGTTTAAATGTGCAATGTAAGTTTAGAGTTTATGTTGTTCTTTAGCAAATATATGGGGTACCTTGTGATTACATGTTCTAACTCTAGATATATATAGAGGGCATTATGCATGAATTGAAGTGAATATGATAAAAGAAAAAATATATAATCATTAATTGAGTTTTTGCAACACATGTAAAGAAAAGCCAGTTTCAGTTATTATAATTTTGGTTTCATTTTCTTTAGTGGTATCCCATTCCATCCCATCCAATCTCATTCTTTATCTTCTTTTACTCGCTCCTACCATGTTTCCGGCTCAAATGGTTCCCTTTTAAGACCTTTTTACATATATTTTGAAATTTTAACATAATTATTTACCCTGCGCAGATCCACCTTCCACCATTACTATTCTACCATCTAGAAGGCAAATGATTTTAAAAGAGGGGAATAGTCTTCATCTGAATTGCAAAAGTGACAGTAATCCACCCCCGACTTACACGTGGAAGCATAGTGGGGTGACATTAGCTGATGGACAAAATGTGACACTAGTATTAAACAGCATCAATCGAAGACAAAATGGAACATACCAATGTGAAGCGAAAAATCATCTTGGCTTTCTCCATTCAGACCCGATTGAAATCGTTGTACAATGTGAGTAGCGATAATTAGTCACTAATCGCTTTGCATCTTTTTAATGCAGTACTTTAGAACATGAAACAACAACAAAGGTAACATACCAAGCAATAAAGTGAAAAAACTCCCGCAAAGAACAAAATGAAAATAGGAGCTATGCTAGCAGGGTACTGATTAAAATGAACCCCTATATATACATTGTTTTCAGTAACAATGATATTTATTCATTGTTTATTTGTCTATCTATTGTTTGTTTTGTTTTGTTGCTGTTCCTTTCTTCCTTCTATGTTATCATTCTCAGAATGAAAGAAAGTTTCTTTCTTTCTTTCTAGCCTAGCTCTTTTATATTGTTTTCTCATTTTTCACAGTAAGGTCGATCGAAGGGTTCTACACCTTTTTAGTCCGAATGCAAAGACAAACATGTAAAATGGATGTGGTGTACATTTGAAAATATTCGTATATTCGTATATTGGAGAGTAAACAAATAAGCAGAAAGAGTCATTTGAAATGTTTTTCGTTTCGTTTCCTTTAATAGATCTAGATCATCTAGAATTGATTGGATCAAGTAACAAGAGCTACAGTCAGCCCAATCCACTGGTTTTGTTTAACCTTAGTGTCAACGCATATCCCAGTAATACATCCCTGTCTTGCAATCCTTCTGCATCGAATATATTGACTGTCATCACCAGCTATGATGTAGGAATAAGTGGAAAACAGTATTTAGTTGTGGTTATAATCAAGAATGACGTGGACAGTGCAAGCATTGTATGTAAAGCTGAACATAGCGCTGGTGTACGAGAAAAGACATTGCATATTTACAGACGACCAATAAGTGAGTAATCATAATGAGAGTTACAAGTGTATGTCACTGGATTACTGATCCAGTCCTGATGCCGAAATATGAATTTGCTATGATCTACGCCTTATTTTACTTTTATTCGTTCCTACTTTAGTTTTTAAGGTAACCTTTGCCGGCCAGTTTAGAATAACAAATAAGGAATGGCGAGATGAATTCAATGATTCAAAGTCGGCAAGCTACGATGGTCTTAAAAAGAAGTGCAGCAAAATAGTAAGTGCCCTCATTCATTCGTTTATTTTCGCCTTGTTTGCCATGGTTTATGGCGTGGTCATTAGCGATATATAGTATATGTATTTTTTATATTTCTAGTTACTGGCTTCATACTTTAGTGTACCATTTTTGGCTTCTATAAACATAAAGGAGTTCATGTAAGTTTTCACCATTAATGCCCGATTCTTAGTGTATTGGTGTTCCAGCATACATTGCGGTTTGTCTCTCGCTAATTTACTACCAGGATAAACTTAGAAATAAAAAACCCGTAGGCTAGGTTTTTGCCCAGTGTTATATGAAACTGCTTTTGCCATGAACTAAGCTGTTCACTTTTTAAATGGTCTATGAAGCAGGAATTTCAAAACTGAGTATTTTTTAAAGAAAATCACGCAGTTTCGATAGCTGTTGTGTTTTTCTTAAAAAATACTTTTGTTCACTTTTTATCTTTAATTAATTTAAGACTTCCATTGCAATTATTATAGTAAGGGAAGCATCATAGTGCGGTTTGAACTTGAAGTCATTGGTCAAGTAACTGATCCACTGCTGCCTTTGAGAGATTATATCAAAGAACAAGGAGGAGATATCAATGGGCTACGGATAGACTACAACAGCATTCAGAAATCAAGTGGTAAGCTGCATGATGTAGTAGCTAGGATTAGACTCATGCAAGGTCTAGGATCGGTTCTGTACTTTCTTCAAAAAAAATCTGTGAGACCATATCTGTATCGTATTGAAATAACGTGAAAAAAACTCTTTGGTTTTCTTGTTTCTTACGCGCAGATCTAAAAGATGGTACGCCACCTCCAACTACAGAGGAGAACAAGACACCACTAGTTGCAGTTCTTGGAGTACTGTTAGCTTTGGCGATTATTCTGAACATCCTACTTATAGGAGGTATCATCTGGCTACGTAGAAAAGGTATGATATGGATATTATTCTATTTTGTATGCAAAAGAGGGGTAAAGAGAACAACAGCAAAAAAGAAGATAAAGGTGAGATTAATATTCTATTCAATATGTTTATGAATTTTTTTCTGATTAACTATCTTAGACTCAAAAGGGAATTCTGGTAAAAGGTACGTGTTTTTCTGAGACTTTGAGTTAAAAAATGCAGATTAAAAACAATGAATGTTAATGAATGTTAATATTCCCTTTTACAGATCAAATAAGAGTGAGGAGAGGGGACAAATGGTAAGCCCCTTTAGAACCTGCTTTATATATATTATCTATGTCATCTAATGTTATCTATTGCATATGACGTTTAGATGTAACCATCAAATCAATCCATCCACCCACCAGACTTTGTGAGTGACCCTCATTCATGATTTGTTCTTTGATTCATTTTCTATTTTACGTACAAAGAACGACATATCACTGCAAGAGACAAGTTTTACTGCTAAAGATAACGAAACACCAAACGTGCCAGAATATGAACCAATAGGAAGGCGAGGATTAGCAACGAGTAATGCTGGTGTCCCAGAATATGAGGCGGTGACAACAAGAACACAGCCATCCCAACCACAGTCTGGTGTCCAGACGAATACTGATTCCATGCCTCAGTATGAAAGTGCAGCGGATGTGCATGGACAAGCAGCGGATGTTTCGAACCCACCACCAGTCACCTATCAGACCATCCAACCTCGTACTGGTAACTACGGGTCATTGAGTCCTTTAACACGACTTCCCCCTAAGGGTACAGTACTGTCATCCACAGGAAGCATAACACGTACAGGAGAATATCAGGCTCTTCAACACAGTGGTGTGTCTCCACAGTATCAGTCATTGGATGACTTAAGCAAATGCTAATTGAATAAGGACTAAACGAGATCATTATTGAAAAGGAAATGCCTTGCTAGTGAATGTAGTGGAAGTGCGTGTGGAGCCCCTTATACGGGAAGTGATAGTTATATGTATTAGTTTTAAAAGTTTTAATCCTATTCGGCCTTGGGGAGAGGGGGAAGCGATTGTGTCCGCGCGGACTTTTTAACTTTTTAACCACTTAGCAGATGGCCATGAAACTTCGTGACTTTTCCTAAAATTTATCAGAGATTATTTTGGTGGTCATAACTTAACCACCAGATGATTGGCGTTTGTATGGCATTTGGACCACTTTTTTCAAGGAAAATGGATATTACTATTGCATATTATTATTATTAGTAAGAATTACTGGAAAGCATTTATGGCATTATGCTAATTGCTGACGATGTCATCAAGACACTGCATGACTGAGGGCCAAAAACAGAAAATGGCGGCTACTTCGACTTATTTAGATTTTTTCCGTTTTTTTTTTCGAAAAACATAGAAATAAACTTCACTAACGAAATAGTAGGTCTTTTTTATAATTATAACGGGAAAAAAGATATAATATTTTTTAATATATGGTGACGTCACTACAACTGATGGCGTCAATTGATAAATCAATTATTCATAATTCTTTAAAATCTTTTTGTATCAAGTTTGCTACTAAAATATGGAGTTATCATGACTGTTCGATAGAATTAACCTTGTTAAACAAATTTGTAGAAAATAGCTATATTCCGTAAATATGACGTCATAATGACGTTATTTTGCGTCACATATCGCATATCACATGTCACAGCATCATTATATAAACCATTAATCATTAAAGACAAATAAACGAAACTCCCTATATTATCCAACATCTTTGTTTTGTTTTATCCCCGGACGCCCATAATGCCTTGCGATTCAAGATGTAAGAGGAATGACTGATACTAGGTAGAGAAAAGAAGTGATTGTCACTTACCAATATGATAGGGTCAGAGAAAGCTACCCCCTGAGTGTAATGGTTATTTAACCCTAAGTTAGAACTTCACATGTTGTGACCCCGGGGTAAGCAAGAATATTAGCCATTATATTTTAAGATAGTTTCGCTAAAGAGCCCCAAGAGCATTTGCAGTTCGATTGTCAACGGGAAAGAACAGGGTTCTGAATAACAAACGCAGACAGTTCGTGTGTTTGTGCTTTTTGCTGTTGTTGTTATTTTTAATATATAGTTAGAAATGTATAACTATTTTCTTTTTTTTTTATTACTATGCTTTTTGCATTTGACTAACTTTCCGCACTTTCCACTTTCCGCATTTTCCGTTTCCGCGTTTTACCGCGACCCATGTTTGTCAGTGATGGTCTTGTTTACAACCCTGTAGCCGTATTAACCGTGTACAGAAACTGGTGATTGCAGGAGAACATTTCAAGGTTGTTTCCTCTTTCATGCAGAACATATTATCCAATGCCTGGTGAAAAGATTTACCCATGTTTAGTGCTGATCCTGGTTTGCTTCCTTATACCATCAGGTAAGTACATGATTTTGAATATTTATATTAAGTGCATGATTGTTAAGGAGGATCGAATGTTAAAATATTATCACAAGTCTGTACGGCTAATTTACGTAAAGTTTCGCTGGCATCAAACACTACAATCAACTTCATCAAATTTATCATATGCCAATATTATTGTGTAAGATTCCCAGTTGAAACCTTGATTTAATAAAATGTTCGATCTTCCAACTTGCAAGGGAATTTCCCCTTGAATGTCATAATGTCTAAAGAGAGAAATCCGAATATTAATAAACGTATCTTAATTTAGGAAATAATGTCATAAATGATATATGATATATGATTCTTAGATCGATCTTTGTTGATCATTGTGGTTCATATGTATTATTTCCGCCCCAACTTAAATTTATGTAAGGTAAGTAACCACATATATATTCGCTGCATATTCGTGACCTCGATTTCTTTCGCTTGAAATATCAATATTGATGTTGTAAATTATATGCATGGTTGGAAACAATGCTCTAGTCCATATTTACGAAGACTAGTGACGTACGTACATGCTGCTAAGTAACTTTAGAATTTGAATCACAAATTTTAGAAACAAATAAAAATGAAAAGATAAAAAAAAAAACAGGAAAAAAACAAGCGTCCTATGTTAAGATTTGAGCACGAATCTAGGCTTATTTTTATAAGTTAAGCTTGCCATTTTAAAAAATCTCGATAAGAATGAATAATATTCTGCAATACGGATATCAATTACTGACACAATTAATTTGTTGTTTAGGCCCTAGAAAATGCAAGAGTTAAGTATTTCTTTTATACCCTTGCATCTTCTTTTCTGTACATGCTGCTATCAAGGCATCCCAGTCTAATGCTGTTTTAGTATTAGCCATTCCAAGGTTGAATATAAAACTGCTTAGAGTTGGTTTGGGACCGCGAATAAACTCCATCTTGGAACATGATATGTCCAGTAAAACATTCCCACAGTGTACTGCATTGCCAACACGACTCGGTTTTTTCAAAGTAATACTGTTGGCATAGCCTGATTAATATACAGTGTGCTCTTCTCACTTCAGGAGCAGTAACATGGAATCCAGACATCCCCACTTAAAAAGTGAAAGCTGTAGAAGGCAATAGCGCCATTTTTGCTTGGAACATCACATTTGATAACACAAACACTGGAATCGTAAGAGTGGACATTGATCATCGCAACAATGCAAACATCGTCCTGGAGACCATCATTTATCGACTAACAGGTAATGCTAACGCTACAGTACCAGAATCTTCATATAAATCAAGGGAGGAGGATTTACAGCTACAAGTGCTGTACCATGCATCATCAAATACAGCGAGGGTTGTCTTCACTCTACACAATGTTAACTTGACTACTGCTGACGATGGAAAGAAATTCAGGGTAAAAGCTCTATTCTCTCCCAACTTTGTAAGCCAATTCAGAAGCGCCGATCTGGAAGTTCAAGGTAATTTTTGACAATGTAATTACTCTCAGTGTTGTTAAAAATGTTCTTGGTTGGGTAGCGTGGGTTGTGTGACTCGGTTAAACGATAAACGGTAAGACTCACCTCTGTGAGTTTCAAAGCCTGTTTACAAGGAGCTATGGCGGGCAACCCTACCAGGACTACTCTAACCACAGTGCTACCCTCACCTCTATGTGTTTCCTCTGATTTATATTCATAATTTTACAAGCACACCCGGCGCACCCTACTACCGTAGAGTTATCCCATCTTTCGTGATATGGCTACCCTTTCTCTAGGTTCTCTTATTTTCTTCTCTCAGCGTATCGTAATATATAAACTTTAGCTAAACTAGATTATAAAGAAATTATTTAAGATTATGTAGAGTTTATAAGCTGTTACAGGAGCGGCGGAAGCGAGGAGGCCGGGTAGGAACTGCACATAATTTTTGCTTCCAAGATCATAATCAATGTTTAATATTTGATTTTTTTTGCAGATGTTCCGGAATATACAACAATGAAAATCCTTCCAAACAAGACTAAATTCTGTCGTGGAGATCAGATACATGTCAACTGTTCAGCGAGTGCAAAACCACAGGCTAATTACTCGTTGTATCAAAACAACAAACTGATCAGCATTAGTAGGAGTGGCTATTTCATTGTTAATGTCAATATGTCAGGCAACATCACTATCACGTGTGTACCAAGTAATGAAGCTGGAGTTGGGAAAAATATCAGCGTAAGACTGGAAGTGAAAGGTAATTTTACATTTTTTTTATGAATGATGATTCATAGATAAGGATATATATTATATAATATACAAATAATCGTATACCCATTTTATTAGTCTGTGTTCTGTAACTACTAGTTGTAATAAAAAAGGTCCGAAAAAATCCCAAATTTTTTGGCTTTGTTAATTAACGAGCAAGGGGAGTACCGGAGTACTAAAAATACAATTTTCAGGGCATTTGGCCATATACTAACAATGTTATGTGCATAAAAACACTGCCAAAATTACAGAGAAATGTATAGTGTCCAGCCAAACCGTCCAGCCACACATATATACTCTGTATGTTTACTTTATATTTTCAAAATATCACAACTTTATTGGAATTTGCGCAATCAATATTGATCACTTCTCAAGACAAACTGATTTCTATGTGGGCTTTCTTGTGATGGGGATTTATTTATTAAATTATTAAATTTGAGAAACTAGAACCGAGTCCCTTGCTCGTTTTGTAACTGGCTAATTGGTTGTGTAATTAATGGAAATGATACTCCAGTTAATCAGGAATAGTGATCAATAACGAGATAAATGGAACCAGCATATAACACAATAAATTACCTGCTATTTTTCTTTTCTTTATTTACTTCATTCTTTCATTCATTACGTGTTTGATTTAATTGATTTTTTGTGATGCTTTTTTTTATAATTATTTAATTATAATTCATGTAGTTGTGTTTTAATACTTTTCAAGTATTTTGCTTTGCTTTAGTATATACAATGAATTGATTTTTAGAGTGTTATTATCTCTTAGAATAAGTTAGAAAACATGCTGAATTCCTATTTTTTTTAATTTTCTCCATGCAGAACCACCGGAAATCAGTTTTTGTCAAATATTAGAAAACAGAAAGGAAAAGCCTTACGTAGTGGAAGGAAGAAAAGTAGAACTAAAGTGTAACGTATCTGGTAGTGAGCCGTTAAACAAAACATGGACTAATGGACGGCAAGTGTGGGATAATAGCACTCTCGTATTTCAACAAGTCAACAGGGGTGATAGCGGTACTTACAAGTTGATAGTGAGCAATGGAGAGGAATGTAATGAAACAGCAACGAATTTAAAACTCGATGTGTATTGTAAGTATAAGTTACGTTCTAGGCTATTACGGGTTACGATCTTAAGTTGATAGGTATTTCCACACTCCTAAATTAATAAAAACCAACGTTTGAACAGCATGCCGTTACGTTTAGTAATTAAGGTAAGTCCGGACACTTGGATTTAATCAATGAATTTTCTTAGAAATTCGGTCATTTATAGAACATTGTTAGGCAAGTCAAAAACCGAGAAAAAAGTGGGAGTCACCGTATTGGTTATAGAGCTATAAGATGTAGTAAGAGTAGGTATTTGCAAAAATTTGCGATTATTTTGCTCACAAAGTACCTGCTCAAAGTAGTCAAGAGAATGCGCATTTTGCGGGCAAAAACATTTCATTCTTTTAAAGGACAGATTCAACTTATCGAACATTTCCTGTTAATCCGATCAATGAAATATGTTTTGATCCATTTATTGACCATGCAAGTGGACTGGAAAGCTTTCTAGTTTTCTCACTATTGCAGTTTGGATGACTAGAAATAATGTCTTCATTATTATTTTGCAGATGTTCCGGAATTTACAGCAATCAAAATCTATCCAACCAAGACTAAGTTTTGTTGTGTAGATCAGATACAAGTCATCTGTTCAGCGAGTGCAAAACAACAGGCTAAATACTCGTTGTATCAAAACGACAAACTGATCAGCATTAGTAGGAGTGGATATTTTGTTGTAGATTTGAATAAGTCAGGCAACATCACTATCACGTGTGTACCAAATAATGAAGCTGGAGTTGGGAAAAATATCAACGAAAGACTGGAAGTGAAAGGTAATTTGTGGTACTGTTTATAAATGATGACTCTATGATATGCAAAAAGCCATAGAAAAAGAACAAGTCTTTCCATCGCAAGCCGAAATTTGGTACAGCATGCTTACATTTGGTAAATATCGCTGCGTTCATAAAACAAAGACTCAATTCATGTGCACATTCTTGCTGCCTCGTTATTAAAGAGCAGATCATTTGCAAAAGTCAACGGTAATGTAAAGAAACGGCAAGCTGAATAATACCAATGTCATGAATTCCTACGGACTGCTAATGACATCTATGAATAGCTGGCTTATTAACAAGGCTAAAATATGCTAAAATATGTGTTCCGGAAAGTTGCAGCGTATTGACATTAAGCAGTTGTATGAGCCATGATAGTCCCGTCTTATTGTTGTTGCTGTTGTTGTTGTGGTTTTTGCATATTTTAATTGACTGTAACTCTACATATGTATTGTCTTATTGCTTTGAAACTGTGCACATTCACTCATTCACTCAGTTTTATAAATTCTTTTTTTTTTCTTATACAGAACCACTGGAGATCAGACATTGTCAAATATTAGAAAACGGAAAGGAAACGTCTTACACAGTGGAAGGAAGAAAAGTAGAACTAAAGTGTGATAGCTCTGGTAGTCGGCCATTAAAGAAAACATGGACTAATGGACGACAAGTGTGGGATAATAGCACTCTCATATTTCCACAAGTCAACAGGAATGATACTGGTACTTACAAGTTGACAGTGAGCAATGGAGAATGCAAAACAGAAACGAGTCTCAAACTCGATGTGTATTGTAAGTATATAACTGACTTTACGTTCTAAGCTTTTACGGGTTACAGCATCGACAAATAATTGTTTGCTCGCCACTAACAATAAGCAATTATTGGACGAGGTTGAGCAAAATATCGTGATTTGTTAGTGGCGAGCAAGCAATTCACCGTTTGACCTCTAGGCTTTCACGTGGTGGATCATGTTACGGTCACCAAAAAGTTCGGACATTGTTGTTGAATTGCCACACGATCGTACTAACTTTTATACAAATTATCTACTTGATTTGTTTATTCTGTTCTCAAAATGTTAGTGGAACTATCTAAATACTTTATTTTTAAAGAAGTTTTGATAAAAATTTGAGAACAGAAGAAACAAATCAAGTCCATAAATTGTATAAAAGTTAATACGATCGTGTGGCAACTCAACAACAATGTCCGAACTTTTTGGTGACCGTAACATGATCCACCACGTGAAAGCCTAGAGGTCAAACGGTGAATTATTTGCCGATGCCGAAGGCAGAGGCAAATAATTGCTTGCAAGACACTAACAAATCTCGATATTTTACGATAACCGAGTTCAATAATTGTTTTATCATTCAAATTATTTTTTCTAATCTTTAAGGGGCAGTGCGCACGAGTCAAACAAAAACAAAGAAGTCAGTTCATTTTTTCAGGGAAGCGAGCCATTGTCAAATGCAACGTTACTGCGCATGAGCAGACCGTTATTTGCAGCAAAATGGCTTTGTACCGTAATGCGCATGAGCAGACCGTTATTTGTAGGCAGTTATTTGCAGTTCTCTCGGCCAATCAAAATGACGGGAAAAATAATTTGAATGATAAATAGCGATAGTTGCTCAACCTCGTTCAATAATTGCTTATTTTTTAACATTTCGATAGTTTTAACTTAAAAATGCTAACACAGTGTGCACAAATAAACATCTATTCCTTTTGTGTATTAGGAGTATTTTTCATTTATTTTTTCTAATCTTCTTGAAATTGAGATATCTTTTTTGAAGGCGTTTGAAAAATCTTGTTGGATGAATACATATAGGATATTACATGGTCGTGCGGAGATACTTCATTAATGCAAGATAATAATTTTCTTTGTTCAGTAGTAAATTGGTCTTTGAAAAAGTTTTTCAGATTTACTCTTAACTTTATTATCGAGCGAAATATCTTACAAGAACATAAGCTTATCCATAAAAAATAACCAAGCTCATCATTTTTGCGATTGTGTAATAATAATAGCTGGAAAAGCCCGATAAATAGCAAATGTTTTGGTGTGATATGTATTCCTTTTTCATATTTCATTCAACATTAAAATAAATAATCTATAAAAATGTCAAAATATCCATATGATTATGAAATATGGAATCTTGTTTTGACATCAGAATTCCTCGCTTGAGGCTCGCTGGCCGTCAAATATATTTGTTCAAAGAACTAAGTCTTTTTACTAAGTCTTAGCCTTTTTTCTTGAAATGGGATCAAAAACAAAAATTCAAAGCTTCAAATATCTCTTTTTTGGTTCACAAGTATTGAAGAAAAAGATAATAAAAATGAAAAAATGCAGTAAAAACGACAAACTATCCAAGTTTTTCTGACAATGTTTGCCGAAGCAACGTCCTTGGCTTGTCTGGAAGTTTCTCCACCTAGTTTACACATTTTTTGTCGATTTTTTACGAAATATTAGTTAACATTAATGAATTTACCTTCTATGAAGTGTTTTCTACGGAACTGAAATATTATTCTTGCAGTATAATCAGGTTTTTCTGGTCTACAGGCCACTTTTTCTCTCACTGAAGTTTCAGTCACGAAACTTCGTCGTAAGATTAAGAATCTTCCCTCGCTAAATCTTCTTTAGCAAGTCGCTAAAGTCGAAAAAATGTTTTTGTTCACTTTAAGACAGACATGACTTCGATTAAACTTATTTCCACAGGAAGCCCAACACGTACAGGAGAGTACCAGGCTCTTCAACACAGTGGTGTGTCTCCACAGTATCAGTCTCTGGATGATTTAAGCAAATGTTAAGTGAATATGGACCGAACAGGAGCAGTATTCTATCTAAGGCATTGCCTTTTGCTTTTAATGCATTGCTACTAAAAGGCTAAATGAAAGACATTGGTCTGTGTTAATACAGTAATGATAATATTACTCGCTTTCAGTTCATTAGAAGGAACGCTTGCGGTTTTAATTTTGCACTTTTTCAGATACATTCATTAAACTTAGAGGCAGTCTAGTAATAAGTACGTAAATTATGCACATATCATAATCCCAAACAGGTATTGCAAATGTATTAGTCTTGGCTACTGCATCCAATTGGAATCACATTTCAACAATAGCACGACATACACGTTTATGCAGGGGCGTGTCCAGGGGAGTGCTGCAGGGGGTGCGCACCCCCCGGATCGACTTTGTGTCCTCATTATGAAGATAACCAATACAAAATAATTTTTTCTTTCTTTGATTCTGAGCCGACTTTGTGTCCCTCAGTACTTTGCAGCTTGAAAGATATCCGACACATAGGTTGATTCTTTTTTTAGTTCGGTGTTTTCGTAGGCAGGTTTCCCTAGTACGCTGCACCCCTTCTAGAACAAAATCCTTGATCCGGCCCTGTTAGGATATGCTGCAATGATTTCAATGAATTCTACGCTTGAATATAATGTTATGCCAATATCAAAACGTTGCGACTTTCCTATGATTAGTTTTCTTATTAAAATGATTTCCATGTACTCAAAAAAAAGTTGAATCAAATAGATATTTTGAAATATATACTTCACATGAACTATATTGTAGGAGACGATTATAAACGACCTAAGTTCAGTTTAAAGCCCAAAGATTAGACACGAGGAAAAAAAGTGATGTATAGTAAAGTATCAAACATATTGGGATAAATTTGTGAGCGCATTTTTAAAATGATAAAGCCACATTCGAAACGCTTTGGACTCTAATGAATATCGTGGTTACTATAGATGCTGATCATTATCAATGCTGTTCGTAATTGACTTATGCATATGCATCGACTTTTGATGTGAAAGAATATCAATCAAATCTTACATATATGTCTTAAGTCCTACTACTCTTGTCGATATCGTGTTTTTTATATAGTAAATTCATGTAATCACACCAGCGCGCGGTCAAATAATGAACTTATAATGAAACGTTAGAGTCAGGGCTATCTTTGACGCAAACATCTTCCATTCTTACTTTCTCGTATTTTTCTGTTAGTACTTTAGTATGAACCAAAGAATTTTATCGTTGTATAATCGTTGTATTCAAAGCATAAATACAAGGTTTTGCTTGAGTCTGAGCATGTCAAAAGTAATAAAGTTGAATGTGTACTTTGACTGGTGAGAACTGTGCCTTCATTGTCATATATAAATATTTCACATCGGGCAACAGACATATAGAGTAACAACTGTTGAGGTTTTGGGAATCTTTTAAGCGCGTCTGTTAAGTCACCTGATGGGAATCAAGGATAGTGAAACACTATTTCACATGCCTCTAGCCTCAGAGGTCGCGGGTTCGATGCGTACCGTGTAACGCTGTCGCCGCGTTATAATCTTCCATCAGTTAACACTGAACTTAACAAGTAAAACTTTATTTGCTAACTACAAACTACTGGAAGCAGAAAGAAAATCCAATCCGTCTGACTGATTATAGGTTGGTAAATGGTATTTTTTTGCATTTAAAAAAATCTGAATGTATTGCATAACTTTCACTTTGGAGCCTTTCATTTTCGCCACTAGTAAATTTTGAAACAGTTTGTTTCAAAACTGAAACTGAAAAGGGAAAGTAAGTGATAGAAGTCTTATTTAGAGAACCTGTAAGCCCAAGTAGAGAACTTCCATGTTTCAATTTTACTTACTCAGTCGAAATACGTTTCAACAAATATTCCCTGACATTAGCATATGCCCGGAAAAGGACTTGGGTAAGGCGTCGTCTTGGTGCTATAACGAAACGTTTCCATTTTGAGTAAGGGAAGAAACAGAAATCAGGAAAACCGAAAGGCATTTTACAACAGGTCTGCCACAGTCATCTCAGTCATGAATATCGCCAATAATATCAACTTAAGTTTGAGATTTGAGAGGAATTAGGTTCGATTATTTTATGATACTAAATGAAAAGGTGATTGAGATTATTACCAGATTTGGAATATAAAGGAAAATATCAATATCCAAGAAAAAATTGTCGCTCAAAAAAGAGGTAAGTGCTTACAATGAAGCATTTCTAAATGTTTAACAATCGTCGCTCACCACTTGCGACCAACGGCATATCATTGAGTTCCTGAAGAAGGCCTGGTTTTGAACTCGCTGTGTTTCTGTTTCGAAACCGGTTGGAAAAAAGATTGAGTCCGATTACTTGATGAAAACCATTGGAATACCAATGTAAGTAATGTCCTGAGTCACGGATATCTTGGATGATGTTGGAAGTATCCTTCTTGCTTATGAAGACAGAATAGATGTTACTTTATTGAGGTGAAGGAACGACCACAATACCTTGTAGGCTCTTTTTATGTAGACTGTTTCCAAACACTTAATTTTCAGTTCTTCTGTTTGTAGGATGGCGAAAACGTGTTCAACCGAAACGTGGATTGTAATCAGTCGATTAATCGAAATAAGGGGTATTCGAGAAAATACGAACGTAGTTTCCCCACTTTGTTAGTTCGATATTAACCAAGGTTTACTAACTAGAAACTGAAAGTAGTGAGTTGTTACTGTTGTCTATTCCTACAGTTTATTCTATATACAGTTTGCATTGCGTTTATTTGATTTTTAGTTAATTCTTCCATCCATCCATCCATCCATCATTGTCATTCTTGTAACAGTATCTCATTCTCATTCTCATTCTCATTCTCATTCTCATTCTCATTCTCATTCTCATTCTCATTCTCATTCTCATTCTCATTCTCATTCTCATTCTCATTCTCATTCTCATTCTCATTCTCATTCTCATTCTCATTCTCATTCTCATTTCGTTTGTAGATATGTTTCTTCTTCAATTGCCTCCAACATTGTATTTCGTCTGCTTCATTCACGCTCTACTATGTGTGATGGTCGTTTTAACTCTAGATCTTGCAGGTACGTTTATTCTTTACCTCTGTTTTCATTGCTACGCACTAATCAAGATAAAAGTCGCAAACGTAAAACGGGCTTGAAATAAATAATAAGATTAAATAAATCAGAATTAACAGTGGATTCCACCGAGTGACTCTTCTTCCACTGCATTCCAATTGGAACTTAGAAGTTGATTTTTGCGGAGGGAGGAAAAACCGGAGAACCCGGAGAAAAACCCACGAAGCACAGGAGAGAACCAACAAACAACTCTACTCACATACGACACCGAGCCCAGCGGGGCTCGAACACGGGTCTCGGTAGTGAGAGGTGAGCGCTCTCGCCGCTACGCCACCCGTGCTTCCCTGAAATACAAATTAAAGGACAACAGTAATATTAAGCGTTTTACCTCAAATTTAAATCAAATTTTGCCGTTATTTACTATACTAAAAAACAACAACAACGAGTTATGGATACCTCTAATTCTTTATCATCTTTGTAATGAACGAATGAACGATTTTACCCTCTCATGAACTAATAGTCAGTATTTTTTACCAGAATTGCGTCATTAGAGCAGGTTCCATTAAAACAAATCTTGTATTTTTTTCCAGACGGAATTTCATGGCTTTCTGCACCAGATAAACACACGTACGTAGAACAAGGAAGTCCTTTTAGCCTGCACTGGCATTACAGAATGGATATAAACGAAACATTTTTGTCTTCCGACATTGAAAAAACCGTGCATGTGAAAGAAAATGCAATTGCTTCAAGACATAAGGGAGAAAATATGTATTACATATACCAAAGGGGGGATTCTTCATTCTCGATTTTTGGCAAAAATAACGTCAGCCTTATTGTTCACCTTGCTAAGATTGGACATAATGTCACCTACTGTTGTGAAGTAGTGTGGAGATCAGTAGCTGGAAATAGAAGAGAAAGAAGGTGTTCTAGAGTGTTTGTTTACGGTAAATACTATTGCAGTTGCATGACCATTTTAAACACTTTGATCGAGTTTAAAAAGTATATAATATAAAATATAAAATGATATAAATGTCGCTTTCTGATTATGAGAGTACAAAGCACATGCGCTCACACTTTATTTATTTTTGTTATTCGTATCAAAAATAACGGTTATTCTAATTTGTATTTTATGAAAGAAATAGAAAAAAACTTTAATAGGCAATGTGCATCAAAGCTCACAAAGCACTCTGAGAAACCGAGTACTGCAAAAACAAAACTTACTCTGTTGAAATACTTTCATTTCTATAGAAAATGTCGAACGAAAACTGTCAGATTCATTTTTAGAGCAGACGAAAAATTGTCAGTGACTCGGTTTCCCATCATGTCTTGTGCTAGAAATTCGAGTTCGTGTATATTGCCTATTGTTTGCTGTGCTGCGTACAGTTATAAGGCTTTTGGGGACTGGCAGAACATTCGAGAAGTGTCGAGAATCCCTATCACTACTTCTATAGCGTTCTGCTAATTCCCGCGTGCTTTATAACAGCACACAGCACACAGCACACAGCACACAGCACACAGCACACAGCACACAGCACACAGCACACAGCACACAGCACACAGCACACAGCACACAGCACACAGCACACAGCACACAGCACACAGCACACAGCACACAGCACACAGCACACAGCACACAGCACACAGCACACAGCACACAGCACACAGCACACAGCACACAGCACACAGCACACAGCACACAGCACACAGCACACAGCACACGCGTTCTTTTTCTTCACTACAAAGCATAGTGTCCTGTCTCTTCCGAAGTATTTTATAAAGTTTCTGATTAAATTGTTTATTATCATTTTTTTCAAGATGTGCCACGTATTACCTATCACATACCACAACTGTCCTGCAAACAAGGTGATGCGATCAAACTACAGTGTAATGCAACAGGGATCCCAAAGCCTCATGTTGACTGGATACACGATGATACAAATGAACTGATTGACAGCTCTTCAGACATTGTATTGAACATAACTGGTAAAAGATCTGAAGGGCGATATTGCTGTGATGCAAATAACCGATTCGGGAAGGAAACAGCCTGCACGGAAGTAAATGTCACTGGTATGTACGTAATGATTATAGAGTTTTGCATGACGCACTTTAACCAACATCGTAACATATTATTGATAAATGGAAAAAAATGAATTTATCTTAAAAAGACAAATGAATTGCTGATATTTCAATCAGATTACAAAAGCTTTTTAATTTATTTATTTATTTATTTATTTATTTATTTATTTATTTATTTATTTATTTATTTATTTATTTATTTATTTATTTATTTATTTATTTATTTATTTATTTATTTATTTATTTATTTATTTATTTATTTATTTATTTATTTATTTATTTATTTATTTATTTATTTATTTATTTATTTATTTATTTATTTATTTATTTATTTATTTATTTATTTATTTATTTATTTATTTATTTATTTATTTATTTATTTATTTATTTATTTATTTATTTATTTATTTATTTATTTATTTATTTATTTATTTATTTATTTATTTATTTATTTATTTATTTATTTATTTATTTATTTATTTATTTATTTATTTATTTATTTATTTATTTATTTATTTATTTATTTATTTATTTATTTATTTATTTATTTATTTATTTATTTATTTATTTATTTATTTATTTATTTATTTATTTATTTATTTATTTATTTATTTATTTATTTATTTATTTATTTATTTATTTATTTATTTATTTATTTATTTATTTATTTATTTATTTATTTATTTATTTATTTATTTATTTATTTATTTATTTATTTATTTATTTATTTATTTATTTATTTATTTATTTATTTATTTATTTATTTATTTATTTATTTATTTATTTATTTATTTATTTATTTATTTATTTATTTATTTATTTATTTATTTATTTATTTATTTATTTATTTATTTATTTATTTATTTATTTATTTATTTATTTATTTATTTATTTATATACTGAGATATAACATTTTCCCATTTAACAGCTGAAATGAATATTTTCTAAATTGAAAAATCAATTGTACTTAAGTAGCGATATCTATTTTCTAAATAGATATGGATACTCGATAGAGATACTCGTCAAAATACTGGAGTAATTTAGGATCAGCACAGACCCTACAGCTCGCTACTTTTATTTGCCAAATTAGCCGAATATGTTTTCATCAAAAGCTAAGCAACACCTTAGTATTAGTATTATTATTAGTAGAAGTATCATCACAAAAAAGATGCACATAAACTGGGGTTGAAACCAAAGAAAACTTTAATAAGCATGCAAGGGCACTTGGGATAGTCTGGATCCTCCTCTGCACTACGGGTTTCGTACAACTCGATCTGATTCGAAATGGGCCATAGCATCATGTTTAAGGGGCACTTCATGAGTTAATGATATATGTATTGCACCACTTCTCATGGGTTGATGTATACCAAGCGCGCATGTGCAATTTAACCAACCAGCAAGCATTTGCAATCCCTAAGCTACGTACTGAGTGTCTGGTTGTTTGATTGCACAACTCTCTTACTTTTGCTTTCAGAATACGAGCCAGAGAATACAACACTGCTGGTAAAACAGACAAACAGAGACGATGTCAATATAATTCACATAATTTGCAAAGCTGATGCCTCCCCTCCTTCAGATCATTTTATAATCTACTTCAATGATACACAATACAATTCGAGTGATGGTCTAAAGACTATCGAAATACCAGCTCCAAGAAAAGACAAAAGACACGAAGTAGCTGTCAGTTGTATCCCATGCAATAAATACGGACAAGGACCAATCAAGAAAGTTATTTTGCCGTTGTATGGTAAGTGAATAAAAAAATCAAACAAAAAAAAGGGTATTGACAAGGCAAAAAAAAAATTATTGTGAAATTTAAGCATAGAAATAGCAGTATTCTCAGTAAGAAGATAAAACAGCCTAATATTTTAATTGCTTACATAGAGAACTTGAGTACTCGTGAAATATTAAAATACGCACATTCCATGTTTGTAAGATATAAGTAGTTTGCATAATAAGAAAAGAGATGAAATTCTAAACATTTAGGAATTTTCAAATCACTAAAGTAAATCAAAAATAGTAGTTGGCCAAGGACTGACCCTTGGGAAATGCCACAGGAGATATTATTTCCAGTAAAGGCTTTATTAATTATTAATATACACACGTTGCTTACGATTATTAAGATAAGAAACAAACATTTTTTAGTCATTCCTCTAACACTATAATAATATAATAATATAATAATCAAGTTTATCAGTTAAAACAGTATGATTCACTGTATCGAAGTTTTAAAACAATATTATATAAGTATCAAAAAAATATTCCTCCTGGTACATCATTCTCAGGTAAGTTTTGGAAAGTTCTTTTTGAAAGTAAACTACTATTAATATTATTTTTAGTATAGTTTTAGGCTTGAATACAGAGTTTCGCGCGCTGTGATTGGTCGAGCGCAACCACGGTGGTCATGAGACGATAGTCAGTGGCCAAGCAGTGAATATGAAGTTTGCCAAACTTTGGAAGAGCGTAATACTGAAACGTTCTTTTTATTCTGACTGTCGTCTTTTTCCCGATATTAAAGTCTAAAATTATTACGTCTCGGTAAATATTCACCGATATTCACTTGGCCTTCAGTGAATAATTGTTGAATATTACCCTAAGTTAAGGTTTCTGAAAAAAAAACATTAATCATTTTACTAAATCCATAAAATATATCTTTCCGAATCATTTTTACTTCAGCAAGGACTAAATCACCAGAGATAACGAGTCCGTACAAACAAGTATTAGTGGTTGATGAAGGCAAAAACGTTAGTCTTGTTTGTAATGCCAGTGGTTATCCAGTACCTAATATCACCTGGACCATAGATGGCACTTGCCTTGGTGTTGGAAGAGTATTCAATATAACTAGAGCAAAAAGGAACGATTCCTCGTGTTACACGTGTACAGCAGATAATGGTATTGGACACGCCAAGAATACCAGTATATGTTTAGATGTGAAATGTAAGTAGGAAGTTTATCATTTTTAGCGAATAATATTATTTGTCATGGTGCAGATGGTGTTCTGCATTAAGGCTGTCATCCATGAATTCATTATATCTTTATTTTTCACATGCCAAAAAAAGTGTGGGTTATTGGGATATTGAGCTTCCAGAAATGGCACTATATAATTAATGCCAATAATTATTATTTATCATTATCATAAATGGCATAATGTTCAACCCTGGGATTGACTGTGTATCTGGATGTAGTATTTATAAAAAGAGAGGCCGTATTGTATCAGTGAATATAGATACGAGCTGGAGGCGTTACAACGTGGACTCAAATTTTATAAATTACTTCTGAATAAAATAATAATAATAATAATAATGACTACTTACATTTTTTCAACGACAATGGCTGCGTACAATATTATATGAATATCAGTTTTAGCACTAGTCGATAAGATTTCGTGTGTCGGTGATTGTATGTGGAACTGACCTTAGGGATCGTAAGTCATCCATATAATATTGGACGACTTGATAAAGTCATCTTCAATATTATTCGTTATGAAAATATTCATATTGTAATAATGTAAATAGTTTTGCTTTAATTTTAAAGATTATTCGCTGATTTCAAAAGAGGAGAATAATATATTAGTTGCAGTTCTTGGAGTACTGTTTGCCTTGTCGATTGTTCTGAACATCATACTTATAGCGGGTATCCACTGGCAACGTAGAACAGGTATGAGATATGGATATTTTATTTTGGGTGCAAAAGACAAAGAACATGAATATATAGAGATGTGGAAAAAGAAAAAGAGATTTCATGTGAAATTAATATATTATTGGATTGTATTTATAACATTTTTCTTGTTTTTAGATTCAAGAGAGAATTCTGGGAAAAGGTACGAGTTTTTCTGAGACTTTGAACAGGAAAAAGTGCAGATTGAAATACATATATCTTAATATTGCTTTTTACAGATCAATTATCAGTGACGAGAGGGAACAAATGGTAAGCCACTTGAGAACACTTTATGTGTATTGTTTTATAATTTCATATTATATATGTGTTAACGTTATTGTTATTTCACATGAAATTTAGATTTATCCATCCATCTCTCAATCCATTCCCTCTTTCCTTCTTTCCATCAATCCTTCCTTCCTTCATTCCTTCCTTCCCTAACCATTCATTCATTCATTCATCCATTCATTCATTTATATCGCCTTTGTTGCATTTTATTATTTCATGCGTTCTATATTTGCTAATTCTCTGTTTGTTTATTCATTACTATTATTCTACGTTACGTACCTACAAAGAACGACATAGCCCTTCAAGAGACAATTGTTAATGGTGCAGAAAACGCAACACAAAACATACTAGAAAACGAACCAATAATAAGGCGAGGATTAGCAACGAGTAATGACGGTATCCCAGAATATGAGGAGGTTGCAGCAAGGACACAGCAACTCCAACCACGGCCTGGTGTGCAGACGAATAACCCCATGCCTCAGTATGAAAGTGCAGATCGGCATGGACAAACAGAGCCTGTTTCGAACCCACCACCAGTCACCTATCAGACCATCCAACCTCGTACTGGTAACTACAGTTCATTGAGTTCTTTAACACGACTTCCCCCTAAGGGTACAGTACTGTCATCCACAAGAAGCCCGACACGTACAGGAGAGTACCAGGCTCTTCAACACAGGGGTATGTCTCCACAGTACCAGTCTCTGGATGACTTAAGCAAATGTTAAGTGAATATGGACCAAACAGGAGCTCTATTTTATCTAAGGCATTGCCTTGTGCTTTTAATACATTGCTACATGTAAAACATACACCTGTGTTAATACAGTAATTATAACATTATTCGCTTTCAGTTCATATGAAGGAACGCTTGCGATTTTAATTTTGCACTTTTTCAGATAGATTCATAAAACTTAGAGGCAGTCTAGTGATAAGTACGTAAATTATGTTCTTATCATAATCCAGAGCAGGTATTGCAAATTTCTTAGTTTATGATTGCAATGATTTCCATGTATTTGAACAAAAGCCAAAAACAGTTGCATCTAAGAAATCCTTTAAAAAACAATTGACGTGAGCTTAATTGTGTTAATATTTTGTCCAGTCTCAGAGTTGCACCCGGTAGCCCATTCGGTTCTGTCAACGTCAATTAATTAAACGGGGTTTTCACTTATTTCGAATATCAGATAATTCGATATCCGCTCTATCAAAGCTACCCTTTTGTCGAAATTATAAACTTCCAAGAATAACGGCTTTCAATAAATATCTAGTGAACTGTGTGTGACATCAGCTTGTGACATCAGTGCCGTATGCTTGCTGACACATGCTGGTGACCAATGTTTGATCAATCATGGGTGCATCTGTTTGGCATACAAATATAATGCCTATATGATTTCGAAAATCTCTCGTGACTCATGTATTCATTTGTAAATACTCAATTACTATAAATTACTGAAGTCCTATTTTATACCTGTAGAACATTTTTTTGCGAAATTTTCCAGCAACCATGTTTGCTTTTTTCAGCACTGTCAGCGTAACCAGGGAGGTGACGTAACCGATGAAATCCTTATTTCCGTGCTTTTAATTTTTGTTTAGGCCCTTTTCTTGTGACGTCAAAGCAGCTCAATTTGGGGGACAAAACAAAAGTATCTCAATCTCCTGAGAATTCGAAACCTATTGCTTTGTCTTCCAAATTGAGCTGCATCCCTAAGTGCTGCAAGGGGTCTATAGAAACTCAAATTCAAAGCAAATGCAAATCAAAACAAAACCAAAGTATAGGACTAGTTGAAAACTGATATTGGACTTACTGGTATTAGCAATAGCAGTAACATAAAGAGTAAAGTATAAGTAAAATCATATGAATGATTGTGTTTCCTATAATCCATCGCGCCATTCATTGCTGCATTTTGTGGGCAACTGAAAATAGCTTTAGCGTTTTTGACTCACAACGAATCAGAGAGCATATTTGTGTTGCGATGTACGCGGGGTAAAAGAGAGTCACAGGTTAAATCTTGACTATTTACACACACAATGCGTGACGTATGAAGCAAACTAGACAAGGTCACTTATGTTTAATGTTGATTTTCAATGCTGGTACCTTATAAAGCGTTTTACTACATGCCATCGATTACTCACGATCACTGAAAAAGGAAGCATTTGAGAGTTTTTCTATAATGTTTTCATGCAGGACATATTATTCAATGTCTCGTGATAAGCTTTACCCATGTTTAATGCTGATCCTGGTTTACTTCCTTATGCCATCAGGTAAGTACAAGTAAAAATATGTGGAGCAAAAATTGAGATTGATAGTCAAAATATACTGAAAAGTACTGAAAAACCAACAAGTGCAAACAATGAAGCATTTCTAAATGTTTAACAATCGTCGTTCACCAGTGAAGAAGGCCTGTTTTTGAACTCGGTGCGTATTTCGTTGTCACTTGTGATTGAGAAAGTTTGTTTGTATCTTCACTACGTAACGGTCTCCATATTTCAACTTTCGGATATCTCTGACTCTGCTTCTGTTTCGAAACCGGTTGGCAAATAGATTGAGTTCGATTACTTGATTAAAACCATTGGAATACCAATAGACTATAGTAATATCATGAGACTGATCGCCACCAGTACAGTTGAGTCACGGATATTCTGGATGATGTTGGAAGTATTCTTCTTGCTTGTGAAGACAGAATAGATGTTACTTTATTGAGGTGAAGGAACGACCACAATACCTTGTAGGCTCTTTTCATGTAGATATTCCAAACACTTAATTTTCAGTTTTTCTGTTTCTAGGATGGCGAAAACGCTGTCAACAGAAAAGTGAATTGTAATCTGTCGATTAATTGCAATAAGGGGTATTCGAGAAAATACGAACGTAGTTTCCCCACTTTGTTAGTTCGATATTAACCAAGGTTTACTAACTAGAAACTGAATAGTAGTGAGTTGTTACTGTTGTCTATTACGACAGTTTATTCTATAATTATACAGTTTGTATTGTGCTTATTTGATTTTTAATTAATTCATCCATCCATCCACGCCTGCCCACATATTCTATTGTCATTTAACGTAACGGTATCTCATTCTCATTCTCATTCTCATTCTCATTCTCATTCTCATTCTCATTCTCATTCTCATTCTCATTCTCATTCTCATTCTCATTCTCATTCTCATTCTCATTCTCATTCTCATTCTCATTCTCATTCTCATTCTCATTCTCATTCTCATTCTCATTCTCATTCTCATTCTCATTCTCATTCTCATTCTCATTCTCATTCTCATTCTCATTCTCATTCGAAACCTATTGCTTTGTCTTCCAAATTGAGCTGCATCCCTAAGTGCTGTAAGGGGTGTATCGAAACTCAAAATCAAAGCAAATGCAAATACAAAGCAATACAAAACCAAACTAGTATAGGACTAGTTGAAAACTGATATTTGACTATTCACACGCACAATGCGTGACGTATGAAGCAAACTAGACAACAACTAACTAGACAAACTAAACTTAAATGTATGTTTAATGTTGATTTTCAATGCTGGTACCTCATAAAGCCTCTTACTACATGCCATCGATTACTCACAATCACTGAAAAAGGAAGCATTTGAGAGTTTTTCTATAATGTTTTCATGCAGGACATATTATTCAATGTCTCGTGCTAAGCTTTACCCATGTTTAGTGCTGATCCTGGTTTACTTCCTTATACCATCTGGTAAGTGCAAGTAAAAATATATTGAGCAAAAATTGAGATTGATAGTTAAAACATGACGGTTAAAACCACACATCCTCGTATCCAAAATAATATTATATATTGCCATTAGTAATGATTTGAAACCTCTGAATAATGTTCAGTTGATGGTTGGTCGACCGCTTGAATACGAAATTCTTGATGAGGTAGTTTGATCCAAGCGAAGTAACCTTGAGCGACCATGATTTACATCCTTGTTTTAGTTATTCACTTTCAAACAAATAACAATTAATTGCAAATAATCTTATTCTTTGACTTCTAGAAAACGATAGAAGTTGAAATTGTACTCATTTTCAAGGAGTTAGAGATAAAAAAATCCATTATATTTTGTGATAGATTTTGAATTATAAACTAATGACCTTCATTGTATGCATGGTTAAACAAGACAAAATGTCATAATGCATAATTATATTAATAAACAAATGCTTCCGGACACTTTTCCGTGACCTTCATGATTAGACATCAATCAAAAAAACGATAGAATTTGAAGATAGCAAATAAAAGGGTTAAACAAAGGCGAAAAAGGAAGATCGGAAATAAGAAAACAACAATGAATGAGATTATGGGATTTTGCGGAAGAAAATGTCAGAACGTTTGACTTAGGTTAGCTGTACATGTATCATGTCAACTGATAGGATACTGGTAGGAAATGACTGGCGGAAAGAACATAATTTGATGTCATATTTAGCAGTTGTTTTTATAGGACCGTAATATATGATATGCAAATGATAAAAATATGATTGTGCGTTGCTTGCATGCATGCGCGAAATATTGCTTGTGACGAGGGATGCCTAATAGATCTCAAGAAAAACCCTTCGTGACATCGTGACAGAATGATATTTGCTTTCCAAGAAATATGCTACCAATACCCCTTAATTATTTTTAAATTGCATATTTCGACAATTAAATACACCTGCCTTAAATTTATTTTGACTCAAGACATATTCAGTTGTATTAAAACTAAAAGGAAATGCTTTGCGAGTCACAGGAAAGGTAGGGATTGCTATAACATAATGATCATCTCATACAATAAGCAAACTTTTAGGTAGCAATGTAGTAGATAGAGGATATTACATGGGCGCGCGGAGATACGGATTTTATCTTCGAGTGTTGAAAAGATCTCACGAGTGAGCGCAGCGAACGAGTGAGATCTTTTCAATACGAGAAGATAAAATCCGTATCTCCAAGCGACCATGTAATATTCTGTTTATCATATAATTATCCATGAAAGCAAATTTATCTTTTATACTTTTATTTACCTGCCATAAAAAGAGGTACAAGTAAACTTTCGTAAACTTGTTATTTTCACTAGTGAAAATAACATGTTATTTTCACTAGTGAAAATAACAAGTTTACGAAAGTGAGAAATATAGGTATTTTATGGATAATTATATGATAATTTTGAATACAAAATAAGCTAAACACCGGATTAGACTGAAGATTGTTATTGCTGCCGCTGGTTTGTTTCTGTGTTTGGTTTGTTTGTTCAGTTTGTTGTTGTTGTTGTTGTTGTTGTTTTTGTTGTTTTGCTTTTGTTTTATTATTTATTTGGCTTTTGTTTTTGTCTTTGTATTTGCTTTATTGTTTGCTTGATGTATTTTTTGTTTTTATTTCATTTTTTTTTTTTTTTCCATTATTTTCATTATTTTTAATTTTATGTTGTTTTGTTTTCTGGTTGGTATTCTGCTTTCTGTTTGTGTGTTCGCTTTTTCTTTTATATTGTTTGTTATTGCTTTTTCATAGACGCCCAAAACGTTACTTCAATGGAAGTCCTACCGAATAAAACATTCTTCTGTTATGGGCAGCGGATCATTATTAACTGCATGGCGAAGTCTCATCCCACTGCTGGATATCTGTTGTACCAAAATGAACAGTTTGTTCAAGCTACACTTTATGGTTTGTTCAAAGTGACATTGAATAACACTGGCTATATCACCTACACCTGTGCAGTCAACAACACTTTAGGCGAATCAGTGCGAAACAACAGTATATATCTCATCGTTAAAGGTAATTAGATTGTGAATGAATTCGAAGTAGGAAAAAAAAGAAAGACAGACAGATAGATAAAATGGACAGATATACAGAAAGACAGACAGACAGACAGACAAACAGATAGACAGACAGACAGATAGACAGACAGATAGACAGACAGATAGACAGATAGACAAACAAAGACGAACCACGTAATGACATCTATAATGACCGCTCAAGACTTACAGACCAAACATTTGCCACCAGAAATGAATCCCCCCTGTTTATTTGCCATCACACATACAGCACTATGAAACTGACTAATCTCGCACATTTCACTGATATTTATTGATCTGCTTTATTCTCGGAAATAGATTTTGACACAAGGGTGGCTTTGTTAGTGGGAATGTGAGTCATAGGGTTATGTTTTAATATGTTTTGTGATATGTTTTATCTTTTTGAAATGTTGAATGATAAATGTTGTGTTATGCCTTTGATCTGTATATTCTGTGTGTTTTTTTAATTTTCGATAGAATCCCCACAAATCAACAACTGTAGCATCATCAGCGAAACTATGATAAACGGAGCCGTCATTGAAGGAGGTCAGGTCAACATAACTTGCAACATCTCTGGCAGTGAACCATTAAACATTACATGGACTAAAGGAAAGCAAGTTTGGAAAGAAAGGATCCTGAAATTCCAGCCAGTGAGCAGGAATGATTCTGGTACTTTTAATATTGATGTGAGAGCAAGCGACGGAGGGGGATGCAACCATACTGCAAAAGCGAACGTTACCTTTGATGTGTATTGTAAGTAATATATGGGGGGGGGGGGGGGGGATCGTTACTTTATTTTCTACGAAAAATTAATTGTGCCGGATGTCGTGTGATTAAAAACTTGCTCGACCCAAATTAAAGCAATCTACTTTAATTTTGTACAGATATTGCAATATTTCACTATGACGTCACACATTTATTGCACTAAATATCCGGGGTAACTGAAGAAGATTTAGCCTAATTAAATTTCTACTCTTCTTTTCCATGTTAACAAGCTGTGACGTCATAGTGAAACAGGGCAATTAACAAATGATTAAAAAAACATTACAATGATAATGATTAACAAATAACACCTATGGCGTGAAGAAGGAACATTAAAATATTAGAAATACTAATCGCAGATTATGCGAATAACCACAATAATAACTTGATTTTATTAACAATCAGAAACCAATAATGATTTATTATAATTTTCTGGTATCTCAAGTAAAAAGTGTTGACTAGCAACTTGCATTCATATCAATGACGGTGCTAATATTGTGCGCTTGGGGTTAATCATTTAGATCGGGTTTAATAAGCTAACAAAACCCCAAAAGACATATATTTTTACTCATGATTATAGTGCACTTTGAAGGATTTTTTATTCAGATTTCTCAATCAGTAGTCTTATATTACAGACTGAAACAAGTATCCACAAAAAAAGCATTTTTTTTATTAGATCCTCCAAAGATATTGGTCCCTCCAACAAACCAAACAGTAGTTGAGAGTAGGAATATATCCCTGACGTGTTACTTGGAAGGCAAACCAGTATCTAATGTAACCTGGTTCAAAGATGGTATCCCAATCATCCCTGCTGCTAATGACAACAGAATATCTGTATCTCCACCCACCTCAGTCAGTAATACAAGTGCTACGATGACTATTACTAATGTGAACCGTAATGACGAGAGTAACTATTCCTGTCAGGCTGTGAATGATGTCGGTAATGATACCTCATCTGCAGCATTGCTGACAGTCAACTGTAAGTACTGAATCAATATCTTAAAGTTTGGCTTTTATAATATGCATTGGTTTCCAACATCTCAAAGATTAAACCTCGCTTACAGATCCTCCAAAGATTTTCGTATCTCCAACAAGCCAAACAGTAGTCGAGAATAGCAGTGTATCCCTGACGTGTTACTTGGAAGGCAAACCAGTATCTACTGTAACCTGGTTCAAAGATGGTAATCCAATCATCCCTGTTGCTAATAGCAACAGAATATCTGTATCTCCACCCACCTCAGTCAGTAATACAAGTGCTACGATGACTATTACTAATGTGAACCGTACTGACGAGGGCAGTTATTCCTGTCAGGCTGTGAATGATGGCAGTAGTGTTATTTCATCTGCAGCATGGCTGACAGTCAACTGTAAGTACTTAATCAATTCCTTAAACGTTGGGTGTTTTAACATGCATTGATTTCTATCATCTGAAAAATTAATCTTCGCTTGCAGATCCTTCAAAGATATTGGTCTCTCCAACAATTCAAACAGTAGTTGAGACAAGAAGTGTATCCCTGACGTGTTACTTGGAAGGCAAACCAGTATCTACCGTAACCTGGTTCAAAGATGGTAACCCAATCATCCCTGCTGCTAATGACAACAGAATATCTGTATCTCCACCCACCTCAGTCAGTAATACAAGTGCTACGATGACTATTACTAATGTGAACCGTACTGACGAGGGCAACTATACCTGTCAGGCTGTGAATGATGTCAGTAGTGTTATGTCATCTGCAGCATGGCTGAAAGTCAACTGTAAGTACTTTATCAATATCTTAAACTTTTGGTGTTACATTATAAAATCCATTGATTTCCATCCGTCTGAAAGATTAATCCTTGCTTACAGATCCTCCAAAGATATTGCTCTTTCTAACAAGCCAAACAGTAGTTGAGAGTAGGAATATATCCCTGACGTGTTACTTGGAAGGCAAACCAGTATCTAATGTAACCTGGTTCAAAGATGGTAACCCAATCATCCACGCTAATGACAACAGAATATCTGTATCTCCACCCACCTCAGTCAGTAAAACAAGTGCTACGATGACTATTACTAATGTGAACCGTACTGACGAGGGCAACTATTCCTGTCAGGCTGTGAATGATGTCAGTAGTGTTATGTCATCTGCAGCATGGCTGACAGTCAAGTGTAAGTGTCACTTACCAATTTTCATTGCCTTTTATGTTGTTAGTTTAACCGATTTAGACTTTTTCATTTCTCCAGCTAAATTAACAATATACTGTTTTTAAAATACTTGCATCTTCTAAAATAAGGAGTGAAATGTATTTGTATTTTGGAGTCTTTAATTCAATAAGAAGAAACGAATATATTAGTTTGTTCTTCATGTCTTTATACGGAATTTGCCTCCCTTTATCAAATTATATATTTTTTGAGATGATTAATTTAATGAGATCACAACCATATTCACTTTCCATTCATATTGAGAACATTTTATAATGTAATCAACATTTGTACAGATGAACCTGAATTAACAACAATAGACGCATTTCCAGAAGGAGAAGTCTTCTGCACGGGAAGGCTCATCCACATTTACTGTAGATCATATGGCAATCTCCCAACCAAGTACTCTTTGTATCACAACAATGAGGTGGTTCGCAGTGGTAGCACCAAGGGATCTTTTGATGTGGTGTTAAATACTACGGGCAACAACAACTATACATGTGTACCGTACAATGTTGTGGGGTTTGGACAGCATAAAAGCTTACAATTGGTTGTAAAAGGTGACTATCAATTTTTTTTTTTACTTTATAGGACTTTCTAAAAGCTATTTTATATATTGTCCTGAAAGTGCTTTTTATCTGTATAATCTGTGGGGATTTTTCTCAATAGAGCCCCCACAAATCAACAACTGTAGCATAATCAGCAAAAGTATGACAAACGGAGCCGTCGTTGAAGGAGATCAGGTTATCGTAATTTGCAACATCTCTGGCAGTGGACCATTAAGCATAACATGGACTAACGGAAAGCAAGTGTGGAATGAAAGGATCCTGAAATTCCAGCCAGTGAGCAGGAATGATTCTGGTACTTATGATATTGATGTGAGAGCAAGCGACGGAGGGGAATGCAACCATACTGCAAAAGCGAACGTTACCTTTGATGTGTATTGTAAGTGCTAAACTAGTGCAGAAAGTCAATGCTTATGAATGCAGCTTTTTAAAAAAAGATTGTTGGAGCCAACGGATATTTATTCCAAGACCGAAACGACCATGGATAAAAAGGACCATGTTGTTTAACTTCCTCCCCTGGAAACAACACTGGAAATAATTTCATCGTTATCTTGTTATCCTGTATTCATGTTCTTTTCCTTCCACAACCTTTTTGAAATCGCTGTATCACCTGGGTCACCATCGCATTGTCCAATATAAGTAAAGTGTATTGTCTATCAAAAATAGAAAGACAAAAAGTGCAGTAAATAGTGTTATGTGGATTATCTTTGGAGCATGCAATGTTCCGCAGAATTTGTTGAAATTTGAAAAGTTGTTTTGTTGAAAATGTATTCATACGTTATCAATTGCCATACCATGAAATTTCCTAAAACACACACGGCTCACTTATATGGAATCTTCGATAAAGTATACTGGATATAGATTCGATTAAATATGAAGGAGGTGAAACATAACAGAAAAGTATCAAATCTATTCGTTGAGTATAAAAATGATATTTTATACACGAGTCTTGAATTGTTGAAAATGTAACGAAACGGAATATTTTTTTTATATGCTGGTTTCTTGCTCTTACTTGAACCGTGATATATCACAAAGTAGTATTCTGAATATATTGCTAACATGCAGTTGATTGTGTAATTTTGACGATATTTGTCTCTACAGATCTGGACGAACCAAAAGTTATTGGATCAAATAATAAAAGCTATAGCCCTTCTAACCCCGAAGTTTGGTTTAACATCAGCGTTACTGCATATCCTAATGAAGTCGTTTTATCTTGCGAGACATCTACATTACATATATCGACTGTCATCAGCACATATCATCAAAGCAGGATAAACATGAAGACGTTTATAGTGTTTGCTATTATAACATTACCTGTGGAAAGTGCAAACATAACATGTCATGCCAAACATGGTCAGGTTCGACGACAGAAGACTTTATTTGTTTATAAACCAGCAAGTAAGTAAGAGTTGCATGACACGATTGTAATTACGCAATTAACGCTTATACATCATTGTTTTGTTGGTTTTCACATGAAATCACCAACTTGGCCGCCGTGTCTTTTGTTTCCCATTCTCTTGGGAATGCCGATCGATTGAAAACCAACAATAATGATCAGTGTTTGATCTATAAATTCACACTCGAAAGGATTGAAGAAATGATGAACACAACATTATTAATTGGCCAAAAAGAGAAAGAAAGAAGGAAAGATGAATGAACGAATAAACAACGGATTAATTAATTTAGGAAAATGAATATGAGCCATAACTTTTATATAAGTCAAGGCGCTTGAACGTAAATAAGCTGTTCTAATCATTTTACATCCTAAATTTGCGCTTGCGCAGAGAACAAGTTTTTTATTGTTTGTTTGTTTGTTTGTTTGTTTATCTGTCTGTCTGTATGTCTGTCTGTCTGTCTGTCTGTCTGTCTGTCTGTCTGTCTGTTTGTTTGTTTGTTTGTTTGTTTGTTTGTTTGTTTGTTTGTTTGTTTGTTTGTTTGTTTGTTTGTTTGTTTGTTTGTTTGTTTGTTTGTTTGTTTGTTTGTTTGTTTGTTTGTTTGTTTGTTTGTTTGTTTGTTTGTTAGTTTGTTTGTTTGTTTGCATTTATTACTGTTTTTTTGCCGCTCTTTGATATTCTATATTATCATTATTCCCCCTTTTCTCATTCTTCTCAAAGATTCCTCGTTTGACTGTGAATTATTCCAAAAGAAATTTAGCGACACCAAAGCCATAACAACCGAAGTCATTGTTCTTGGAAAACTCTTTGCTTTATCGCTCCTACTGAATATCCTACTGGTGGTGGGGTTCGTCTGGTTACGTAGAAAAGGTAAACGTCAGCCATTGTTTGCTTCCAATAATCTAAGCAATAGTTCTGTTAAAAACTTTTATGACAGGGAGCACATATTCTTGGCTTATCTTCGAAATACAAATTTAACATATGTTTAACAGATTTCCGATGGTTTAGCGTTGTATGTCCTCTTATTTACCACGATATGACTTCAAAAGTTGGTCAAAATGTTATGTACATAACTAATTTTGACCAACCTTGGACGTCATATCGTGGTAAATCAGAGGACATACCACGCTAAACCATCGGAGTTTTTTTACTACAACAAAGACAATTAAGGGGGGACTTACCTATTTACCAACCACAGTTGCTATGGAAAGTATTTAAAAATGTCTAAGAGGTTTTTCTAATGTTTTAAGCTCATGATGAAACCAATTTGTGAAATGGACCATTTTTTGATATGTGTGATGACGTCATCACTCTTGCGTCATTAATGACGTCATATTTCATAAAAAGTTAAAAAACAAGCGTGCAATAGTTCCGTTTGATCCAAAAATAAGCAACATTAAAGCTGACATGGATTGAAACAAAGTTAAGCATGGATTTTACTCTACGTTAAGAGAGTGGGAAAATATTTAGATTTTAAAAATTCAACATGGCTTGGTAGCCTGGCCTTTTCACCGTTTTCAAAACTAATGCTTAACTTTGTTTCAATTCATATCAGCTATGAATTTGCTAATATGTGAGTCAATCCGACCAAATGCACGCTTGTTTTTTAATTTTTAATGAACTATGACGTCATAAATTGCGTAAGAGAGATGACGTCATCGCACATATCAGAAAATTATCCATTTCACAAATTGATTTTATCTATGAAGTTATAATATAAGAAAAACCTTTTAGAGATTTAAATCCTTTCCATAGCAACCGTGGCTGGTAAATAGGTAAGTCCCCCCTTAAAAGCTCGAAAAACGAAGAAAAAGTTTGAAAGAAAGAAACGTTTCAAGCGCGCGCTGGCTACGTGCATACGCGAGCGATTCGTCATTTATCCGTATGTCCTCTTATCTACCACGGCTCTCGACCAATTAGCGCCGAGGCGGGAAATTTCACAGTTATGGCAAAAATATGAATTCAATCTATATTTAGATATATGTTTCATTCAAATTTCATTTCATTTCATTTTCAGAATCCAGAGATAAACTGCTCAAACGGTAAAACAATATTCTCCATCCACTTTTTTTTTTAATTCCTCCTCATCTCAAATCCGAGTTTACGCTTATCATTTTTAGAGTTTTTTTAATGTGCCATAAAGGCATTTGGAAGTAATACCCCTTGCGATTTCGGCACTTTGTGCTCATTTACTCACAAAAAATAATTGCTACGTTTTTTTTCTGCATGGAAGAAAATAACAGTGAACGACTTATCGACTTATATACTAAAATCAACTTAATGTACTGAACAGGGAAGAAAATAACAGTGAACACCTATATAAAATCAGATAATCCGCAAATAAAATAACTTAATCTAAGTAAAGAATAAACAAGTCAAATCGAGATTATCAAATATTGATTATTGAGGATGTCATTATATCGCCCCATTTTTCATTTCTGACACTCCCTCCCCCTTGCCAATTTCTGGATCTGCCTCTGCTTAATACTTATCAACATTCATAAATGATTAATAATATTCATTTTTATTATTTACTTGTTTTTCAAAGATCCGAAACAAACAATGAAAGTGGCGGCCGTTTGGTAAGTCTTGAATCGCACTTGATCTCATAAATTCATAAGAAACATACGTAGCTTTACAAAATGAAAGATTTCATTGGCTTTTTATGATTTTCTCGTATAGAATCAAATATCTCTACAAGATGAAGGATTCAACAGCACAAATCAGCTGCAAGTATTTGAGCTCAGTAATGTTGTCCCAGAGTACGCGACGGTAACGACAAAGAGACGACAACCCCAACCATCACCTGTTATCCAGACACATGATCCGGATAGGCAAAGGCAGCTCCTCCACCAAGAAAGACAGCGTAATCCAACTAACAAGAAACAGTTACCAAACAATCAACCACCAATATACCAAAATGTTCAAACCCAGCCAAGGATCCATAGTTCATTGAGTCCCTTAACCCAACTCCCGCCAAAGAATACAACAATCCAGACTGGAGAGTACCAAGACCTTCAGAAAAGGGATGGTCCTAAACACTATCAGTCATTAGATGTCTACAGCAAATGTTAAGCACGCTTATGTCTTATTATATATTGCACACTATAGTTATAAGGCACGCTAGCTTTCCGAAACGCAAATATCAGTGTAAATCGTAGTGAAAATTTGAGTTCCAAGTGCAAATATGTACGTTCTATTGATCATTTAAACGTTAGAGAACTTTTTCTCTAGCTTTTCGCATAGCAATCATACTGTCAATACCTATCAGTCCTACTATTTTGTATATTTTTAATCTTAGAATAAAGCTTTCATAAAACATCTTTTGAACTATAGGCCAGATCATTTTTTTGACAGTTCTGTATGTATGAAACATGAACGGGCCGGGGATTCATGCTTCGAGCCCTGGCGTCAAATGCTTGTTTTTTTATCGTCTTGAGCAGTCATTTCAGATGAACGCAAAATAGGTAATATGCAAAGCCTGCGGCTCGTAGGTCGTGTAACCTATGTATGTCAGCTAAAGAAAAAAAGTGAATGTCAGACGCGCGCAAACTGTGATTGCACTAAAGCCTTTTAAACCCAAACTAGATAATGTACATTCTTAAAAGTGATCCTCTGTAGTTAGTACATTGTATATGAGGGGAAGGGAACGATCTAAGAAGCGATCTAAGAAGTGACTCTCTGCAGTTAGTACATTGTATATGAGGGGAAGGGAACGATCTAAGAAGCGATCCTCTGTAGTTAGTACATTGTATATGAGGGGAAGGGAACGATCTAAGAAGTGATCCTCTGCAGTTAGTACATTGTATATGAGGGGAAGGGAACGATCTGAGAAGCGATCCTCTGCAGTTAGTACATTGTATATGAGGGGAAGGGAACGATCTAAGAAGTGATCCTCTGCAGTTAGTACATTGTATATGAGGGGAAGGGAACGATCTAAGAAGTGATCCTCTGCAGTTAGTACATTGTATATGAGGGGAAGGGAACGAATTGTAAAGGCAGAAGCTATTGAAAAACAACAACAAATATTTCGTAAGGATCTTATCATTAAATAAATGAGAAAAAGATAGACATATATAAGAAATCTTTCTAAATAACTATGAACTACTTGTGAATCCACGTCTTACATGTTAAAAATCAATAATTCCCTACATCAGAGTAAACAATTTTTTAGCTATTACTTGCTGATAGCCCATAATAACACAGCCAATTTTTATTTATTACCATTCACTGATCTAGTAGACATAATTAAAAGGCACATCAGGTTAATGGGCAATACACTACTGCCAATCAAATAAATCATTGCTATGTACCTTTCCATTCTATAAAGCAGTAGACACATGCGCCTAATGGGCGCCTATTTACTGGGTTGCCATGGTGGAAAACCACCTTAAAATGAGGGCCGTTTTTCCGGCGTCAGGTAGACCATAATATCTATTGTGACGTCACACGTCATGATTGATCGAGAACTTGTAACCATAGCAATAGTCTGTCCAATGAAGTTGTGTTATGTATTTGTGTACAAATATGATCGACAATTTAATAAAATTTGCCACATCATATCGAGCACGAGGTATTTATAGCTTTTGCTGTTTGGTTGCCATTAATTCATTCGTTCAAGGTTCGTGGCCTACCATTGTCTTTAGCTTTTTTAACGGTATGCTTAAACTACTTACAAACGCACGCGTCGTACGTGGTAGACCCACACTAAAGGATGTTATTGAGCGATTTTGGAACGGGTTGGTCCACGTACTCAAAGAGAGAAGTCTGAGAAAAGTACCGTGACCTCCAGACCAAAGTCTTCAATCTTTGGGATGCCTTCAACAGTGGGGAAAAGAACTCAAAGCAGCTACTGAAGGCCATATCAAATCTAAATGGCCCTCGTGCTCAATAAAAATGCAAGTGATTGCACAAAACGGCTCTTTTAAGAGCCACAACATGATAAAAGTCATGACCAAATGCTATCAACATACTTACATACATACATACGATAAACATATATATGAATATAATAAAACAGGTTTCTAAAATTTATAATTAAAATCGATGTAAAAATAATACTCATGTTCAAGGCTATTGAATGTGACTTGACTTGGCTTCAGTTATAAAAGCCCTAAATCGACTATTTCGACTCGAAACAATCTCAACACAAAGTAAGAAATAATTATTGATAGCATAGTTTAGTATAGACATTAGTTTTGGTAAGGGGGCGTCATGGTATATGGCGTCATGACGTATTGGGGGGGGGGGGTCATGACGTATTGGGGGGTGATGGTATGGGGCGTCATGGCAGTGGGGGGTAATGACTGTAATTCCTGAGAATCTATGAGCTATCTTTGAGAATCTATGAGCAAACTACGGTATGAGAATCAGTCGTAGAACTAGACAAACTAGTCAAAATAGACTAAGAGAATCTATAAACTAACTAGCTATGATCAAACTAGATCTTACCAGATCTCAGATACAAAAAAAATATACTAAGACAAACTACAGAACGAGAGACAAACTACAAAACGAGTGACAAACAAAGCTTTGGTGAAAGCTGACTCCAAGAACTTGTAGAAGTCAGACGAGCTGATAGTGATCTACAAGAAAGCGAACTGCCAAGACTCCTTGTTGAATATTTCCATTTATGAAAATACAGAAAACAAAAACTGAACAAATGACCAGTTAAACACATTTTAGCTAAGAGTATTTACATTGATTAAACGTTTGTTTTGCAGTGAACAGTTTCGATACTGAAATAGATATGTTTATTTCATCAGCTAGTCTTGCGGAAAGGTCACGGTACTCTAGTAGGTCCGTGAGGTAGAAACCTAATACGCGTTGACGAGTCAGTAACGCAACACTAATGTCTCACTAGAATTTAAAACGTTTTTAATAAAGGGGGACTTTGAACCCAGAAGGAACACTTTGGTGTGAAATAAAGAGTATATAAGATATTGGCGAGTGGGCGAGCTCTTGCACAGACAACCCAGTGAACGCTCCAAGAGCGTCTAGTTCTTTTATCATATGTGCAGCCGCACTGGGCAGCTAGCACTTCGTAGTGTACAGGTATTCAAACAAGAAAGACCGTTGCTTGGGAATTAATAGAGACGTTAAAGAACGTTTTTTAGCGAACATATTCGGGTACTCAAGAATAATAATAATAAAACAGTGCAGTACTGAAATCTTCCCAGTAGGTTCCTACTCTTCTGATGCTGAAGCAAGCCCGTGACTCACTCAAGCTAACTTGCTTTGGACAAATTAACTGATAGATCCTTACACCAGATGCATCGATGACGTAATGTGAAAACGAAGAATTTGGAAATTAAAATAATTTTTGTGCGACATCGACGACATCCGGTTTAAAAAAAATCAGGATTGATTGGACGACAACGGGTCACGTGCTCCGTTACTCAGCAACCTGGGGGTGTAACTGGGGGTTTGTCACGGGCTCGTCATAAATGACAAAAACGGCTGGAAAGGAGACCTTATTAGCCATTTCGAAATTGCGCAGGGGCTTGGGAACTAGGGATCGATCGCGTTGCATTGTGGGGCTGTTTTGGAGGACGCCATTTCAAAATGGCGTCTGTTGATGATACGTGTAGCGATACTTCGAAGGATTTAAACAATATTAGCGATGATTTTAAGCTTAATGAAAACGATGTTCCCGGTGCAGCACTCGTAAAACCACCCGAACATTGTACTGTGGTAATTTTGAAACGCTGGCTTGCCTGTAGAGGTGCAAAAGTGTCAGGCAAGCGAGATGACTTGATAAAGAGGTTAGTACTAAAGCTTACATGTCTTGTCTTTCTTACCTTACGCCATAAGATATAAAGGGAATTTCTAACATAGGTAATTCTTAATTTTTAGGGTGAATGACTATACAAACAACGGCCTAGCGAACAACATCATTGATCCTGATGGAGGAGTAAATATCCTAAAGAAGAGGATCAGTCTGGGCATCGAAGAAGAACTGAGTCCTCTAACAGACGAAACCTTTCCTGTAGAAGGATTTAAAGTGGGAATCCCTGAGCTCCCGAAAATCGGATATTCCCAAATCTGGAAATATCTAATTGAAGATGTTGAATTTAAAAAGCAACTGTCAATAGAGAAACCAATCGTGAAAGGGTACAACTTTTTTAAATCAGGAAAGGTTTTAGGAATTTATAGTAAGGCAGAAAACAATTTATTTTACATCAAGAGCAAAGTGATGCCTTCTTACAGCAAGTCTGGTCCAGTACATGGAGTGAGAATAATTGTTAAGTTAAACTCAGACATCTGCAAAGCATACTGTTCCTGTCCAGCAGGAGTTGATGGTCGGTGTAACCATTTAGCTGCCACATTGTTTGCCATTGAAGATATGTGTCAGCCTGATAGTGTCACAAGAGCTGATGGCATAGCTTGCACTTCAAAGCCATGTAAATGGAGTGTGCCTCGTAAGAGACAAATTGAATCTGCCCCTATTCAAACTTTGAAGTTTGAAAAACATGTTTGGGGAAAGAAGAAAGCGAACTACAAAACAAGTGAAACTCAACAGGATGTCAGAGCCCCTCATCAAAGAAACCAAGATCAAGACCTAAATGCTATATTCGAAAGAGCAAAAGAAGTTGAAAAGAAAACTGGGAAAAAAATGGGGCTTAGTTATATTATGCCTCACAGCCTTCCTGCACAAGCCACAGTACAAGAAACAAAGTTAGTAGAAGAGCCTCAGAAATCAAAATGGGACATTGTTTCTCCAATGAAACATTGCCCACTTTCTTTGGATGACATTGCTGAAAGGGCATTAAGAACCAAGCAACGATTATTTGATTCTGCAACTGATGCTAAAGCTATTTCAGAAGATACTTGTGAGCAGCATAAAACTAGAGTGTGGTATGATGTGCGTCAGCCAAGAATAACTGCTTCTAAGTGCAAGAGGTGTTTACTCAAGCCTACCACCAGTCCTACAAAAGCAATAGCAGAGGTTTTGTCATACAATCCAGCTGTCCAGACAAAAGCTATGAAAGAGGGCATAGAATGGGAACCCAAGATTCTGAAGCAATTTGAAAAAGAAACTGGCCATGAAGTTAGAAAATCAGGATTCCTTATATCTCAAAGTCATCCTTTCCTTGGGGCTTCACCTGATGGTATTACAGAAGAAAACCACCTTGTTGAGATCAAGAAGATTGTACTGAAAGATGATGAGCTACTCAAAGATGCTGTGTGCCGATTGGGAATTTTTAAGAAATATGGAACTGAACTTGTTATCAATAAGTCGCATCAATATTTTTACCAGATTCAACAACAGCTGTTTTGTAGCAAACAAACAGTTTGTCATTTTGTTGTTTCAAATGGAGTTGAAATATACACTGATCTTATTTTATTTGACTCTTCTTTCTGGAATGAAGTACTGCCAAAACTGGAGCAGTTCTATTTTGAAAACATATTTCCTGAGATTGTTTATCCAAGAATTCTTCATGGCAATGTAAGATGGAACAAGCTCCTTCCATTTCCTAGGTCATCTTAATTTCAGTAATTAAATTCAATAATTTCAGATTACATTAGTAATTAAAGAAGAATAAGCTTCAATATTCGATAAAAGGTAATTTTTTTACCCATTCTAAGTTATAATTTTGGTTCGATGAAATTGAAAGGTAATTTTTTTACCCATTCTAAGTTATAATTCTGGTTCGATGAAATTGAAAGGTAATTTTTTTACCCATTCTAAGTTATAATTCTGGTTCGATGAAATTGAAAGGTAATTTTTTTACCCATTCTAAGTTATAATTCTGGTTCGATGAAATTGAAAGGTAATTTTTTTACCCATTCTAAGTTATAATTCTGGTTCGATGAAATTGAAAGGTAATTTTTTTACCCATTCTAAGTTACCCTATTAATTCATAGGAAAGCAAGTACAAGTTAATTAGTGATGCTGAGCCATGTCTGAAAAATATTTATTAATGGTTTATTTACTTAATATTTTATAATATAATTCTTATGACAAGCAACAATACTTCTTTAAGCTTTGATATTATATATATATCAATATTATAATGTTTCAATATTGAATAAATTGTTTTCCTTGATCTCATAACAGTGCTACATGTAGTGTATTTCAGAAATAAGCCACTATTCTTGTTTTTTCTGTCATTCCTATAGGAATAAAAATTTAATGACAAAGACTTAGTGTACGTGTTGGTGTACCTAGCAATAGAAGCTTATGAGAAATATTTTGTTAGAGGTACACCAACATGGCCACCATGATGTCATGTGAAAACCAAGAATTAACATCAGTCTTTAACTAACCATTGGTGGGAGAAAATTTGAAAAACAAACTATTACAACCCATGCATCTGAAGCAATATCTGATTGAGTAATTGGAACTGGACGGTCAAAGAAATGCCAGTTTTTCAGTCTCTCCATATAACGTTCTACATGTATTCTAAGACTGGCTATCTTCTTGTTATGCTCTGATTCCTGCTTTGTAAATTGTCCCTTTCCTTTCAAGAAGTGAGGTAAGGCTAGCCGTGCACCCACAGTGGCTAGTTCATCTTGTATCGTGAACCCCTTATCAGCCATGACCAGATCTCCTCTATTTATGTGTGTCAAGAAGCCAGATTTGTTAACAATTTCATTATCACTGATAGATCCACAGTATAGATCGCTACAGAATGAGACTACACCATTAGGGGTTATACCTATCAAAGCCTTCATTGTTGGCCTAGACTTGTAGCTTGAATAACAAAGAGACTTCTTGTCTAAGCTGGAGGGAGACTCCATCTGAAGTTCCGTGCAGTCTATTATTGAGACCAGATCAGGATAAAATGTTTTAAAAACAGGAGGCATATAAAAGTGAATTTGCTCTTTTGAAGGCCAATGGATACAGATAGGCTCTAATTCCTTTCTCATGAACTTTATCCAAGTTCTACAGATAGTAGATACAGTGGGTACTGATATCCTAAATCTTTCTGCTAGATCTTTCTCAAATGAACCAAGTCTCAACCTCATTACCACCATTGTAAACTCTTGCCATGTGTTTAACTTTCGTTTTACCCCAGGCTTACGTGTGGTTAGATCAATAGCAGTCCTGATTTTGTTACCATAACTTAGGTTATTAGCTTTGCCTTTGAGTAAATCAAAGCAAAATACCATTGTATCATAGTTTGGAAAACCAGTAAAGAAAGAAATATCTTCATCACTGTTTTTGTACTCATCGATATCAAACTTTGGTTTCTTGTTGTTAATGTTAATCGCACATCGCATTTCTGATAACTCTCTCTTTAGCAAACGTAACTCTTCTTTAAGATCTTCCACTTCGTTTTCAATCTTATTTTCAGCTGGAAATATCCCAAATTGATCATTGTTTGAGCTATCTGTTGAAGTTTGTTGCAAGGAGTTCAATTCGAGCTCGTCGTTATTTATCCTATTTCCAGCTATTCTTTCGTGTTGATAACCTGTTTCAGACTCTAGATCAACATTCGAATCAAGTAAATCAGTTTGAATGATATCTGTATCTGCTTGAGGTTGGGTGAATTCAATTATAACTTCACTGTTCATTTCTGTTTCTTTTTCCTCTTGCTGCATGATTAGTCTTTTCTTCGTCTTGGTTGGTAAATCATGTTTTTCTATTACACGACGCTTTACTGGAGTCGGTGTCCAAGGAAATATTGTAGGCAGTTGGGTTCTACACATTCTTTCTCCATCAAGAAAATGTGCTCCACAAATTCTAGTGTTCTGAGCTTCCACCTTCAAACTAGCATTTCGTATTAACTTTATATACGTGTTACGAACTTTCTGATCAACTGGAAGTGTGTGGAACTTCATCTGTGGAGCGTTCCTCCAGTTGTTATTACAACCTGGCACACAACAACTAAATTTTCCCATTATTACGCGGACAGTTCGTTTAGTTTTACTATAAACTACAAGATAACTTCGAAATGGCGTCCTCCAAAACAGCCCCACAATGCAACGCAATCGATCCCTAGTTCCCAAGCCCCTGCGCAATTTCGAAATGGCTAATACGACTAAAGGATCTGCTTCAAAATTAAAAGCTGCTTCAAAATTTGGTAAGTACAACTGTTACAGTGCGAATCGAAAAACCGTGGGCACCCAGAAATATTTCAGAAATCGTGTATCGTTCTAAAGCAACTAAAATCTAAAGCAACTCTGTAACTGCAAGAAATTCGACTGATTTGTAGTCAGATAAACTTCATGTAGTTAGAGAGTCGTTTCAGATTGTTCAACCAACGATAAACGATTTCTGAATTATTTCTGGGTGCCCAAATTCCTTATTTGACCAAGATGGAGGGATTTATGGTACATTTCCTTCTTGATCGTCAAGTTTTCTTTATAGATTTTGGACGAATTATGTGAAAATTTTGTGGACGAGGTGGATGCGGATTTAGACATGCTGACTACTCAAGCTTTACATTACATTAAGCTTACCTTAAATTACTTTACATTAAAAATCTTTGATTGACCATATTTATACTAATATTTTCAGAAGACTTAATGTATCTGGAATATGTTTAGGTCGAAGATATCTCTTAAATCATCTAACTTAGGCCCAGCCAGTTCAGCTGACATCGAAATTTTGCCGAACCTTTGATCGAGGTTGAGCGCCGTTTAATCTAAAAACTAGACTAGTAGAAGTAAGACTTAAATAAGCTGATGTCTTACATATGGTAGTTCTCGGCGTTTTCTTAGCTGCTATTTTAAACGTTTTGAAATAGACTTTTGAAGGGCCTTGACGACAATGATTGGAACTTCAAAGACAATAATCTTATAATTTCTGCTTTCTTAAATTTTTGTCCATGTTTAATTCCATTGATAGTAAATTTTAGCATGTGCCTGTTATAAGTCTTTCCAAACGTCAATCAAAACATCTTTACAAGCCAGTTGGATCACGCCAGGCTTGATGAAATCAATTATGACCATAAACAGGATTAAAAGGATCAATTTTTCCTCAAAAGCTAATAAAAAATAGAATAGAATATTGTCACAAAATCACAAATTTACTCGCATCATGCATAGTGCGAAACGAGATATTAGAGGTTAGCCCTATCAAGAATATCTCCTAGATAGAATTGGATTTGGAAGTTGGTTTTTACGGAGGGAGGAAAAACAGAGCTTGAAAACCTGGAAAAAATACCCTCACAGCACAGGAAGGAACCAACAAGCAACTCTACTCACAATTATGACACCGAGCCCGGCAGGACTCGAACCCGGGTTGCATTGGTGAGAGGTGAGCGATTTATCGCTACGCCACCCATGCTCCCCAAATTGTAATTATCAGGCTCAGATATATTGTCAACCGATTTAACCCTTGGTGAAGGACGATGATTGAGGGCCTACAATGGAATGAAGATCACTCCAGCCTTCCTGAAATCAATTATGACCTGGGGTTAAGCCAGAAAGTAAATTTAACCCTTTGACTCCTGGAGATTTTTGAGTTTCTTCTGTGTTATTCTGGACCTAAAGGTTCTGCAAGCCCTAGCAAAACCATATTTGAGTTTGGATTAACATTGTCAACAGTATTGTCATGTACTGGTTAACCAAGTTCTCATAGCATATGCACAAAAATATTTTTATAATATATATAATATATATTTTATGCTATCGTAGAGGTGCAAATACTAGCCAAATGAATTTGCATATCAAAAATTTGAATTTGAATAGAATTCTCCTGACAATTCCCATATACACAACAATATTACCATGTGCACACTATCAGTTTTTTATACAATCGAGGGAAGAGGTGGTGTAATTTTCCAGTGCAGAGCAATGGCAGCTTATTTTGGAGGTTTTTCAAAAACTGGGCATTGTGAGATCCATTTTTTCCACCTTTGAAGTGCTGGAAGGGCATCATGAACCCATGTAAGACGTACAGCTTAAATCAGTATATTATCTTGAAGAACTGAGAGTATGCAAGAGATTTGCACATCAAAAATTTGTAGATCATATACAGTACAATTAAGGTACTAGTCAAAAATTTTGGAGTGATTATTCTGTGAGCTCGTAAATAGATGGACAGCCAGGACCTACTGTGGCATTTTGTCAAATATTTGGTTTGTTTGAGTTGCTTGAGAAAAAAATGTGAGGTGGGCAAATTAAAGATCCATGCCAATTTTTTATGGAATTTGCCATCTGATGATGCATTGCAATGCAGTCATGAAAAATTGATTAATGACGAAGCAAATGGCTGTTGCTTGCTGTGTCTACAGACAGAATTGATTGCAAAGAAAGCAATAAAATATTTTTTGTTAGAATTTTGGACATTTCTCCAGGTTAAAATTTGATTTCATTTTTTGTTGTTGTTTCCTATATGAACTTGTCCCTTAGTCGTTTTGAACTAAATAAATTTCCAGAATGGATCAGTGCCAATTAAACTTTTTTTAAACAATAAAAAGTCAAAATATACAATTATACCTTATTTCAAAAAATCACGTTTACTTAATTTAAATCATGTTCATTTATTTTAATGTTAATTTCCATATCATTTATAAACTGCAATGTTAATTTATCGGTAATCTACTTTTCAAAAATTATTAACAGCTAGTCTGACAACAATTCAGTATTTAATTGTCTGAAATTATCTTTTCGTTTTCTATTCTACAAGCTCATCATTTTCACTTTCAGATGAGTTATATTTGTGTCCATCTCGTTAATTTCATTTAAATGGAAATTTTGACTTAATTAATTGTCTTTCACATTAATTTTCTTCATTTGGAAGTATTTTTGCCCTGTTTGCATTGATTTAAGTCATGCTAATTTCCAATACTTTAATTTCATGGAGTGCCATTAATTTCCTATAATAAGGTATATGCATCTTGGCATAATTAAAGCAAAATCCTCTACTAGCTAAAGATGGTAATATTAAATGGATTAAATCATTCTTCAGATCAGCAAACTGAGGACTTCTATTAATATTTAATAGGTTTAAACATTGAACAAAATGTATCCTGGAAAGTACACAATCATTAAATATGATTGTTAAAAAGAATTGCTTATAATAAATATATTATATGCTGGATTATTTTAATTAACACAGGGAATCCGGCTTTCTTTTGTTTGAATGATTTACAAGAGCCCAGATGTCATTCTTGCTGCGCATGCATGCTCAACAAAATGTCAGAGACTCTTGGAAACCCTAGAATTTCAAGAGCTCTGATTGGTCTGAATATTTGTCATGATGATTGATTGATTAAAAACCTGCTCTAGCAATCGCAAGAACCCTTGCAATAAAGGATAATATTAAACAACTGCATGCCTTGATATTCAATGAAATGGCAGCTAGTGCAGCTGAAAATTAAGCGATAAAAATAGGTTTTTTTTGGGAGTAAAATAAAAATGATTGATGTACTGCATGTGCGCTTTATCAATGATTCAAATTCGAGCATGCTCCCTGTACGTATGTATGTGGTGATGACACAGATTTGGAGCATGTGCATTACACCCAGCCCAACAGTTCTGGCTACCGTGTGCTAGCTGGGTTTCTCAGAGTCTCTGACATTTTGTCAAGCATGCACAGCAAGAATAGCATGGCTCTGCATGGGGTTGAGAGTGGGGTTTTTTTTCAGAAAAAGCTGTAATCTGATCTGATCCAGAACCATTGTTGATTTGAAGCTATCAATTCAATTTACAGTACAGATCTGATTACAGCTTATGTAACCATAAACCAATATAGTGCATTTCACAATGTCTCTATGCGCTTTACACTTATTTTAACCAGTGGAGGACTTTACGGGCTGAATATTTAAAGGTGCTATTAGCAGCTATGCAGCTTACTATTGTGAGTGAATTAGCAGTGTGATGCCTCCAAATTGGGATAGGCTTTTGAACCGGGAGACATTATCCCCTTACATGAATAATTCAGCAGGTTCTTTTATGTCCCCCATTTAATGTGAAATAGTTGAATGAAAAGCAACAAATCAAAGTTGATGGACCCTATATTAAAGGAAAACAAGTAAATCGAAAGTTGTAATGTAATTTATTTAACTTTATCTTAATTGTGTTTCTTTTAGTCTTGGAACAACTTTGGAATTTAAACTTTATGTTGTCCATGCTTGCCAAAGGCTTGTTTAAGAAATGAATGTTTTTTGGGTGCTTTAAGTAAGGTTGCACTAGTACTGTCTAGGCAATTTTCCTTGCAACTTGTCTTGCAATTTTGTTGCTGCAACTGCTGCAAAAAGTAAAACTGATTAGCTCTACTTTTATAGCAACAAAAATTCAAGGCATTGCATAGACTAGTGTAGTAGCACCTTTCTTGCAACTCTTTTTTTTTTTCAAACTTTTTATTAAACTAGACGTAAGACTTTTCAACAACATTTTAACAACTTAATTTACAAATCTTACATAAACTTTCTTTTACAGAGTTTTGAATCATAAATTTCATAAAGAAGAGGAATTGTATAAACAAATAAGAAAAAAGTAACAAAACAACTAAATACATTTATTTTGTTAAATTATTATCATCATTATCATTAAGATTAAATTAAGTATAATATACTGTACATGAAAAAATATTACGAGAAAAAATATTACAATAATTAATTATAATGTGATTATAATCATTATATTATAAAATATTATTGGAATGCATATCATTGTCACTGTCACTTTATATTTTCTTATTAATTTATTTAATTTATTCTTTTAGACATGCTGGAATTGCGTCTTCAGCAAACATTGTGGTTAGTCTTCTTCATTCATGGTCTGTCATGTTTGATCATCTTTTTTGCTCTAGATCTAGATCTAGCAGGTATGTTATTTAGATTCTTACCACGTTTTTCCAATATGCTATGCACTTACTGAGACAAACATTTTGATGGATACATGTATATATATAAATAGGCAGGGACAATTTGATTGATGGTAATCTGTTGCTCCTTAACCGCTTTCAAGACTTTTGTCTCGATCAGTCCATATATCAATGAAAACAGTACTGTAAAGAATACAACAGTAATGTCAAATCCTTTATTTTACTTAGGGAGCATTCACAAAAACTTGGGGGAGGGGACTGATGAGAAATTACCCTCAAAAAATAATTGAGGGCCCCACTTGCCACATTAAAGAACATTAAATAGTACATGGCAGTGCATGGAACTTGATGTAGCAGTAGTAGTACATGGCAATAAATGATATAATAGTAAATTATAGTATAGGGACTGCAGAGTGTAATTTTGATTGGGGGGGCTAAGGACCGCCAAAGGTGCTCCCACCTGAAGGGGGGTTTTGGGCATGCTCCCCCTGAAAAAAATTGAAATTGCGGCCCTCAGTAATGTGATTTCCAGTGTTTTTAGGAGCATTTGCAACATTTATTACTAATGGTATTTTAAATAGCAAATAAGTAATTCAAAATGGCAGCAAAATTAATGGGGAGGGGGCATAGCCTCACCCAGCTCCACTAGCTCTATTACTAATATTATAGTGCATGTCTGTACCTGGTAGTGAATGGCAAGACGTAGCAGTGCATGGTAGTACCTTGTACTACATGGTAATGCATGGTAGTACATGGTAGTATGGTAGTGCATTGTAGTACATGCTAGGACATTTAGGACATGGCAGTTATATAGTAGTGCATGTGAGTTTATGTGAATGGTGGTATATGACATGGTAGTGCATGGCAGCATGATATTATAGTGCTAGTTTGTATCATATAAAAAGAAAACTAGAAAACGGAGAAACAAAAGAAAACAACCCCAGGCCTGAGGTTAAGTAAAAACTCTCCATTGGCATAAAAGTTGCAATTTATTTATTATTAATAGTAAGTTATCAAAAGAGTTTAATATATTATTACTGTCATGGTCACTTAATTGGCTAAATTTATGTTTCTTATTGTTTTTATTTTGAAGTACCCCCCTTGGGAATGTGTTTATTTTTCAAACAACCCCTTTTTACACCCCCTAAAATCTGTGGGACTCCTCAATTTCTCCCCCACCCTCAACAATTTGTTGTGAATTCTCACTTTTTTCAACTGGAAACAGCAGCCATTACCTCTTATCCTCGTAATGGATGCATCTTGTCAACTTCACTCAACCAGTGTTATCAATCGATGACTTTATTTATTTATTTACTTACTTACTTAAATACTTACTTACTTACTTACTTACTTACTTACTTACTTACTTACTTACTTACTTACTTACTTACTTACTTACTTACTTACTTACTTACTTACTTACTTACTTACTTACTTACTTACTTACTTACTTACTTACTTACTTACTTACTTACTTACTTACTTACTTACTTACTTACTTACTTACTTACTTACTTACTTACTTACTTACTTACTTACTTACTTACTTACTTACTTACTTACTTACTTACTTACTTACTTACTTACTTACTTACTTACTTACTTACTTACTTACTTACTTACTTACTTACTTACTTACTTACTTACTTACTTACTTACTTATTTATTTATTTACTTATTTATTTATTTATTTTATTTATTTATCATTATATTTAAAGGGTCCTCTAAAATGAACATGAAAATGATATAATGAGATATAGATATTACACATATTATATGCATAATTCAAGCAATATATAACCTATTTAGTTATAAAGAAACGATTTTAAAGTAGACAAAAAACTTTTCCATTCCCATTCGTTCTGAATAGCCAATGTGCATGAGCTCGAATTTATAGCACAAAGTTAAGCATGATGAGAAAGTGAGTTCTTACGCTTTTTTGGCTCCTCTAAAAATTCATCTGGCAATTTTTCCTTCAACATTTTCTATGGAAATAAAAGGATTTCAGCAGACGAAAATAACCGAGTATTTTTTTTTCTGATAGTTCCTTTGATTTCCTTGTTACATTTTTAAAGAACTCACTTTCCTAGAATGCTTTATGAGCTGTGATGCACATTACCTATAGCGGTGGCCTTATGGCTGTTGCTTGCCTTTTGTTGTAGGTATGACTTACTTTAACAGGTCACGTGACTCCATCCCCCGAACAGTTATATCAAAATGAACAACAGAAATGAAAAGAACACATCGACATTAGTAGGCAGGCAGCGTTTATGCTCATAACAAGCAAAACAGGAGAAATGGCATTAAATATAAAATCGAATATTTTACATTTACGGGTACAAATCCTTATAGAATATTCGATTTCATATTTTTAATGCCATCTTATATTCTACGTTATGAGCCAGAAACCTCGCCTCCTTGCTAATTATTGAGGTTTTTTTTTTTTTTTTTTTTTTTTTCATTTCTGATTTTCATTTTGACACAACTGCTCGTTGTCCATGGTTTGTCCTCTCAAAGTTTCATCATTAGGTCTCATTACATGATAAGCAATCTTGTATTATTTTGTAGAGGGAATTGTATGGCTTGCTGTGCCAGATGAACACACCAACGCAGAAAATGGAAGTTCTTTTAATTTGAATTGGCATTACAGAATGGATGAAAACGAAACATTTTTGTCCTCTGACATTGAACGAAAGGTTAAAGAAAACCCTTTCAGGGCTTCAAGACATGGGGACGAAAATACTTATTCCAAACACCAAAAGGACGAATCTTCATACTCGATTTTTGGCAAAAGTAACGTTACCCTTATTGTGCACCTTGCTAAGATTGGAAAAAATATCTCCTACTGCTGTGAAGTAGTGTCGAGATCAGCGACTGGAAAACTGAAAGACCTAAGATGTTCAGAAGTATTTGTTTACGGTAAATATCATTAATTACAACTATTCCATACCTGGTAGCCATCTATAAATAACATTCAGCAATAATCAGCACAGATCATGTCTTATCATGTCTAACACCAGTTGAACATTACCTTCTTTTATTGTACCAATTTCCTTCCCCGGCCAGTAACTGCAAAAAACAAAGATCGGGAGAAAAAACGCATTAGGATCAGATAATTCGCCCTCTCCCCCGTTCCAAGCACACTCACACATACACGATAGTACATGGGTTTATTATTCATATACATACTTAAATGTATATTTATATACATATAGTTTTTTGGATTTAACGTAATGTACAGTATTGTTAGTGCACCACCACCACCTCAAAGGACACATAGTTTGTGAAAGTCTTTGGCTTAACAACGTTCTTATTTTTCCAAGAAAAACGCAAATTTATTATTTCTCTAAAAATGGACGATCCGGTTCGAAAGCTCAGGGCAAACGAAGGTTACAAATTTATCAGGTTCTAACCTACAAGACTATATTAAATTTAACATGGTAAACGAATGTAAACTGAATATTAGCGCATGTACCGGAATTAATGTACTGTGCCGACCAGAGATCTATTGGCTGCTGAAACAAAGAGATCTTTTGTTTAATGGTTGACAAATTTAAATGAGAAAAGATTCCTGACGTCAATCTTTGTAAACAGTGAACATCGCTATACTTTGATTAGCTTTTAAACAAAAGTACAAAAACTCTGCCCCAGTGTCTGGTTCTTCTGAAGTGGTAGTGAAACTCCAGATATAATTGTTTTCCATTTTTATTATTATTTTTCAAGCTGTGCCACGAATTACCTATCTCATACCACAACTGTCCTGCAAACAAGGTGATTCGATCAAACTACAGTGTAATGCAACAGGGATCCCAAAACCCCATCTTGACTGGATACACGATAATACCAATGAACTGATTGACAGCTCTTCAGACATTGTATTGAACATAACTGGCAAAAGATCAGAAGGCAGATATTGCTGTGACGCAAATAACGGTTTTGGGAGAAAAACAGCCTGCACAGCAGTAAATGTTACAGGTATATATGGCATGATTATAATTAAACTTTTCATAAATTCGTTCACTGGTCAAACACAAATCAATAAATCGAGGCTTCAAGGTAGGTTCAAGAATTATTCAAATTTGATCCTTGCAACCTCGATTGAATGCTTTGCAGGTTTGAATGGATAATAGACCTTTTTACCGATGCGGCGGCCATCTTGAATTCTAGTGTTTTAAGTAAGACATTATGGGATGCTGAGGGGGCAATTATTGGATAATTTATAGTATGCACAGCAGGCACGGTGTATTTTTATATAACTTTACGCTATCCAATGAGAAACACATCTAAAAAACAATTGAATTTGCTGGTAGTTGAAGCGATATGTGAAATTAACATCAAAGCGTAGAATTATTTGACAAGTAACCCCGCCAAGCTATGCTTTGTAAATATTTCCACGTATGCCCCTTGGCATCCCATAATTTAAAATTTGTCGGTAAAAAGTTCTATTCAAAACCATAACGAACATACACCACCACAGGAGACAAACGATAACACAGGAAACCCAACAAAAGCTCAGTGAAACCACAGATACCTAGTCTGGTAAGCCTGTGATACGACTAGCTCTGAATTGAACTGAATTTCATAAAATATGTATTGCACTACTTCTCGTGGGTTGATGCCACGTGCAATTTAACCAGCCAACAAGCATTTCCAATCCCAAAACTATTACTTGTCTGGTTGTTTGATTACACAGCTCTTTAATTTACCTTTGCTTTCAGAATACGAGCCAGAGAATACAACACTGTTGGTAAAACTGACCAACAGAGACGATGTCAATATAATTCACGTAGTATGCAAAGCTGTTGCCTCCCCTCCTCCAAATCATTTTATTATTAATATTAATGATAAAGAATACAATTCGAGTGATGGTCTACAGACTATCGAAGTACGGGCTCCAAGAAAAGACAAAAGACAGGAAATAGCTGTCAGTTGTATCCCATGCAATAAATATGGACAAGGACCAATCAAGAAAGAGGTTTTGCTGTTGCATGGTAAGTAACTTTGTGCAGACACTGTATAACTTTTAGTATAACTCAGTCTGTCAACTGAAAAAAGGTAGAAATATAGGTTCGTGCATGGTGTTTCCAAACCTGCTAATTTATGCCATTACTTGATATAAGCAAGTAATTCAGCTCCTTCTGGCTGTCTGGCTTCCTCAGCTTTTTCCGCATCTAAGCAAAAAGAATGCCCTAAATCCTCCATAAAGCTTCCGAATACATGTAAAATAGATAAGAAAACAAAAAGCAACGCAAGCTCCTTAAAATGACGACATCTGTTTTTCTTTTTTTTTTTTTTTTTTTTTTTATCCAGTTCCTCCAAGGTTCATAGCACCAATGCGTACGCAGTACAACATGACGGTCAGTGGCATAATGTTGAAATGCGACGCCACAGGAATCCCAACTCCAAATATCACATGGACTAAGGGGGATACTAGAGATATTGTAGGCACTGGAAAATATTACCAAGTCCCGTATGTGAAGTGTGCAACAAGAACGATGACGTTTTATTGTCATGCAAGGAACGCAATGGGAAACATAAGCAGCCCTGAAATACATGTGAAAGGTAAAGGACCTTTCATAAGATATATAACTAATGGATTCCATATATCTAACTCGATCGAGTTTTTATTTTTCATACATAGATTTTTTACGCCCATCCATTCCTCTGCCCATGAATTTTTTTTCCATTCTGACCCATCTGATACATCTAACCATCTTTCTTTTTATTTTTTCTCTTTTCTTTCTTCCGTTCTTTCTTCCTTCCTTCCTTTGTTTGATTGTTTGTTTGTTTGCATCTTTCTTTTTTCCCCTCTTTGCTATTTTGTCAATATCGAATGTTTTGGTTTAAACGAACGTCGTTTCTTTGTTTCAATTTGATTCAGTGATGACTGTGCTCAACTGCAGTACAGCTGACAAAGGTATGTGCACCGTTCAACTTCTAAATATTGGCTTTTGATCTCAGTACACGCTAACATAAATGTACTTCAATAAAGTCAGTCATCCATGAATAGGACATGATGGTCTAGTTTTCTTTGCGTTTGCTACGGTTTTTGAAGATTGTTCACCATCTAGCATACGCTTTCTAAGCAAGGGACCCGTTGAGGTAAAGTCCCTCGTTATGAGCACATGACTGTTATTTTGATGCAAAGGACCCATATATATTGCGTTACACTTCTTGGGAATTACAGCCTGAGCATGCTGGCAGAAAACAGTCTAGATTGTTTTTAAAAATATTCCCCAATACATACTTTTCTTTTTTTTTCTCAAGGCTTGGATCAAACGACACAAAAGTTTTCGAAGAAATCGATCTTAATAGCTTGCGTAGTCGTGGGTTTGGTCATCGGCGCCTGCTTTGTATTTACTTTAATAACCTTTTGGCGGAAAAGAAAGATGGAAGGGCGAGAAGGTAAATGTTGCTTAGTCTGTCAAAGGCCGAGCACCAGGTTATACGCACCAGGGCCTTATGGTTAATGCGTTCTCCTTGTTTACTAAAAATTATATAGCATTGAGTAAGAGATGACTGAGGAAGTGGTTTTAAGAGAGGAGGTCCCAGGACAGCCTTCGTTTATACATATGCTACAAGCTAGTATTTGATATATGCCAGCTTTCTTAATCCAAAGCGTCGCCAAATAAATTATAACGTTTGCATCAATGACATTTTTTTCAGTATATTTTGCTCTATGATACTGATGCCTTATTGTGGTCTTTGTTAATGTCTTTGTACTTGTTGAAGTTATTGTTATCTCTAAAGTAGGTTCAGGTGTCTGTATTCCACAACTTCTTTTTAACCCTAACGTTACCCTTGTCATTTTCACTCGCAGATGCAGAGACAGCAATTCCCATTTACGAGGATCCCTACCAAGATCCAATAGATGCTGTTGTGCCCAAATGCGAAGGATCACAGATCACAGTTGAAGAATGTCTCAGGCCAAAGCGGGAAGTCTGCATTCCAATGATCACTGTTACAACCAAACCGCACCCCGAGGAAGAAGGCTCACATTACAAGTCAGTGGAACAGATCTCGCAAGGGACCGTGCCTCCTGCGATATAACACTATATAGACAGAAAGGGAACAAATAGGAATAAAAAACGTGCTGCCTTCTGATATATGACACTACAGACCTATTAGCAATATACTTAATTAAGACCAAGAAGACAGAGCCCCTAAATAAAGCCAAGATATTCGCCAAATTGGTAATGGAGGGCCAGATAAATTCAGCATTGAGATATCTGAGTGAGGATGAGTGTGGCGGAGTGCTACCGCTTACTGATGACGTTATGAAACAACTCCAAGAGAAACACCCTGAAGCACAAGACGCAAAGCTCGGGTCGATACTTTTTGGACCAGCCGAAGAAATACACGACTCGTTATACACTGTAAAAACTGCCTGGTTGAAACAACCCAAAAACATTGGTAGAATTTATGCACCACTTTTTTTATGGTTGAAATAACCGTATTTATTGGTTATAAAAAAATTGGTTAATATAACCAAAAAAATATTGGTTATTATGGACAATTATAACAACCTCATTTTATTGGTTATAATAACCAAACGCATTGGTTAATATAACCATAGTGATATTGGTTGTTATGAACTATTACCTTTAGGTTATAACAACCTTACGACATTGGTTATAATAACCAAACGTATTGGTTAATATAACCAGTTGTTTACTGTAAACACAATGCACCTGAGATTTTTTTTGGGTTACTTCCTGTCAATTCAACCAATATTCATCATGGTCAAAATTTAATTGGTAGTATGTACTATTAAAAATTGGTAGAAAATATCAATGCAAGGATCTTGAAGTATCAACACCAAAAACATGCAGTTCCAACTAAACAACATTTTTTATTGACATTCCATTGGTTTCCTTTCACAATATTAAATGGAAAATAAGTTTAACTTAAGCTTAACCTACCAATGTCTTCAAGATCCTAAATTGCAAGCATTCAAGCGTTTTTATTTATGTTCAAGCTATGAATAAAACCTATTGAGTCCTAACTACCCAAACATTATTCTGATGAGTGAAGGAAACCTAAAAAACCTCTGTAGATTATGTTTCAACTTTTTGTTGATGCTGGACATAAAATATGAAGGCAAGTTTAAAAAACTCTGATGACCAAAATCCCAAAATACCCAGCAGTTTGAATTTGAATGACTGCAAATATTGAACATATTTCAACTGCATGGGGATTTGGAGATTTTGGATAATCATTACTAAGTGTCACAAAACCCCCCTTAATATTCTATTTCCAGCCTAAACAAAAAGTTGAAAACAAAACCTAAAGGTTTTTGGTTTTACGTAACCCATTTGAATATAGTTTGGGTAGTTCAGATTCCATAGGTTTTATCAATTGCTTGAATAGAAATATAACATTTCGACTGCTGGCCATTGTAGGATTTTGAAGACCTTCACCAGATGCCAGCCATTTAGCCACAGTTTACGGTCAAATATATTATTTACAAACAACATGGATGACAGTAATTTCCACTATAATTCTATGTATTATGACTTTGTTATTCAGTGCAATTTTCATGCTGCATCTTTGAACCAGGCTTTTTGTCATGTTTTCAGTTAGAGGAAAATGTCAAGGTGCTATTCTTGTCAACTGAAAGTACTTTTCCCTAACTAATCCCTCTTAGCAAACTGTTATCATTGTGGCCTTTTATAACAAAAACCAAAATCCTCATAGCACTGTATAAACAGTGTTCATCAAAGCACCACTAACTGAACCCAGCAACAGCTATAAGGTCAAAGATGCAGCAGTATATCATAACATATCTTGAAAGGAATTTTAAATATTAGCAATACAGTACTAAAGGATTTTAAATAGTAATAGGATGTTAAGCGAGATGTGATGGGTACTCAGCTGATTTTCTTCTTAATTCGCTATACCAGTTCTTCATTATTCAACTTCAGTATCTGTAGAAGTAAAAAAACATAGAGCTCTTCTTTAATAACAAGACTAGTACAGAAAGTTGAGTGGTCATTCAAGTTCTATGATTCTAATATCTGGAAATAGAAGAACTACAGTACTTCAGCAGTAGTTCAAATCTAAAATTAGTTCATCGATAAACTTGACTCTCTCAAAACTAGTAACATTTCTTATATTAAGGTCCTCAGATAAGAGATTATACTATTAGAAATTATAATCTCTTATCTGGGAACCTAAATTAAGAAATTTTACGGATCCCTCTAAAGACGGGACGGGGACACGGGGACGGGGACGCGGGGACGTGACTGTAAAATTCAAACAATTTTTAGGATGAAAAGAATATTTTACCTTCAATATTGAAAGCCTCTTTCTCCTCAAATTGAAAAATTACGACTTATTATTTGGTTTGTTTGGCGAAGAACATGATCGTTAGTAGACCAAATAAATTACTAAATAATCATTTGAATCTGTCTGTGTATACATGATACGATTGGAGACAAAGTGTTTCACTTTTACATTGAGTTCAGATCATGTGCAGAGGTGTGTCTGACCATAGTCTCAATTGTAGATTTAATTCACGCAACAAAAGTACAATCGAATTGCTTGGGTTCATAATAAAACAAACAAACAAGAACAATATTGGTTTATCAAGTTACGTTTAAAGCATAATATACCTTCTTTTCTGCTAGATATTTTCATACATTCAGAACTATAACTCCCATTTCAAGTGGTAACCGGTATTCCATTATTTTGACGTCTTCTGCAGAGTCTTTAAAACAAGTTTTTTCTACTAGATTCGCCCAGCTCGATTCGCCATTAAAAGCACAGGTATACCGTTATTGTTATTGACAGCCTATATACGGTTTTTCGTAAAAAAAATTGCGGGCTCAATATCAACAATCATGGCGACAGGATCGGTGGATATTTGATTTTACAGAGGGAAAAAGAGACAAGAAGACCCTTAATATCCATGTTTATTCATCAGAATCTCGTGAAACTATCAATAAAGTATACACAGACAGATTCAAATGATTATTTAGTAATTTATTTGGTCTACTAACGAGCATGTTCTTCGCCAAACAAACCAAATAATAAGTCGTAATTTTTCAATTTGAGGAGAAAGAGGCTTTCAATATTGAAGGTAAAATATTCTTTTCATCCTAAAAAATGTTTCAATTTTACAGTCACGTCCCCGCGTCCCCGTCCCCGCGTCCCCGTCCCGTCTTTAGAGGGATCCAAATTTTACTTATAGTTTTGAGAGAATCATGTAGCTAGATGTAGCTAGAGTGACTACTAACTCTGATGTAACGAAAGGCATTTATACGAGTAAAGAATTACTTACCATTCGACTTGAAATACGAAACACCTTCTCCAAGTCATCTAGAAGTACTTCACTGATAATCCAGGAGGTTTATACGTTTAAAAGGCGATAAAAAATAGAGAAAAGAGCTAGAACACAAGAGCACCAACGACCGATGACCGTCGAAAAATGGCGGGCTTCTTGCTAGACGCGATGCATGATGGGTATTTAGGGCTCGCAAGGAGTCATGGGACTCGTTCCCAGTTTCCTTCCAATCACCACTAAATTCGCTAAAATTACGTTAAAATCACAAAAATATACATATTTTCGTGTTTCTTTTCGTATAGTGCAGGAAATCATTCCTTGGTTGAGATTATAGCCATAAAAGCGAGACATTTTAATCGAGTATATTTTACTCGATATAATCGAGTTTTGGTAGGATACCCGTTCATTGAAAGGGCCCATGGAGGCAACTATGATTACATTTCAGTTTAGTACCGAAACTCAGTTGAAACTGCAGATATGTCTGATCTCGTTCATAAATAAATATTCCGGAATGATTTGGTCGAGTTGACAACCCTATCGTTGGCAATATTAACAACCCCTTACATTTGGTTGTTATGACCTATCTTCTTTGGGTTAAAAAACTAACCAATTTTTTTTGGCTGTAACAACCATAAAGATTGTATGAAAGCAAAATGCGTTTTTAAGGTGTTTTTTATATAAAAAGAGAGCAAGTATCATAGTTTGTCTTGACCAAAATAGATCTGTTAATAACAACCATATTGCTTTTGGTCATTTTATCGACCACTAAAAAATTGGTCGTAATGACTGTTTCAATTGGTTATGAGTATGACGGTTGTTTCAACCAAAATAAATCTGGTAACAACTACCATATTGATTTTGGTTGTTTTCCCAACCAATAAGAAATTGGTTGAAATGACCATTTCAATTGGTTATAACCATTTTTTTTTGGTTGTTTCAACCAGGCAGTTTTTACAGTGTATACCAGCAGATCGACAGCGAAATGATACGTGAGGCAGCTCTACGAACCAAAGGCTCTGGTGGTTATTATTACCAAACAAATGGAATTGTCAACAGGGTTCCCTATACTTTTTACGTGAAGCATGAATGGCATATATTCTCCTGTTTAAGTTTTTTTATCTTTTCACCTGCACGTGAAAGAAATTTTTGAATTTTGCGTGGACGTGAATAATATTTTGTAGTTATCCGATACCAGTGAAAAGACCAAATATTTTTACGTAATTTCATTTTCCAAGGGGTATAGGTAACCATGTATCAAGAGAGAGACTACGTTATCTGCCGAAGCCAAAGACTTTCCAACCCCACCATGCATAACTGCTTGTTTTGATGTTTACTTTTTTAACTCCCTCTATACTGTGTTCCATGACTTTCACTTTCGAAGCTTTCGTTTTTGCCACTTATAAGCTCTGAAACATTCGTTTCAAAACCGAAAATCAAGTAAAAGAGAAAGTAGCTGAAGTCTCACGATTAGTATACTGCTAATTTAGGAAACCAATATATATGAGGTCCAAAAAAGAGGAAAACCGAAGGTCATCAGTAAACAAATGGTCTGCCACAGTTTGCCCGCCCATGCAATCCGCATCAATAGAGCCAAATGGATATAAACTTGGTGATTAAAGAGGAATTAGGTTCGATTATTTTATGATACAAAATGAAAATGTGATTGAGATTATTACCAATTTTGGAATATAATTGAATATATCACCATCCAAGAGTAACATATGGTTCAAGAAGCAGAAGTAAGTCTATATCAATATTTTTGAAAGTTAAAACAGTCGATCATCACTAGCAACTAACAAAATATTATTGGATTCCTGTCTGTTAGGTTTTTGTTCATATATATGCTCATAAAGAAAGCTTGGTTTTGGTCGTAATTTACACCGCGATATGTAGTTGCCCCAATTCGTTAGTTCCATATTAATATATCAACCAAGGTTTACTAACTAGAAACCGAAATTAGTGAGGTGTTTATTATTGTTGTCTATTCCGACAGTTTATCACTATATTTTTTTTGGATGCTGACTAATTTAAAGCAGCGCAGTTTTTCGTGATCAGTGGTTGGTATACTTTATTACAAGTTTGTTTGGGTCTTGGGTCGAGGTAAGCAAGACGGCGGTTCGTTTTTGAAATCGTCCGTACTCCGAGTTGTTTAATTAACTCCAAAAAAATGAAAGGGTGTTCGGAGTAAAGCCTATATTTTGATACAAGAAATACCTCTATGAGCAAAAGAAGAGTTAGGGAGCCCGTATCGTCGTCATCATCCCTAGAATCATCACCAGACCCAAAAAATTTAAAAATGACACACCCACACTATTGATGATATACAAGAAACTGACAGAAGTTCAGCAGAAAGATATAAAAGCGATGAAGCAAGAAAACTCTGAAATTAGAAAGGAATATGAAGAAATCAAGAAAGCTGTACAATTTCAATCTAATACTATCGATGAATTAACAAATGAAAATGTTAAACTCAAAGTCAAGTGCGAAGAACAACAGGATGAGCTGGATACACTCAAAGTTAGAATGAATAAACTGGATGAAGTGCAAGATGATTTAAATCAGTACCAAAGGAAATATAATCTCGAAATTCATGGCATCCTGGAACAAGTAGAAAAAGTTCTTGATGCGTTGGTGGAGGAGCTAGCAAAAGCCATTGGAGTGGAAGATATTGAAGAAAACGACATTGATATAGTGCATAGACTTCCCTCTAAGCTATCTCCAAGATCAATCATAGTGAAATTTAAGGCCTACGAGGATAAGAAAAACCTTTACGAAGCTAGATGGAAACTCAGAAAATATCAAAACGATTCTGACGGAGGGAAATTAAATGGAGCAAATAAGGTTTACATTAATGAAAACCTTACAAGTCAAAGGAGAAAATTGTTTGCCGAAGTACATAAACGGGCCAAAAAAAATAAGTGGCACAGTGTATGGACCCTGGACGGAAAAGTATTCATTATGAAGGAAAAAGGCGGGAAGGTGTATAAGATTGTTCAGGAAAAAGACTTTGAAGAGATTTATTTCCACTATTAAGAAGATAAGTAACAAATTAATTTAAAGAAATTAACGAACATTAATATCTAAGTCAGTATTTTTCAATTACATCTCTAAAGCTTAAATTTGCAAATTTAGAAAACCTTGAATAGGAGTTGTAAACTCGGAGGTTATTTTTCGTTGTTAGCTTATAAGCTTATGGTTGTTGTACAATAGGTGATTGCCCTGGAATTCCCAACAGTATTGGAAAATCGGAGTTTGTCATCACTTTCAATACTGGCCAAATTCGTTCTCATTTGTAGTATTGTTTGTGCACTTTTTGTTTTTATACTGTGTTGTTTTCTAAATCTGTCTTATCTTAATGTAGCATTTCACTACTGCTTATGTGTGGAGCAGATGAGTATGAATCCCAGCTCCCATTTTCAGGAACCTCTTGAACTGAACGTCGAACTTTTCGACTTTACCTTGATTTTAGTGGGGGTTAGCTACTCGTTCCGAGCTGACTAAGTGATTTTGATGACGTAGCCCGGGGGCATCAAAACACTTTAGTTATCAAGGAACGAGGGACTAACTGGCTTATCAATCAATCAATCAATCAATCAATCAATCAATCAATCAATCAATAGTTTATTTAAAACCGTGTCGCCCAGAAGCTTAAAGAGCTCGTTCAAAATACGAACGTGTATCTTATCGGCTTAAGGAGGTTTTCTCTACCCATGTTGTGTAAAGTAGTAAGTAAACATAATATTTAAAAAACGAGTGCGAAATTAAATTTCGGCCTACGGCCTCGTGCTTTCGGATGATTTTGAGTGTTAGGAAACCCTAATGAAACACGAAGTACGCAAGTTCTTGAATGTATTTCGGGCTTGGTATGCAACATGCAACATGCAATTGGGTGTTAATATTATATTTGGGTGTTAATATTATATAGGGGACCTAGAGTCCTATTGTATTATCACCTGCCCTTGGGCGAATCACAAAATAAATAAATAAAATAAATAAACATGCACACGCAACAAAATCCCTCACCATCATCATCATTATTATTATTATTATTACTATTATTATTATTATTATTATTATTATTATTATTTTTATTATTATTATTATTATTTTTAGATATGTTCGTTCTTCATGATCAACTAACCGGATCATGGTGTTCAGTCTTCTTCCTTCATGTTGTTCCATGTGTGATGATCCTTTTCGCTCTAGATCCTGCAGGTACGTTAGTTCCTTATTTTCATTGTTACGTGCAGCTGATAGAGATAAAAGTCGCAAAAGTTAAATGAACTACAAGAACAAAAGCTAGAACACAGCAGTATAACCATCTTATACTCTTTATGGTAGCAGCGCTATTACATTTTACTTACTAAACTGAAAACAACAATCGTTACCTCTTATTCTTGGTATGAACGACTCACTCTCTCGTCAACCTTAGTCAGTAACATCGATTGTCCTCTTAAAGTTGCATCATTAGGTCTCGTTACATGATAAGCAATATCGTATTCTTTTGTAGATGGAATTTCATGGCTCACTGTACAAGATGAACACACCAACGTAGAACAAGGAAGTCCTTTTAGCCTGCGCTGGCATTACAAAATGGATGAGAACGAAACATTTTTGTCTTCTGAGATTGAACAAAACGTGAAACAAATAGTTTCTATGGCTTCAAGATATGACGGAGAAAATATGTATTACAAATACCAAAAGGAGGATAATTCCTTCTCAATTTTTGGCAAAAATAATGTTACCTTTATTGTGCATCTTGCTCAAATTGGACAAAATATCACCTACTGCTGTGAAGTAGTGTGGAGATCAGTTGTTGGAAAAAGAGAAAGTAGACGTTGTTCTAAAGTATTCGTATACGGTAAATATAATTATCCAAAACTATATCTAATATTGAATTAATAATTAATATCGCACTATTTACAAAGCGCATAACAAGTAATAATAGAGGTTTTGCACCATGTTACATGTGATGGCAAAAGGTGACGGCAGCCATGTTGCATGGCAGGAGCAATACAATTGTTTTACGTGAGAAAGAATTCAATAGGAGAACGAAAATGTCCCGGGCGTCAAAACCCAATGATTTCCACTAGCATCATCCGGTACTTGAATACCCCGGATTTCAAAACACAATCATTATCACTCATAACATCCGGGATATTCTCAGACTCCTCGTTTGATATCATAGACGCCATATTCGAAAAAGGTCTATTCCCGAGAAGAAAGGGAGTTTATTGTTCTGCCATCTAACCACGGGCAGCCCAAGATGTAATATGGACGCTGGCACATGATGGTGTAAAACCTCTATATTAAACAATGAAATAATATGTATTATAACCCAACGATGAATTTTCGCGCGCTATCATTGGTTCAAATGGGTCACGTGCAGGACGGGTATCAGGCGATATCCCCCGTCCGAAGTGATATTCGTCCAGCAGAAGGTAAAAACGTTAAAAAAGAAAAGAAAAAACACGGAAAACACGGAAAACAAAGAAACTCGGTTTTTACAAACAAGTGAGAGTAAAATACAAAGACTGGTTGAGAAAACTACGCCAGGAAACACGAAAAAATCAACAAAATATACTGTAAATGTCTTCATTGGTAAGCATCCATGTTTCGTGAATGAAGTTTTTGGTTTGTTTTCGAAATTGTTTTTATAAACTACTAAAAACCAACAAAGAATTCGACAACAAATGTCAAACAATAGAATAGTTCAATGTCAAACAGCTTTCATTTACCAAAATAATTGTTTTTATATCTAGCTTGGAGACGAGAGAGAATTATTTTTTGAAAATTCTGGAGATTACGAGTCGATGCAGTTTGCTGAATTCATTTCAGTGAAGTCGTTGGGTTATAAAATAAATAAACCCCCTCTGGCTCACTGGAATATCGGCTGATAATGTCCTTGGATGAGAAATGGTCCTCAAAATATCACATTTGCCCTCGAAGCTTCGCTTCTCGGCCAAATGTTCTTTTTTCGGACCATTTCTCATCCTCGGACATTATCAGCCGATATCCTAGCCGCCAGGAGGGGTTTATTTACTAAATATATTATGTAGTAATTGTAGTAATGAAATTATAGAATTGAAAAATCTAACTTTATCCTAAACGTAAAATAATAATGATGATAACTTATATAACTTGAATAAATTATAAAGTAAAGATTTATCGATAAAATTATGTAAGTACAATATATTTAAATAACCTAAAGAGCTAAGTAAAAGTCCTAATGATGATTGTAATTTAATGTCGTCAATCAGCAAAAAGCTTCTTTAAAAATATGTCTTAAGCTTTTGTTTAAAATCGTAATGAATTTGGCAATCTATAAATAACATGTATCAATAAGATGTGACAGAAACCCATAAGGAAATTTTCAACCCCCAGTTTCTGGATTTGACTAATCAGCACTAATCATTCCTAACACTGAATATTATCTTCTTTTATTGTATCATTTTCTTTTCCTGGTACGTGCAAGGAAAAAAAGATTTAAACAAATTACTAGGATCGGGTATAACCAGAGGAGGATCCAGACTATCCCAAGTGCCCTTGCATGCTTATTAAAGTTTTCTTTGTTTCAACCCCAGTTTATGTGCATCTTTTTTGTGATGATACTTCTACTAATAATAATACTAATACTAAGGTGTTGCTTTAGCTTTTGATGAAGACATGTTCGGCTAATTTGGCAAATAAAAGTAGCGAGCTGTAGGGTCTGTGCTGAACCTTAAAATTACTCCAAATTACTCCAGTATTTTGACGAGTATCTCTAAATATTTTTGAAGTATTTAGAAAATAGATATCGCTAAAAAGGTATGACATACACTCTACTTAAGTACAATTTTTTAAATTTCGAAAAAATTCATTTCAGCTATTTAAATGGGAAAATGCTATATCTCAGTTGCAATGCATGATGGTATAGTACTAGATCCTCCTCTGGGGTATAACTGACCCCCCTCACACAAACACACACACACACACACACACACCCGAACAACCACTACTGCCATCTCGAAATCTCGTGGTAATTGAAGGTTTGATATTTATATTTCATGGTTCTCATCTACAAGTTTATAGCAAAGTTAACATGCATGATAAACAAACAGTCAATCAAAAATACAAAAAAACTCGGTCGCAGTATCTAGCATCTTTGAAAATGGTTTGACAATGCTGATTCAATCAGTGTTTTCATTATCTTTATTATCATTTTTTAGATGTGCCACGAATTACCTATCTCATACCAAACCTGTCCTGCAAGCAAGGTGATTCGATCAGACTACAGTGTAATGCAACAGGGATCCCAAAACCCCATCTTGACTGGATACACGATGATACCAATGAACTGATTGCTAGCTCTGCAGACATTGTATTGAACATAACTGGAAAAAGATCAGAAGGGAGATATTGCTGTGACGCAAATAACGGTTTTGGGAGAAAAACAGCTTGCACAGCAGTAAATGTCACGGGTATGTGTGGCGTGATTATAGAGTTTTGCATGACGCTCTTTAACCAATCATATACTATCATTAAATTGACAAACGTACGAATTGCTGCATTTCAATCAGCTGATTTAATGATTGTTGAATTTCTTTTAACGATATAATATGTTGAATAATCTATGTAACTATCTTTCTTGGTCAGATCTTCTAATTCCATGTGATCTTATTAATCTCCGATCCACTGGTTTCGTACAACCTGCTTCTACTCGAACCGTGGGCCATAGCATCAGGTTTTAGCAGGGGGCGCCCCCTCCCACTCTTTCCATTTTTGAAATTAGACGTCTCTTATATTTTGCAATATTATATTCTGCAATATTATATTTTGCAATATTATATTTTGCAGTAACTTTGTGCAGACACGGTATAAGTTTAACTCACTCCGAGCACTGAAGAAAAGGTGGAAGTACATGTGAGAGATTTTTTCCAGTCCTAGAACCGTAGCTAGGGGAGGGGCGCATGGGGCTCAAACCCCCAATAAGTTTGGCTGTTTGTTTACATGTTATAGCATCTAACCTTAACCTTAGCCTGTCCCCGTTCCCCCTCCCAATATTTTTAACCTTGCTAAGGCCCTAAATCGGCTCATTCTGGTTCCCTAGTCTTTCTCAGCTTTCTCATCTGGACAAAAAAATATACCCCAAACCCTCCCTAAAACTCAGTTCAGAATACATGTTAAAAGGATACATTGTTTTCAAACTAGCTTCTCCAAGGTTCATAGCTCCAATACGTAAGCACTACAACATGACGGTCAGTGGCATAACTTTAAAATGTGACACCACAGGAATCCCACCTCCAAATATCACATGGACTAATGGGGATACTGGAGATATTGTTGGCACTGGAAAATATTACCAATTGACTTATGTAAAGTGTGCTACAAGAATGATGACGTTTTTTTGTCATGCAAGGAACGCGATAGGAAACACAAGCAGCCCAGAAATACATGTGAAAGGTAAGGAACCTTTCATAAGATATGTAACTTATGGCTTTTGTGTAGCTAACTTAGCCAGGACTAATACTGGATATGTGCTCTGGACAAAAATAGTTTCCAGGACTTTACCGAGTCTTTACGCCATTTTATAATTACGCCATCTTATTACGCCATCGTTCATTCACACAAGCATGTATACATCCTTCCACCCTGACCCATCTGATACATTCAACCATTAACTTGATTAATTTGATTAATTTTTTCTTCTTCTTCTTCTTCTTTCTCTCTTTCTTATTTTAGTATTTTGTCTATATATAATCTTTCATGGGTTAAATAAAAGCCTGGGTTTTTTTCCTTTCAATTTTATTCAGTGATGACTGTGCTCAACTGCAGTACAGCCTACAAAGGTATGTGCACCGTTCATCTTCTAATGATTGGCTTTTGATTTTTGAAATTATATTTACTTCAATAAAATTAGCCATCCACAAATGTATGTTGGGTCTAGTTTGCATTTGCTACGATTTTTGAGGATCGTTTGCCATCTAGCAAAACACTCCTAAGGGTCCCGTTGAGCTGAAGTCCCTCGTTGTGATATTAGCAACCGAACATGACTGTTTAATACAAAGGGCCCATACATACTACGTTATATATTCCTTGGAGGTTTCTTGCAGGGTAGAAAACTTTATTTATTTATTTATTTATTAAAATACATAATTTCATAAACTTCTGGCTGGATTAGAGCGACCACACAGGTCACGAGCATGGACCTTTCATCAATGATAGTTCGATATATATTTGTACGTCACTGTCGTGCGCATGCAGTCAATCCATAAAGGCTCCCACAAGTTAAAGACAGCATACCAACTCCAGGGGCACTGGTCGACAGGATGGGGATCGTAAGTCTTCGTATAAAGTTAGATGCACCTGATAAAGTCATCCTCAATAATATTCGTTATGTATATATTCATATTGTAATAATGTAAATAGCTTTGCTTTTATACTTCGTATGCAGATCTTAAAGATTATTCCCTGATTCCACCACAAGTTACCGTTACCGGAGTATTGTTTGCTTTGTCGATTGTTTTGAACATAATACTTATAGCGGGTATCCTCTGGCTACGTAGAAAAGGTACGACATATATTACTAGGAAAATTAAAAAAAAATTAAATTAAATTTATAGATAAATTGTAGTTTTATATATTGTGTGAATTTTTGTGATGTCTGTATTTGGATTATATTTTATTTTGGATGCGAAAACCATGGAGGTCATGGAGGGTAGAGATGGAAAAAGGTAGAAAAAGATTAGATTAATATTTTATTGAATTATATTTGACTTTTCTGATTTTAGATTCGAAAGGAAATTCTGGGAAAAGGTACGTGAATTTCTGAGACATGAAACTAAATACATAACGTGCAGAAAAATTTAAAATAATAATTCTCTCTTACAGATCAAATGACAGTGACGAGGGGGAACAAATGGTAAGTCACCTGAGAAACAGTTTTTTATGTAATATAACGTTTAGATGTAGTTATGTATTTAGACGTAACTATCAATTCCATCCATTATCCCATTCACTTGGTCGCATGCAAATACGCTGATACGATGATCACTCCTTGTTTCACTCCTTGTTTTTTTAATCTATCCACCCGGCCTTGATGTTGATAGAAAAATACACTTAGCGTCATAAAATTAAATTGTACCTTTTTATGGTTTTCTGGTATAGAATGACTTTTCCCTTCAAGATGAAGGATTCAACGTCACAGAACAGCAACTATTAGCGCTTAGTAATGTTATCCCAGAACACGAGGCGGTAACAACAAGGAGACGACAACCCCAACCATTACCTGTTATCCAGACAAATGATCCGGATAGGCAAAGGCAGATCTCCCACCAAGAAAGACAGCGTAATCCATCTAACGAGGAACAGCTACCAAACAATCAACCACCAATATACCAAAATATTCAAACCCAGCCAAAGATCTATAGTTCATTGAGTCCCTTGACCAAACTCCCGCCAAAGAATACACCAATCCAGACTGGAGAGTACCAAGCCCTTCAGGAAAGGGATGGTCCTAAACACTATCAGTCATTAGATGTCTACAGTAAATGTTAAGCACGCTTATGTCTTATTTTATATTGCACACTATAGTTATAAGGCGCATTTGCTTTCCGAAATGCAAATATCAGTGTAAATCTTAGTGAAAATTTGAGTTTCAAGTGCAAATATGTACGTTCTATTAAAGTTAACGTTAGAGAACTTTTACTCTAGCTTTCGCATAGCAATCATATTGTCAATACCTATCAGTCCTACTATTTTGTATATTTTTAATCTTAGAATAAAGCTTTCATAAAACATCTTTTGAACTATAGGCCAGATCATTTTTTGATAGTTCTGTATGTATGATGAAACATGAACGGGAGATTCATGCTTCGAGCCCTGGCGTCAAATGCTTGTTTTTATTGTCTTGAGCAGTCATTTCAGATGACCGCAAAACAGGTAATATGCAAAGCCTACGGCTCGTTTGTAGTGTAACATATGCATGTCAGCTCAAGAAAAAAAAATGCCAGACGCGCGTTTTAAATCCAAACTAGATAATGCACATTCTTAAAAGTGATCCTCTGTAGTTAGTACATTGTATATGAGGGGAAGGGAACGAATTGTAACGACAGAAGCTATTGAAAAAACATACGACTAAAACATACAGGACGGTTATTTGATTTACGCAGAAATAGAGAAATAGTCAGAAGCCCGTTAGACACTAATTTCAATAATGTCAGTCTCCTGAAAAGCTACAAAGCTGAGACCGGCGAGGATTATTAAGGTAGGTAGATTTTACATGTTTCAATCTTTTGATAACTATTGTAGGATTTTTTATTAGTTACAGTTTCACTTCCTGTGAGTATCTTCAAGCTGCACTTTGTATCAAAATCTTTACCTGTTTGATAGTTTCCCATGATCCTCAGTGGTCTCTGATGAAAGCCTTTGGTTTGGAAGCGAAATGATCAGGAAGTTCGAGTTTACTGGAGATAAGCAAAAAGCCAGCTTTACCAGTTTAAAGTAGATCTGATAACCTTGCGGTTTTACATTCGTTACACTCTTCGAAGTTAGCTTCATTTAAGCTAGGTAAATATTAGCGCCGGCTAAAAATATCATGTCATGCATTATTGCCCTCCAAGCATCAACGCGCTATTTGAGGCCAGTTTTGAAGCGCGTTATAGCACAGTAAACCATCCGAAATCCCTAAAATAAGTAATAAAGCTTATTTTTACTATTAAGTAACAAACCTGGTATTTTTATCCGCTAAACAGAAATTAAGAAAGCAGATCCACAGGTTTCCTCCAGGCACGTGAACCAGTGAAGACTGAGTTTATTGAGGTTGAACGTAGTACCAATCGGTTGTGTTAAAGTGGTTTGTGGAGAGGGACTGGAAAGTAGAATATATCTTATCATTATTCCTTGAACGTCTATATTCAGTAAAACTTGATAATTATCAATGTACTCAATGTACAATCTACTCAATGAACACTGGATGCACTGTTTGTGAAAGTTAAGAGTCACCACAACGTTCAGCTAACAATCCAGAAAATGTATCGAAGATCATCATACTAATATCCATAAGTACTTGGATGGATGTTCTAGTTAGATGTTCGTATGATAATAGGTGACGGTAAGTTTAATCAGCCCAGGTGAATCAGTATCAGGTGAGCTAAACTATTTATTATTACCAAACAAAGATGGAAGACAATACGCGAAAGTATGTCCATCACACCATAGTGCGTTGCTTGTTGACAACGTTCATGTTAACTTTACTTGTTATGCATTTTCGTATCAGAAATCATTCTAGCGACAAAACTCACAACTGATTTGCCTCTGTTGATGGTTGATGAAATGCAAAAAACAATCATTAGTTCTTATTATACATTTGATTCCATCGGTTATGGATACAATTAATTCATCGATAAATAAATGAATATAATGAAATAATAAAAGATAATTAATGTTTTAAGAGATGTAATGAATACGAATGCATCACTTGTATTGTCTGGTGATATTGATATGGTTCAGAAACAGTGTCATCAAAATTCCTTGCAGCTAAAATAAAAAGGCAAAATCAAACACTCAATATCAAGGTGGAAATAGTAATGATGGTAAGAATGGCGTAGTTTGTTTTCTTTCCGGTGTTTATTATGTTTATTATGCTCAACCAATATTACTTTGTTACAGACGCTTATCCGAGCTACATAGTTCATGCGGTTACAAAAGCAAAACAAACGCAGTCCATCACTGAGTTCCATGCCCAAAGTGTATGTTGTTTTATTTGTTCGTGCCTGAACTACGAGTCTCTAAACACAGCAAATGATTTAAAATAGTTGCATTTCAATGTCTTGATGCTAATGCCAAGAATTATAAACAAGACACGGGTCAAAAATCATACAACGTTTCCATTAGTAAAGCAGACGAAACCTCAGATAATTTTGAAGAAAAAAAAAATACATACATAATTTTAATTGCTCCCTTGAAACATTGAAAAATTTTTTAGGTTGTCCCCCAAATTGCTGCTAGGTTTTTAGTGCTACTTTAGTGATTAGAAGTTGATATGTTAACGACAGTTTAACATTCCAGATGATGCTCAATGTTTTCAAAACATATCTTACAATAATACTCATAATAATAATTTAATGGTAAACAAAGCGTAACGAATCTTTATAACTTTATTATATTTATCGTCGTCTTTTAGGCCAAAAACATGGGGAAGTGAAACAATTCAAGCTCAGTTATCTTCAAAGCAAGACATTCAATAGAGGAAGCATTAATGCAGAGAGGCGATTGATGGTGGTGTATAAATAAATGTGCATTCACTTGTAAAGTTAATTGCTTTTGAACACTATAGAGCAATGTTGTAAAAGAAATTGTCAATCAAATAAATACCAATGTTGAACGTAAAACAAAAGACACGGTGACCATATAGATTGATATAATTTCATATAACTGGCTTGATATAATTGAGTCCTAGAAAATTGAATAAGAATCGTAGACTGAGCTACCTTGAGACCCAAAGCTTTTGTTTTTATCAGGCAACTGGAGTACGATCGCGTGGTGTGTTGGCATCACGTTACAAACGACGAGGCACGCCTTGAAGAGCTTTGTCCCAGGTGTGTGACAATGACTCAGATTCCAACGCCTTATTTTCAATCCTTTCATCCCATAGATCAGTATAATTTAGCTATATATTAAATCTATATTAGATTCTTGTACTTTTACACTTCATTGATTTCAATACTTACACCCTATTATAAATATGTCTATATATGTAATTTTTTTATACTCATAGTGCAACAAAGGCAGTCCAAATGTCATAAGCCCCATGTTTCTTTCTGGACTGTCTTTTCTTTTAAATAACAACACTAATTTGTTGAAAAAAATATTATGTAATTAATATTCTCAATTATTGTAACTGAATATTCTAAATTCTTTGTAAGTAGGTTTGAGCATTTTATATTATTTAATCAATATTTATTTATTTATTTATGTGTGTATACTAGTGTAAGTATCACCTCAGTTCTGACTGTAATTATAAATTTTGTTTTTTCTACTCATTGTTCAATTAAGGTTTATTTTAAAATGGAAATATAATAAAAATAAAAGAATATTTGTTTTCATTTCATTTGGTAACAACTAAAGCTGTAATTGCATTTTAAAAGAGATATTCTACAGCCCCTCCTTGAAAGTTATTATCCAATGTTATTGCATACCTAATACGTTTTTTTTCTTTGTTATTCATCGGGATGTATCTCTGATACATCCTGATAAATACGTTAATGATAGATGTATCTAGATACATCCTGGGTCAATATCTAGATACATCCCTTGAATTTGTAATGAGGAATTCATTTCTCATCACGAACTCAACGTATCTGATGGGCAGAGTTGCAGAAGCTCGCCTTAATGGCGTTGCTTACAGTCAACCCCGCCGCATGGTTCGAAAAGATTGAGATTGAAATTTCATGACACCATATTACCACGTCGAATACTCCGTGTGGGATGAGCGAAAACAGTGAAATTGCTAATTAATAATCTACGCATGCTCACTAAAGCGAGTGCGTCAACATTATCACACTATTTTCTCTTGGGATTAGCCGTGTTGTGAAAACCTCATTAGGTATACAGTAAGCCAGACAAATACCTCGAATGTCGGGAATAAGCCTATTACTGAAGCCCTCAGACTTTATATGGCTTATTGCCTCCATACTCGGTATTTATCTTTTACGTAACAGTCTCAAACCTCTCCATCATCAATTGCAACAACACCATCATCATCATCAGTCGATTTTCGTCGAGATCAGAGACACTGTTTTGAGCCACCGAGTCTTCTTCAACAATGCGCTCCGAAGTTCCTCCAATTTAAGTCAGTGTCCCTATTTGCTTATAAGAGTGGGATATGTGAGGGGTGTAGTTCCTCTATTTGGACACGGGAGTCTCCATATCTCCATAAGATGATGTCGGAGATGATCTGGTCTTTGGCTCTGAAGCAGTGGCCTGTAAAGCGGGCTCTTCCTTGTGCCACAATAGTGGGAAAGGGAGGGATGTTCCCATGAATCTTTTGTCCAAAATAAGTACACAACAGCTTCTTTTCATTAAGCCTTTATAACATCAGATTCTAGTCTTCTGCTTTCTAACATGCTTGACTTCCCTTTCCCCTTTTCCTGCTTCCTTACCTTTCTGGCCTCTCGCGCTATTTTTGGACGCTCGATGTTGCTCTAGCGGCCAACTATCATGGGGTCACCAGAAAGTGTATCCAGAAAGGTGTATGTGTGAGTGTGTGTCCGGGGAGGATTGTAAGTTATTAGCTATTGCACATTTAAATCCTCCTTTAACAAAAACATATGAAAAACATTGTGAACAACCAATCAAATAAAGTTTATTTATTTCAGGTTGCCAATGCAAGTATGAATCTACAGAGACAGAAGATAATTGCCAAACACTTGTAGTCGTTCTTAGCGCGCTTTTATCCGTCGCTGTTGTTGTGATTATCATTCTTCTTGCTTTGATATTTTGGACACACCGAAAAGGTATGGTCGTTGTCAGATTCAGAAGCGTTGTTGTCACATTCTCTAGAGTCCTTGTCAGGTTCATTAGATTCGTTTTCAGATTCACCTTTACATTGTTTTAATTGATTGATTGGCTGGTTAGTTAGTTAATGTTCTGTTATTTTTCCAATAAATATCTTATACTTTACATTATTCTTTCCATTGCAGATTTAGTAAGTAAGAAGACACCCAAGAAAAGGTATGTCTTTACAGCGCGCGTTGTATTCATTTTCTAATTCAACTATAAACATTTTCAATAACTCTCATGGATGCTTGATTTCAGGCACGATGAAAGTCTTGGAAACACGGTAAGTGTTCGAGTGCTTTTTGTATAATTTTTTCAAAACCAGGATGCGGACGTTTGCGAAAATTCTGAAAAATTGCGAAATATACATCCTGATATACAACTAACTGTAAGAACGTTGATATACAGTTATTTTTTGCAAAACAGGTTAATTACTTCACTGTTTTGAAGGTATATATAGTGACATCTATGAGATTATCTTGTTGATAGATATTAAAACAGCTATATTCTCATCAATCTAATGGACTAATTAATTCCTATTGGGTTTTTTTATCTTACATTTAGGTGTATTCACTTGTGTGCTTATTTCCAAACTCTTTAAATTTATCAATGTTCAACCACGTAGCGAACGGAAGTAACCAATATTAGCGTTCACGATGTACACTATGCTTATATTTTCCCAAAATTATTTTCATCAAGTCTTGAATAGAGCGATTTTTTTGCAAATATAGCGATTTTGGTTTTCAATATAGCGAATTTTTTTTTTTCTTTTCTTTTTTTTTTTTTTGCAAAATTACCCATAATTTACATTACATATTGTAAAGTTTTAAATGCAGATTTTTTGCAAAAAGACCTAAATTGTATTCTATGTTGTATTTAGGAATACTTTAAAATGCAATATTTGAGTTTTAAATTTTTCTTTTCCAGAATGAAATAGATCTCCAAGAGACAAGTGTCAATAATGCAAATATAACATCATCGAACAAGGGACTAGAATATAAAACAAACGAAAGGAGATGTATGACGTTAGGCCAGCCTGGTATACCACAGTACGAAACGATAGGAACGTCGAGCCAACGTGGTGAGCAAATAAGAGGCGACGAAATGATGAAGAGCAGGCACCAGAACCGCAACGTACAGCCGTCAAGCAGTCTAATGCCACAAAACGAGGTAGAAGAGCAAGCTAGCAACCCAGATGAAGAACCCGTGAGCAAAAAAGTCGGAAATGCAGGAGAATTATCACCAATGTATCAGTCTCTGATACAATCTCGTGCTGATAACTACAGCTCATTAAGTCCTCTGACCAAAGTTCTGACCACAAATCAACCAACTCCTGGAGATGGTCATGATGTTCTCAGTCTGGGTAAAACAGGTGAATGCTGATTCAATCTAACAATTGTACGCTGCTTATTCCACATGCACCGCAGTCAGGCCTTCGAAAGACGAGTAGGATGCTGGACCCCTTTTTATCTCACTGGGCAACGTGAGTTATCAGTGATATAAAACCAGGTCGAGAAAGGAAACTTCAGACCCTACAACGCCGAAGGCACGATACTTTTCCTCGAATATTTGATAATAATGATAAGAAGGATAAGAAGTAGAATAAAAAGAAGAAGTAGAAGAATAAGACTAAGACTGATGATTTATAATGATGATGATGATTCATAATGGTGATGATGATGATGATGATGATTCATAATGATGATGATGATGATGATGATTCATAATGATGATGATGATGATAATACCGAATGATGATAATGATAATTATTATTATTATTAATATTATTATTATTATCATTATTATCATCATCATCATCATCATCATCATTATCATTATTATTATTATTATTATTATTATTATTATTTGCATATTATTGCATATTGTATTTGAAGCCAATGTAAATGAGTTCTAAAGAAATTAGTTCTAAATACAATATATACGTAAATGAGTTCTAGATATTCTGCCTGTGCTTTACCCCACTATTTCCCTATGCTTCAATGTCCATATCACTTTCATGATTAAAATCTGTTCTCCCTCCAGTTTCATTGTATAGAATATAAAATATATATTTTTCAACATTTTACTCACGCAATGTTATCCGAATTCAGTGGATTCAAATTGCTTTTCAGGTATCTTTTCAGTCAAACAGCATACTATCTGGTGTATCTTCCCAACGTACATTCTCCATTTCTGTCTGATAATTCTTGAATATAATGAATTTGATGAGCCATGAGAAATTAAAACTTTCTTTGGTTATTTCAAATAAATGTGTATTCAGTGATTGAACCAAGGATAAATCGAGTAATAAAGGATTCGTTTCATTTTATTGTTATTCCTTTGAAGTTTCCAATCTTCGAAGATACGAACACTCACCAATTTTACGTGTGTAGTTTTAGGAACTGCCTCATTCATTGTACATCTCGTTTCCTCAATTGTTTGTGGTACTCTAAACCTTTAAGATCTTTCCTCTGCTCCGAACCTACCGCCTCGGCCATGCTGGCTGACCTAAACCGAATACTGAATGCATTTGAATATAGAGGGTGTGAAGATCACGACCCACTGAAGAATTCTCGTCCTCACAGTTATGCAATATCTTTTCTTTAGTGTTTTAGTCTCTGGCACATGAACATCTAGATTAATTTGAGATGACTAATCCTGTATATTGTATTTTCACTGACGTGTTATCATTTATGTATTGTTCAATGCATTTTGCATATTTAATGTAGTATGAGAAGCCATTTCAAATCCTCGTTAGTTCGCGGAGTCATTGTTAATGGTACTTGGATCTGGAAATCAATAAAACACTAATTATTCGCTACTTGTTTCGCACCTTGTTTTGCTCCTTGTTTCGTTCCTTTTTTGTATCTTGTTTCGCTAATTTTTTGTACTAATTATTCGCACTAATTATTCAGTTTCGCTCCTTGTTTTGATACTTGCATTGCAACTTGTTTCGCTCCTTGTTTCGGTCCTTTTTTTGCAACTTGTTTAGCTAATTGTTCGCACTTTTTTTCGCTCCTTTTTTCACCCTGTTTTGCACCTCCTTTCTCACATTTTTCGCAGCTTGTTGCTCACCTTGTTTCGCCTCTTGTTTCGCCTCTTGTTTCGCCTCTTGTTTCGCTTCTACTTTCGCTCCTTGTTTCGCTTGTTGTTTTGCTTCTTGCTTCACTCCTTTTTTTAAACCTTGGTTTCGCGCGCTCCTTTTTTCGCGCTTCATTTTTATATTATTCCCTATAGATTCCCTATTCTCTATAGTTGTCTCGCAAACTTTCCCATTGCACTCAAGCAGTTTCTGGCATAGTCTAATCTGTTATAATAACTTTTCTTGACAATTTTTCTTCGAAATTAGTGCGTCTTATACTAGAACCTAGAAATTCCCTGGATTCATAAATAGAAATATGATTCTCAATCAAATGTCTTATAAAAAGGGTAAAAATGGTAATATGTAATTTCAATATTTTCTTGTCTTCAATAGGATCACGGTTTTGGGATATCAGGGACAAAACCCTATTTGAAAACCATGCCATAATGCCTTCCCCTCGATCCCCTCCCCTCAAACCAGTATATCGGCAGTTTGATTCGCCTCTACCTACCTTTCTAAGATAACTGAGCCGCAGTCATGATAATTTACAGCATGTACAGCCTTTATCAATTATGGATTAGCCCGCTAAAAATGATCTTGGTTGCGAGGCTAACATGAAAAATGCAAAAGAAACGTCGCAAACTGTAGGTATTTAATGTTAGCCTCGCATCCAAGACCATTTTTAGAGAATCGAAAATCTATTGTTTTAAAAGTGAATAGAGTCTTTGGAATACTAGCTGTGAAACTTTATTTTGTATTTAGAAACGTGTTCTACTTGTAATAACACAAGTGATTTTAATTTTAGATATCTATAAGCGTATATGTGATTTACGTGATTTTTAATTGTTTCGGCATTATCTTGTCGTGGAAATTACCATTTTCCATACATCTGTTCACTGGCCAAACCACAGCACTCAAGCGAGACTTTAACGTAGTTTGAAATCATTCAAATTTTAACCGTGTCTCGACTGAATGTTTAGTGTTTGACCAGTGAACCAATGAATGGAAAGTAGTGAATGTTAATGGCCGAAAAGTGACGCTAAACAGAATAAATAAGAAGCTGCAGCTACAATACAATGATACGAATAACCTCTTCAACTGATGACACGTTATAGACAACTACCACATGTTTCCAGAGGGTTGGGTTTTGGAGTTCACTAGCTTTAGTTAAAACTAGAATTTAATTTTGGGGAGTTTTCTAATCAGTGTAATGATGAAAATTGGTGCAAAGCTAGGTGGTTACTTCGCTGTCATCGGAGTAAAGACGGTTACGTGTGAGTATTGTAGCAATTATACATTAAATGATATATATATCATTATTTCTGGTTAGAATTATAAGCAATATTAATTATCTTGGGTACCAAAACTCCAAGTCCGTATTATATCTTATGTCATGGGGCTCCTTGAGAATATGATTCTCAGCAAAAATGATTACGTAAAACAATGAAATAGTCAATCAAATCAGCAACAAGTTAATGCTGAACACATATTATTTTCAATGGTTGTCTTCATTAAAAAGCAAATTTAAAGTACATAGATATGCTTAACAAAAAACCATATTCAAAGCAACTATTTATCTATTTGCAAGAATATCAAATCATTGATCTCGATATTCAGAGGATTTTGATTGACAAGCTAAGCTATATTCAAACCCAACCAGGGTTTCAAGGAACTTTAAAGGCAGGCCCCTTTAAGCAGGCAATTTTTGCGGACATTTTCGAAGCTATGATGATAAAGGCATTTGTCCAGGTAATCTTGGTGTCTAGAATAAAACTTTAAAGTTGATCCTTTACCATTCCTGACTATGACCAAAATCGCCGCATAAACATCCCGTGTAAACGAACCTATAGGAGCCCTTGCTACAGACAAACTAAATCACTATAATTATGAATCTGAACTGCAGTTTGTTATACAATGCTGTCTAATTAATATAAAGCCGGTCAGAACCACAAAAATCGGATGTTTACCGATGTCAATAAACGCGAAGAGAAAGACCTGAGCTATATTATGATCCGATGCCATTTTACTTTTAAATTATGACGTTTTGTAATTATGAATTTTTCTTAATCCAATTTCAGAATTATTCATTGTGAAAACATCGATAGTTTTCTTCTGTTTTTTTTTCTTTTTTTTTTTTTTCGTAAACCATAAGGAGGTTTTCAATTATATACTGGCATGTGCTTTGGGTATTCTTTAAAAACTATTCTATGTTTCTTATTCTATTGATTGTGGGTATGCTGTGAATCTCATTGAGCCATTTACATGATACCGGATACCATATATTAATCCAAAATATACATTGCCATACAAGATCTTATGCCGGACAGAAACCAATGTAACACTCTATGCTGCCACCCCTTATATCAAGCCGTGTGTGGACTGAATTTAAAGTAGTGGCGCATTAAAAACAAGGAACGCGAGTCAGGTACATACTGGTATTTCACTCATTAGGTATCATGTAAACGGCCTCTTATGAACCACGAAACCATTTCGTGGAATATTCACAGAATGTATGTTGACTATAAAAACTAACATATTTATGATATAGATGCCTTTAGTTAAATGATCGAGGACCGATCGAGTTTGCTTTAATTACTTTGCAGCTTTTTCTCCTGAAAATCCACTGCTACCAAATTGATGGCTTTTATGTAGCGGCTTTAACACATATCCAAGTATGGGATTAATGGTAAATTTGTTTCTGGTAGAACAAAACATTGTGGGAAGGATGGCTTGATTGGATTAAAAAAAACATTGGTATTTCTTATCTGGTGAATTTGGAATTTAAGAATTTATAAACGCTGAAGGGGAAATGTGATAAATGGGAAAATCAGAAGACGGCTAGTTATTCCCATCATGCTTTGTCCTTGTGAATTATCCTGAAGTATACAACTACTGGTGTTATAGTAGAAGTAAACCACGTTTAAGCAAAAACGTAAAGTTTTCACCCTTTTAAAAAATTGGTACGTTGCTTAAATTTGGTTTAAATCTTTTTAGCAAAACTAATGTACTAATGTTTATCATGTTAATCATGATAGAACCTCAATAAACTTGCATTTATTTTTCTATGGCTTCCTCTTCAAGGGTGGAATCGCGATTTGGTTTCCCATCGGTATTCAATTGCTGAAATGATACAATATCGGCATCCATCGTTTCAGATTGTTGTGGTAATTTTTCAACCTTTTTTTTCTTTGAGTCCCCAAACGTCCCTGGGGGGGGGGGGGAGGGGGGTACTTCGGGTCGTTTCATACGGTGATGCTTCGCCCGGACTCTCGACCCCTTACCCTTTTCTATACCAAATTTCAGTAAAAAATTACCCCTTTTTTATACCCTTTTGCCTGAAAAGGTAGCCCTTTCATATACTTTTGAAGAAAATCTACCCCTTTTTATACCAAAACTCACAAATTTCCACCCCTTTTCTATACGTGCGGCTTGAAAAAAGTACCCCTTTCGGGCGGAGCATCCCGTATAGTCAATTATAGGGAGTACCCCCCCCCCCCTACCCCGGGCAAACGTCTTAAAACTTAAAAACGTCTGCGTAAATAACATCGTCTTTCCATTCTGTTATGTGAACTCAAATGCCATCATGGAACGAGGGCCATAAACTGCTCACCCTCGTAAAAACAAGGACTGTCTGTTTGTTTAGTACTTCTGCCTTGATCGGTACATTAAGTGCGGATGTCTTGAGCAGCTTCTCAGAGGTATGACAAAGAAACGTTGTCACCAATCGTACCATATATCCAGGACCAATTTGGTATTTTTTATCTATTTATTATTTATTTATTTATTTATTATTTTTTATTCCTTTGAAGACTGGCTGTCTTTATTCCTTACAAGTTAAGCGATCTTGATCCCTGAAAAACTCTCCTGGTTTTAAAAAAGCCTGATACTTTACTTCCTATATTTTCCTTGATCATGACGTTTTAAGAGTTATATAATTGTTTGCTCTTTGAATTTTAGCACTGTATACCCAAACGCTTTGCCCAGTGCATGCGCAACAAATAGAACCCACTTCCCACTCATTCCTATTTAGGGTAATGAAAAACATTTTATATAATCTTAGGTAAAGACTTTACATGCCATATTGAAGACTCAATTCAAAGTTGGCTTGATTCTTATACCCATTTCCTAATACTCAAACCTTATTTAAACTTTTGAATGATTGAAGCCACCATATTGGACAATGGTCTGCAGATAAGATAGTTGCCTGGTCCCAAAAAGTTCAAAATAGGTCAACAATGTTGATTGTTAGTTAAGGAATAAAAAACAGTTTTCCGTGTATTATACTCTGATAAAGACACGCGTAGCGGAGTGGTTTCCAGCTTCTCAAGCGTTCTCTCCACATCCCAAGTGTCTTTATCAGAGTATAATACACGGAAAACTGTTTTTTATTGCTTTTATAAAATAACTAACTTTTCGAGAGAGAGAAAAAATGACGTGAGCATGTCATATGCTCTCATAAAACATGGCTTTTTGACCAATCAGAGTGCGTGTAATATTAAAGTTATTTTATAATACACTCTCTTGCAGTAAGAAGAAAATCAATATTAGTTCATTCACGTTTTAATCTGGGAAATTTTACGTTTTAGTAGTATTTATTCAGTCGTTTGTTTTTAGAAGTCCGTCTTCAACAATTTCTTACCTTCTTTCGGTTTAAATTTGTGGTTTTATATTTGACTTTCAGGTTGCGATCTGAAATATTTACAAGATAAAGCCTTATACCACATTCGTAATAATAAAAAACTTCGAGCCAGTGACAATTGTTTTAACTTTTATCATGGCATACATTTTATTTTATTTTTTTATTTTATGTTATGTCGTTTTATTGATTTTTATGGGACCGTGTCATATTTGGATCGTAACATGCATGACAGTGACAGAATCGGCATGTTTTGTCCTGTTGATATTGTTATTATTATTATCATTATTTAGCAGTTATTCGCCGAAGGCGAAGTGATTATCGATGAATATTTACCGAGCGGCGAGTCTTCGAGCTGCGAGGTAAATATTCATCGATAATCACTGAGCCTGAGGTGAATAATTGTTTTAGTATAAATAAAAAGGTGATTATTTCAAAAAAGAAAGAAGGAAACAACATTGAAAGTGAAAATATTTTATTTTTTAAAAGCGCGACAGCCATTTTGTCCGAAAAGGTGATTATCGGCTGATAATCCGAGATAGAAAACCAATCAGAGCGCGCGATTTTGTATAATCACCTTTGTATTTATACTAATTATTATTAGTATAGGTAATAGCATGGTTTGGAGTGATATTTGGCATAAATACCACGAGTAATATTTATGCCAAATATCACGAACAAACCATGCTATTATTTGTTTATTTTGTTTATCATATGACCTAGGAAATGTACTGGAAGATCTGCAAGTTTGAATGTTCATCGTGTGAGCGGCCGCTTCATCAACCGGCGAGATTTAAGAAAATAAAAACAATAGAAACCAAAAAAAAGTATGACTTATAGCATTTCTCAAAAATATATAAAAAGCTTAAGCTGTGCCAAAAACAGTGTATTCTAGCTATTCTAATGAAATCCAAGTCGATAATTTACAAATCTGACTTATCTGCTGGTCTTGACTTGAGACTCGCTGTCGTTAGATTCAGTTTTCAAAGTCTGTCTTTCACTTCAAACAAAAAATCGTCGTTGTTGAGCTACCTGATCTTGAATTGGAAAAACAAAGTCGTCCAGGAATATACTGCCATCTGATATGCTTATCTTCATCAGGAGAACTTCAACAGAAGCATGTTTTTGTGAGTTTTTACTTCACGCGTTTTCTTCTTTTGCCGAAGAATTCTCCACACGATTCAGTCAAGTTAAAGTTTCTGACAAAAGAAATGCTTTCTTTTCGCGATTCCTTTGATAAAAGCCAATTCTGGAAACGTTCTGTCTTCCAAATAGTCGTTTTCTTTTACTGTTCATGCTTTTACTTTTATATTTTTGCTTGTAGACTGAAATAATTAGCTTCTTTTGAAAATCTTTCCACCATTTTTCAAACATGTTTTGGCGGTTGCCATGGTATTTTGAAATCACACTCCCGAGAAATTTAAATCACACTGTTACGTTGAAATCACACTCCTCTCAGCCAATCAAATTGCAGGATTTTCTTAGGTCATATAATAATTGTGATTAAGAGAAAGCCAAGAACCAGAAAGTCTGCACTAGTCTGGGTCGTAAATACTACTTTGTTTAGTTTTTATATAAGATCTTATTTAATTTACGTTAGTTCTTTTGCTGTTTTCGCTTAGAATGTTTTAACATTTAGTTTAGGGCATAGTTATTATTAGCATTCAGAGATAAGTAATAATGATCAAAAACCTGCAAAAGCATGCAGTACGTCACTTCGAACTCCCATGGCCATGCTTGCGTAATTAAGTATGCGATTACGAAAAGAAAGGTTTTACTGAATACCCTTTCAAAGAATCCTTCGTCTCAATTTCAGCAATGTAATAAAAAAATTACAAATGCCTTATATTATCAGTTTGTACCATCATTCATGCGTTGGTAAAAAAATGTTTACATATCTCAAGTAACAAAGATTGGAAGTCGTGCCTTCATGCAGATATTCAAATCCATGCATTTGGGCTTTGTTTTACATACCTGACGTTAAGTCTCCGTTGTTTGGCCATTACGAACTGGCAGCTTTTCATCTGACGTTCTTACGTGAGAATTGGCTGCTGCTAAATCATGGTCAGCAGGCAAGTAAAAGTTCTTCCTATATGTATCAACAAAATGCTGACAGGTTAATTTGATCCCCATGCTTGTATTTCTTGTACTATAGCCGGAATATTTTTCTTCACTATAATATTTTGAGTTATCCATCTGATAGTTGAAGCCCTGCATGATATTAAGGCTTTGCCAAATATATATTTACTATAGTTAATATCCTAAGCTTAGAGAAGTATTAGGCTACGATTTTCAGCAAACGATACTTTCCGTTGTCTTGCCTTTTTCATTAAAACATCACTTAAAGAAAAGTAAATATGAAGAATAATTTTTATTATTATATGGCTACGATAGTACGCGCGCTCTGATTGGCTGATTTCCAGTCTGAGATTTTCCCATCTCAGACCGTTACCATGACAATTGGTCCGGATCGTATATCAAATTTGCGAGTTTGTTTACAATTTTCACGGCGCGAAATTTGACATTTTTTCTCGTTAAACAAGAAATTTAAAAGCAAAATAAAACAAAAAGCGAACAAAGAAATTATGAGCGACGAAGAGGACTATTCTCCGAGCGAATTTTACTACCCTGACGAGCTCGAAGTGGACATGAAAATGAAAACCAACAATATGAAAACACAGCTCCTAACGGTCAAGAACAGATTGAAAACTTCGTTACAAACCAGAAAGCTAAAAATACGATTAGAAAAACCAAGTCGGACATGAACATACTCCATAAATATTTAAACAGCCTTGGAAAAAACACAGAGATTGAAAGCTTACCAGCTAACGACCTAGACCATCTGTTAAACAAGTTCTTGTTTAGTTTGTTCCACTTCGATGAATGAGCTTAGTTCTATTACGATTGTTTAAAAAAAAAACTTAGAAACATTTAAAATGCTTGAACTTCTGTGACATCGGTCTGAAGGGTCTTTAAAGTTCTTTGTGTAAAAAAAAATAGCAGTTTTCTGATGTAATAAACGCACGATTTGCCAATCGATATTCGCGCGATACCGGAAGTTCGCGTGTTTTTTGTCGACGCAGCTAAAAAAAAAACCAGCCATATAATAAACGATTTATTAACCTCGCTTGCTCGGTCTTTACGAGAAAATATCAGACCTCGGTCTTTTTTGTACGGACCTCGGTCTGATATTTTCCCGTACAGACCTCGCGCTCGGTTAATAATCCTTTAATAGTGCCCGACTCGAAAGGAGTACGTTTTTACTTACATTTGTGTTTCGTTTTCTCCAGCACCTGCGTAAAAAAAAAAAGGACAATAATAAGGATAATGCACCTAAACGTTTTCAAAGTGAGTTAGATAGCTAGACTGAAAAATCGGTAAATGTTTGCAAACATGATGTCAAATACTTTACCTTTTGGGTTGGTTTCCCTGTTCTTCCTTTTGCAGTACAAGACGCACAAGATGATTAAAATAATGATGATCAGTATGCAGGCAATGATGATGATGAGGCCAGGAATGAAACCAATACCTATCAAAGGAATGCAGTAATTGTTGTTATAATTAGTAGAAGCCCCAGCAACATATGTTTGGGGTGGTTAAAGGATGTACGTAGAAAATAGGAGGAAAATGGTAAAAATACTTTTCGTGATTGTTTTCATTAAGATAAGTTCCTGGTATATAAACTTACCCTTCTCGCAATGCGTCCCATATCTGAAGGAATCGCATTCACATCTATAACCACCATCTTTTTCCTCACATTTGCCGTCAAACTTGCAAAGTTCTGAGCTGCATGGGTTAGCTGAATCATAATACAGAAAGAAATATTGCAAATTGTAAATGGAAGCATGCATTTTGTCTTGACTAATAAGTAAGAAAATTTTTCTATCATTGACAAAACTAAAATTGGTGGATTCTAAATTGGACCTAAAATTTTCAAGCTAGAATAGTATATATCAAAATCAAAAAGCCGCTTAACGATCATACAAGATATAGTAGTTATTGCAAGCTATGAAAAATAAATATATCAACTGTATTAGCACTCTACTAACTTTTTACGAATTGAAAATGAAATGGAGATGGATACCGTTTTTAAATATTGAGCTAAGAAATAGCACAACTGATCCGCCAAGGAACAAATGAACATCTGCAGCGATATAACGATTGCGTGACAGGGATTTTTTGAATGGCCAAAAAGATGGCTAACAGCAAGGCAATCAATAAAAGTTAAACGTCCATGTTTCTTAGTAAAACTTTTTTCGTGATCTACGTTGCTAGTAACTAAGATCTAATCAATGAATGAGGAAGAAATAAACTAGACTGCATGAAACAAAAATAATGGATCTTCATGCATGGATAATCAAGGAAATTTATACATACTTCTGGGATTTACTTGTAAAGCTGATTCCTTCAAGGTTAAGTTGCCGAAAATTGTTTTGTTAACCACTGAGTTCTGTATGACATTGAACACCTCACTTCTTAGTACAGATCCATTGAAAGTAAGCAGTGTATCTGTATATATGCTTCCGTTTCTGAAAATATAAAGATTAAAGTGAAAGGTAAGTGTAAATGGTGTTTCAAGAGTTCTAGATCTTTTGGTATTCTAATATTCTTTTTTGCAGAGAAATATGAAAGGAGCTATAGGTTTTGATACCAGTTTTCGTTAAAGAAGTTTTCGACCAGAATCCCGGACCTGGACATTGAACACCGTCGTAGATTATTATTGTTTGATCTATTATTATGGGTTACCTGTATTGAGAGAGCATCATGAATGTACTGTCATGAGCGACCTGTGCTCTGGGAGCATGGGGGTTTTGGGGTAATAAAAAAGTAAAGTAAGTTAAGTGATAAATTCAAGGCTTTTGATTGTTTTACTCGTGTTTACTTGGAAGTTCACATTAGATGTGAGAGTACGGGTGATGCGTCTGATACGATGGTACTGGTATTGTCTGGTGCGATAGTGGCTTAAAGATCGCACCGAGAGGACGTCTTGACAGCAAAGCGTGTTTTCCCAACAATTCAAATCTATCGATTAAATACTTACTTAGCACTTAGGAGGACACAATCCACGAGGTATTTCCCTGGTATTGGCAGTGGTTTTTTATTGAATATCTTGATCATCTGTGTAAATAAAGACGAGGTAAATTTTAAATTCAAGACAATACGGCCTTCAGGGGGTAAAACGAATTGCTAGCTGTTCACCTTTTTACATATCTTATTTTTCAGCTCATTGAACTTAGTACTTTTCTTTGTGCCATACTCAGCTTCCCATACAGGTTTAACGATTACCAGTACACATACAAACTCTTGGCGAAATGGATCTATAAAATAAGGACATTGAATCAGATACAAATTAGAAACGTCTCAAGGGAATTTCAACATAGCCGAACATCACTGCTTAATCGCTCTTACTCAAAATTAACATCAGTAAAATCAAATACATAACTGAAGAACTAATTGCGATCATTTTGTCTACCTTCTAGTCCGCAGAATTTCCCGGTTAATCCTCTTGTGCAAAGGCATCTGTAACCTTGACCTTCACTTCTGCACGTTCCTCCATTTTTGCATCCATGGTTTTTACAATATCCTGTGAACACAAAGTCAATCTTTATTAGTCGATTATTAACTTATAAACGAATGAACGATTCTCACACTTTTTACTGAAGCAAAGCCGATAAGAATTATTATTGTAGCCGGTCCAACTGAAAATGGAAGAATCTAATTGGTTCCCTGAGCGAACTAAATCCTGCATTCCGGACTGGCCTTCAAATTGGGAGTTTATCGGCCATGATAAGAAAATCTTATTTATAGAGCTTATTCGCTTCAGATAGGGGAATATTAGTCAATTTGCTTATTTTTGCTTTAATCATAAGGAAAAAGGACTTGACCAAAGCTTCCCCTATCCAAACGTACAATAGAACTGTAACCTGTTATCTTGACGTCAAATGTCTTTCGTAGTATTGCGCCGATTCCATTTGAAACAATACAAGAGTAATTTCCTGATAAAGACTCCAATGCATTGAACACGTATTTCTCTCCATGTGCATTGTTGATCTGTTTGCCATTTATTGTCCAGTTCACTGAAGGAGTTGGAACACCAGACACATTACAGATGAGAGTGATCGGGTCGTTTTCGTTAGCCTTTACCGTTAAGCTTGAGTGAGATGTAATGACTGCCGGATCTAAGGAAAAAATCGTAATGTTAGCTTGACTTAAGTATCAAAAACCAATGCCCGGAATTACATCGTTGGGTTTCCTTTGCACTACGATTTACCTTTACATTTCTGTCTACACCGTTCTTGTGCTACCTACACTTTCATATTTACTATTCGTAACTACACAGTGTTGCAAGTGTAACTCTTCAAATAGTTTTTTTATATATTATACACCGAATCTAAATATGGCGACCAATTTGAATAACCATTATTCTGGACTGACTAGCCTCATGCTCACCTGGAAGCATAAAAGAGTTTTTACATGTATGAGAGGCTAGCCAGTCCCGAACAATAGTTATTCAAATTCAGGTCGCCATATTTCAATTCGGTGTATTTGTTATCGATTATGCTTAGAGTGATTCTCATAAACCCGTGAAATACACTTTAGCGTATTAAACACTACTAGCTTCACTCAGATTTGTTTTCTATTGTGTGTTTTTGACTATTACTCTTTAATTAGTACACTTTGTTTCACGGGTTAATGTAAACTACTCTAACATTCTGATACTGATATTAATATCAATCACTCATTCAATTCATAGAGATTATCACATGTTAAGAACCTGATATCGTTTTTATTCACCAGTTCCCGTATCATATCGCGAACAAGCGAGTCCGCGAGCGAGCGAGGGTCGATTATATATCATTTTTTTACCATAACTTGTAAATTTCTCGCGCGCTGATTGGCTGAGAGCCATGTTCGATAAGAGGACAGACCGATAAGATGACGAATCGCTCGCGCACGTAGCTAGCGCGCGCTTGAAACGGTTTTTTCTTTCAAACTTTTTCTTCTTTTTGGATCTTTTCTTTTCCTGTTATGGTAAAAAACAAATCGAAGTGATTTTTCCATGGTCTGTACTCCTATCGAACATAGAAATGACGCCAGAAATGATCCAAACTTTGCAGTGAAACCACTTCGATTTGTTAAATATATCGCGAGATTTTATTGGACAGTTTGCCGTGAAGTGATATCGTATCACTTCACTGATATGGTTTTTATTCACGGCTTTATTTCACGGATATCGACCCTAAATGTGTAATCCATCTAATTTGTCGACATCGACTTACAATAACACATACTTGAACAATTAAGATAAGTACCAATTATTTCAACATGAATTCTGCGTAAGCAAATATTGTAAGAGAAAATATCAAAATTACTTACATGTCACAGTGATAGTGGTAAGTTTGGTTTGCAGATCGCACTCGTTCCCATTGTGAGCTTTGCATACATATGAACCTGCATCATCACGGTCAGCAAATGCTATATTATGGGTACTGGTTATCGATAACCGACCCCCACCAACTTTATGCCAAGAGACATTCAAGTGTCCACTGCTATCGGTGACATTACAGACAAGAGTCAAGTTACTTCCCTCAGTCACTGCTTGACTTGGAGTGACGTAGTCAAATACAGGTGCAGCTGACAATTAATAAAAAAGGAATTTAATGCAGAACAAATCAACGTTGATTGAAGAAACAAAGCTGTGATTAAATAGCAATTTTCATGGCATTTCATAGCTTTTTCTGTTACTTTATTCGTTTCCTTTACTTTCTTCCTTTTTTCCCTCTTTTCTTTTCTTTCATTCCTATCCTTTTTCCCATCAGTTCTCATCTTTTCTCAACTTCCCCTCTTGTTTTGCTATTTTCTTCGACGCTGTCCAATACAATACAATAAATGTCAATACCTTTTACAGGGACGTTGGCCGTAGAAACACTACCATTACCCGCGCTGTTTTCCGGTTGACACTTGTAAACATTAGCCCCGGTGACACTCAAGGGGAATGTGTATGTATTAGTACTGTGGGCTTTGATCAACACATTATTTTGGTAGAACCTGTATGTTGTAGGAAGTGGCTTCGCATTGGTGTTGCACGTCAGAGTTAAACTTTTGCCTAGACAGGCTTTAGCCTTAGATGCCGTCAGATTAGTGTTCTCTGGTTTATCTATAATATATAAAGTAAATCAGGCTAACTTTCAGTTTATAATCAAGCACTGCACTGATTTTCTCATCGATAATACAGAATTAATAAAGTTGAACTTTCTTTTGACAACTGCATAACATGCACCACTGATATATTAAAGTGCTCACACTCCAAAACATAACTAAAACTTATAAATATGTTAAATATAAAGTATTTTAAGTAGTGCTATCTCAGTAACAATGATTTTTCTTTTTGGTTACTATAACAGTATAAAAGATGAAAATATATGCAAAAGTTTCTATAAAATTTGAAACCAAGTAAATTATATATGAGAAAGCAAAGAAAATTATGTGCAATTAACAAAATTATTACTCATATTGAAAATGATAGCTATTGATCCATTATGAATCGTATTAATATTAATAAATATTAATAAAGTAGCTCATAATTAAATAGGATAAGTGTAAGAATGTTTCTATTTATAATTCCTCTTTGCGTCATTTCTATTATAGCTACAATTATAAAATAGATATTTTTAGAATAGGTAAGTGAGAGTGACATTAAGTTGTCCTTGTGCCATGTGTGCGCACAACTTGATACACATTTTGCATTCATTGAGTTACATTGTGAGAGTAAATTGGGGATATATTTATTTACAAAACTGATCCAAATCCTGAAATATGCTGACTATATTATTGAAGAGAGACTCTCCTGACAAGAATAAAAAACAGCAGATTTGAGGTACTACATTCCGTTACGCGCATGTTTGACTTGAGTTGGTTTGTTATTTAGTGTTTCAAAAACAGGCAGGAGTTTTTTATCATGAAAAAAGCACTTTGTTGAATACATTGAAAGGCTGACTCCCTATAGAATGACAATTATGATATGGAGCTCGAATATTCAGAACCAAGGTCCAGCTCAGCACTAGCAATTCGAAAATAATCTTGAAATAGCTCATTTCGATCGTAGTCCATCTCTTTTCCCAGTCCTCTGCGAAAATACTTACAGTTGACACTAACAGTAGTTGTCGAAGAAACTACACGACACTCATTTCCGTTATTAACTGTACATCTGTAAATTCCCTCGTCATTTCTGTTAACAACAGGCACAGTAAGAGAAGTCCCTTCTTGTTTTTATTTTCCGTCACTTTTACTTAAGGTTCCGTTTAATGGTTCACTACCAGAAGCAATGCAAACAACCGTCACATGTGATCCTTCATTGACTGTTTGATGCTCTGTCAAACGCGTTATGGCAGGTTGAGCTGAAAGTTTAAAGAAAAGTAGCAAAATAACTTTGTTTCTTTTTCTTTCTTTTTTTTTTTTCTTTTTTTTTTTTCTTTTTCTGCACTGTTTTCTGTCTTTGTCAACGTGATATTTGGTTTTGGGCAACCTGTAGCAGTGCAATTCAGCTGCAAAGCATCTCCTTCCACTAAAACCAAGTCAGCCGCTGGAGAGGTGGCAATTGTCACAGGAACTGAAATAAGATACAGAAAAGGTAATATTCTATTAGTTCACTAGTCAGTAATTATCAACTCCAAAGTCTTCAGGTTAGAGTTCCTTTTCATTAAAAATATGATCATGATGTCATCTTATCAAGAGGTAATATATCTCCAGTACACTTTCACCTCACCCAATCTGGTGCTTTCGTCTTCCTTACCATTTATCGTGAGGTTGATTTTAGACTCTTGTTGCCCGTACTGGTTTTCAGCTCTGCATGAATATTCCTCCAGGTTACATCCATCAATACTTTGAATCACGTGACTTGCAGCGTCTACTCCTGCGCATGTTTTATCATAGTAGCTTTGGATAGCAGTATTGCCATGGTAAAATGTCACATTGCACAATTGTGGCTTTGATTTTGACGCACATGACAGTATTACACTGTTTCCTTTCAGGAAAATGTTGTCACTCTTATTTGTTGATATACTAGTACTTTCTGGTGGATCTGAAAATAATTCATTAATATAGATATTTATAACTCTCACTTATGACGATACTAAGACAAACTTTGCTTTAACTTGCTTTTAACATTAGTACTTTAAAGTGCTTATTGAAATATGGATGTGTAAATACAGATTCGACCAATAGGATTTTTATAGCTAACAAAATCTATGAAGGTTTCCTAGTGCTTTGAGATGGAAAAGAGAACAGTGGAGTAAAGGAATACAATGTCACACTAGACGTACCTTGGGTTTTATCGAAAACTTTCAATGCGTCACTGTCACGAGCAGCTAGTGTATGGTCTCACAACATGCACGATAAAATGAAGAATGCCTTAGTCAAAAAATTCTAAAAGAATTATTCCGAGTTCCACTGAAGAAAAAAAGTTGTACAAAAAAAGAGCTTGCAGCAATTACTAAAACCTGGCAGTTGTTTTCGCTTTTTCCTCTTATTTCTTTCGAGAAGATGAAATCCTGGATCCTCGAAATCTGAAAACTATATTTTCAAGGAAGCCGATAAGAAAAAACGAAAAAATAAAGTCTTGAAATTTGCGTTCCTCCTTGTTATCCATTTTTCGTGAGCAAACTGCTCCCTTCCATTTCACTTGATACTTGATGGATTAAGGTGAAAATCACAAATTAAAGTTCAATTTACACGTTACATACAACTTTTGCTTACAACTATGGCATGCAATCTGCTTACAAGGAAAATGTTGTGGCAAATTTAAGGGTTGATTTACACGACGCAATTCGTGTTGTAAGCGTGCATGGTGTAAGCAGATTGCATGCGACAGTTGTAAGCATAAGCTGTACTGTGTAAATCGTCCTTAAAACTGCATAGTTGACTCAAGTACCCAGTCCAAAGGAGGGGTGGTTAGGTGTGAGAAATTGCCGCAGAGTCGGTTGCGGGTCGATATCTTTGATGGTCGCAAAACCATTCCTTTTTTTAAATCAAGAACACAAAAAAATACGCCATTGGTATCTATTTAACTTCCTCTTTCAGAAATTTGTAGTTTTAGTACGAATTTCAATTGCGGAAAATCCCAACCTGTGGATCAACCTCTTGGATCGGACTTTTTAATAAAGGAGCGTCGGACCGAGAAAAATTTGCGACTCACGGTTGTTATTTCTAAACACAAAAATGAGTTCAAAACAGAAAACAAAGCTAATATATATTTAGGCACTAGTGAAAAGAAAAAGTGGAGCTCCCATATTCCTATATTCTTTTATAATTCAATTATAAATCTAGTGTTCTATTTCACAAGACTAATTTGACATGTACTTTAAAATCTACGCATACAAAATGGGGTTATCCATGCGTTTTAAAGAGAAACGAATTTTTAAAGAATTTTGTTAACTATAAATAAATTTCATACTAAGTGCGTGACAAGCGTGACACTGCATACGAAAGTGTGACTGTTTTCGGGCGCGTTTGCACGTCAAGCAAAACTTTCAGCAGCCTCCCAGCCATGTGCTGCTTGTAAGCGAAAAACACAAAGTAAAACTCCACCTTTTTAAGCTTCACAATTCCAGGAAGATTATTTAGTTTGAAGTTATGTTGCTATTGCTTCATAGAGGAAAGGAATCGCTGAAAAATTTGGTACGTAAGATAATTTTTTAGTTTGAAAACTCCAAAGCATGAAAATATTTCCATGGTGATGTCTTTAGTTTAGCAATCAAAGCAAGTTTTCAGGACCATAGCTGTAAGCTTTATTACACAACTAGGTATTAAATATTACATTTTCAATTTGATATGTCTTCCTCGTTTATGTTTTTATTCAAGTTTTATATGGTTAAATCTAGAGAAACGGTTATAAGCTTAATTTTTGATAGGAATTGATTTTTGATAGCGAGAAATATGACCTGCCATTTTTCAAAACCGGTGGGGGAAAACTGAAGGAAAAACGATAACTTAAACCGCCTTCAAAGCACCAGAAAACTTATTAAATTAGAAGGACAACATACAATTAATAAGTATTTCATGTGTTGAAGAAGATCTTATCAAGCAAATGGTATTGGTTTTAGGTGAAAAAATATCGGTTTTAGGTGAAAAATACGTATGGCAAATGTTTTCGAAAAACAAACTTGCTTACATTCAGTCTAGCTAGTTCAGTTGAACTTCACAAGAACAAGAGACAGAATTATTGATCCAAAATGATGATTTTCTTTGTCAGCCTTTGGAAATGTTCTTGTATATCTTTTAATTTTATCCTATCGACTCAGTAAGCTTAAAATACCAAATTATGACATGTTATAAGCTTACGAGAACATGTTGTTCAACAACATAAAATAGACCTATCGCTCATTCATGTGCAATTACTAGCTGTAAAAGTTAAATAAATGGCAAATATGTGGCGGAATATGTATTCCTTTTTATATTTCATTCAACATGAAATTAAATTATGTATTAAAATATAAAAACTATTGAGAGAAAGTCTTCTTTGATTTGCCGATTAGAGGCAAACAAAATAAGTTAAAATATACGATTGTTCGCTAAAAAAAACACCTGAACTCTTGAAGACTACTACTTGATCCATAAAAATGTTTATTATGTGTCGAAAAGCAATGTTTTTTATGTATTTGCGAGGCAAAGTTCGCTTTGGAATCAAGCGGGAACCCTGTGGTGGTATACGCCGTACGTACGGACAAGGTGATGGCGCAATCAAGCCATGAAAAATCAACTCCATGGGTTACCATTTTTTCTTAAGTATGGAGCTCCGCTAATAAAACATAAAGTGATGAAACTACTTTATAAAAACATTAGTAACAATAGTAATAATATACCTGTGATGATGATCATGATAATATGTATATGTATCGTTTTTAGTTAAAAAAACTGAATCTGATTCCTTAGATCTCTTAAAAAATAAGAATCTTTTAAGGAAAATATAAAATCTCATAATCATATTTATGTATTACACGTAGTAGACAATTGCAAAGAGACTTACAGTTAACAGTCACGATTGCGTCTGCGGTGGCATTGTTGCACTCATCGCCGTTGCTTGCTGTACATCTGTAGGAACCCTCCTGTTCTCTCGTGATGCTATTAATGGTTAATGTCTCAGTACTGCCAACAATGCTTCCTCCAACCTTGGTCCACGTCACGTTAGGTGCAGGTACTCCAGACGCATTGCAAAAGAGTGTCAAAGTATTTAACTCGATGAGAGTTGTAGCTTTGGGAGACGTAACTATTACTGGTGCCACTAAAAAAAAAAAGGGTGAGAAAAATATGATTAAAGAAACTACATTTATGATTGCACATGATTAAAGAGAGATGAATAAAAATGCTTCAGCTTTTCAGCCGTCTTCTAAAAATCAGTTCTAATATGATATAAACTTCGTGTAACCTATTTGGAAAGTTGGGTATCAATAATAGACAAATATTATATACTATTGTCTAATAATTTCAGGCCCATAATATTGATTTAATTAAGATTGGAATTCATGTCTGCAATAATTAAACTTTTCTCCAAGTGTTTTCTAGAAAATATTTTGAATATCTGTGCCGGGTAAGAAGCTACAAAAAATTCATGACAATAATTTTATCAAAAATCAAATGTTCGATTGACAATGCATTGGTCAGCTTTCTTCGACCCAAAAATGGACGACAAATCGAGATCTCGTTGACACACGTTTTTGATCATTCTATTTATTGATCATCATTCGTTTTTTTAGAAATTAAAAGAAATATTATAAAACTACCTTTTGCAGTCACTTTCACACTTCCAATTTTCAAGGAGGGTCCCAGATTATTTATCGGTACACAAACAAATTGGTTCACATCTGGTAGACCTGCAGTATCTGTAGTTTCATAAACGTTGGATGCACTGGTTCTAACAAGAACACCGTTATTGTAAAACTTGTAACTGCTGGGTGATGGGTTGGCTGGTCCTGATGTACATGTCAGAGTCACTTTATCATTCTGGCAGACAAATATTTTGTTACTTGAAAGTCCAGGGTTTCCTTGTTTGAAAATTAAAAGTTAATTGTGTTAACCTTGTCGCAATCATGGAGTAAAGGAATAACAAAACATTGATCCTTGCACTTATTAATCTTAAATTGTCGAGTTTTTGGAACGATAAAAATTAACCAGAGAACCCGGAGAAAAAGCCTTGAATTAAGAAAGAGAGAAAAAGAGAGAGAGAGAGAGGCTAACTAAGAACTCCGATCCACTACCCTTGAACTGGCAATGGAATCTGACACTGCTAATGCATTGCCTCTCATCGCCGCTGTGCTCATTGGTTCGATAATCGGACTCACAGTTATATGAGAGTAGATTTGGTTCTTTTATGCGGGATTCGAAGAGCTTTTTCATCTCAACATGTATAGTGGTTGGTTGTTAGTTCTCTGTTATGTTTCAAGGCTTTTACTCCAGGCCCAACTTAACACTTTCCAGTTCCATCATGGATCGAGCATGGTCCACAGGTTTGTTTACCATTGGATTTTTAAAAATTGTTACGAGGACAATTTCTTTATTTCAGTTTTTTTTTCATTTCATATTACTTTATTTCGACAAGTTTTCTATTATGAAATTAAAACGTCAGATTTGATTGATAAATAATATAAAAGTTAGTTCCATACCATTTGCAAGAAGTGCGGCGTTTCTTGGTTTGTCTAAAATATTTTTTTTTTATTATGTTAGCTTTATGAGGAAATTGAAATAAATGGGGAAAAGTAAAGTAATTCAGGCAACACAACCCTAAATCAAACATTAAATGTTCTTTTCTCTAGCAGAAACTTTTAATTGCTAAGCAAGTACCCAAAATAAAAAAAATATTTCCCTCGAGCACAAACCATATATTGTATGGCCACTTACATTGCACATTTAAGCAGATTTTAGCTGTCTTTTCTTGAGCATCATTGTATGCAACACACGTGTAACAAGCCTTATCATCTTTAAATGTAACTGCTGCTGTAGTGTATGGGCTTCCTGTGCCAACAATCACACCATCTCTGGTCCAGTTGATACTGGGTGTTGGAGAAACAGTTGCATTACATACAAGCGGGACAGTCTGGGTTTCGTTAACAGTGAGAGGTACTGTTTAAGAAAGAGAACATTTCAGTAACGGTTTTATTTTAATAAAATAATTACTGTAATGTTAATAAGGATGTAATCTAAACTTTTGAAACTCCCAACACCCCACCCCCTCTCTTAGTAAATACATTGACTATTATTTTTTAATGTTAGAAAACGCCAGTGATTCAACTACAACGATATTTTGCCCATTAATTGTATTTTTAAGTAAAAGAACACAATAAAAAAATTAGAGAACTCTATTCCAGTATAAACAACAGGCTACGGGGATTTTTTTCCGTCTTTATTATTTGTAATTTTTTGTTGATTAATTGGGATAAAAAAAAAACAAGCTTTATAAGATCATGTTTTTCATACATGTTTCGGAAGATCATCTTCCAACTTCAGTATACCTAAATTAAGTGCATTTGGATGTCTTTAATAATCTGTTCTAACAACTAAAAACTCTTCTCCATCAAGGGAATATTAAGCAAAATGTCCGAATGATCTGCCAGAAATTTTCATTTTATGGTTAAATATCTTGAAAAAAGAAAAAGAAACAAAAGTCAGACGTTTAAGGCATATTGACGTTATCGACTGCCACATTATAGGCTTGGCCACGTTACAAAATGTTGGTAACACCTATTTTTTAGAATTTTTTAAAGTTTGAATCACATTTAAAAAACTAAGCTATTAAAAAAAGACAGTAACTGGTAGCTTTATTTCCGTGCATGACCCAGACCTCACCTACTTGCATGAGTTGCTCTCCAATTTAATCTATACTAGGTGATCTGACTAGGCGCGCAATGCATGATTTTCTGATCAGAAAAAGAATCAATCCCATCAACTACCGCACGCTCATAATAAGCTAAATATGAGCGACTTTCTCGCCAATAAATCGTTTGTTGTTGAAAACGAGACACTCTAAATATCAGATAATAGGATTATTTTCTTAAAGTTTAAATCTCCAGGATTGCCAAGGACCAAGATGTGGAAATTTTAGTTAAATCATGCCAAGGATCTCGGGAAAGCTTTTCGGCAGCTTCTTCGAGATCGTTTCAACGGTAATTCTTTAATAAAAAAACCATGATTAATAACCTAGCCCGTGAAAATATATTCTCAGTCTCATCTAGACAACATATTCTTTCAAGTAGAAACATTTTAAGTCTTAAATCCTCGGCTAAATGACGCTTCTCCTTGCATATTTGTACTTGTATGCCATTTTGTTTTGTTTTGATTTCTCCCTATTTTATCAATGATTGGGCTCGAAAAGACGCATGGGATTGATTCTTTTTCAGAAAAGTGATTCGCAATCGGATTAACTAATCGTTTTTCCTCAGACCACCTGGTATTGGTAATTGCTGAAAGTTTTGTCGCATTCTGTCCATGTTTTGCTCGATTATATGTTTTTGACATTCTATGTAATTATTTATTTTCCGGCTTCGACATGCCAGAAATTAATTTTCAGAACCCGTCGATTTCCTTATTATTCTGACTAGTCAAGTCTTTGATCCATTACATTTCCTATGTAATGAGTCGCTAAAAATAGGAGTTTCTCTCATTGTACAGAAATATCAGCGAATAAAATACAGGCAGGGTAGCAAGAATACCTGACAATACATTGCGGCCTTGATGCGAAAATCAAATAAAATGGCTGATATGGTTTATGCTGATATGAAACAGAAATAGTTTGGTCATGAAGCAATGGATGGTGATAGAAACAAATCACCGACCGTGGGCACCTGGAAATATTTAAAGAATTTCAAAGGTAAACCTAAAATACTTGAACCATATCCAATATTTTTTTAAATCTTTTTTTCTCTGCGTTTTGTCCAAGGTAGAGTCAAAAAACGGCTGAACAAGTACTGCTGCTAATTTGATGTTTTATTGATGTTTTATTTGATGAAATTTTATTTCTATATTTATTCGAAACTCGCTTAAGGAATTGGAAAATGAAGAATCGATTCTTGGAATAGCTAGTCTGACACAGATTAAGTATCGAAATTAAAACTCTGTTATTAATTCTTGCTCTTATTTCAAACTGCTTTGTTTGCTAGATAGATAAATATGGATACGTCAAAATGATCCAATCACAAATGAATGGTGGTATTGACTTTAAACCAGTTTTCATAAAAAGTCAATATCCCGTGCAGCTAATTAATTTGGTCAGTTTCAGAATAGAAAAGGAAAGTTTCTCGTTTCATATAAATTTTGTGTGGCGTGCCTCCCCCCGACCACCATTTTTTGGCACCCACCCCTAAATGTGTTTAGTATCCCCCAACGAATATTTGTGCCAAGTTTGGTGCTTGTACTCAAAAACGCACAATCTTTGCTATTTTTGTCGGTAACAGACCTGACTATTGATGGTATTGATATTGTCAAATAAATGTTGATGATAAAACAGCCTTCTTTCAAGAGTCGTCGATGACTAATGTGAATGAGAACTGAATCTGTTTTCACTATATGTGCACTACAAAAATCTATAGAATGAACTCTTTGTCTAGGAACTTTTAAGTAAATTTTTTGGTCTAATATATACAATTGTATATGTACTATTTAATAAACGAGCAGGAGTGTTTTATCAGGTATAAAATCCCTTTTTTTATACCTGATAAAACACGTGCTGCGAGTTTATTGATTAGCTTAAGAAACTCATTAATATTCAACGACTATTTTGTCCAATATCGATGAAATTATCATGTATTGATGCGAGAAAACAAAAGAAAAAGGCGGGTTGTTTGCATTTGGGAATTGATTTACAGTAATAATAGATGAATAAAATTAGAAATTCAAATGTGCAGAACTTTTTCAGTATTGCATTTGCGTGTGAAGTCTTTCGGGACTAGCTTTTGGATGAGTAACAACATGCCTCCAAAGCGGCAGTTTAGGCCACCAAAGTCTAAAGAAGAAGAAAAAAACACATTGGAAGAGTGCATCCCAAAGTCCACACGTTCCTCTACGAAGTGGGCCTTTAAAGTCTTTTCCGAATGGCAAATTGGTAGAGCCAACAAAGATTCTTCCAAAGAGCAGCGTTCGTTTGAAATTGACATTGGAATAGTACAATAAATGAAAGCTGTTCCAACGTTCTAGAAGATCTTGTTTCGTTAGATTTCGAAGTCGCAGATGAATTGTTAAGTAACATGGTTTTACCAGATACTTCTAACCCAGCCAAAGTTGTTATGTCGGGCTCAGTATTCAACAATTATACTTTTCATTTGAGTAAGTAACAAAGCAATCACGAAATAAATGTTATGATTATTCAATGCCTGTTATATTTCATTTTTGTACTGCCTAAGGACATGAAGCATTATATAATGACACATGTGCCATTATATAATGCTTCATGTTCATTTGCATTCCATTGTTCTTCTATTCTACCCCATTATTCCCCTGGCCCGAATTCAAATCCCTCCCCGGGCTTTAAATTTGAAAAGTACTTTATGCGGTATAAAATGTTTTCCTCGTGACCAAAAGTGAGCATCGGATTGGACAAAATGGTCGTTGAATATTAATGAGTTTTTTAAATTTCCGATATAATACCTTTACATTTTGTATTTTAAATGTCTTTTTATGTATATATCCCTTTTGCAAGGATGTTAATCCAAAGACTAAAGAACGCTCAGAGAGCTAGAAAATCTGCTCTCTTTTATTTCAATTATTTAATCCAGTAATGATCAAACGTGTTAAATATACTTGTTTTTTTATGATTTAAGACAAATAAGCGATTTTGCTTAATCCTTGACTTTATTAATCTACCTGCAGCCTTACTTGCTATGTTCTTAAGTATCAACAGACGTAATTAACGTGATAATATTGTCTTAGCAAAATAATAATCTTCATTAAATGACTACTGTCTGAAAACCCACACACATATATTAAGCATTACTCATTCTCCTTTTATATAAATGACTAATATAATCAAACCATATATATTGGCTTACAAATGATCTGTAAATAAGCAGAGGTTCGCAACACAGATTCTAATGGTTCGTCATTATAGGCTCTTACGATCCAACATTTTCAGGGAAACTGTGCTTAAATTTAGGAAAACCTATTAAATCTTTATCAAAGACATCTGGATATGATTCATCAAATTCAAATGATCCGTATCCTCTTTGAAATAAACGTATGCATGCAGAAAGACTCATTAAGTGTTTTTTTTGTCAGTTATATGGCTGATTACCATGCAAGCCTGACGACCAGACAAATAATTTAATAAAACGTCAGATAGAGTACGGAAACTGAACTGAATCTGTAAGTGTTTTATTGTTTTAGCAATGACGCTGGCTAAGTGTTTTGAAGTATGTGTGTCCTTGCACGCATCCTTTGCACATCAATTGAGATTCAAACTATTTCAAAATAAGACTTTAGAAAGTTTAGTTGCGTTCATTACACCAAATACAGTGGTTTCAGATGCAACAAGCGAGTCAGTCAAGTTTCCACTGACACTATGAAAAACGAATATGGCTTAATATATTGCTGACAAAGAACTATTCTCTTTTATATCGAAATAAAAACCAAACAATTTAAATATTCTGATAACGTATTCCTTCAGCCTCCTTTTCTTGTCATAGCCGGATATTCTTGGACATTATAAGCAAACAAATGCTGACTACCAACTGGAATATGAATCCTCTTTGTTTTGCCTCTTTCGTTTTAAATGAAGTTTCTTTGAATAAAGGTATTCTCTCTGTGCATTTCTATTTTATTTTATTTTATTTTATTTTATTTTATTTTTTGAAAATAATATCGGTAAACCCACTCAGTATTATTTTGTGAAACCTTGCGGTTCACAAGACTATAAAACTATTAGGTGCACGATATCTAGGTTTTCTATAGTAAAACAGTGATGAACAATAACAATATATAATCTAAGTAACGCGGGTTAATCAAAAAAGTATTTGAAATATTAGAAAACACTTACCAAGGACTGTGAGTGTCAAATCTCTTGAATCATCGTTGTCGCTACCATAGTCTATTACTATATAGTACGAATGCTGATCAGTTGAGCGGTTCAGGTTTTTAATTGTTAACACCACTGTTAGTATAGTACCAGTCTGAGAAGCAGTTAGATTCAGATCCGCTTTTCGACTTGAAAACTCATCATATACGGACATACCTTTCGTCTTTCTTACATTTATCATCCCATCTCTTGAGGCACCTTTATCTTGGTACACTTTAACAAACGACCATGTTTCACCTACAGGTAGATCAGCAATCCAAGTAATGCTGACACCTTGGCCTTGAATCCCGGTAGCCGAGGCTGGTTGACTCCTCCAAGTGATTGCTCCCTCTGCTCCCTCTATATATTTCCAAGAATCAAAAGTTTGATCAGCAATCCAGTTGGTAAACAGGAGCAAAATCTGATGTAAACAAACGACTATATATTCATGACAAGAAACTTACCTTTTGAACGTAGAAGAAACAAGAAGCAAACAACAACAAAGTTGTGAACACGATATATAGCAGCCATGAAGCAAACAGACGAAAAAGAAATCACGAAGAAAAAGATGGTTTCAAAGCTGCTTATCTTGCATTTGACAGATATTTTCTCTCGAAATATTATAACCCTGGGTTCACTCCTTGTTATATGAAAGCAGCGTTCATCCAACAGCTTCTAAAGAATAGAATGAAAGAGGAAAGTTCTAGGCTCTGGATAATAAAGATCACGTGATCATAGCGCACTGCTGGCAAAGGATTAATATCTCAATACTCTTAAACTACCTCAGGATATTCCATATGAGGTGAATGTCCATATAAGGGGCTTCCCGATTTTGGATAAACATAACAAGCATGATACGTACAAAATAATTATTAGAGTTCTTATCATTTCTATGCCATAATACACACATATTTTTTCCATGCATCGTTCCTTCCATAACCATTCATTCGTTTAGAGTTTTCTTGTTTGCTTGTTCATTGCCAGAAATATTGGACATTGTCAGCGGTGTTACGCATGAATGAAAATGAAGTGGTTTTCTAGAGGAAAAATATAACTACATGGTTTCCAAGCACATATTTATATTCAACTATGATGTTAGCAAAACAATTCTTGCCAAAAAATAGTTACTTGACAATCAAAAGAACAACTATTATTTTTCTGTTGATAAGCCTCACCACAGGAAGCCCATGAAGGACAAAAAACAAGTTTCAAACGTAAATCGTTACTTTAAGCTTCCTTATTGTATCTCAGCAGTCAATAGGAGCTTGTAAAAACAAAATGGCGATATTTAGGGGGTTTTGAAGCTGTTTGGAGCAGTTCTCTGTGGTTTCTTGTCATTTTTAACTGAAAACTACGAGCTAACAACGCGTCGAATCGCTTAAAATTTAACCTAACTTCAAGCTTCTTGGGAACCTACATTCTGAAGGCATGCTGTCTATTTTGAGCGGTTTTGGATTTATTAAACACTCGTTTGGTGATATCGAGGTGGAGTTCTTTTACTTTTAAATTTTTTCGAGCTCAAATAAGACGATTTTGGGGTCAAGTGTGGCCAGATTTATAGACGATGTATGGAATCTAGAGCTTTCGAAGCCTTTCGAAGGCAAGTAGTCCGGGAACCAATATGTCGCATGATTCAATGATCATTTTACGCTTATTTAGTAGCTTGTAGGGTGGGTTGTTTGTCGCGATGTGGAGCTCAGAGGAAATAAAACCCTATTCGCCGTAAATAGAGGAAGCTCTATATTCCCCATACATTTCCTATAAGACTCGGCGGCTATTTTGTAAGCTGAAACGCATCATTGCGCATGTATGAGCAGGCTCATGTCCCATATTTCTGGCAATGTTGTTTGTTTGTTTGCTTTATTTTTTTGTTTGTCTTATTCATTGATGATTCGATACCACAGCTAAACATTTCGAATGAAAAGTAGCAGATACACGCATCAAGCATTCCGCGCTACTGCTCTAAGCGCATGCTCAGGGGATTAAAAAGTGAGATAATATTTTGGAAAACATGTTATATTTTAGTTGTATTTTTCTTGTCAAACACAATTTTCATTAATTATTGAAGATCACGTACCGTTAAGCGAATTTTGAGTCAAATATACCAAAAAATTGCATATTTTACAAAATATTAGCCCACTTTTTAATCCCCTGAGCATGCGCTTAGAGCAGTAGCGCGGAATGCTTGATGCGTGTATATACTGGCAACATCAAAATGGCTTCCTCTATACACCTGTCGAAAGTTGCTAAAGAAATTAAAAGAAGCAATTTCCTACCATCGCCAGAAAAACCGAACCATTGTGGGCGGAGCTTCTGTTTTGCATTCAACCATGGCTAATTTCAAGGTTAATTTGTATTCATAAAAACAAGGACCTCAGTTCTTATCTCAAGCCAGAAGGCTACTTCGTTTTCTTTTTGTCTCTGCGTTTCTTCGTAAGCAAGTTGCTTTTTGGGACAGCCAGAAAGCGAAATTAACGGAGGAAATAAAGCGTCAGAAAAGGAGAGAAACTTTCAATTTTTGCTACCCTTTCGGCGCGTTACCGAGCGTCAGCTGCCCAAAAGAAATCGATGTTTACTACTCATCTTATGCTGATGAAACCGCGCCGATTTTATATTATTTCTCGCTACATTTGGCTTACTTAACTGGAGAAATGGTCGATCTTTCGAATGCCATAGAAGGTAGGTTGTAACGTTAAGGACAACGGGCTTAAAAAGTGGTTTCTTGTCACTGTATTTGTCGTTAATATAGGACTATCTTTACAAAATTGCAGCGCGATTTTGCCTTCAAGATCAAACTCAGCAACCGCAACTTGTTTTAACGCTACAATGGTAATTTGTTATCCGAAATGAAGTAAAACACTTTTCTACCAAAGCCCAATAGAAAGTAGCATTTAGTTTTCCATTTTATCTTCACATTTAACTGCATGGCCAACTATTCCGGCCACTGAGCCCGAAATGAGGCAGCAGTTATCCCCAATTGAATTACAAAATGGCGAATCTAAAATACAAAGATTTGAGAGCCGCGAGCCAAGAAATGAAAGATAAAAGTACGCTCTTTAAATGAAGAACAATGTGCCGGGTTATCATAGCATACAATACTATTGTATGCTATGATAACCCGGCAAATTATTCTTCACTTACCCTTCATTCTGACCAATAAAATTAACAAAATAAAGCGTTTGAATGTTTCCTTTCTTTGGCAATCGTTCGGACTAGAAAACGACATACTGTTTCTGTAAAATTTATACAAAAACATGCAGCACTGCGAAGTAACAAGACTAATTAATCGAATTACAGAATTCATGTGACATTTGCCGGGTTATAAAATTTAAAGAATACACTAACCCTGAAATCCTTAAATGTTTTGATGTTTCCTTTTTGGCGATAAAATGCTGCAAAACTTCTTCGTCCTCGTACGGTATGTCGTTCTTCCGGTCTGCGAAGTTTAGTGAATTTCCAACCATTTTTATTACGTAAAACTCCATCAAATATCGACATGTTTGGTATCAAAATGTCGCTTGAAAACACTGCTTTCTAGTCTCGCTAAGAACTATGTGATTAGCTGCAATGCAGTAAAGATGGCCAGTGGTTTTATATCTACAGCTTTACTTCCTGTGCTTTTTGGCGCAAAAGTGCGCGAAAGTCAAATCATACAATCGCTAGAAGTGAAGGAAAAATGTCCGATCTATTACAAAAATACGACCTGCAATTTCAGGGTTAGTGTATTCTTTAAATTTTACCCAGCAAGTACAGCTGTGTTATTTCTATATAATTTTCAAAAAATTTAAAATTTTGTATTTGTCTTCGTGATTCTTTCAAAATTAACTTATTGTTTGTGCAAGTATTCAAAGAGAAAACAGAGTATTAAGTATGTATGTTTAATTTGTTTTATTTATACTAAAATTATATTATTCAACTGCAAAATCTAAAGCACATTATCCAACTTTAAAAGCTAAAACACAACTAATACAACTATAAAAAAAAAAAAAAAACACAATGATAATAAAGCTATAGTTTATAAACTAATCGATCGAAAGGCCTGATAAAAACGTTTCTAAGAAGCACAGGAAAAAAACACGATATTCAAAGCAAGTAAATAAGTATAGGAAATCGCACGACCTCGAGTACAATTTGGAAATTAATAGGTACGAGTAATGTTTTGAAAGTTCTTGTAATTGCACGAGCCTTTAGGCGAGTGCAATTAAAGAACTTTCAAAACATTACGATTGCCTATTAATTTCAAATTGTAAGAGAAGGCCGTGCGATTTTTTTATTTATAGTTCACAAGAACAGCATAGAAAGTGTTAACGTTGTTATAAAAGCTTTTTAAATTAGTATTTTATGTATGATTTGAACTACAAAATACTAGAAAATAATTTTACATCTCAAGTAAAAAGCCATTTTAATGCATGTTTACATGCTTACAACTATTGAATGACAGTACTGACAGCTAAACAGCGAATCAAGAAGCGACTTTTCTTTGAAAACGTACTGTGTGAAAACTGAGCGAAAGTTGAGAGTTTACAGTTCGCTAAACTATGTTTTTTCCTCTTGGCATTTGCTAATAACTGCAAAAAACACAATTTCAAAAATACTTTCTTTTAAAACAAGTTAGCTGGACAACATCAAGAGGGATAAATATGTCGTTCAAGTTAAAAGTTTTGAAGTACAGCTTGCCGTGAACGACTCGCCAGTGATCAGACCAGTGCTTTGGATATTATTCCCTCCTGTAGCTTGAAGAATTTCGCTGCTATTTTCTTTGAATTGGTGAATTATCTGAAGATTTTATTATTTCAAGACTGGATTGACAACTTAGGATCAATTAACTCAATTTCCCTCCTGTAGCTTGAAGAATTTCGCTGCTATTTTCTTTGAATTGGTGAATTATCTGAAGATTTTATTATTTCAAGACTGGATTGACAACTTAGGATCAATTAACTCGTGATAAATAGCTGAATTCGTCTCTCTACAACTACTCGACAGTTTGCCGGTAAGATTTGATCTTAACTATTTTAAAACAAAAAACGAGCCTCTACTCGCTGTGTTTTTTCGCTAAACGGAAAGAAATTTGCTTTAAAACTATTGTTAGCTGTTTTCTACATATTGTACGATTGTAGATGTTGTGTTGAATTTATTTTTTATTATTCGAGAAAACCACAGAAGACAACTGCAGGTAATAAAACGAGAACATTCAAAGCTCCAACTCAAATTGTTTGGCGATAACTAGAAAGAAAAAACGACTTTCTACTACAAAACAGGATTTATTACGTCTTGAATTTGTCTAGTTATCATAATTTGAGGCCTTCCTATGTGTGTATCGAACAGTTTTCTGAAATTTTTGCATTTTAATCTAGAAAACACTGAATTTTGGGAATTTCAATGGGGAAATTTGCCGCTTTTGGCCGTGTTTCCATAGCAACTTAATAGGTACTCCTACGGAGTACAATTAACGCTCTAATTGCACTCCCCTCGACCAATCAGAATCGAGAATTTTTTTCGAGTGTAATATAAATGTGATTATCATTATATTATCAAATATTATTGAAATGAATATCATTGTCACTGTCACTTTATATTTTATTATTAATTTATTAAATTTATTCTTTTAGACATGTTGCGTCTTCAGCAAACATTGTGGTTAGTCTTCTTCGTTCATGGTCTTTCATGTTTGGTTGTCTTTTTAGCTCTAGATCTAGATCTAGCAGGTACGTTAGATTCTTACCACTTTTTTATTGCTATACACTAATTGAGACAAACATTTTGATGGATACGTAAATAGGCAGGGACAATTTGATTGATGGTAATCTGTTGCTCCTTAACCGATTTCATGACTTTTGTCTCGATCAGTCCATATAGCAATGAAAACAGCACTGTAAAGAACACAACAGTAATGTCAATCCTTTATTTTACTTAGGGAGCATTCACAAAAAATTGGGGGAGGGGACTGATGAGAAATTACCCTCTATCAAAAAATAATTGAGAGCCCCGCTTGCTACATCAAAGAACATAATAGTACATGGCAGTGCATGGTAATTGATGTAGCAGTAGTACATGGCAATAAAGGATATATGGAGGATATTACGTGGGTACGCGGAGATACGAATTTTATCTTCGAGTGTTTATATGGTGAAAGTGAGCGCAGCGAACGAGTGAGAGATGATATCAGCACGAGAAGATAAAATTCGTATCTCCAAGCGGCCATGTAATGTTCTGTTTATTATATGAAATCTTCAATGAAAAAAAATGGAGAATTTGAGAAGCTGAGCAAAAATTCGAAATTTGACACCACCAGCGTTGATAAAAATCGTATCCCCACCGGCCAATAAAAGTTGCAATTTATGTATTATTAATGGTAAGTTATCAAAAGAGTTTAATATATTATTACTATCATGGTCACTATTGGCTAAACGTATGTCTCTTAATGTTTTTATTTTGAAGTACCCCCCTTGGGAATGTGTTTATTTTCAAAAATCTGTGGGACTCCTCAATTTCTCCACCCACCCCCTCCCCCTCCCCCTCAACAATTTGTTGTGAATTCTCCCTTACTTCAACTGGAAACAACAGCCATTACCTCTTATCCTTGTAATGGATGCATCTCGTCAACTTCACTCAGTCAGTATTATTATCAATAGACGACTTTATTTATCTATCTATCTATCTATCTATCTATCTATCTATCTATCTATCTATCTATCTATCTATCTATCTATCTATCTATCTATCTATCTATCTATCTATCTATCTATCTATCTATCTATCTATCTATCTATCTATCTATCTATCTATCTATCTATTTATTTATTTATTTATTTATTTATTTATTTATTTATTTATTTATTTATTTATTTATTTATTTATTTATTTATTATATTTAACGAGGAAACCACACTCATCGGTGATGATTTTCAGGAGGGTCCTCTAAAATGAACATGAATGATATAATGAGATATAGATATTACACACATTATATGCATAATTTAAGCAATATATAACCTATTTAGATATAAAGAAACGATTTTAAAGTAGACAAAAACCTTTTTAACGATAACTTAAAATTAATACTTGAAGGTAATGCATTTCAGTCATTAATGAAAAGAAAGTCAGATTTGTCTTGCCCCCATTCGTTCTGAATAGCGGTGGCGCCCTTATGGCTGTTGCTTGCCTTGTGTTGTAGGTATGACTTGCACTAACAGGTCACGTGACTCCATCTCCGAGCAGTTATATCAAAATGAACAACAGAAATGAAAAGAACACCTCGACATTAGTAGGCAGGCAGCGTTTATGCTCATAACAAGCAAAACAGGAGAAATGGCATTAAATATAAAATCGAATATTTTACATTTTCGCGTACAAATGTTTATAGAAAATTCGATTTCATATTTTTTATGCCATCTTGGTTCTACGTTATGAGCCAGAAACCTCGCCTCCTTGCTAATATTGAGGTGTTCTTTTCATTTCTGATGTTCGTTTTGACACAACTGCTCGTTGTCCATTGTTTGTCCTCTCAAAGTTTCATCATTAGGTCTCATTACATGATAAGCAATATTGTATTATTTTAGAGGGAATTTCATGGCTCGCTGTACCAGATGAACACACTTACGTAGAACAAGGAATTCCTTTTAGCCTGCACTGGCATTACAAAATGGATGACAACGAAAAATTGTTGTCCTCTGAGATTGAACAAAACGTTAAAGAAAACCCTTCCAGGCAAGACATGGGGACGAAAATACCTATTCCAAACAGAGGATTCTTCATATTCGATTTTTGGCAAAAGTAACGTTACTCTTATCGTGCACCTTGCTAAGATTGGAAAAAATATCACCTACTATTGTGAAGTAGTGTGGAGTTCAGCCACTGGAAAACTGAAAGACGGAAGATGTTCGGAAGTATTTGTATACGGTAAATATCATTAATTACGACTATTCCATAGCCATCTATAAATAACATTCAGCTATAATCAGCACAGATCATGTCTTATCATGTCTAACACTGAACATTACCTTCTTTTATTGTACCAATTTCCTTCCCCAGTAACTGCAAAAAACAAAGATCAGAAAAAATAACGCATTAGGATCAGATGATTCGCCCTCTCCCCCGTTCCAAGCACACTCACACATACACGATAGTGCATGGGTTTATTATTCATATACATACTTAAATGTATATTTATATACATATATTTATTTGGATTTAACTTAATGTACAGTATTGTAAGTGCACCACCACCACCTCAAAGGACACAGTCTGTGAAAGTCTTTGGCTTAACAACGTTCTTATTTTCATATTCAAGAAAAACGCAAATTCATTATTTCTCTAAAAATGGACGATCCGGTTCGAAAGCTCAGGGCAAACGAAGGATACAAATTTATCAGGTTCTAACCTACAAGACTATACCAAATTTAACATGGTAAACGAATGTTAACTGAATATTAGCGCATGTACCGGAATGCTGTTTTATTATTTTTTTATGTATAGCTATGTTCGCGCGTATAGCTATTGATATTAATGTACTGTGCCAACCAGAGATCTATTGGCTGCTGAAACAAAGAGATCTTTTGTTTAATGGTTGACAAATTTAAATGAGAAAAGATTCCTGACGTCAATCATTGTAAACAGTGAACATCGCTATACTTTGATTAGCTTTTAAACAAAAGTACAAAAACTCTGCCTCAGTCTCTGGTTCTTCTAAAGTGGTAGTTAAACTCCAGATATAATTGTTTTTATTGTTTTCATTATTTTTATTCTTTAAAGATGTGCCACGAATTACCTATCACATACCACAACTGTCCTGCAAACAAGGTGATTCGATCAGACTACAGTGTAATGCAACAGGGATCCCAAAACCCCATCTTGACTGGATTCACGATGATACGAATGAACTGATTGACAGCTCTTCAGACATTGTATTGAACATAACTGGCAAAAGATCAGAAGGGAGATATTGCTGTGACGCAAATAACGGATTCGGGAGAAAAACAGCATGCACAGCAGTGAATGTCATGGGTATGTATGGCATGATTATAGAGTTTTGCATAACGCTCTTTAACCAATCATATTCAATCATTGACAAACGTACGAATTGCTGCATTTCAATCATCTGATTTAAGAATTGTTGAATTTCTTTTAACGATATAATATGTTGAGCCTCCCATGAATAACCTATGTAACTATCTTTCTTGGTCAGATCTTCTGATTCCATGTGATCTTATTAATCTCCCATCCACTGGTTTCGTACAACCTGCTTCTACTCGAACCGTGGGCCATAGCATCAGGTTTGAGCAGGGGGCGCCCCCTCCCACTCTTTCCATTTTGGAAATTAGACGTCTCTTATATTTTGCAATATTAGCACCCCCTCCCCTCCCCCTTCCCTTGCACACACACAAACGTTTTAGGGTGCACGTGCCCCGCGGTCCTTGATGAGGGACACTTCATGAATCAATAAAATAATGTATTGTAACACTTCTCGTGGGTTGATAGCATGCGCGCATTTGCAATTTAACCAGCCAACAAGCATTTCCAATCCCAAACCTATTACCTGGTTTGATTGCACAGCTCTTTAATTACCTTTGCTTTCAGAATATTAGCAAGAGAATACAATACTGTTGGTTAAACAATGATACACAATACAATTCGATTGATGGTCATCATACTATTGAAGTACGGGCTCCAAGGAAAAACAAAAGATACGAAATAGCTGTTAGTTGCATTCCATGCAATAAATACGGACAAGGACCAATCAAGAAAGTTGTTTTGCCGTTGTATGGTAAGTAACTTTGTGCAGACACGGTATAAGTTTAACTCACTCCGAGCACTGAAGAAAAGGTGGAAGTAAATGTGAGAGATTTTTCCAGTCCCAGAACCGTAGCTAGGGGAGGGGCGCATGGGGCTCAAACCCCCAATAATTTTGGCTGTTTGTTTACATGTTATAGCAGGCCCGTAGAAGGAGGAGGGGCCTGTCCCCGTTCCCCCTCCCAATATGTTTAACCCTGCTAAGGCCCTGAATCGGCTCATTCTGGTTCCCTAGCCTTTCTCAGCTTTCTCATCTGGACAAAAAAATATACCCCAAACCCTCCCTAAAACGCAGTTCAGAATACATGTAAAAAGGATACATTGTTTTCAAACTAGCTTCTCCAAGGTTCATAGCTCCAATACGTAAGCACTACAACATGACGGTCAGTGGCATAACTTTGAAATGTGACACCACAGGAACCCCAACTCCAAATATCACATGGATTAGTGGGGATACTGGAGATATTGTCGGCACTGGAAAATATTACCAATTGACTTATGTAAAGTGTGCTACAAGAACGATGACGTTTTTTTGTCATGCAAGGAACGCGATAGGAAACACAAGCAGCCCAGAAATACATGTGAAAGGTAAGGAACCTTTCATAAGATATATAGCTTATGGCTTTTGTGTAGCTAACTTATGCCAGGACTAATACTGGATATGTGCTCTGGACAAAAATGGTTTCCAGGACTTTACCGAGTCTTTATATATTTTTCTACATAATACGCGATTGTTCATTCACACAAGCATGTATACATCCTTCCATGCACCCTGACCCATCTGATACATTCAACCATTAATTAATTCTTTTTTTTTTCTTCTTCTTCTTTTATTTTTTACATTATTCTTATTATTGCAGATTTTGTAAGTAAGAAGACACCCAAGAAAAGGTATGTCTTTACTAGAACAGCGCGCGTTGTGTTCATTTTCAAATTCAACTATAAACATTTTCAATAACTCTCATGGATGCTTGATTTCAGGCACGATGAAAGTCTTGGAAACACGGTAAGTGTTCGAGTGCTTTTTGTATAATTTTTTCTAAATCGGGATGCGAACTAGTGCAACAATTTTGCAAAATTGCGGGTTATATCAATACATCCCGATATACAACTAACTGCAAGAACATTGATATACAGTTATTTTTGCAAAACAGGTTAATTACTTCACTGTTTTGAAGGTATATAGAGTGACATTTTTGAGATTATCTTGTTGGTAAATACTGAAACAGCTATAGAGTGCTTACACTATGTCCATGAAATAAAATCTAAATAGTTACTACCTAATAGTTTTTATTTAGTGACTATTAGTCACTATCACTCAACTGGAACAGCTTTAGTAACAATACACAAGGGAAATCAAATACTCAAGACAATAGAAAGATAATACTTTAATAGAGGCATACTTTATTGTTTCGACATAAAACATTAACTCTACAATCGACGATAATTTGGATGCAAAATATTGCAACAGAATGGGCAAAAATTGAATTTTCCATGTTCAATTATATTCAAACATGAACGGCATGGAATTTTCCCCTCTCTGCTACGACTCGGGCCATCCGTAGATTGATTCGATCTAGTACTCAATGCCAAGGACTTGGGATTTAACTTGGTGGTGCAGCTTTGACGAGCAGGATCTTGTCTATTAAAGGACAAAACATTGGGTTCCCCTGAAGACTTATTTTCTCGAGCTGCCATGTTTGATAGAATATTTCTCAGAGTACCAGAATCCACTGGTATCTCACCCTTTCCTTTATTTCTTCTTCTTTCTCTTCGGATACCTTTTGAAGAGCATTCACTTCTACAATCTCGTCATCTTCTTCTTTACTGAACGCGATAATTCTACTTACGACTCCCTCGAGGCAGTTATTCTCTTTCTTCAACATTGTTGCAATTCTGGCCACGTCTATATCAGGAAACATATCTTTAAGCTTTATTATATTATCTGTGAATGAAGCCTCCACGCTGTTCTGCTTTGGAAAGTATTATCTTTCTATTGTCTTGAGTATTTGATTTCCCTTGTGTATTGTTACTAAAGCTGTTCCAGTTGAGTGATAGTGACTAATAGTCACTAAATAAAAACTATTAGGTAGTAGAGTGCAAACGATATATCCGTGAAATACAAATTACTAAATAGTACAAAATAGTGCTAATTAAACAATAGAAAACAATAGAATTTGCACAAAATTGTACTATTTAGTATAACTAATGTTTCACGGATATATTGTTTGCGCTCTAACTATTTAGATTTTATTTCATGGACATAGTGTAAGCACTCTATTCTCATCAATCTAAGGGACTTTATAATTAGAATGAAAATATTTCTAATTAATTCCTATTGGTTTTTTTTATCTTACATTTAGGTGTATTGACTTGTGTGCTTATTTCCAAACTCTTTAAATTTATCAATGTTCAACCATGTAGCAAAGTAACCAATATTAGCGTTCACAATGTACACTATGCTTATATTTTCCCCAAATTATTTTCATCAAGTCTTGAATAGAGCGATTTTTTTGCAAATATAGCGATTTTGGTTTTTCAATATAGCGAATTTTTTTTCTTCAAAATTAACCATAATCATAATCCACATTATATATTGTAAAGTTTTAATCGCAGATATTTTCTTATCTAGAATGAAATAGATCTCCAAGAGACAAGTTTCAACAATGCCAATATACCATCATCGAACAAGGGACCAGAATATGAAACAATGGAAAGGAGATGTATGACGTTAGGTCAGCCTGGTATACCACAGTACGAAAGGATAGGAACGTCGAGCCAACATGGTGAGCAAATACGAAGCGACGAAATGATGAAGAGCAGGCACCAGAACCGCAACGTACAGCCGTCAAGCAGTCTAATGCCACAAACCGAGGTAGAAGAGCAAGCTAGCAAACCAGATGAAGAACCCGTGAGCAAAAAAGTCGGAAATGCAGGAGAATCATCACCAATGTACCAGTCTCTGATACAATCTCGTGCTGATAACTACAGCTCATTAAGTCCTCTGACCAAAGTTTTGACCACAAATCAACCAACCCCCGGAGATGGTCATGATGTACTCAGCCTGGGTAAAACAGGTGAATGCTGATTCAGCCTAACAATTGTACGCTGCTTATAACACGCGCACCGCAGTCAGGCATTCGCAAAACGAGTAAGATGCTGGACACCTTTTTATTTCACTGGGCAACGTGAGTTATCAGTGATATAAAAGCAGGTCGAGAAAGGAAACTTCAGACCCTACAACGCCGAAGGCACGATACTTTTCCTCGAATATTTGATAAGAAGAAGAAGAAGAAGGATAAGAAGTAGAATAAAAAGAAGAAGTAGAAGAATAAAACTAAAACTGAGGAGGATGATGATGATTCATAATGGTGATGATACTGATGAAGATGATAATGATTCATAATGATGATGATGATGATGTTGATAATGATGATAATAATGATAATAATAATAATGATAATACTGAATGATGGTAATGATAATAATAATTATTATTATTATTATTTGCAAATTATTGCATATTGTGTTTGGAGCCAATGTCAATCAATCAATCAATGTATTGTTCGTCATTCTATGAAGGTAAATGAGTTTTAAAGAAATCAGTTCTAAATACAATATGTAAATGAGTTCTAGATATTCTGCCTGTGTTTTACCCCATTATTTCCCTATGCTTCAATGTCCACATCACTTGTATGATTAAAATCTGTTCCCCCTCCAGTTTCACTGTATAGAATAAAAAAAAATTTCAACATTTTACTCACGCAATGTTATCCGAATCCAGTGGATTCAAATTGGCTCTGCCATTGCTTTCCTGGTATCTTTTCAAACAGCATACTATCTGGTGTAACTTCCCAACGTACATTCTCCATTTCTTTCTGATAATTCTTGAATATAATGAATTTGATGAGCCATGAGAAATTAAAACTTTCTTTGGTTATTTCAAATAAATGTACATTCAGTGATTGAACCAAGGATAAATCGAGTAATAAAGGATTCGTTTTTATGGTTATTCCTTTGAAGTTTCCAATCTTCGAATATACGAACACTCACCAATTTTACCTGTGTAGTTTTAGGAAGTGCCTCATTCATTGTACATCTCGTTTCCTCAATTGTTTGTGGTACTCTAAACCTTCAACGCTCTTTGCTCTGCTCCGAACCTACCGCCTCGGCCATGCTGGCTGACCTAAACTGAATACTGAATGCATTTGAATATAGAGGGTTTGAAGATCACGACCCACTGAAGAATTCTCGCCCTCACAGTTATGCAATATCTTTTCTTTAAGGTTTTAGTCTCTGGCACATGAACATCTAGTTTAATTTGAGATGACTAATCCTGTATATTGTATTTTCACTGACGTGTTATCATTTATGTATTGTTCAATGCAATTTGAATATTTAATGTAGTATGAGAAGCCATTTCAAATCCTCGTTAGTACGCGGAGTCATTGTTAATGGCACTTGGATCTGGAAATCAATAAAACACTAATTATTCGCTACTTGTTTCGCACCTTATTTTGCTCCTTGTTTCGTTCCTTTTTTGAAACTTGTTTCGCTAATTATTCGCACATTGTTTCGCTTCTTGTTTTGATACTTGCATTGTAACTTGTTTCGCTCCTCGTTTCGGTCCTTCTTTTGCAACTTGTTTAGTTAATTGTTCGCACATTGTTTCTCTCCTTTTTTCACCTTGCTTTGCACCTCCTTTCTCACATTTTTCGCAGCTTGTTTCTCACCTTGTTTCGCCTCTTGTTTTGCTTCTACTTTTGCTCCTTGTTTCGCTTCTTGCTTCACTCCTTGTTTCGCTTCTTGCTTCACTCCTTGTTTCGCTTCTTGCTTCACTCCTTTTTTTAAACCTTGGTTTCGCGCGCTCCTTTTTTCGCGCTTGATTTTTATATTCCCTATAGATTCCCTATTCTATATAGTTGTCTCGCAAAGTTTCCCATTGCACTCAAGCAGTTTCTGGCATAGTCTAATCTGTTATAATAACTTTTCTTGACAATTTTTCTTCGAAATTAGTGCGTCTTATACTAGAACCTAGAAATTCCCTGGATTCATAAATAGAAATATGATTCTCAATCAAATGTCTTATAAAAAGGGTAAAAATGGTAATATGTAATTTCAATATTTTCTTGTCTCCAATAGGGTCACGTTTTTGGGATATCAGGGACAAAACCCTATTTGAAAACCATGCCATAATGCCTTCCCCTCGACTCCCTCACCTCAAACCAGTATATCGGCAGTTTGATTCGCCTATACCTACCTTTCTAAGATAACTGAGCCGCAGTCATGATAATTTACAGCACGTACAACCTTTACCAATTATGGATTAGCCCGCTAAAAATGATCTTGGTTGCGAGGCTAACATGCAAAATGCAAAAGAAACGTCGCAAACTGTAGGTATTTAATGTTAGCTTCGCATCCAAGACCATTTTTAGAGAATCGAAAATCTATTGTTTTAAAAGTGAATAGAGTCTTGGAAATACTAGCTGTGAAACTTTATTTTTTATTTAGAAATGTGTTCTATTTGTAATAATACAAGTGATTTTAATTTTAGGTATCTATAAGCGTATATGTGATTTACGTGATTTTTAATTGTTTCGGCATTATCTTGTCGTGGAAATCACCATTTTCCATACATCTGTTCACTGGCCAAACCACAGCACTCAAGCGAGACTTTAAGGTAAGTTTGAAATTATTCAAATTTTAACCGTGCAGCCTCGACTGAATGTTTTGTGTTTGATCAGTGAACCGATGAAAGGAAAGTAGTGAATGTTAATGGCCGAAAAGTGACGCTAAACAGAATAAATAAGAAGCTGCAGCTACAATACAATGATACGAATAACCTCTTCAACTGATGACACGTTATAGACAACTACCACATGTTTCCAGAGGGTTGGGTTTTGGAGTTCACTAGCTTTAGTTAAAACTAGAATTTAATTTTGGGGAGTTTTCTAATCAGTGTAATGATGAAAATTGGTGCAAAGCTAGGTGGTTACTTCGCTGTCATCGGAGTAAAGACGGTTACGTGTGAGTATTGTAGCAATTATACATTAAATGATATATATATCATTATTTCTGGTTAGAATTATAAGCAATATTAATTATCTTGGGTACCAAAACTCCAAGTCCGTATTATATCTTATGTCATGGGGCTCCTTGAGAATATGATTCTCAGCAAAAATGATTACGTAAAACAATGAAATAGTCAATCAAATCAGCAACAAGTTAATGCTGAACACATATTATTTTCAATGGTTGTCTTCATTAAAAAGCAAATTTAAAGTACATAGATATGCTTAACAAAAAACCATATTCAAAGCAACTATTTATCTATTTGCAAGAATATCAAATCATTGATCTCGATATTCAGAGGATTTTGATTGACAAGCTAAGCTATATTCAAACCCAACCAGGGTTTCAAGGAACTTTAAAGGCAGGCCCCTTTAAGCAGGCAATTTTTGCAGACATTTTCGAAGCTATGATGATAAAGGCATTTGTCCAGGTAATCTTGCTGTCTAGAATAAAACTTTAAAGTTGATCCTTTACCATTCCTGACTATGACCAAAATCGCCGCATAAACATCCCGTGTAAACGAACCTATAGGAGCCCATGCTACAAACATACTAAATCACTATAATTATGAATCTGAACTGCAGTTTGTTATACAATGCCGTCTAATTAATATAAAGCCGGTCAGAACCACAAAAATCGGATGTTTACCGATGTCAATAAACGCGAAGAGAAAGACCTGAGCTATATTATGATCCGATGCCATTTTACTTTTAAATTATGACGTTTTGTAATTATGAATTTTTCTTAATCCAATTTCAGAATTATTTATTGTGAAAACATCGTTAGTTTTCTTCTTTTTTTTTTCTTTTTTTTTTTTTTCGTAAACCATAAGGAGGTTTTCAATTATATACTGGCATGTGCTTTGGGTATTCTTTAAAAACTATTCTATGTTTCTTATTCTATTGATTGTGGGTATGCTGTGAATCTCATTGAGCCATTTACATGATACCGGATACCATATATTAATCCAAAATATACATTGCCATACAAGATCTTATGCCGGACAGAAACCAATGTAACACTCTATGCTGCCACCCCTTATATCAAGCCGTGTGTGGACTGAATTTAAAGTAGTGGCGCATTAAAAACAAGGAACGCGAGTCAGGTACATACTGGTATTTCACTCATTAGGTATCATGTAAACGGCCTCTTATGAACCACGAAACCATTTCGTGGAATATTCACAGAATGTATGTTGACTATAAAAACTAACATATTTATGATATAGATGCCTTTAGTTAAATGATCGAGGACCGTTTGCTTTAATTACTTTGCAGCTTTTTCTCCTGAAAATCCACTGCTACCAAATTGATGGCTTTTATGTAGCGGCTTTAACACATATCCAAGTATGGGATTAATGGTAAATTTGTTTCTGGTAGAACAAAACATTGTGGGAAGGATGGCTTGATTGGATTAAAAAAAACATTGGTATTTCTTATCTGGTGAATTTGGAATTTAAGAATTTATAAACGCTGAAGGGGAAATGTGATAAATGGGAAAATCAGAAGACGGCTAGTTATTCCCATCATGCTTTGTCCTTGTGAATTATCCTGAAGTATACAACTACTGGTGTTATAGTAGAAGTAAACCACGTTTAAGCAAAAACGTAAAGTTTTCACCCTTTTAAAAAATTGGTACGTTGCTTAAATTTGGTTTAAATCTTTTTAGCAAAACTAATGTACTAATGTTTATCATGTTAATCATGATAGAACTTCAATAAACTTGCATTTATTTTTCTATGGCTTCCTCTTCAAGGGTGGAATCGCGATTTGGTTTCCCATCGGTATTCAATTGCTGAAATGATACAATATCGGCATACATCGTTTCAGATTGTTCTGGTAATTTTTCAACCTTTTTTTTTCTTTGAGTCCCCAAACGTCCCCGAGGGGGGGGGGCTACTTCGGGTCGTTTCATACGGTGCTGCTTCGCCCGGAGCATCGGGCGGAGCATCCCTTATAGTCAATTATAGGGAGTTCCCCCCCCCCCCCCGGGCAAACGTCTTAAAACTTAAAAAGGTCTGCGTAAATAACATCGTCTTTCCATTCTTTTCTGTGAACTCAAATGCCATCATGGAACGAGGGCCATAAACTGCTCACCCTCGTAAAAACAAGGACTGTCTATTTGTTTAGTACTTTTGCCTTGATCCGTACATTAAGTGCGGATGTCTTGAGCAGCTTCTCAGAGGTATGACAAAGAAACGTTGTCACCAATCTTACCATACCATCTTACCATTTTTATATATTTATTATTTATTTATTTGTTCATTTGTTTATTTGCTGGTTGGTTGGTTGGTTGGTTGGTTGGTTGGTTGGTTGGTTGGTTGGTTGGTTGGTTGGTTGGTTGGTTGGTTGGTTGGTTGGTTGGTTGGTTGGTTGGTTGGTTGGTTGGTTGGTTGGTTGGTTGGTTGGTTGGTTGGTTGGTTGGTTGGTTGGTTGGTTGGTTGGTTGGTTGGTTGGTTGGTTGGTTGGTTGGTTGGTTGGTTGGTTGGTTGGTTGGTTGGTTGGTTGGTTGGTTGGTTGGTTGGTTGGTTGGTTGGTTGGTTGGTTGGTTGGTTGGTTGGTTGGTTGGTTGGTTGGTTGGTTGGTTGGTTGGTTGGTTGGTTGGTTGGTTGGTTGGTTGGTTGGTTGGTTGGTTGGTTGGTTGGTTGGTTGGTTGGTTGGTTGGTTGGTTGGTTGGTTGGTTGGTTGGTTGGTTGGTTGGTTGGTTGGTTGGTTGGTTGGTTGGTTGGTTGGTTGGTTGGTTGGTTGGTTGGTTGGTTGGTTGGTTGGTTGGTTGGTTGGTTGGTTGGTTGGTTGGTTGGTTGGTTGGTTGGTTGGTTGGTTGGTTGGTTGGTTGGTTGGTTGGTTGGTTGGTTGGTTGGTTGGTTGGTTGGTTGGTTGGTTGGTTGGTTGGTTGGTTGGTTGGTTGGTTGGTTGGTTGGTTGGTTGGTTGGTTGGTTGGTTGGTTGGTTGGTTGGTTGGTTGGTTGGTTGGTTGGTTGGTTGGTTGGTTGGTTGGTTGGTTGGTTGGTTGGTTGGTTGGTTGGTTGGTTGGTTGGTTGGTTGGTTGGTTGGTTGGTTGGTTGGTTGGTTGGTTGGTTGGTTGGTTGGTTGGTTGGTTGGTTGGTTGGTTGGTTGGTTGGTTGGTTGGTTGGTTGGTTGGTTGGTTGGTTGGTTGGTTGGTTGGTTGGTTGGTTGGTTGGTTGGTTGGTTGGTTGGTTGGTTGGTTGGTTGGTTGGTTGGTTGGTTGGTTGGTTGGTTGGTTGGTTGGTTGGTTGGTTGGTTGGTTGGTTGGTTGGTTGGTTGGTTGGTTGGTTGGTTGGTTGGTTGGTTGGTTGGTTGGTTGGTTGGTTGGTTGGTTGGTTGGTTGGTTGGTTGGTTGGTTGGTTGGTTGGTTGGTTGGTTGGTTGGTTGGTTGGTTGGTTGGTTGGTTGGTTGGTTGGTTGGTTGGTTGGTTGGTTGGTTGGTTGGTTGGTTGGTTGGTTGGTTGGTTGGTTGGTTGGTTGGTTGGTTGGTTGGTTGGTTGGTTGGTTGATTTATTGGTTTATTGATTTATTGATTTATTATTTTTTATTCCTTTGAAGACTGGCTGTCTTTATTCCTTACAAGTTAAGCGATCTTGATCCCTGAAAAACTCTCCTGGTTTTAAAAAAGCCTGATACTTTACTCCCTATATTTTCATTGATCATGACGTTTTAAGAGTTATATAATTGTTTGCTCTTTGAATTTTAGCACTGTATACCCAAACGCTTTGCCCAGTGCATGCGCAACAAATAGAACCCACTTCCCACTCATTCCTATTTAGGGTAATGAAAAACATTTTATATAATCTTAGGTAAAGACTTTACATGCCATATTGAAGACTCAATTCAAAGTTGGCTTGATTCTTATACCCATTTCCTAATACTCAAACCTTATTTAAACTTTTGAATGATTGAAGCCACCATATTGGACAGTTGGAAAGATAGTTGCCTGGTCCCAAAAAGTTCAAAATAGGTCAACAATGTTGATTGTTAGTTAAGGAATAAAAAACAGTTTTCCGTGTATTATACTCTGATAAAGACACGCGTAGCGGAGTGGTTTCCAGCTTCTCAAGCGTTCTCTCCACATCCCAAGTGTCTTTATCAGAGTATAATACACGGAAAACTGTTTTTTATTGCTTTTATAAAATGACTAACTTTTCGAGAGAGAGAAAAAATGACGTGAGCATGTCATATGCTCTCATAAAACATGGCTTTTTGACCAATCAGAGTGCGTGTAATATCAAAGTTATTTTATAATACACTCTCTTGCAGTAAGAAGAAAATCAATATTAGTTCATTCACGTTTTAATCTGGGAAATTTTACGTCTTAGTAGTATTTATTCAGTCGTTTGTTTTTAGAAGTCCGTCTTCAACAATTTCTTACCTGCTTTCGGTTTAAATTTGTGGTTTTATATTTGACTTTCAGGTTGCGATCTGAAATATTTACAAGATAAAGCCTTATACCACATTCGTAATAATAAAAAACTTCGAGCCAGTGACAATTGTTTTAACTTTTATCATGGCATACATTTTATTTTATTTTTTTATTTTATGTTATGTCGTTTTATTGATTTTTATGGGACCGTGTCATGGACCGTGTCATATTTGGATCGTAACATGACAGTGACAGAATCGGCATGTTTTGTCCTGTTGATATTGTTATTATTATTATCATTATTTATTATTAGTAAGTGATATTTGGCATAAATACCACGAGTAATATTTATGCCAAATATCACGAACAAACCATGCTATTATTTGTTTATTTTGTTTATCATATGACCTAGGAAATGTACTGGAAGATCTGCAAGTTTGAATGTTCATCGTGTGAGCGGCCGCTTCATCAACCGGCGAGATTTAAGAAAATAAAAACAATAGAAACCAAAAAAAAGTATGACTTATAGCATTTCTCAAAAATATATAAAAAGCTTAAGCTGTGCCAAAAACAGTGTATTCTAGCTATTCTAATGAAATCCAAGTCGATAATTTACAAATCTGACTTATCTGCTGGTCTTGACTTGAGACTCGCTGTCGTTAGATTCAGTTTTCAAAGTCTGTCTTTCACTTCAAACAAAAAATCGTCGTTGTTGAGCTACCTGATCTTGAATTGGAAAAACAAAGTCGTCCAGGAATATACTGCCATCTGATATGCTTATCTTCATCAGGAGAACTTCAACAGAAGCATGTTTTTGTGAGTTTTTACTTCACGCGTTTTCTTCTTTTGCCGAAGAATTCTCCACACGATTCAGTCAAGTTAAAGTTTCTGACAAAAGAAATGCTTTCTTTTCGCGATTCCTTTGATAAAAGCCAATTCTGGAAACGTTCTGTCTTCCAAATAGTCGTTTTCTTTTACTGTTCATGCTTTTACTTTTATATTTTTGCTTGTAGACTGAAATAATTAGCTTCTTTTGAAAATCTTTCCACCATTTTTCAAACATGTTTTGGCGGTTGCCATGGTATTTTGAAATCACACTCCCGAGAAATTTAAATCACACTGTTACGTTGAAATCACACTCCTCTCAGCCAATCAAATTGCAGGATTTTCTTAGGTCATATAATAATTGTGATTAAGAGAAAGCCAAGAACCAGAAAGTCTGCACTAGTCTGGGTCGTAAATACTACTTTGTTTAGTTTTTATATAAGATCTTATTTAATTTACGTTAGTTCTTTTGCTGTTTTCGCTTAGAATGTTTTAACATTTAGTTTAGGGCATAGTTATTATTAGCATTCAGAGATAAGTAATAATGATCAAAAACCTGCAAAAGCATGCAGTACGTCACTTCGAACTCCCATGGCCATGCTTGCGTAATTAAGTATGCGATTACGAAAAGAAAGGTTTTACTGAATACCCTTTCAAAGAATCCTTCGTCTCAATTTCAGCAATGTAATAAAAAAATTACAAATGCCTTATATTATCAGTTTGTACCATCATTCATGCGTTGGTAAAAAAATGTTTACATATCTCAAGTAACAAAGATTGGAAGTCGTGCCTTCATGCAGATATTCAAATCCATGCACTTGGGCTTTGTTTTACATACCTGACGTTAAGTCTCCGTTGTTTGGCCATTACGAACTGGCAGCTTTTCATCTGACGTTCTTACGTGAGAATTGGCTGCTGCTAAATCATGGTCAGCAGGTAAGTAAAAGTTCTTCCTATATGTATCAACAAAATGCTGACAGGTTAATTTGATCCCCATGCTTGTATTTCTTGTACTATAGCCGGAATATTTTTCTTCACTATAATATTTTGAGTTATCCATCTGATAGTTGAAGCCCTGCATGATATTAAGGCTTTGCCAAATATATATTTACTATAGTTAATATCCTAAGCTTAGAGAAGTATTAGGCTACGATTTTCAGCAAACGATACTTTCCGTTGTCTTGCCTTTTTCATTAAAAAATCACTTAAAGAAAAGTAAATATGAAGAATAATTTTTATTATTATATGGCTACAATAGTACGCGCGCTCTGATTGGCTGATTTCCAGTCTGAGATTTTCCCATCTCAGACCGTTACCATGACAATTGGTCCGGATCGTATATCAAATTTGCGAGTTTGTTTACAATTTTCACGGCGCGAAATTTGACATTTTTTCTCGTTAAACAAGAAATTTAAAAGCAAAATAATCCAAAAAGCGAACAAAGAAATTATGAGCGACGAAGAGGACTATTCTCCGAGCGAATTTTACTACCCTGACGAGCTCGAAGTGGACATGAAAATGAAAACCAACAATATGAAAACACAGCTCCTAACGGTCAAGAACAGATTGAAAACTTCGTTACAAACCAGAAAGCTAAAAATACGATTAGAAAAACCAAGTCGGACATGAACATACTCCATAAATATTTAAACAGCCTTGGAAAAAACACAGAGATTGAAAGCTTACCAGCTAACGACCTAGACCATCTGTTAAACAAGTTCTTGTTTAGTTTGTTCCACTTCGATGAATGAGCTTAGTTCTATTACGATTGTTTAAAAAAAAAACTTAGAAACATTTAAAATGCTTGAACTTCTGTGACATCGGTCTGAAGGGTCTTTAAAGTTCTTTGTGTAAAAAAAATAGCAGTTTTCTGATGTAATAAACGCACGATTTGACAGTTTGACTTTATGTGTTTTGCAAGTTGGTAATGATCGATACCTGGCCAATCGATATTCGCGCGATACCGGAAGTTCGCGTGTTTTTTGTCGACGCAGCTAAAAAAAAAAACAGCCATATAATAAACGATTTATTAACCTCGCTTGCTCGGTCTTTACGAGAAAATATCAGACCTCGGTCTTTTTTGTACGGACCTCGCTGCGCTCGGTCCGTACTGTCAAGACCTCGGTCTGATATTTTCCCGTACAGACCTCGCGCTCGGTTAATAATCCTTTAATAGTGCCCGACTCGAAAGGAGTACGTTTTTACTTACATTTGTGTTTCGTTTTCTCCAGCACCTGCGTAAAAAAAAAAAAGGACAATAATAAGGATAATGCACCTAAACGTTTTCAAAGTGAGTTAGATAGCTAGACTGAAAAATCGTTAAATGTTTGCAAACATGATGTCAAATACTTTACCTTTTGGGTTGGTTTCCCTGTTCTTCCTTTTGCAGTACAAGACGCAGAAGATGATTAAAATAATGATGATCAGTATGCAGGCAATGATGATGATGAGGCCAGGAATGAAACCAATACCTATCAAAGGAATGCAGTAATTGTTGTTATAATTAGTAGAAGCCCCAGCAACATATGTTTGGGGTGGTTAAAGGATGTACGTAGAAAATAGGAGGAAAATGGTAAAAATACTTTTCGTGATTGTTTTCATTAAGATAAGTTCCTGGTATATAAACTTACCCTTCTCGCAATGCGTCCCATATCTGAAGGAATCGCATTCACATCTATAACCACCATCTTTTTCCTCACATTTGCCGTCAAACTTGCAAAGTTCTGAGCTGCATGGGTTAGCTGAATCATAATACAGAAAGAAATATTGCAAATTGTAAATGGAAGCATGCATTTTGTCTTGACTAATAAGTAAGAAAATTTTTCTATCATTGACAAAACTAAAATTGGTGGATTCTAAATTGGACCTAAAATTTTCAAGCTAGAATAGTATATATCAAAATCAAAAAGCCGCTTAACGATCATACAAGATATAGTAGTTATTGCAAGCTATGAAAAATAAATATATCAACTGTATTAGCACTCTACTAACTTTTTACGAATTGAAAATGAAATGGAGATGGATACCGTTTTTAAATATTGAGCTAAGAAATAGCACAACTGATCCGCCAAGGAACAAATGAACATCTGCAGCGATATAACGATTGCGTGACAGGGATTTTTTGAATGGCCAAAAAGATGGCTAACAGCAAGGCAATCAATAAAAGTTAAACGTCCATGTTTCTTAGTAAAACTTTTTTCGTGATCTACGTTGCTAGTAACTAAGATTTAATCAATGAATGAGGAAGAAATAAACTAGACTGCATGAAACAAAAATAATGGATCTTCATGCATGGATAATCAAGGAAATTTATACATACTTCTGGGATTTACTTGTAAAGCTGATTCCTTCAAGGTTAAGTTGCCGAAAATTGTTTTGTTAACCACTGAGTTCTGTATGACATTGAACACCTCACTTCTTAGTACAGATCCATTGAAAGTAAGCAGTGTATCTGTATATATGCTTCCGTTTCTGAAAATATAAAGATTAAAGTGAAAGGTAAGTGTAAATGGTGTTTCAAGAGTTCTAGATCTTTTGGTATTCTAATATTCTTTTTTGCAGAGAAATATGAAAGGAGCTATAGGTTTTGATACCAGTTTTCGTTAAAGAAGTTTTCGACCAGAATCCCGGACCTGGACATTGAACACCGTCGTAGATTATTATTGTTTGATCTATTATTATGGGTTACCTGTATTGAGAGAGCATCATGAATGTACTGTCATGAGCGACCTGTGCTCTGGGAGCATGGGGGTTTTGGGGTAATAAAAAAGTAAAGTAAGTTAAGTGATAAATTCAAGGCTTTTGATTGTTTTACTCGTGTTTACTTGGAAGTTCACATTAAATGTGAGAGTACGGGTGATGCGTCTGATACGATGGTACTGGTATTGTCTGGTGCGATAGTGGCTTAAAGATCGCACCGAGAGGACGTCTTGACAGCAAAGCGTGTTTTCCCAACAATTCAAATCTATCGATTAAATACTTACTTAGCACTTAGGAGGACACAATCCACGAGGTATTTCCCTGGTATTGGCAGTGGTTTTTTATTGAATATCTTGATCATCTGTGTAAATAAAGACGAGGTAAATTTTAAATTCAAGACAATACGGCCTTCAGGGGGTAAAACGAATTGCTAGCTGTTCACCTTTTTACATATCTTATTTTTCAGCTCATTGAACTTAGTACTTTTCTTTTTGCCATACTCAGTATCCCATACAGGTTAACGATTACCAGTACACATACAAACTCTTGGCGAAATGGATCTATAAAATAAGGACATTGAATCAGATACAAATTAGAAACGTCTCAAGGGAATTTCAACATAGCCGAACATCACTGCTTAATCGCTCTTACTCAAAATTAACATCAGTAAAATCAAATACATAACTGAAGAACTAATTGCGATCATTTTGTCTACCTTCTAGTTCGCAGAATTTCCCGGTTAATCCTCTTGTGCAAAGGCATCTGTAACCTTGACCTTCACTTCTGCACGTTCCTCCATTTTTGCATCCATGGTTTTTACAATATCCTGTGAACACAAAGTCAATCTTTATTAGTCGATTATTAACTTATAAACGAATGAACGATTCTCACACTTTTTACTGAAGCAAAGCCGATAAGAATTATTATTGTAGCCGGTCCAACTGAAAATGGAAGAATCTAATTGGTTCCCTGAGCGAACTAAATCCTGCATTCCGGACTGGCCTTCAAATTGGGAGTTTATCGGCCATGATAAGAAAATCTTATTTATAGAGCTTATTCGCTTCAGATAGGGGAATATTAGTCAATTTGCTTATTTTTGCTTTAATCATAAGGAAAAAGGACTTGACCAAAGCTTCCCCTATCCAAACGTACAATAGAACTGTAACCTGTTATCTTGACGTCAAATGTCTTTCGTAGTATTGCGCCGATTCCATTTGAAACAATACAAGAGTAATTTCCTGATAAAGACTCCAATGCATTGAACACGTATTTCTCTCCATGTGCATTTTTGATCTGTTTGCCATTTATTGTCCAGTTCACTGAAGGAGTTGGAACACCAGACACATTACAGATGAGAGTGATCGGGTCGTTTTCGTTAGCCTTTACCGTTAAGCTTGAGTGAGATGTAATGACTGTCGGATCTAAGGAAAAAATCGTAATGTTAGCTTGACTTAAGTATCAAAAACCAATGCCCGGAATTACATCGTTGGGTTTCCTTTGCACTACGATTTACCTTTACATTTCTGTCTACACCGTTCTTGTGCTACCTACACTTTCATCTTTACTATTCGTAACTACACAGTGTGTTGCAAGTGTAACTTTTCAAATAGTTTTTTTATATATTATACACCGAATCTAAATATGGCGACCAATTTGAATAACTCAGTATTGTTCTGGACTGACTAGCCTCATACTCCCCTGGAAGCATAAAAGAGTTTTTACATGTATGAGAGGCTAGCCAGTCCCGAACAATAGTTATTCAAATTCAGGTCGCCATATTTCAATTCGGTGTATTTGTTATCGATTATGCTTAGAGTGATTCTCATAAACCCGTGAAATACACTTTAGCGTATTAAACACTACTTCACTCAGATTTGTTTTCTATTGTGTGTTTTTGACTATTACTCTTTAATTAGTACACTTTGTTTCACGGGTTAATGTAAAATACTCTAACATTCTGATACTGATATTAATATCAATCACTCATTTAATTCATAGAGATTATCACATGTTAAGAGCCTGATATCGTTTTTATTCACCAGTTCCCGTATCATATCGCGAACAAGCGAGTCCGCGAGCGAGCGAGGGTCGATTATATATCATTTTTTTACCATAACTTGTAAATTTCTCGCGCGCTGATTGGCTGAGAGCCATGTTCGATAAGAGGACAGACCGATAAGATGACGAATCGCTCGCGCACGTAGCCAGCGCGCGCTTGAAACGGTTTTTTCTTTCAAACTTTTTCTTCTTTTTGGATCTTTTCTTTTCCTGTTATGGTAAAAAAAAAATCGAAGTGATTTTTCCATGGTCTGTACTCCTATCGAACATAGAAATGACGCCAGAAATGATCCAAACTTTGCAGTGAAACCACTCGCTGCGCTCGTGGTTCCACTTGAGTTTGGATCATATCTGACGTCATTTCTATGTTCGATAGGAGTACAGACCATGGAAAAGTCACTTCGATTTGTTAAATATATCGCGAGATTTTATTGGACAGTTTGCCGTGAAGTGATATCGTATCACTTCACTGATATGGTTTTTATTCACGGCTTTATTTCACGGATATCGACCCTAAATGTGTAATCCATCTAATTTGTCGACATCGACTTACAATAACACATACTTGAACAATTAAGATAAGTACCAATTATTTCAACATGAATTCTGCGTAAGCAAATATTGTAAGAGAAAATATCAAAATTACTTACATGTCACAGTGATAGTGGTAAGTTTGGTTTGCACATCGCACTCGTTCCCATTGTGAGCTTTGCATACATATGAACCTGCATCATCACGGTCAGCAAATGCTATATTATGGGTACTGGTTATCGATAACCGACCCCCACCAACTTTATGCCAAGAGACATTCAAGTGTCCACTGCTATCGGTGACATTACAGACAAGAGTCAAGTTACTTCCCTCAGTCACTGCTTGACTTGGAGTGACGTAGTCAAATACAGGTGCAGCTGACAATTAATAAAAAAGGAATTTAATGCAGAACAAATCAACGTTGATTGAAGAAACAAAGCTGTGATTAAATAGCAATTTTCATGGCATTTCATAGCTTTTTCTGTTACTTTATTCGTTTCCTTTACTTTCTTCCTTTTTTCCCTCTTTTCTTTTCTTTCATTCCTATCCTTTTTCCCATCAGTTCTCATCTTTTCTCAACTTCCCCTCTTGTTTTGCTATTTTCTTCGACGCTGTCCAATACAATACAATAAATGTCAATACCTTTTACAGCGACGTTGGCCGTAGAAGCATTACCATTACCCGCGCTGTTTTCCGGTTGACACTTGTAAACATTAGCCCCGGTGACACTCAAGGGGAATGTGTATGTATTAGTACTGTGGGCTTTGATCAACACATTATTTTGGTAGAACCTGTATGTTGTAGGAAGTGGCTTCGCATTGGTGTTGCACGTCAGAGTTAAACTTTTGCCTAGACAGGCTTTAGCCTTAGATGCCGTCAGATTAGTGTTCTCTGGTTTATCTATAATATATAAAGTAAATCAGGTTAACTTTCAGTTTATAATCAAGCACTGCACTGATTTTCTCAGCGATAATACAGAATTAATAAAGTTGAACTTTCTTTTGACAACTGCATAACATGCACCACTGATATATTAAAGTGCTCACACTCCAAAACATAACTAAAACTTATAAATATGTTAAATATAAAGTATTTTAAGTAGTGCTATCTCAGTAACAATGATTTTTCTTTTTGGTTACTATAACAGTATAAAAGATGAAAATATATGCAAAAGTTTCTATAAAATTTGAAACCAAGTAAATTATATATGAGAAAGCAAAGAAAATTATGTGCAATTAACAAAATTATTACTCATATTGAAAATGATAGCTATTGATCCATTATGAATCGTATTAATATTAATAAATATTAATAAAGGTGCTCATAATTAAATAGGATAAGTGTAAGAATGTTTCTATTTCTAATTCCTCTTTGCGTCATTTCTATTATAACTACAATTATAAAATAGATATTTTTAGAATAGGTAAGTGAGAGTGACATTAAGTTGTCCTTGTGTCATGTGTGCGCACAACTTGATACACATTTTGCATTCATTGAGTTACATTGTGAGAGTAAATTGGGGATATATTTATTTACAAAACTGATCCAAATCCTGAAATATGCTGACTGTATTATTGAAGAGAGACTCTCCTGACAAGAATAAAAAACAGCAGATTTGAGGTACTACATTCCGTTACGCGCATGTTTGACTTGAGTTGGTTTGTTATTTAGTGTTTCAAAAACAGGCAGGAGTTTTTTATCATGAAAAAAGCACTTTGTTGAATACATTGAAAGGCTGACTCCCTATAGAATGACAATTATGATATGGAGCTCGAATATTCAGAACCAAGGTCCAGCTCAGCACTAGCAATTCGAAAATAATCTTGAAATAGCTCATTTCGATCGTAGTCCATCTCTTTTCCCAGTCCTCTGCGAAAATACTTACAGTTGACACTAACAGTAGTTGTCGAAGAAACTACACGACACTCATTTCCGTTATTAACTGTACATCTGTAAATTCCCTCGTCATTTCTGTTAACAACAGGCACAGTAAGAGAAGTCCCTTCTTGTTTTTATTTTCCGTCACTTTTACTTAAGGTTCCGTTTAATGGTTCACTACCAGAAGCAATGCAAACAACCGTCACATGTGATCCTTCATTGACTGTGTGATGCTCTGTCAAACGCGTTATGGCAGGTTGAGCTGAAAGTTTAAAGAAAAGTAGCAAAATAACTTTGTTTCTTTTTCTTTCTTTTTTTTTTTCTTTTCTTTTTTTCTTTTTCTGCACTGTTTTCTGTCTTTGTCAACGTGATATTTGGTGTTGGGCAACCTGTAGCAGTGCAATTCAGCTGCAAAGCATCTCCTTCCACTAAAACCAAGTCAGCCGCTGGAGAGGTGGCAATTGTCACAGGAACTGAAATAAGATACAGAAAAGGTAATATTCTATTAGTTCACTAGTCAGTAATTATCAACTCCAAAGTCTTCAGGTTAGAGTTCCTTTTCATTAAAAATATGATCATGATGTCATCTTATCAAGAGGTAATATATCTCCAGTACACTTTCACCTCACCCAATCTGGTGCTTTCGTCTTCCTTACCATTTATCGTGAGGTTGATTTTAGACTCTTGTTGCCCGTACTGGTTTTCAGCTCTGCATGAATATTCCTCCAGGTTACATCCATCAATACTTTGAATCACGTGACTTGCAGCGTCTACTCCTGCGCATGTCTTATCATAGTAGCTTTGGATAGCAGTATTGCCATGGTAAAATGTCACATTGCACAATTGTGGCTTTGATTTTGACGCACATGACAGTATTACACTGTTTCCTTTCAGGAAAATGTTGTCACTCTTATTTGTTGATATACTAGTACTTTCTGGTGGATCTGAAAATAATTCATTAATATAGATATTTATAACTCTCACTTATGACGATACTAAGACAAACTTTGCTTTAACTTGCTTTTAACATTAGTACTTTAAAGTGCTTATTGAAATATGGATGTGTAAATACAGATTCGACCAATAGGATTTTTATAGCTAACAAAATCTATGAAGGTTTCCTAGTGCTTTGAGATGGAAAAGAGAACAGTGGAGTAAAGGAATACAATGTCACACTAGACGTACCTTGGGTTTTATCGAAAACTTTCAATGCGTCACTGTCACGAGCAGCTAGTGTATGGTCTCACAACATGCACGATAAAATGAAGAATGCCTTAGTCAAAAAATTCTAAAAGAATTATTCCGAGTTCCACTGAAGAAAAAAAGTTGTACAAAAAAAGAGCTTGCAGCAATTACTAAAACCTGGCACATGTTTTCGCTTTTTCCTCTTATTTCTTTCGAGAAGATGAAATCCTGGATCCTCGAAATCTGAAAAGTATATTTTCAACGAAGCCGATAAGAAAAACGTATTGGAGACTTTTTTCTTTACGAAAAGCAAAAAATAAAGTCTTGAAATTTCCGTTCCTCCTTGTTATCCATTTTTCGTGAGCAAACTGCTGTCTTCCATTTTACTTGATACTTGATGGATTAAGGTGAAAATCACAATGAAATTGAATTCCATCAATGCAAACGCTTTCTGACTAGAATGAAAAAACTCGAAAAAGGGTGCATTCAACAACAGGCTATGAAAAGATGAAAATTAAAAGGTATGCCCATGCCCACATCTTTTCGAGACGGGCGACTGAAGTAATTCTCACTTATTCCCTAGTAGATATGAATGCTTTGTCGTACCACCAACTCACGTCTAATACTTTATATACATTTTCTTTTTCGCTTGCTTGTTTGATGTTGCTGCTGCTTTAGTTTTTAGAGTACAGGGCCGCAAAAACCTCCTGCAGGCTTTTCGGAATCAATGAAACTGAAGTATATATGCCACATACAAAGGCATTGTAAAAAATGAATAAAAAAATATATCTTTCATTGGCTATATGCATTAAAATAGCAAACATTTTCTGTGTGAGAAAGTTTGGGTAGTTTGACATGAAAAATATTTGAGGTGAGGTGCTATGTTTCACTCTCTATTATTCATCTAAATAATGCCTTACGAAATCGTAATATAAATCACAAAAAATCTACAAAGGTTTAATAAACCTGTGGAGCAAGTATAGGAAGAGATAAATGGACAAAAAAATCACATTTCTTTGGTGACATTTAGTGCAATGTTTGCATGCAATTGCGACTCACGGTTGTTATTTCTAAACACAAAAATGAGTTCAAAACAGAAAACAAAGCTAATATATATTTAGGCACTAGTGAAAAGAAAAAGCGGAGCTCCCATATTCCTATATTCTTTTATAATTCAATTATAAATCTAGTGTTCTATTTCACAAGACTAATTTGACATGTACTTTAAAATCTACGCATACAAAATGGGGTTATCCATGCGTTTTAAAGAGAAACGAATTTTTAAAGAATTTTGTTAACTATAAATAAATTTCATACTAAGTGCGTGACAAGCGTGACACTGCATACGAAAGTGTGACTGTTTTCGGGCGCGTTTGCACGTCAAGCAAAACTTTCAGCAGCCTCCCAGCCATGTGCTGCTTGTAAGCGAAAAACACAAAGTAAAACTCCACCTTTTTAAGCTTCACAATTCCAGGAAGATTATTTGGTTTGAAGTTATGTTGCTATTGCTTCATAGAGGAAAGGAATCGCTGAAAAATTTGGTACGTAAGATAATTTTTTAGTTTGAAAACTCCAAAGCATGAAAATATTTCCATGGTGATGTCTTTAGTTTAGCAATCAAAGCAAGTTTTCAGGACCATAGCTGTAAGCTTTATTACACAACTAGGTATTAAATATTACATTTTCAATTTGATATGTCTTCCTCGTTTATGTTTTTATTCAAGTTTTATATGGTTAAATCTAGAGAAACGGTTATAAGCTTAATTTTTGAAAGGAATTGGTTTTTGATAGCGAGAAATATGACCTGCCATTTTTCAAAACCGGTGGGGGAAAACTGAAGGAAAAACGATAACTTAAGCCGCCTTCAAAGCACCAGAAAACTTATTAACTTAGAAGGACAACATACAATTAATAAGTATTTCATGTGTTGAAGAAGATCTTATCAAGCAAATGGTATTGGTTTTAGGTGAAAAAATATCGGTTTTAGGTGAAAAATACGTATGGCAAATCGAAAAACAAACTTGCTTACATTCAGTCTAGCTAGTTCAGTTGAACTTCACAAGATCAAGAGACAGAATTATTGATCCAAAATGATGATTTTCTTTGTCAGCCTTTGGAAATGTTCTTGTATATCTTTTAATTTTATCCTATCGACTCAGTAAGCTTAAAATACCAAATTATGACATGTTATAAGCTTACGAGAACATGTTGTTCAACAACATAAAATAGACCTATCGCTCATTCATGTGCAATTACTAGCTGTAAAAGTTAAATAAATGGCAAATATGTGGCGGAATATGTATTCCTTTTTATATTTCATTCAACATGAAATTAAATTATGTATTAAAATATAAAAACTATTGAGAGAAAGTCTTCTTTGATTTGCCGATTAGAGGCGAACAAAATAAGTTAAAATATACGATTGTTCGCTAAAAAAAACACCTGAACTCTTGAAGACTACTACTTGATCCATAAAAATGTTTATTATGTGTCGAAAAGCAATGTTTTTTATGTATTTGCGAGGCAAAGTTCGCTTTGGAATCAAGCGGGAACCCTGTGGTGGTATACGCCGTACGTACGGACAAGGTGATGGCGCAATCAAGCCATGAAAAATCAACTCCATGGGTTACCATTTTTTCTTAAGTATGGAGCTCCGCTAATAAAACATAAAGTGATGAAACTACTTTATAAAAACATTAGTAACAATAGTAATAATATACCTGTGATGATGATCATGATAATATGTATATGTATCGTTTTTAGTTAAAAAAACTGAATCTGATTCCTTAGATCTCTTAAAAAATAAGAATCTTTTAAGGAAAATATAAAATCTCATAATCATATTTATGTATTACACGTAGTAGACAATTGCAAAGAGACTTACAGTTAACAGTCACGATTGCGTCTGCGGTGGCATTGTTGCACTCATCGCCGTTGCTTGCTGTACATCTGTAGGAACCCTCCTGTTCTCTCGTGATGCTATTAATGGTTAATGTCTCAGTACTGCCAACAATGCTTCCTCCAACCTTGGTCCACGTCACGTTAGGTGCAGGTACTCCAGACGCATTGCAAAAGAGTGTCAAAGTATTTAACTCGATGAGAGTTGTAGCTTTGGGAGACGTAACTATTACTGGTGCCACTAAAAAAAAAAAAAGGGTGAGAAAAATATGATTAAAGAAACTACATTTATGATTGCACATGATTAAAGAGAGATGAATAAAAATGCTTCAGCTTTTCAGCCGTCTTCTAAAAATCAGTTCTAATATGATATAAACTTCGTGTAACCTATTTGGAAAGTTGGGTATCAATAATAGACAAATATTATATACTATTGTCTAATAATTTCAGGCCCATAATATTGATTTAATTAAGATTGGAATTCATGTCTGCAATAATTAAACTTTTCTCCAAGTGTTTTCTAGAAAATATTTTGAATATCTGTGCCGGGTAAGAAGCTACAAAAAATTCATGACAATAATTTTATCAAAAATCAAATGTTCGATTGACAATGCATTGGTCAGCTTTCTTCGACCCAAAAATGGACGACAAATCGAGATCTCGTTGACACACGTTTTTGATCATTCTATTTATTGATCATCATTCGTTTTTTTAGAAATTAAAAGAAATATTATAAAACTACCTTTTGCAGTCACTTTCACACTTCCATTTTCCAAGGAGGGTCCCAGATTATTTATTGGTACACAAACAAATTTGTACACATCTGGTAGACCTGCAGTAGCTGTAGTTTCATAAACGTTGGATGCACTGGTTCCAACAAGAACACCGTTATTGTAAAACTTGTAACTGCTGGGTGCTGGGTTGGCTGGTCCTGATGTACATGTCAGAGTCACTTTATCATTCTGGCAGACAAATATTTTGTTACTTGAAAGTCCAGGGTTTCCTTGTTTGAAAATTAAAAGTTAATTGTGTTAACCTTGTCGCAATCATGGAGTAAAGGAATAATAAAACATTGATCCTTGCACTTATTAATCTTAAATTGTCGAGTTTTTGGAACGATAAAAATTAACCAGAGAACCCGGAGAAAAAGCCTTGAATTGAAGAAAGAGAGAAAAAGAGAGAGAGAGAGAGGCTAACTAAGAACTCCGATCCACTACCCTTGAACTGGCAATGGAATCTGACACTGCTAATGCATTGCCTCTCATCGCCGCTGTGGTCATTGGTTCGATAATCGGACTCACAGTTATATGAGAGTAGATTTGGTTCTTTTATGCGGGATTCGAAGAGCTTTTTCATCTCAACATGTATAGTGGTTGGTTGTTAGTTCTCTGTTATGTTTCAAGGCTTTTACTCCAGGCCCAACTTAACACTTTCCAGTTCCATCATGGATCGAGCATGGTCCACAGGTTTGTTTACCATTGGATTTTTAAAAATTGTTACGAGGACAATTTCTTTATTTCAGTTTTTTTTTCATTTCATATTACTTTATTTCGACAAGTTTTCTATTATGAAATTAAAACGTCAGATTTGATTGATAAATAATATAAAAGTTAGTTCCATACCATTTGCAAGAAGTGCGGCGTTTCTTGGTTTGTCTAAAATATTTTTTTTTTATTATGTTAGCTTTATGAGGAAATTGAAATAAATGGGGAAAAGTAAAGTAATTCAGGCAACACAACCCTAAATCAAACATTAAATGTTCTTTTCTCTAGCAGAAACTTTTAATTGCTAAGCAAGTACCCAAAATAAAAAAAATATTTCCCTCGAGCACAAACCATATATTGTATGGCCACTTACATTGCACATTTAAGCAGATTTTAGCTGTCTTTTCTTGAGCATCATTGTATGCAACACACGTGTAACAAGCCTTATCATCTTTAAATGTAACTGCTGCTGTAGTGTATGGGCTTCCTGTGCCAACAATCACACCATCTCTGGTCCAGTTGATACTGGGTGTTGGAGAAACAGTTGCATTACATACAAGCGGGACAGTCTGGGTTTCGTTAACAGTGAGAGGTACTGTTTAAGAAAGAGAACATTTCAGTAACGGTTTTATTTTAATAAAATAATTACTGTAATGTTAATAAGGATGTAATCTAAACTTTTGAAACTCCCAACACCCCACCCCCTCTCTTAGTAAATACATTGACTATTATTTTTTAATGTTAGAAAACGCCAGTGATTCAACTACAACGATATTTTGCCCATTAATTGTATTTTTAAGTAAAAGAACACAATAAAAAAATTAGAGAACTCTATTCCAGTATAAACTACAGGTTGTGGGGACTCGGACTACAGGTTACGGGGATTTTTTTCCGTCTTTATGATTTGTAATTTGGTGTTCATTAATTGGGATAAAAAAAAAACAAGCTTTATAAGATCATGTTTTTCATACATGTTTCGGAAGATCATCTTCCAACTTCAGTATACATAAATTAAATGCATTTGGATGTCTTTAATAATCTGTTCTAACAACTAAAAACTCTTCTCCATCAAGGGAATAATAAGCAAAATGTCCGAATGATCTGCCAGAAATTTTCATTTTATGGTTAAATATCTTGAAAAAAGAAAAAGAAACAAAAGTCAGACGTTTAAGGCATATTGACGTTATCGACTGCCACATTATATGCTTGGCCACGTTACAAAATGTTGGTAACACCTATTTTTTAGATTTTTTTAAAGTTTGAATCACATTTAAAAAACTAAGCTATTAAAAAAAGACAGTAACTGGTAGCTTTATTTCCGTGCTTGACCCAGACCTCACCTACTGGCATGAGTTGCTCTCCAATTTAATCTATACTAGGTGATCTGACTAGGCGCGCAATGCATGATTTTCTGATCAGAAAAAGAATCAATCCCATCAACTACCGCACGCTCAATTTACTTTAGTTTTGTGGCGGCCATCTTGAAAATAAGCTAAATATGAGCGACTTTCTCGCCAATAAATCGTTTGTTGTTGAAAACGAGACACTCTAAATATAAGATAATAGGATTATTTTCTTAAAGTTTAAAGCATCCTGGAGATTGCCAAGGACCAAGATGTGGAAATTTTAGTTAAATCATGCCAAGGATCTCGGGAAAGCTTTTCGGCAGCTTCTTCGAGATCGTTTCAACGGTAATTCTTTAATAAAAAACCATGATTAATAACCTAACCCGTGAAAATATATTCTCAGTCTCATCTAGACAACATATTCTTTCAAGTAGAAACATTTTAAGTCTTAAATCCTCGGCTAAATGACGCTTCTCCTTGCATATTTGTACTTGTATGCCATTTTGTTTTGTTTTGATTTCTCCCTATTTTATCAATGATTGGGCTCGAAAAGACGCATGGGATTGATTCTTTTTCAGAAAAGTGATTCGCAATCGGATTAACTAATCGTTTTTCCTCAGACCACCTGGTATTGGTAATTGCTGAAAGTTTTATTTTTATACTCCTGGATGGGACAATTTGTCGCATTCTGTCCATGTTTTGCTCGATTATATGTTTTTGACATTCTATGTAATTATTTATATTCCGGCTTCGACATGCCAGAAATTAATTTTCAGAACCCGTCGATTTCCTTATTATTCTGACTAGTCAAGTCTTTGATCCATTACATTTCCTATGCAATGAGTCGCTAAAAATAGGAGTTTCTCTCATTGTACAGAAATATCAGCGAATAAAATACAGGCAGGGTAGCAAGAATACCTGACAATACATTGCGGCCTTGATGCGAAAATCAAATAAAATGGCTGATATGGTTTATGCTGATATGAAACAGAAATAGTTTGGTCATGAAGCCATGGATTGTGATAGAAGCAAATCACCGACCGTGGGCACCTGGAAATATTTAAAGAATTTCAAAGGTAAACCTAAAATACTTGAACCATATCCAATATTTTTTTAAATCTTTTTTTCTCTGCGTTTTGTCCAAGGTAGAGTCAAAAAACGGCTGAACAAGTACTGCTGCTAATTTGATGTTTTATTGATGTTTTATTTGATGAAATTTTATTTCTATATTTATTCGAAACTCGCTTAAGGAATTGGAAAATGAAGAATCGATTCTGGGAATAGCTAGTCTGACACAGATTAAGTATCGAAATTAAAACTCTGTTATTAATTCTTGCTCTCATTTCAAACTGCTTTGTTTGCTAGATAGATAAATATGGATACGTCTAAATGATCCCATCACAAATGAATGGTGGTATTGACTTTAAACCAGTTTTCATAAAAAGTCAATATCCCGTGCTGCTAATTAATTTGGTCAGTTTCAGAATAGAAAAGGAAAGTTTCTCGTTTCATATAAATTTTGTGTGGCGTGCCTCCCCCGACCACCATTTTTTGGCACCCACCCCTAAATGTGTTTAGTATCCCCCAACGAATATTTGTGCCAAGTTTGGTGCTTGTACTCAAAAACGCACAATCTTTGCTATTTTTGTCGGTAACAGACCTGACTATTGATGGTATTGATATTGTCAAATAAATGTTGATGATAAAACAGCCTTCTTTCAAGAGTCGTCGATGACTAATGTCAATTAGAAAAAACCTACTAATGGTCTATCACCAATCGAGCCCTGTGATTGGCTGAGCTACTAGGGGTCTATTAGTGATAGACCTCTAGTAGCGAAAAGCGCCGGTTTTGAAAACCAAAAAATATATATTTAAAGCAAAATCCAAAACTTTTTGCATCCTTTTATTGGACCGATTAGTAGGTTTTTACTAAAACAATTAGACCTCTCGCCCTCATGGCCTACGAGTCAATAGCCCATTCGGCCTTCGGCCTCATGGGCTATTGACTCGTAGACCATTCGGACTCGAGGACTAATTGTTAATGAGAACTGAATCTGTTTTCACTATATGTGCACTACAAAAATCTATAGAATGAACTCTTTGTCTAGGAACTTTTAAGTAAATTTTTTGGTCTAATATATACAATTGCATATAATTCCGATATAATACCTTTACATTTTGTATTTTAAATGTCTTTTTATGTATATATCCCTTTTGCAAGGATGTTAATCCAAAGACTAAAGAACGCTCAGAGAGCTAGAAAATCTGCTCTCTTTTATTTCAATTATTTAATCCAGTAATGATCAAACGTGTTAAATATACTTGTTTTTTTATGATTTAAGACAAATAAGCGATTTTGCTTAATCCTTGACTTTATTAATCTACCTGCAGCCTTACTTGCTATGTTCTTAAGTATCAACAGACGTAATTAACGTGATAATATTGTCTTAGCAAAATAATAATCTTCATTAAATGACTACTGTCTGAAAACCCACACACATATATTAAGCATTACTCACTCCTTTTATATAAATGACTAATATAATCAAACCATATATATTGGCTTACAAATGATCTGTAAATAAGCAGAGGTTCGCAACACAGATTCTAATGGTTCGTCATTATAGGCTCTTACGATCCAACATTTTCAGGGAAACTGTGCTTAAATTTAGGAAAACCTATTAAATCTTTATCAAAGACATCTGGATATGTTTCATCAAATTCAAATGATCCGTATCCTCTTTGAAATAAACGTATGCATGCAGAAAGACTCATTAAGTGTTTTTTTGTCAGTTATATGGCTGATTACCATGCAAGCCTGACGACCAGACAAATAATTTAATAAAACGTCAGATAGAGTACGGAAACTGAACTGAATCTGTAAGTGTTTTATTGTTTTAGCAATGACGCTGGCTAAGTGTTTTGAAGTATGTGTGTCCTTGCACGCATCCTTTGCACATCAATTGAGATTCAAACTATTTTAAAATAAGACTTTAGAAAGTTTAGTTGCGTTCATTACACCAAATACAGTGGTTTCAGATGCAACAAGCGAGTCAGTCAAGTTTCCACTGACACTATGAAAAACGAATATGGCTTAATATATTGCTGACAAAGAACTATTCTCTTTTATATCGAAATAAAAACCAAACAATGTAAATATTCTGATAACGTATTCCTTCAGCCTCCTTTTCTTGTCATAGCCGGATATTCTTGGAAATTATAAGCAAACAAATGCTGACTACCAACTGGAATATGAATCCTCTTTGTTTTGCCTCTTTCGTTTTAAATGAAGTTTCTTTGAATAAAGGTATTCTCTCTGTGCATTTCTATTTTATTTTATTTTATTTTATTTTATTTTTTGAAAATAATATCGGTAAACCCACTCAGTATTATTTTGTGAAACCTTGCGGTTCACAAGACTATGAAACCTTTAGGTGCACGATATCTAGGTTTTCTATAGTAAAACAGTGATGAACAATAACAATATATAATCTAAGTAACGCGGGTTAACCAAAAAAGTATTTGAAATATTAGAAAACACTTACCAAGGACTGTGAGTGTCAAATCTCTTGAATCATCGCTCTCGTCACCATAGTGTATTACCAGATAGTACGAATGCTGATCAGTTGAGCGGTTCAGGTTTTTAATTGTTAACACCATTGTTAGTAGAGTACCAGTCTGAGAAGCAGTTAGATTCAGATCCGCTTTTCGACTTAAAAACTCATCATATACGGACATACCTTTCGTCTTTCTTACATTTATCATCCCATCTCTTGAGGCACCTTTATCTTGGTACACTTTAACAAACAACCATGTTTCACCTACAGGTAGATCAGCAATCCAAGTAATGCTGACACCTTGGCCTTGAATCCCGGTAGCCGAGGCTGGTTGACTCCTCCAAGTGATTGCTCCCTCTGCTCCCTCTATATATTTCCAAGAATCAAAAGTTTGATCAGCAATCCAGTTGGTAAACAGGAGCAAAATCTGATGTAAACAAACGACTATATATTCATGACAAGAAACTAACCTTTCGAACGTAGAAGAAACAAGAAGCAAACAACAACAAAGTTGTAAACACGATATATAGCAGCCATGAAGCAAACAGACGAAAAAGAAATCACGAAGAAAAAGATGGTTTCAAAGCTGCTATATTATCTTGCATTTGACAGATATTTTCTCTCGAAATATTATAACCCTGGGTACACTCCTTGTTATATGAAAGCAGCGTTCATCCAACAGCTTCTAAAGAATATAATGAAAGAGGAAAGTTCTAGGCTCTGGATAATAAAGATCACGTGATCATAGCGCACTGCTGGCAAAGGATTAATATCAATCTCAATACTCTTAAACTACCTCAGGATATTCCATATGAGGTGAATGTCCATATAAGGGGCTTCCCGATTTTGGATAAACATAACAAGCATGATACGTACAAATTTATCGATGTTTTGATGTTTCCTTTTTGGCGATAAAATGCTGCAAAACTTCTTCGTCCTCCTACCGTATGTCGTTCTTCCGGCCTTCGAAGTTTAGTGAATTTCCAACCATTTTTATTACGTAAAACTCCATCAAATATCGACATGTTTGGTATCAAAATGTCGCTTGAAAACACTGCTTTCTAGTCTCGCTAAGAACTCTGTGATTAGCTGCAATGCAGTAAAGATGGCCAGTGGTTTCTATATCTACAGCTTTACTTTCGGTGCTTTTTGGCGCAAAAGCGCGCGAAAGTCAAATTATACATTTATCTCATTTATACATTTATACAAATTATCTCTAGAAGTGAAGGAAAAATGTCCGATCTATTACAAAAATACGACCTGCAATTTCAGGGTTAGTGTATTCTTTAAATTTTACCCAGCAAGTAGATTCCCCATTTTGTAATTCAATTGGGGATAACCGCTGCCTCATTGCGGGCTCAGTGGCCGGAATAGTTGGCCATGATGAAGATTTAGACCCTATACATTCTCTATAAGTGCACGTCGTGCTGAGGTCAATGTTATTCTAAGTGCCACCGCTCCTACTACGCATGTCCGTTCGGTTTTACTAGCGATGCAAACCGTTATGCATATATCTTAAGTTTATTGATTTTAATAACTTCACATTAATTACAAAAGTTTTCTTGTTCCAGCTGTTAAACAAACCCTTGGCAGTTTTTATGATCACATGCACATTTTATGTAAGTTCTTATGCAAAAAGTGTTTTTTATAAGATATGGCACTGAAAGAAATGAAATTCGAAAAAAAATGAATTTGTTTGATAAGATTTCCACAATTAATACCAAGTACAGCTGTGTTATTTCTATATAATTTTCAAAAAATTTAAAATTTTGTATTTGTCTTCGTGATTCTTTCAAAATTAACTTATTGTTTGTGCAAGTATTCAAAGAGAAAACAGAGTATTAAGTATGTATGTTTAATTTTTTTTATTTATACTAAAATTATATTATTCAACTGCAAAATCTAAAGCACATTATCCAACTTTAAAAGCTAAAACAGAACTAATACAACTATAAAAATCAACAGAATGATAATAAAGCTATAGTTTATAAACTAATGGATCGAAAGGCCTGATAAAAACGTTTCTAAGAAGCACAGGAAAAAAACACGATATTCAAAGCAAGTAAATAAGTATAGGAAATCGCACGACCTCGAGTACAATTTGGAAATTAATAGGTACGAGTAATGTTTTGAAAGTTCTTGTAATTGCACGAGCCTTTAGGCGAGTGCAATTAAAGAACTTTCAAAACATTACGATTGCCTATTAATTTCAAATTGTAAGAGAAGGTCGTGCGATTTTTTTATTTATAGTTCAGAAGAACAGCATAGAAAGTGTTAACGTTGTTATAAAAGCTTTTTAAATAAGTAGAGTGCTGCTAAATTGAGTTTACCGCCACCCGGTTGGCTCAGTTGGTTGAGCACCGGACTTTCGTGCGGGAGGTCGTGGGTTCAAGCCCCGGCCGGACCTACACTCAGGGTCTTAAAATAACTGAGGAGAAGGTGCTGCCTTTGTAATTACATCTACAAACGGTTAGACCTTCCCGTGGCTCGGATGACCACGTAAAATGGCGGTCCCGTCTCTCCACACTACCTAACCCTGCATCGGAGGGACGTAAAAGAACCACTGAGGACGTAAAGAAACCCTGGCAGTGACCACCCTCAGTGTTTGGCCTTTACTAATGATTTCTTAATGGGTTGATTGTGGGATGGGTATGGGAGTTTTAAGGGGTTGGGAATTGGTGCAATGTACCTCGAAGGGGACCTCGTGTTCTTTTGTGCAGCACCAGCCTGCGGGCAAATCTCAAATAAAATAAAAAAATTAAAAAAAAGTATTTTATGTGTGATTTGAACTACAAAATACTAGAAAATAATTTTACATCTCAAGTAAAAAGCCATTTTAATGCATGTTTACATGCTTACAGCTATTGAATGGCAGTACTGACAGCTAAACAGCGAATCAAGAAGCGACTTTTCTTTGAAAACATACTGTGTGAAAACTAAGCGAAAGTTGAGAGTTTACAGTTCGCTAAAATATGTTTTTTTTCCTCTTAGCATTTGCTAATAACTGCAAAAAACACAATTTCAAAAATACTTTCTTTTAAAACAAGTTAGCTGGACAACATCAAGAGGGATAAAAGCGACAAATATGTCGTTCAAGTTAAAAGTTTTGAAGTACAGCTTGCCGTGAACGACTCGCCAGTGATCAGACCATGTGCTTTGGATATTATTCCCTCCTGTAGCTTAAAGAATTTCGCTGCTATCATGGTCACTATTGGCTAAACGTATGTCTCTGACTGACTGACTGACTGACTGACTGACTGACTGACTGACTGACTGACTGACTGATTGATTGATTGATTGATTGATTGATTGATTGATTATATTTAACAAGGAAGCCACACTCATCGGTGATGATTTTCAGGAGGGTCCTCTAAAATGAACATGAATGATATAATGAGATATAGATATTACACATATTATATGCATAATTTAAGCAATATATAACCTATTTAGATATAAAGAAACGATTTTAAATTAGACAAAAAACTTTTTAACGATAACTTAAAATTAATACTTGAAGGTAATGCATTTCAGTCATTAATGAAAAGAAAGTCAGATTTTTCTTGCCCCCATTCGTTCTGAATAGCGGTGGCGCCCTTATGGCTGTTGCTTGCCTTGTGTTGTAGGTATGACTTGCACTAACAGGTCACGTGACTCCATTCCCCGAGCAGTTATATCAAAATGAACAACAGAAATGAAAAGAAGACATCGACATTAGTAGGCAGGCAGCGTTTATGCTCATAACCATCAAAAACAGGAGAAATGGCATTAAATATAAAATCGAATATTTTACATTTTCGCGTACAAATCCTTATAGAATATTCGATATCATATTTTTTATGCCATCTTGGTTCTGCGTTATGAGCCAGAAACCTCGCCTCCTTGCTAATATTGAGGTGTTCTTTTCATTTCTGATGTTCGTTTTGACACAACTGCTCGTTGTCCATTGTTTGTCCTCTCAAAGTTTCATCATTAGGTCTCATTACATGATAAGCAATATTGTATGTAATATATACAATATGAGTGGCTGTGTTGTATCAGATATACAACCACGAGCCGAAGGCGAGTGATTGTATATCTGATACAACACGGACACGAATATTGTATATTACTTATGAAACGTCTAGGTATATACATTCATGTTCTACTAAAATTTTAAAGATAAAATTGAATTTGGCTGAGAAAATTGGAGTTAAAGTTTATGCAAATCAGGACGATTTTGTATCTGATATACAACCTCCTCCATGGACAATGATTTCTATTGTGTTTTCCTCATTAATTATTCATGAGTTTTATAATATTTTATAGAGGGAATTTCATGGCTCGCTGTACCAGATGAACACATTTACGTAAAACAAGGAATTCCTTTTAGCCTGCACTGGCATTACAAAATGGATGACAACGAAAAATTTTTGTCCTCTGAGATTGAACAAAACGTTAAAGAAAACCCTTCCAGGCAAGACATGGGGACGAAAATACTTATTCTAAACACCAAAAGGAGGATTCTTCATACTCGTTTTTTGGCAAAAGTAACGTTACCCTTATCGTGCACCTTGCTAAGATTGGAAAAAATATCACCTACTGTTGTGAAGTAGTGTGGAGTTCAGCCACTGGAAAACTGAAAGACGGAAGATGTTCGGAAGTATTTGTATACGGTAAATATCATTAATTACGACTATTCAATTCAATTCAATTCAATTTTTTCAATTCAATTTTATTGAGGAAGAAATAATTTACAAATATGTATTTAACTTGCATTTAGCTTAATAGCTAGTCTAGGCAAGTTAAATTAAATTTCTTTACAATAGTTGAAATTAGTTTACTCATATATTATTAGATATTACGAATGTATATTTTATATAAATATTTAAATAGTAAAAGGAGAAAAAAAAAAAAAGCTAATAGAAAAGAAAAAAACAGCTAACTATAAGGACAACGACAATAAGATTTACTTAAATAGTTTTGAAATATCGACATCATAACCGTTTGCCATTAAATTATTAAAAAGGGCTGACATGACTTCTTGTTTAAAGTTTCTTTTAGACAACTTTCTAATATGTGCTGGTATTTGATTCCATAGACAAGTACCCAAACGTGAAAAAGAATTTCTTTGAGTATTCAGGCGAGAATGTTTTGTATAAAAATTATCATTAGAAGAAGATCTTGTGTTATAGCTATGTATGTCTTTAACACGAGTAAAAAGGTTGACAATATTAGTGGGGACCTTGTTATTTTCGACATCGTACATAAGTTGTGCTATTAAGAATAAGTAGTGTGACGTCACTGGTAGAATTTTAGTTTCAAAAAAAAGTGGTATAGCACTATTAGTTGATTTAACAAAAAATATCGATCTGATGGCGCGCTTCTGCAGGATCAAAAGTTTGTTGGTGAGCTTTTTGCAAGCTTGACCCCAGGTAGCTATCCCATATGTCAAAATAGGTTGTAAAAGAGTTTTGTACATTTTAATAAGAGTATTTCTAGGTATAAAGTGCCTTAATCTACTAAGTATTCCAACTATTCTGCTCACTTTTTTGCTAACATAGTCAATGTGTGGTTTCCAGCACAATTTATTATCTAATAAAACACCAAGATATTTCACATAATCCTTATGTTCAAGTGGTAAGTATTTATTAGTTTTGTGGTCAAAAATTCTGATGTTTATTGGAATTTTGGATTTGCGAGACGTATGGAAAATAACAAAATTCGTTTTTTTAACATTTATTGTTAGCTTATTTGCTGTGAGCCAGATTCGAAGCTTTTCTAATTCAGTATTCATTGTCGATTCAAGTTTTTTTATACATTTGTTTGAATACAATATATTGGTATCGTCAGCAAAGATATGAAATTTTAGAACTTGGGAAACAGTACAGATATCATTTATATATAGTAAAAAGAGTAGAGGACCTAAAATAGAGCCCTGAGGCACCCCGTAGTCTATTTCTGCTTTGTTTGATATAAAATTATTAACGCTAGTTGTTTGCGATCTCCCAGACAAGTAAGATTTAAACCAGTTATACACACACCCTCTTATGCCGTAAATGTAAAGTTTTTTCATTAGTATTGAATGGTCTACTGTATCAAAAGCTTTTGCTAGATCTATGAAAACTGCACATGTAAATAGTTTGTGATCCATGTTATTTTGAATTGTATTTATTATATCAAGGAGTGTGTGCTGTGTTGAATGGTTTTTCCTGAAACCATATTGCACTTGGGAGAGAATATCATGCTTTTCTATAAAATTAATAAGTCTGTTATATACGGATTTTTCAAAGATTTTGTTGAATACTGAAAGGAGTGATATAGGCCTGTAATTACTGGGTTCTGTATCATCATCAGATTTAAAAACTGGACAAATGTTAGAGATCTTAAGTTTGGTTGGATATCTTCCTGTTTGCACTGATAAATTCATAAGTTTAGCAAGATGTTCACTAAGCGAGTGTTTTGCAGCTTTAATTAAGTTCACAGCACAAGAATATAAACCATAAGCTTTGTTAATTGAAAGAGACGAAATTTCATCTTCGATTTCTGTAGCTGTGACAGGGGTAAAAAACATAGACTTTGATTGATCAATATCTTTAAGAAATTCTGTGAAGTGTGTCTCGGTCTCTGGAATTTGATCAGCATAGTTTTTACCTATTGTAGCAAAAAAGTTGTTGAGAATGTTTGGAAACTTAGTGTTGTCATTTGTAGCATTCCCATATATTCCCATATATTCCTATATATTCCCATGGCTATTCCATAGCCATCTATAAATAACATTCAGCTATAATTAGCACAGATCATGTCTTATCATGTCTAACACTGAACATTACCTTCTTTTATTGTACCAATTTCCTTCCCCGGCCAGTAACTGCAAAAAACAAAGATCAGAAAAAATAACGCATTAGGATCAGATAATTCGCCCTCTCCCCCGTTCCAAGCACACTCACACATACACGATAGTGCATGGGTTTATTATTCATATACATACTTAAATGTATATTTATATACATATATTTATTTGGATTTAACTTAATGTACAGTATTGTAAGTGCACCACCACCACCTCAAAGGACACATAGTCTGTGAAAGTCTTTGGCTTAACAACGTTCTTATTTTCATATTCAAGAAAAACGCAAATCATTATTTCTCTAAAAATGGACGATCCGGTTCGAAAGCTCAGGGCAAACGAAGGATACAAATTTATCAGGTTCTAACCTACAAGACTATACCAAATTTAACATGGTAAACGAATGTTAACTGAATATTAGCGCATGTACCGGAATGCTGTTTTATTATTTTTTTATGTATAGCTATGTTCGCGCGTATAGCTATTGATATTAATGTACTGTGCCAACCAGAGTTCTATTGGCTGCTGAAACAAAGAGATATTTTGTTTAATGGTTGACAAATTTAAATGAGAAAAGATTCCTGACGTCAATCTTTGTAAACAGTGAACATCGCTATACTTTGATTAGCTTTTAAACAAAAGTACAAAAACTCTGCCTCAGTCTCTGGTTCTTCTAAATTGGTAGTTAAACTCCAGATATAATTGTTTTTATTGTTTTCATTATTTTTATTCTTTAAAGATGTGCCACGAATTACCTATCACATACCACAACTGTCCTGCAAACAAGGTGATTCGATCAGACTACAGTGTAATGCAACAGGGATCCCAAAACCCCATCTTGACTGGATTCACGATGATACGAATGAACTGATTGACAGCTCTTCAGACATTGTATTGAACATAACTGGCAAAAGATCAGAAGGGAGATATTGCTGTGACGCAAATAACGGATTCGGGAGAAAAACAGCCTGCACAGCAGTGAATGTCATGGGTATGTATGGCATGATTATAGAGTTTTGCATAACGCTCTTTAACCAATCATATTCAATCATTGACAAACGTACGAATTGCTGCATTTCAATCATCTGATTTAAGAATTGTTGAATTTCTTTTAACGATATAATATGTTGAGCCTCCCATGAATAACCTATGTAACTATCTTTCTTGGTCAGATCTTCTGATTCCATGTGATCTTATTAATCTCCCATCCACTGGTTTCGTACAACCTGCTTCTACTCGAACCGTGGGCCATAGCATCAGGTTTTAGCAGGGGGCGCCCCCTCCCACTCTTTCCATTTTGGAAATTAGACGTCTCTTATATTTTGCAATATTAGCACCCCCATTTGCAATTTAACCAGCCAACAAGCATTTCCAATCCCAAACCTATTACCTGGTTTGATTGCACAGCTCTTTAATTACCTTTGCTTTCAGAATATTAGCAAGAGAATACAATACTGTTGGTAAAACAATGATACACAATACAATTCGATTGATGGTCATCATACTATTGAAGTACGGGCTCCAAGGAAAAACAAAAGATACGAAATAGCTGTTAGTTGCATTCCATGCAATAAATACGGACAAGGACCAATCAAGAAAGTTGTTTTGCCGTTGTATGGTAAGTAACTTTGTGCAGACACTGTATAAGTTTAACTCACTCCGAGCACTGAAGAAAAGGTGGAAGTAAATGTGAGAGATTTTTCCAGTCCCAGAACCGTAGCTAGGGGAGGGGCGCATGGGGCTCAAACCCCCAATAATTTTGGCTGTTTGTTTACATGTTATAGCAGGCCCGTAGAAGGAGGAGGGGCATTTCCACGTTCCCCTTCCCAATATGTTTAACCCTGCTAAGGCCCTGAATCGGCTCATTCTGGTTCCCTAGCCTTTCTCAGCTTTCTCATCTGGACAAAAAAATATACCCCAAACCCTCCCTAAAACGCAGTTTAGAATACATGTAAAAAGGATACATTGTTTTCAAACTAGCTTCTCCAAGGTTCATAGCTCCAATACGTAAGCACTACAACATGACGATCAGTGGCATAACTTTGAAATGTGACACCACAGGAACCCCAACTCCAAATATCACATGGATTAGTGGGGATACTGGAGATATTGTCGGCACTGGAAAATATTACCAATTGACTTATGTAAAGTGTGCTACAAGAACGATGACGTTTTTTTGTCATGCAAGGAACGCGATAGGAAACACAAGCAGCCCAGAAATACATGTGAAAGGTAAGGAACCTTTCATAAGATATATAGCTTATGGCTTTTGTGTAGCTAACTTATGCCAGGACTAATACTGGATATGTGCTCTGGACAAAAATGGTTTCCAGGACTTTACCGACTTTACTTTATCTTTATATAATTTTCTACATAATACGCGATTGTTCATTCACACAAGCATGTATACATCCTTCCATGCACCCGGACCCATCTGATACATTCAACCATTAATTAATTCTTTTTTTTTTCTTCTTCTTCTTCTTTTATTTTTTACATTATTCTTTCCATTGCAGATTTAGTAAGTAAGAAGACACCCAAGAAAAGGTATGTCTTTACTAGAACAGCGCGCGTTGTGTTCATTTTCAAATTCAACTATAAACATTTTCAATAACTCTCATGGATGCTCGATTTCAGGCACGATGAAAGTCTTGGAAACACGGTAAGTGTTCGAGTGCTTTTTGTATAATTTTTTCTAAATCGGGATGCGAACTAGTGCAACAATTTTGCAAAATTGCGGGTTATATCAATACATCCCGATATACAACTAACTGCAAGAACGTTGATATACAGTTATTTTTGCAAAACAGGTTAATTACTTCACTGTTTTGAAGGTGTATATAGTGACATTTTTGAGATTATCTTGTTGGTAAATACTGAAACAGCAATAGAGTGCTTACACTATGTCCATGAAATAAAATCTAAATAGTTACTACCTAATAGTTTTTATTTAGTGACTATTAGTCACTATCACTCAACTGGAACAGCTTTAGTAACAATACACAAGGGAAATCAAATACTCAAGACAATAGAAAGATAATACTTTAATAGAGGCATACTTTATTGTTTCGACATAAAACATTAACTCTACAATCGACGATAATTTGGATATAAAATATTGCAACAGAATGGGCAAAAATTGAATTTTCAATTATATTCAAACATGAACGGCATGGAATTTCCCCCTCTTTGCTACGACTCGGGCCATCCGTAGATTGATTCGATCTAGTACTCAATGCCAAGGACTTGGGATTTAACTTGGTGGTGCAGCTTTGACAAGCAGGATCTTGTCTATTAAAGGACAAAACATTGGGTTCCCCTGAAGACTTATTTTCTCGAGCTGCCACGTTTGATAGAATATTTCTCAGAGTACCAGAATCCACTGGTATCTCACCCTTTCCTTTATTTCTTCTTCTTTCTCTTCGGATACCTTTTGAAGAGCATTCACTTCTACAGTCTCGTCATCTTCTTCTTTACTGAACTCGATAATTCTACTTACGACTCCCTCGAGGCAGTTATTCTCTTTCTTCAACATTTTTGCAATTCTGGCCACGTCTATATCAGGAAACATATCTGTAAGCTTTATTATATTATCTGTGCATGAATGAAGCCTCCACGCTGTTCTGCTTTGGAAAGTATTATCTTTCTATTGTCTTGAGTATTTGATTTCCCTTGTGTATTGTTACTAAAGCTGTTCCAGTTGAGTGATAGTGACTAATAGTCACTAAATAAAAACTATTAGGTAGTAGAGTGCAAACGATATATCCGTGAAATACAAATTACTAAATAGTACAAAATAGTGCTAATTAAACAATAGAAAACAATAGAATTTGCACAAAATTGTACTATTTAGTATAACTAATGTTTCACGGATATATTGTTTGCGCTCTAACTATTTAGATTTTATTTCATGGACATAGTGTAAGCACTCTATTCTCATCAATCTAAGGGACTTTATAATTAGTATAGGAAATCGCACGACCTCGAGTACAATTTGGAAATTAATAGGTACGAGTAATGTTTTGAAAGTTCTTGTAATTGCACGAGCCTTTAGGCGAGTGCAATTAAAGAACTTTCAAAACATTACGAGTGCCTATTAATTCCAAATTGTACGAGAAGGTCGTGCGATTTTTTATTTATAGTTCACTCGACAAAATTTTATAAAACATGCGAAGCGAAGGCATTTATCCATCTTCATTGCCTTTGCTATAACCGACCCTTCTCCAAGAACGCTAAGTCAAGAACAGCATAGAAAGTGTTAACGTTGCTGTAAAACCTTTTTAGATTAGTATTTTATGTATGATTTGAACTACAAAATACTAGAAAATAATTTTACATCTCAAGTAAAAAGCCATTTTAATGCATGTTTACAACTATTGAATGACAGTACTGACAGCTAAACAGCGAATCAAGAAGCGACTTTTCTTTGAAAACGTACTGTGCGAAAACTAAGCGAAAGTTGAGAGTTTAGAGTTCGCTAATATAAGTTTTTTTCCTCTTAGCATTTGCTAATAACTGCAAAAACACAATTTCAAAATACTTTCTTTGAAAACAAGTTAGCTGGACAACATCAAAAGGGATAAAAGCAACAAATATGTCGTTCAAGTTAAAAGTTTTGAAGTACAGCTTGCCGTGAACGAGTCGCCAGTGATCAGACCATGTGCTTTGGATATTATTCCCTCCTGTAGCTTGAAGAATTTCGCTGCTATTTTCTTTGAATGATGAATTATCTGAAGATTTTATTATTTCAAGACTGGATTGATAACTTAGGATCAATTAACCTGTGATAAATAGCTGAATTCGTCTCTCTACAACTACTCGACAGTTTGCCGGTAAGATTTGATCTTAACTATTTTCAAAACAAAAAACGAGCCTCTACTCGCTGTGTTTTTTTCGCTAAACGGAAAGAAATTTGCTTTAAAACTATTGTTAGCTGTTTTCTACATATTGTACAATTATTGTAGTTGTGGTGTTGAATTTATTTTTCGAGAAAACCACAGAAGACAACAGGTAGTAAAACGAGAACATTCAAAACTCCAACTCAAATTGTTTGGCGAAAACTAGAAAGAAAAAACGACTTTCTACTACAAAACATGATTTATTACGTCTTGAATTTGTCTAGTTATCATAATTTGAGGCCTTCCTATGTGTGTATTGAACAGTTTTCTGAAATTTTTCCATTTTAATCTATAAAACACTGATTTTTTTGGGAATTTCACTCATTTCACTGGAGAAATTTGCCGCTTTTGGCCGTGTTTCCATAGCGACCTAATTGGTACTCCCGCGGAGTACCAATTAACGCTCTAATTGTACTCCTCTAGACCAATCAGAATCGAGTAATTTTGTCGAGTGTACTATAAGAATGAAAATATTTCTAATTAATTCCTATTGGGTTTTTTTATCTTACATTTAGGTGTATTGACTTGTGTGCTTATTTCCAAACTCTTTAAATTTATCAATTTTCAACCATGTAGCGAAGTAACCAATATTAGCGTTCACAATGTACACTATGCTTATATTTTCCCCAAATTATTTTCATCAAGTCTTGAATAGAGCGATTTTTTTGCAAATATAGCGATTTTGGTTTTCAATATAGCGAATTTTTTTTTTTTTTTTTTTTTTTTTTTTTTTTTTGCAAAATTACTCATAATTCACATTACATATTGTAAAGTTTTAATCGCAGATTTTTTGCAAAAAGACCTAAATTGTATTCTATGTTGTATTTAGGAATACTTTAAAATGCAATATTTGAGTTTTAAAATTTTCTTATCTAGAATGAAATAGATCTCCAAGAGACAAGTTTCAACAATGCCAATATACCATCATCGAACAAGGGACCAGAATATGAAACAATGGAAAGGAGATGTATGACGTTAGGTCAGCCTGGTATACCACAGTACGAAAGGATAGGAACGTCGAGCCAACATGGTGAGCAAATACGAAGCGACGAAATGATGAAGAGCAGGCACCAGAACCGCAACGTACAGCCGTCAAGCAGTCTAATGCCACAAACCGAGGTAGAAGAGCAAGCTAGCAAACCAGATGAAGAACCCGTGAGCAAAAAAGTCGGAAATGCAGGAGAATCATCACCAATGTACCAGTCTCTGATACAATCTCGTGCTGATAACTACAGCTCATTAAGTCCTCTGACCAAAGTTTTGACCACAAATCAACCAACCCCCGGAGATGGTCATGATGTACTCAGCCTGGGTAAAACAGGTGAATGCTGATTCAGCCTAACAATTGTACGCTGCTTATAACACGCGCACCGCAGTCAGGCATTCGCAAAACGAGTAAGATGCTGGACACCTTTTTATTTCACTGGGCAACGTGAGTTATCAGTGATATAAAAGCAGGTCGAGAAAGGAAACTTCAGACCCTACAACGCCGAAGGCACGATACTTTTCCTCGAATATTTGATAAGAAGAAGAAGAAGAAGGATAAGAAGTAGAATAAAAAGAAGAAGTAGAAGAATAAAACTAAAACTGAGGAGGATGATGATGATTCATAATGGTGATGATACTGATGAAGATGATAATGATTCATAATGATGATGATAATATTAATGATAATAATAATAATGATAATACTGAATGATGGTAATGATAATAATAATTATTATTATTATTATTTGCAAATTATTGCATATTGTGTTTGGAGCCAATGTTAATCAATCAATCAATGTATTGTTCGTCATTCTATGAAGGTAAATGAGTTTTAAAGAAATCAGTTCTAAATACAATATGTAAATGAGTTCTAGATATTCTGCCTGTGTTTTACCCCATTATTTCCCTATGCTTCAATGTCCACATCACTTGTATGATTAAAATCTGTTCCCCCTCCAGTTTCACTGTATAGAATAAAAAAAATTTCAACATTTTACTCACGCAATGTTATTCGAATCCAGTGGATTCAAATTGGCTCTGCCATTGCTTTCCTGGTATCTTTTCAAACAGCATACTATCTGGTGTAACTTCCCAACGTACATTCTCCATTTCTGTCTGATAATTCTTGAATATAATGAATTTGATGAGCCATGAGAAATTAAAACTTTCTTTGGTTATTTCAAATAAATGTACATTCAGTGATTGAACCAAGGATAAATCGAGTAATAAAGGATTCGTTTTTATGGTTATTCCTTTGACGTTTCCAATCTTCGAATATACGAACACTCACCAATTTTACCTGTGTAGTTTTAGGAACTGCCTCATTCATTGTACATCTCGTTTCCTCAATTGTTTGTGGTACTCTAAACCTTCAACGCTCTTTGCTCTGCTCCGAACCTACCGCCTCGGCCATGCTGGCTGACCTAAACTGAATACTGAATGCATTTGAATATAGAGGGTTTGAAGATCACGACCCACTGAAGAATTCTCGCCCTCAAAGTTATGCAATATCTTTTCTTTAATGTTTTAGTCTCTGGCACATGAACATCTAGTTTAATTTGAGATGACTAATCCTGTATATTGTATTTTCACTGACGTGTTATCATTTATGTATTTTTCAATGCATTTTGAATATTTAATGTAGTATGAGAAGCCATTTCAAATCCTCGTTAGTACGCGGAGTCATTGTTAATGGCACTTGGATCTGGAAATCAATAAAACACTAATTATTCGTTACTTGTTTCGCACCTTGTTTTGCTACTTGTTTTGATACTTGCATTGTAACTTGTTTCGCTCCTCGTTTCGGTCCTTCTTTTGCAACTTGTTTAGTTAATTGTTCGCACATTGTTTCGCTCCTTTTTTCACCTTGCTTCGCACCTCCTTTCTCACATTTTTCGCAGCTTGTTTCTCACCTTGTTTCGCCTCTTGTTTTGCTTCTACTTTTGCTCCTTGTTTCGCTTCTTGCTTCACTCCTTGTTTCGCTTCTTGCTTCACTCCTTGTTTCGCTTCTTGCTTCACTCCTTGTTTCGCTTCTTGCTTCACTCCTTTTTTTAAACCTTGGTTTCGCGCGCTCCTTTTTTCGCGCTTCATTTTTATATTCCCTATAGATTCCCTATTCTATATAGTTGTCTCGCAAAGTTTCCCATTGCACTCAAGCAGTTTCTGGCATAGTCTAATCTGTTATAATAACTTTTCTTGACAATTTTTCTTCGAAATTAGTGCGTCTTATACTAGAACCTAGAATTCCCCTCGATTCATAAATAGAAATATAATTATCAATCAAATGTTTTATAAAAAAGGTAAAAATGGAAATATGTAATTTCAATATTTTCTTGTCTTCAATAGGGTCACGGTTTGGGGATATCAGGGACAAATCCCTATTTGAACACCAAGCCATAACGCCTTCCCCTCGATCCCCTCACCTCAAACCAGTATATCTTCATCCTTTTTTTAAATCAAGACCTTAAGTATGCCAAAATAGTAAAGACTAACACTGTAAGTCAAATACCACATGCACAGAACACCCTTCATCACATCACATCACATCACATCACATCACATCACATCACATCACATCACATCACATCACATCACATCACATCACATCACATCACATCACATCACATCACATCACATCACATCACATCACATCACATCACATCACATCACATCACATCACATCACATCACATCACATCACATCACATCACATCACATCACATCACATCACATCACATCACATCACATCACATCACATTATCTTACCTGCAATTCGTTATCTTTCTCTCTCTTTTTGATCCACGCCTTACCCTGTCGCCTCTACCTACCTTTCTAAGATAACTGAGCCGCAGTCATGATAATTTACAGCACGTACAACCTTTACCAATTATGGATTAGCCCGCTAAAAATGATCTTGGTTGCGAGGCTAACATGAAAAATGCAAAAGAAACGTCGCAAACTGTAGGTATTACATGTTAGCCTCGCATCCAAGACCATTTTTAGAGAATCGAAAATCTATTGTTTTAAAAGTGAATAGAGTCTTGGAAATACTAGCTGTGAAACTTTATTTTTTATTTAGAAATGTGTTCTACTTGTAATAATACAAGTGATTTTAATTTTAGGTATCTATAAGCGTATATGCGATTTAAGTGATTTTTAATTGTTTCGGCATTATCTTGTCGTGGAAATCACCATTTTCCATACATCTGTTCACTGGCCAAGCCACAGCACTCAAGCGAGACTTTAACGTAGTTTGAAATTATTCAAATTTTAACCGTGCAGCCTCGACTGAATGTTTTGTGTTTAACCAGTGAACCAATGAATGGAAAGTGGTGAATGTTAATGGCCGAAAAGTGATGCTAAACAGAATAAATAAGAAGCTGCAGCTACAATACAATGATACTAATAACCTCTTCAACTGATGACACGTTATAGACAACTACCACATGTTTCCAGAGGGTTGGGTTTTGGAGTTCACTAGCTTTAGTTAAAACTAGAATTTAATTTTGGGGAGTTTTCTAATCAGTGTAATGATGAAAATTGGTGCAAAGCTAGGTGGTTACTTCGCTGTCATCGGAGTAAAGACGGTTACGTTTGAGTATTGTAGCAATTATACATTAAATTATATATATATGATTATTTCTGATTAGAATTATAAGCAATATTAATTATCTTGGGTACCAAAATCCAAGTCCGTATTATATCTTATGTCATGGGGCTCCTTGAGAATATGATTCTCAGCAAAAATGATTACGTAAAACAATGAAATAGTCAATCAAATCAGCAACAAGTTAATGCTGCACACATATTATTTTCAATGGTTGTCTTCATTAAAAAGCAAATTTAAAGTACATAGATATGCTTAACAAAAAAAACATATTCAAAGCAACTATTTATATATTTGCAAGAATATCAAATCATTGATCTCGATATTCAGAGGATTTTGATTGACAAGCTAAGCTATATTCAAACCCAACCAGGGTTTCAAGGAACTTTAAAGGCAGGCCCCTTTAAGCAGGCAATTTTTGCGTACATTTTCGAAGCTATGATGATAAAGGCATTTGTCCAGGTAATCTTGGTGTCTAGAATAAAACTTTAAAGTTGATCCTTTACCATTCAGTCCTGACTATGACCAAAATTGCCGTATAAACATCCCGTGTAAACGAACCTATAGGAGCCCATGCTACAGACATACTAAATCACTATACTTATGAATCTGAGCTGCAGTTTGTTACACAATGCAGTCGAATTTTGAATACACTTTTTTAATATAAAGCCGGTCAGAACCACAAAAATCGGATGTTTACCGATGTCAATAAACGCGAAGAGAAAGACCTGACATAGCTATATCATCATCCGATGCCATTTTACTTTTAAATTGTGACGTTTTGTAATTATGAATTATATATTGGCATAATTATATATTGGCATGTGTTTTGGGTATTCTTTAAAACCTATTCTATATTTCTTATTCTATTGATTGTGGGTATGCTGTGAATCTCATTGAGCCATTTACATGATACCGAAAAGGGTTACCCATATATTAATCCAAAATATGCATTGCCATACAAGATCTTATGCCAGACAGAAACCAATGTAACACTCTATGCTGCCACCCCTTATATCAAGCCGTGTGTGGACTGAATTTACACTAGTGGCGCATGCGTATTGATTAGTTTGCACACGAAGGTTCATATTTTTTATCATTAAAAGCAAGGAACGCGAGTCAGGTACATACTGGCATTTCACTCATTAGGTATCATGTAAAAGGCCTCTTATGAACCACGAAACCATTTCGTGGAATATTCACAAAATGTATGTTGACTATAAAAACTAACATATGTATGATATATATGCCTTCAGTTAAATGATCGAGGAACGATCGAGTTTGCTTTAATTACTTTGCAGCTTTTTCTCCTGAAAATCCACTGCTACCAAATTGATGGCTTTTATGTAGCAACTTTAACACATATCCAAGCATGGGATTAATGGTAAATTTGTTTCTGGTAGAACAAAACATTGTGGGAAGGATGACTCGATTGGTTTAAAAAAACATTGGTATTTCTTATCTGGTGAATTTGGAATTTAAGAATTTATAAAGGCTGAAGGAGTAATGTGATAAATGGGAAAATCAGAAGACGGCTAGTTATTCCCATCATGCTTTGTCATTGTGAATTATCCTGAAGTATGCAACTACTGGATTTATAGTAGAAGTAAACCACATTTAAGCAAAAACGTGAAGTTTTCACCCTTTTAAAAAATTGGTACGTTGCTTAAATTTGGTTTAAATCTTTTTAGCAAAACTAATGTACTAATGTTTTAAAACCATGATAGAACCTTGATAAACTTGCAACCTAAATATAGTGCTTGATCAACAAGTAAAGACTGGTGAAAAGACTGGTGAACGTAATTCCACGCTCGAGATGATTCAGACTTTCGGGTGAATCAGACGAGGTACACTGTAAATGTAATATAAACATTATTCAAGGGGAATCAATTTTCTGTCTAGAATTTTTAACATGCCGTACTTTATCGAACAATTATCATTCGAGTGACTGTGTATCTTCGTCTACAGACACCTTTAGTCTTTTATGATTATATATGTGCATATCAATTACAATTATTTATGTGCAAGAAAATTATAAAAACCGTTATATACATCTATTTCAAAAAAGGTTGGTGACGGTTTTGTTGCATGCATGCATGCATGTTGCATGTTGCTTATCGCATACCAATCCCGAAATGCACTATTTATGGGTGATGTGAATTCAAGCAACGAAAGATCACAACAGTATGGAATTTTTCTAAACTTTTTCTGCAGGTTTTTTCCAACATACTTTCTTCTCTGCTGATATTATTTTCATATGAATATGATAATACATTTCAAGCTTGGTAAACAGCATGAAACATGCAACATGCAACAAAACTTTCACCAACCTTTTTTGAAATAGATGTATATATAGTTTATTTTGATTTCCTTATAATTATTTCTCGATTCATTGTGTTTTATTCCAATTTGTATTAAATTTTCAAATCCGAAAGTCATTCTAATTCTATCTGTTTATTGAAAAGAAAAGAAAGTTCCAGCTTTCGACACTTTTCTGTGATTCCCAATTTGCCGACATAAGATCCAGAAATAGAAAAAAAGGAAATCAAAAAGGAGTTAATTACTATACCTTACTAATTTACTTAGAAATAACGAAATATTTCCATGCATTTTATTGAAATATTTCTAAGAAAATAAAGAGAGGTTAAGAAATGTGCAGTTATTATTTCACATTTTCTTAGTATTACACGAGGTTAACTAGGGGAGACGTGTTATAATTATTAGTGTTTGGATTTTCAGGAGTCTCATTCCCCCCACATTCTGTCCCATTATCAGTTTGATTCGAACCTTCATTTTCATCCTTGGATTTCTCGTTTGCCTCATTTGGGTCTTTCTCTTCTAATTCTATGGCTTCCTCTTCAAGGGTGGAATCGCGATTTGGTTTCCCATCGGTATTTTGCTGAAATGATACAATATCGGCATACATCGTTTCAGATTGTTGTGGTAATTTTTCAACCTCTTTTTTCTTTGAGTCGTCAAACTTCTTAAAACTAAGGTCTGCGTAAATAACATCGTCTTTTCCATTCTGTTATGTGAACAATAAAAAGAAACAAAGTTACATTGATTAAAGAAAATGAAAGGGAATAATTTGATGATAACGATGATAACTGTAAAAAAAAACACTTTTTTTGCAATTACAAAAACGGTCTTTGATCGACAGCAAATAACTTGTTAATACCTGATAGTATAATAGGGCCTTAAGCAACTCGAAATCTAGGACGGGGACGTGATACCCGTACCCTGCATTCCAGAGGGGCTTGTCTTTTATGCGCTTCGCTCCTCGCATAGACAAGGAACCTCTGGCACCCAGTGTATGAGACCCGAGGTTTCAGAACTGTGAGGAAAATCTGAAAATAGGTGTTACTTCTTGATCCAAGACGTGAACGACGTGCAATTGCTAAAAATCGCATTTTGGCGAGAACGATATCGTCTTTTCTCGTTCACGTACTGACGTTCCCCATGTGTTTCGAGGGTTTTTTTCCGGGTTTTCCGGTTTTCCTTTCCCCAAAAATTCAATTTCTTTAAAACTCAAATGCCATCATGGAACGAGGGCCATAAACTGCTCACTCTCCTAAAAACAAGGACTGTCTGTTTGTTTAGTACTTTTGCCTTGATCGGTACATTAAGTGCGGATGTCTTGAGCAGCTTCTCAGAGGTATGACAAAGAAACGTTGTCACCAATCTTACCATATATCCAGGACCGATTGGGTATTTTTTATCTATTTATTATTTATTTGTTTATCATTTTTTTTATTCCTTTGAAGACTGGTTGTCTTCATTCCTTACGAGTTAAGCGATCTTGATCCCTGAAAAACTGTCCTGATTTAAAAAAAAAGCCTGATACTTTACTCCCTGTGTTAAAGTTAAGGTTGATTGTTAGTACACTCTCTTGCAGTAAGACAAAAATCAATATTAGTTCATTCATGTTTTAATCTGGGAAATTTTACGTTTTAGTAGTAATTATTCAGTCGTTTGTTTTTAGAAGTCCGTCTTCAACAATTTCTTACCTTCTTTCGGTTTAAATTTGTGGTTTTATATTTGACTTTCAGGTTGCGATCTGAAATATTTACAAGATAAAGCCTCATACCACATTCGTAATAATAAAAGACTTCGAGCCAGTGAAAATTGTTTTAACTTTTATCATAGCATGCATTTTTATTTTATTTTTTTTATTTTATGTTGTGTCGTTTTATTGTATTTTTATGCTTTTGTGGGATCGTGTCATATTGGGATCATAACATGACAGTGACAGAGTGCATGTTTTGTCCTGTTTATATTGTTATCATTATCATTATTTATTATTATCATTATTATTTTACTTATTTAATTTGAAATAATTTTATTATTAATTTGACGATCAATAATTTTCTAAAACTCTTATTGTTTTATACGGGATTTATTAAAGCAAACCATGAGCAGAAAAGTGCTAGAATTTACAACTTTTGGTTTCTTCTTTAAGTCACTATGGCCTTGAAACGTAATAACCTTTTTACCTTGGGTGTATTGTTTTCCCATTTCAGACCACGAGTCATTCTCTTGAGAATAAGATTCTTTGTTTGAGTTGTATCCATATTCATGTGTCTTCACATGCACAACCGTTAAACAAAGAAATGATACTCTAGGGAACGATAAATGGTCTGAAAAGTGAAATAAATACGTCCAAGGAAAAGGTTTATATTATTGTGATTAAGAGAAAGCCAAGAACCAGAAAGTCTGCACTAGTCTGGGTCGTAAATACTACTTTGTTTAGTTTTTATATAAGATTTTATTTAATTTACGTTAATTCTTTCGCTGTTTTCGCTTAGAATGTTTTAACCTTTAGTTTAGGGCATAGTTATTATTAGCATTCAGAGATAAGTAATAATGATCAAAAACATGCAAAAGCATGCAGTACGTCACTTAGAACTCTCATGGCCATGCTTGCGTAATTAGTATGCGATTACGAAAAGAAAGGTTTAACTGAATACCCTTTCAAAGAATCCTTCGTCTCATTTTCAGCCATGTAATAAAAACATTACAAATGCCTTATATTATCAGTTTGTACCATCATTCATGCGTTGGTAAAAAAAAAGTTTTCATATCTCAAGTAACAGTGATTGGAAGTCGTGCCTTCATGCAGATATTCAAATCCATGCAATCGTTGGGCTTTGATTTACATACCTGACGGTAAGTCTCCGTTGTTTGGCCATTACGAACTGGCGGCTTTTCATCTGACGTTGTCACGTGAGGATTTGCTGCTGCTAATTCATGGTCAGCAGGCAAGTAATAGGTCTTCCTATATGTATCAACGAAATGCTAACAGGTTAATTTGGTCCCATGCTTGCATTTCTTGTACTAGCCGGAATATTTTTCTTCACTATAATATTTTGAGTTATCCATGTGATAGTTGAAGCCCTGCATGATATTAAGGCTTTGCCAAATATATATTTACTATATTTAATATCCTTAGTTAAGAGAACTAGGCTACGATTCTCAGCAAACGATACTTTCCGTTGTCTTGCCTTTTTCATTAAAAAATCACTTACAGAAAAGTAAATATGAAGAATAATTTCTAATAGTGCCCGACTCGAAAGGAGTACGTTTTTACTTACATTTGTGTTCCGTTTTCTCCAGCACCTGCGTCAAAAAAAAAAAAGGACAATAATAAGGATAATGCACCTAAAATTTTTCAAAGTGAGTTAGACAGCTAGACTGAAAAATCGTTAAATGTTTGCAAACATGATGTCAAATACTTTACCACTTGGGTATGTTTCCCTGTTCTTCCTTTTGCAGTACAAGACGCACATGATGATTAAAATAATGATGATCAGTATGCAGGCAATGATGATGATGAGGCCAGGAATGAAACCAATACCTATCAAAGGAATGCAGTAATTGTTGATATAATTAGTAGGAGCGCCAGTAATAAATGTTTGGGATGTACGTAGAAAATAGTAGGAAAATGGTAAAAATACTTTTCGTGATTGTTTTCAAGAAGATAAGTTCCTGGTATATAAACTTACCCTTCTCGCAATGCGTCCCATATCTGAAGGAATCACATTCACATTTAAAACCACTATCTTTTTCCTCACATTTGCCGTTGAACTTGCAGGGTTCTGAGCTGCATGGGGTAGCTGAATCATAATAAAGAAAGAAATATTGCAAATTATAAATGGAAGCATACATTTTGTCTTTTTTTAATTTTAAGAATAGTTCTCTATCAATGACAAAACTAAAATTGATGGATTCTAAATTGAACCTACAATTTTCAAGCTAGAATAGTATATATCAAAACAAAAGGCCGCTTAACAATCATACAAGATATATTAGCTATTGCAAGCTATGAAAAATGAATATATCAACTGAATCAGCACTCTACTAAATTTTTACGAATTGAAAATGAAATGGACATGGATACCGTTTTTAAATATTGAGCTAAGAAATAGCACAACTGATCCGCCAAGGAACAACTGAACATCTGCGATATACCGATTGCGTGATAAGGATTTTTTGAATGGCCAAAAAAGGTGGCTAACAGCAAGGCAATCAATAAAAGTTAAACGTCCATGTTTCTTAGTAAAACTTTTTTCGTGATCTACGTTGCTAATAACTAAGACCTAATCAATGAATGAGGAAGAAATAAACTAGACTGCATGAAACAAAAATAATTGATCTTCATGCATGGATAATCAAAGAAATTTATACATACTTCTGGGATTTACTTGTAAAGCTGATTCCTCCAATGTTAAGTTGCCGAAAATTGTTTTGTTGACCACTGAGTTCTGTATGACATTCAACACCTCACTTCTTAGTGCAGATCGATTGAAAGTAAGCAGTGTATCTGTATCTATGCTTCCTTTTCTGAAAATATAAAGATTAAAGTGAAAGGTAAGTGTAAATGATGCTTCAAGAGTTCTTTTGGTATTCTAATATTCTTTTTTGCAGAGAACTATGAAAGGAGTTATAGGTTTTGATACCAGTTTTCGTTAAAGAAGTTTTCGACCAGAATCCCGGACCTGGACATTGAACACCGTCGTAGATTATTATTGTTTGATCTATTATTATGGGTTACCTGTATTCAGAAGAGCATGGTGAATGTACTGTCATGAGCGACCTGTGCTCTGGGAGCATGGGGGTTTTTGGGTAATAAAAAAGTAAAGTAAGTTAAGTGATAAATTCAAGGCTTTTGATTGTTTTACTCGTGTTTACTTGGAAGTTCACATTGGATGTGAGAGTGCTGGTAATGCGTCTGATACGATGGTACTGGTATTGTCTGGTAAGATAGTGGCTTAAAGATCCACCGAGAGGACGTCTTGACAGCAAAGCGTGTTTTCCCAACAATTCAAGTCTATCGATTAAATACTTACTTAGCACTTAGGAGGACACAAGTCACGAGGTATTTCCCTGGTATTGGCAGTGGTTTTTTATTGAATATCTTGTACATCTGTGTAAATAAAGACGAGGTAAATTTTTAATTCAAGACAATACGGCCTTCAGGGGGTAAAACGAATTGCTAGCTGTTCACCTTTTTACATATCTTATTTTCCAGCTCATTGAACTTATCACTTTTCTTTTTGCCATACTCAGTATCCCATACAGGTTTAACGATTACCAGTACACATACAAACTCTTGGCGAAATGGATCTATAAAATAAGGACATTGAATCAGATACAAATTAGAAACGTCTCAAGGGAATTTCAACATAGCCGAACATCACTGCTTCATCGACGCAGTAATGTAATATCTCATGTAATATCTCATGTAATATCTCATGTAATACCTCATGTAATATCTCATGTAATATCTCATGTAATATCTTACCCGCACTCCCTCCTTCCTCCATATTCCACTCCCTCCCTTTATTCGTTTGTTATCAGAATATACCAAGCTCTTACTCAAAATCAACATCAGTAAAATCAAATATATAACTGAAGAACTAATTGCGATCATTTTGTCTACCTTCTAGTTCGCAGAATTTCCCGGTTAATCCTCCTGTGCAAAGGCATCTGTAACCTTTACCTTTACTTCTACACGTTCCTCCATTTTGGCATCCATGGTTTTTACAATATCCTGTGAACACAAAATCAATCTTTATTAGTCAATTATTAACTTATAAACGAATGATAGATCCTCACACTTTTTACTGAAGCAAAGCCGGTAAGAATTATTATTGTAGCCGGTCCAAATGAAAATGGAAGAATCTAATTGGTTCCCTGAGCGAACTAAATCCTGCATTTCGGACTGGCCTTCAAATTGGGAGTTTAACAATTCTTTATCGGCCATGATAAAAAAATATATATAGCTTATTCGCCTCAGATAGGGGAATATTAGTCAATTTGCTTAGTTGTGCTTTAATTATAAGGAAAAAGGATTTGACAAAGGTTCCCCTATCCAAACATATAATAGAACTGTAACCTGTTATATTGACGTTAAATGTCTTTCGTTGTACTGCGCCGATTCCATTAGAAACACTACAAGAGTAATTTCCTGATAAAGAATCCAATGCATTGAACACGTATTTCTCTCCATGTGCATTGTTGATCTGTTTGCCATTTCTTGTCCAGGTCACTGAAGGAGTTGGAACACCAGACACATTACAGATGAGAGTGATCTGGTCGTTTTCGTTAGCATCTACCGTTAAGCTTGAGTGAGATGTAATGGCTGCCGGATCTAAGGAAAAAACCGTAATGCTAGCTTGACTTAAGTATCAAAAACCAATGCCCGGAATTACATCGTTGGGTTTCCTTTGCACTACGATTTACCTTTACATTTCTGTCTACACCGTTCTTGTGCTACCTACACTTTCATCTTTACTAAGTAATTAACAATTGAAAGCCAATTGTATTTGTTATCGATTATGCTCTTATTTTTTCTATTAGCTTTTTCCTTTAGAGTGATTCTCATAAACCCGTGAAATATACTTTAGCGTATTAAACACTACTTCACTCAGATTTGTTTTCTATTGTGTGTTTTTGACTATTACTCTTTAATTAGTACACTTTGTTTCACGGGTTAATGTAAACTACTCTAACATTCTGATACTGATATTAATATCAATCACTCATTTAATTCATAGAGATTATCACATGTTAAGAGCCTGATATCGTTTTTATTCACGAGTTCCCGTATCATATCGCGAACAAGCGAGTCCGCGAGCGAGCGAGGGTCGAGTATATATTATTATATATCGCGACATTTTATTGGACAGTTTGCCGTGAAGTGATATCGTATCACTTCACTGATATGGTTTTTATTCACGGCTTTATTTCACAGATATCGACCCTAAATGTGTAATTCATCTAATTTGTCGACATCGACTTACAATAACACATACTGGAACAATTAAGATAAATACCAATTATTTCAACATGAATTCTTCGTAAGAGAATATTGTAAGAGAAAATATCAAAATTACTTACATGTCACAGTGATAGTGGTAAGATTGGTTTGCACGTCGCACTCGTTCCCATTGTGAGCTTTGCATTCATATGAACCTGCATCATCACGGCCAACAGATGTTATAGTATGGGTACTGGTACTCGATAACCGACCACCACCAACTTTATGCCAAGAGACATCCAAGTGTCCACTGCTATCGGTGACATTACAGACAAGAGTCAAGTTACTTCCCTCAGTCACTGCTTGACTTGGAGTGACGTAGTCAAATACAGGTGCAGCTGAAAAATAATAAAAAAAGGAATTTAATGCAGAACAAATCAACGTTGATTGAAGAAACAAAGCTGTGATTAAATAGCAATTTTCATGGCATTTCATAGCTTTTTCTGTTACTTTATTCGTTTCCTTTACTTTCTTCCATTTTTCCCTCTTTTCTTTTCTTTCATTCCTATCCTTTTCCCCATCAGCTTTCATCTTTTCTCAACTTCCCCTCTTGTTTTGCTATTTTCTTCGACGCTGTCCAATACAATACAATAAATGTCAATACCTTTTACAGTGACGTTGGCCGTAGAAACACTACCATTACCCGCGCTGTTTTCCGGTTGACACTTGTAAACATTAGCCCCACTGACACTCAAGGGGAATGTGTATGTATTAGTACTGTGGGCTTTGATCAACACATCATTTTGGAAGAACCTGTATGTTGTAGGAAGTGGCTTCGCATTGGTGTTGCACGCCAGAGTCAAATGATCGTTGAGACAGGCTTTAGCCTTAGATGCCGTCAGATTAGTGTTCTCTGGTTTATCTATAATATATAAAGTAAATCAGGTTAACTTTCAGTTTATAATCAAGCACTACACTGATTTTCTCAGCGATAATACAGAATTAATAAAGTTGAACTTTCTTTTGACAACTGCATAACATGCACCACTGATATATTAAAGTGCTCACACTCCAAAACATAACAAAAAAATATAAATATGTCAAACATAAAGTATTTAAGTAGTGCTATCTCAGTAACAATGATTTTTCTTTTTGGTTACTATAACAGTATAAAAGATGAAAATATATGCAAAAGTTTCTATAAAATTTGAAATCAAGTAAATTATATACAAGAAAGCAAAGAAAATTATGTGCAATTAACAAAATTATTACTCATATTGAAAATGATAGCTATTGATCCATTATGAATCGTATTAATATTAATAAATATTAATAAAGTAGCTCATAATTAAATAGGATAAGTGTAAGAATGTTTCTATTTATAATTCCTCTTTGCGTCATTTCTATTATAACTACAATTATAAAATAGATATTTTTCGAATAGGTTAGTGAGGGTGACATTAAATTGTCCTTGTTTCATGTATGCGCCCAACTGGATATACATTTTGCATTCATTGAGTTACATTGTGAGAGTAAATTGGGGATATCTTTATTTACAAAACTGATCCAAATCCTGAAATATGCTGACTGTATTATTGAATAGAGACTCTCCTGACAAGAATAAAAAACAACAGATTTGAGGTACTACATTCCGTTACGCGCATGTTTGACGTGAGTTGGTTTGTTATGTAGTGTTTCAAAAACAAGAAGGAGTTTTATATCATGAAAAAAGCACTTTGTTGAATACATTGAAAGGCTGACTCCCTATAGAATGACAATTATAATATGGAGCTCGAATATTCAGAACCAAGGTCCAGCTCAGCACTAGCAATTCGAAAATAATCTTGAAATAGCTCATTTCGATCGTAGTCCATCTCTTTTCCCAGTCCTCTGCGAAAATACTTACAGTTGACACTAACAGTAGTTGTCGAAGAAACTACACGACACTCATTTCCGTTATTAACTGTACATCTGTAAATTCCCTCGTCATTTCGGTTAACAACAGGCACAGTAAGAGAAGTCCCTTCTTGTTTGTATTTTCCGTCACTTTTACTTAACGTTACGTTTAATGGTTCACTACCAGAAACAATGCAAACAACCGTCAAATGTGATCCTTCATTGACTGTTTGACGCTCTGTCAAACGCGTTATGGCAGGTTGAGCTGAAAGTATAAAGAAAAGTAGCAAAATAACTTTGTTTCTTTTTCTTTTCTTTTTTTTCTTTTCTTTTTTCTTTCTTCTTACTTTCTTTTTTATTTCTTTTTTCTCTCTTTTCTCTTTCTTTCTTTCTTCCTTCCTTCCTTCCGTCCTTTTACAAAGAAATGTCTGTTTGCTTAAGAGTTATGAATGTTTTCTGTGTAGTGCAAAACTTGTGTAGTAAAAGGTCAAAAATATTTTTAATGTATTTCGATACGACTGCCGTAATTTATACCTTTCGTAACTATGGATACGTTAGCACTCATGCCGATTCCAACAGCATTTCTTGGTCTACAGGTGTATAGATTCGTGCCTGTTTGAACCGTATTAAACTCATAAGAACCAGTAGTGCTAGTATGTATATGCTGTCCGTTAAAATAAAATGAGTAATCGATTACAGGAGGATTAGCATTTGAAATGCAAGTCACAAAAACACGATCGTTAACACAGGCACTGGTGGTATTTGAAGTGATGTTTGTTTGGTAAGGCTTATCTGGAATATAAAAGAAAATGGAGTTAGCACTAAACTAATTCTTAGACTGGTTTATCTATTTATTAGATGATGAAAATATCAATATATCATTCTTAAAACAAAAGTCAAAGAAGATGATAATGTTATATGCAATAAAATTGATTATTATAATTTGCAATATCATCAACAATATAGAATATTATCAGTAAACTATATATTATTTATGATCTTCATTTCCATGTAAAATTCATGCAAAATCAGTAAGGACACTATACTCACATGTAACGTTCACGTAAATTGTTTTGGTAAGCGCACTTCCCGAAACTCCATTGTCTACTTTGCAAGTGTATGTTCCTGTATCGTCTTTTCCTATGCTGCCGAAATCATGCGTAAGTTGATGTCCATTGGAAGAAATGAAGGGAACTGCTCCATCCTTTGACCACGTGATGTTTGGAGACGGACAACCAGTTGCTGTACAGTTTAGAACCAAGGAAGACCCTTCTTCTTGTGTGATACTGTTTGTGCTTGGAACAACCGAGATTACCGAAGGCGTTTGTACAGTGACATTCTTGTATATCCTTGTTCCCGTGCCTCCTTGGTTTTCCACAACGCATGAAAACCTTTCTTCGTCGCATCCTTGTACACTTGAGATTATGAGACTCTCTGTGCAATCAGTGCTTGTTTTATTGGCTAGGAGCTGGTTTCCTTGGTAAAACAATATGGTACATTGACTTGGTTTTGCAGAAGACTGACAAGTCAGATTCACCGCCTCTCCAACCATCAATATATTGCTGCTTTTGTTTAGTGACAGCTGTATGTTTTCTGGTGGGTCTATAGAATTGATAATAGGATGACAAATATATCAAGTAATCATTGCAGCAAAAATTCACATATTCCATATTCTTTTTAGCTGGAAATACCGACATGGTTAAAATGAATGTTTTAATATAATCAGCGTGAAATGTTAAATCAGTTTAATATTTTTATATCAAGAAAAAAAAGAAATTATTGTTCATCTTATTTTGGTAGTTATCGCTGTTTTTTATCAATCTGTTTTTGAGGTAAATTTAACAATAACTTAAACAAAGTTTACAAAGTTTTTAAAAATTCATTATTATGAGTTATTTGAGATCTTATTAGAGATGATAACTAGCGGTAAGCTAGTGTGGGCTGCGTCGGTGTTTCTAATGAAACAGTATGGATAAAAAGTTAAATTTTACACCGTAAAAAATAAGAGAGATCACTTACTGACGTTTCGGACGCTAGTCCTTCGTCGGAGATCTTATTACACTATTAAACTGTTTATGATTAAGACAAAACCCACCTTGCAGTCGTTAAGATGTTATGCACAATGGAAAGAGAAAATCATTATCATCCTCTCCTGTATATGCTTTATTCAGTATCCATCTACTTTGATATCACAAGGTAAAAGCAAGGAGACTTTATCGGCTTCTTGGACATTATATGAATGCCATTCAGTTAATCAGTTGTTAAATCTTAAGAACATTAGTAACTGATCATTTTTTGGTAAATTGACAAATGGGTTATTGGTTATTATGTGCAGTTGGGTTATTTGGTTACCTGGTGAAGCCGTATTATTTCCAATATTTTGTTCGAGGCTCAAACCAATACAGGACGTATGATGATGACATGAATGGCTTTTTTTTATATGAAGTATGATTTTTTTACGAAATTGGTAAAAAGCTGCACAGATATTATATGAAAGATATTGCTTTACTTATATTAATTTTAGGGCAATATGAAATAAGTAGATAGAACTTATTATACATTATTTTTATGAAAAAACAATATGAGTGGTTAGACTAAATAGTCCTTTTTTGTAATTAAAGAATTAAGTTAAGGTGCAGTTTAAACCTCTAGTAAAGTCCACAGTGCTAGAGACGGATTTCATGCACTGACAAAATATAACAAAGATTATCTAAGCATAACCATAGCTTACATATGACAGTGACTTTTGAAGTTGCAGTTGCTGCAGGACAATCATTTCCATTATGTGCTGTACATTGGTATGTAGCCTCGTCTCCACGTACAATACTTGTGAAGGTGTAACTAGAACCTTCAGGATATGATGAACCACCAACTTTACTCCAAGTCACGTTCATTTGATCACTACCCGTCACATTACACATGAGAACCACACTGCTTCCTTCTACTGCAGAGTTGTCTGGTGTTGACCACGTTATTTGAGGAGGAGCTGGAAACATAAAAGCAGAACGCGAAGCGAAACATGTTTAATTTGTTTATTTAAAGTTTTTAGTAAATTCGACAGATAATTTTGATGAAATAATAACAGTTAACGGAAAGAGTTTAAGAGTGTATTTTGTGTATTTTGCTATTTTCTGCGTTGAGGATAAATGAGGATAAAGTGACATATATTAAATGAGTCCTGCAAAACAAGGATGTTCAAATACCTTTTGTGACAATAGTCACCGTTGCGTTCTGTCCAGTTCCAACAGTATTCTTTGGTTCACACTTGTACGTATTATTGCCTGCTTGTGGAACATTCAACTGATAGACTCCAGACATGCTGGTATGTACAAGCTGATCATTCAAGTAGAAGCGATATTCGTGTGGTGGTGGGTTGGCATTTGTTGTACATTGTAAAGCAACTGGGTCGTTCTGGCAGGCCCTACTGAGATTGCTTGTCAGGTTTGTCAGATATGGTTTATCTGAATAAAAAATAAAAAAGTTGTCATTTAATAACTGATATTTCTATCTTTCCTACGCCTTTATCTAATTGAACTTACAAGTGACATTCAGGTAAATGGCCTTTATCGCAGGACTTCCCACTACACCGTTGTTCACAGTACACTGATAGGTGCCTGTGTCTTGCTTCGTCAGGCTCGTAAAAGTCTTATTTAGTACAACACCAGTGCCCTGCTCAAGGAGTGAAGATACACCAGTCTTGATCCATGTGACATTTGGAGTGGGACATCCAGTTGGAGTGCAGCTAAGAGACAAAGAACTTCCTTCTTCCATAACGATGGTATCAGATGATGGCACAACACTCATGCCAGGAGGAACTTTTGTGGAAAAAGAATGACGATTATTAGAATTATTACTTTATTTATTCAAACCAAACTGATAGCAGTAAGCCTACGGATGTCTATGAATTAGTTATGTCGTTTATATAACAATGATTTATGATTACTAAATATCCAAAGTATTACCTTCTACGGTGATGTTCTGATAAACTCTTTCGCTGGAGCCTGCGTCATTCATTGCAAAGCAGGATAATCTTTCATCGTTGCATCCTTGAATACTAGAAATCACGTGACTTTCTGTACACGTGCTGCTGGACTGGTTAGCCAATAGCTGATCTCCCTGATAAAATAACACGTGACAAGTAGAGGGTTTTGCTCGTGATTGACATGTCAGCATGACTAGTTCTCCAAGTAAGAAAACATTGCTGCTTTTGTTGAGAGTGATGTTCGTGTTTTCTGGTTTGTCTATATATGAAAATAAAGCAGAAAAAAGTGTTGGTGTTGGCAGGGAATAAATCAGCAGAAACAACTACAAACCAACATAAGCTCTAGTCATATTTATGATTTATAATATCTTAAACTAATATTAAATTTACTTGCACTAATAAGAAGTGAGAGTTATATTAAAGATGAAGGTTATTAGTTAGCATTAGCTATACTAAAATATAAGTATGAATTAGTATTTAGCCGGCTTACAAAATATAATTTGCAGAATACAATAGAAGATGCATATAGCGAGTTATATTAATGATTATTTAAGAGCATTTTGCATTACACTGATTAAGAGTATTATGGACTTCCTATAATCTGATAACTACAACTGTAACTATGCTTGGCCACTCTATCACTAATTATATGAGCTTAGCATTATACGTGCTTCCTACAAAACATTTTAAGGCTGGTATAACAAAATGGTTTCAGATTTTTTCAGTTTTGTCAAGAGATTAAAAGAAAAAGGTAAAAGATGTTTTAAATTAAAGTTCTACAGCTTAGCTAAATCTGAATATGAGAGAATTTGACACGAACAACAGTTTCACTTTTAGCAAAAACAACCCACCTTATGGTTATGGCATGAAAGATGAGAAAATAACTTGTCTTTGTTGTGATGATTCATCTGTCTTGTGCTATGCATGCTTTTTCGACTAAACATTTTGCCATTCATGCGAGATTCTTCTTTCTCAGAATGGGAAAAAAACAACTTTCGAACAGCTGAAAGCCAGTGAGCATGCAATTTACAATCCATCTCCATTCGTCCGAAAAATACTAACTTGACTTTGGTGTGATGCAATACGTTTGATTCAGCTATCTTGTGCAGTGTAGATTTGTTCCAGTAAAATTCACGCGAAATTCTTCTTTCTCAGTGAAAAAAATTGAGAAACATCTGAAACTCAGAACTAGAACTACCTATATTCTTAGTGTAATAATTCACCTATCTTGTGCAGTGCTGTGTAGATTCGTTCGAGTTAAAGATAGTAGCATTTTTGCCACATCCTTCGTTCTCAGAATTGGAAACAAAAAGACGATTGGTGGAAAACATGCAATTCAGAACTATCTCGATTCGTCTCAAATAGTATTTGACTATTACATACATAGATATAGATAGATGTCATCATATGTGCACTTAACAATCAAAAATAAATTAAGAATTCCATAAGTAGTGCTGTGTACTTAAACATCTGATGTACCAATATCCTGATACACAAACGTTTTAAACTATAATTTATAAATTACATAGTTTTTTAAATATACATTAATATAATTATTTTACAGTACATATTAGGTACAGCGTTCATAAACAGTATTATAATCTTAAAATAACCTGTTTGCATGTTATAAAGCATCTGAAGCTTCTTGATAGCGATTTGCCAAAAAGTTTGCAAACCCGGCATATTATTTTGTATTTTATGCTTTGAGAAAAATAACTGATTTTGTAAACTCAAATGTTCATTCCTTTGCTTAGACAGATATTAATTCCTTTTCCATAGGAAACCAGAAGTGAAAGATTCAACACTTCGTATATCGTATTTGTTGTCAAATTGTACGTCCATTCAGTGCTTATCTTCTTGTAAGTCCCGATCCCGACACAGTATTTGCTGCATCTCACTTTTTTCAACGAAGGGCAATTATAATTTGTTATATCAATAATAACAATTTTAGTTATTTTGATAAAGTATTTGGGATATTAAAAGTTAATATCAAAAGAAGTAGCTGAAAATCATTATCATATACTATTGTTATAAAAATAAACTTCCACCAAAAATTCGGTAAAATTCCTTACATATAGCAGTGATGGATGATCGAGCAGTTGCTGCAGGACACTCATTTCCATTATGTGCTGTACATTGGTACGTAGCCTCGTCTCCACGTACAATGCTTGTGAAAGTGTAACTAGAATCTTCAGGATATGATGAACCACCAACTTTACTCCAGGCCACGTTCATTGGATCACTACCCGTTACATTGCACATGAGTACCACTCTGTCTCCTTCTACTACAGTCTGGTTTAGAGACGACCAAGTTATCTGAGGAGGAGCTGAAAACATTTAAATAGAAAAATATTAAGGCTTTGTTATAGGAAGCTGGACGCTGAATAAACCAATGCAAGTTTTATTGTGTATCATCCCATAGACTTCATCGTAACATTGTAAAATTATACCCCAAAATATACATCTTTGGACGCCCCTTTATACAAGAACAACAAAGGTCCTGATACAATCGTGCATATAAATAAGAAGGCAAAATTAAAACGATAATTAATGCATTCAAATACCTTTCGTGGCAATGGTCACCGTTTCATTCTGTCCACTTCCAACACTGTTCTTTGGTTCACACTTGTATGTGTTATTGCCTGCTTGTGGAACATTCAACTGATAGACTCCAGACATGCTGGTATCTACAAACTGATCATTCAAGTAGAAGCTATATTCATGTGCTGGTGGGTTGGCATTTGTTGTACATTGTAAAGTAACTGAGTCATTCAGGCAGGCCCTACTGAGATTGCTGGTCAGGTTTGTCAGATATGGTTTATCTGAATAAAAAATAGAATGTTTTTATTCAACAACTCTTATGTTTGATTTTTTCGCCTTTATCTAACTAAACTTACAAGTAACATTCAGGTAAATGGTCTTTATCGCAGGACTTCCCACTACACCGTTGTTCACAGTACACTGATAGGTGCCTGTGTCTTGCTTCGTCAGGCTTGTAAAAGTCTTATTTAGTACAACACCAGTGCCCTGCTCAAGGAGTGAAGATACACCAGTCTTGGTCCATGTGACATTTGGAGCGGGACATCCAGTTGGAGTGCAGCTGAGAGACAAAGAACTTCCTTCTTCCATAACGATGGTATCAGGTGATGGCACAACACTCGCGCCGGGAGGAACTTTTGTGGAAAAATAATGACGATTATTAGAATTTTTAGATTAATTATTCAAACTAAATATGCTAGCAATAAACGTATAGATGTCTTTGGTCTATGATGAAATAAAATCAGTATTATATTGATTTAGGTCTGTAGTTTTTTATAACACTGACTTGTCAGCACTAAATATCCAAAAAAAAATACCTTTTACGGTGATATTCTGGTAAACTCTTTCGCTGGAGCCTGCGTCATTCATTGCAAAGCAAGAGAAACTCTCCTCGTTGCATCCTTGAATGCTAGAAATCACGTGACTTGCAGTACACGTGCTGCTGGACTGGTTAGCCAATAGCTGATCTCCCTGATAAAATAGCACGTGACAAGTAGAGGGTTTTGCTCGTGATTGACATGTCAACATGACTGGTTCTCCAAATAGAAAAACATTGCTGCTTTTGTTGATTGTAATATTTGTGTTTTCTGGTTTGTCTACAAAACAATAATACAGACCGAAAATATTATTACCTTAACATAGAAATATTAACTAATAAGTATGTTAGTCTTTAGTCTTACAGAACATTTATGTAACATTTGTGTATAATAAAATAGAAGGTCCGGTTATTGACCAAGAGCTAAATAAATTAATGATTACTGATTTAGGAGCAATTTGCATTACATTAAGAGTATTAGCTTTAAGCACTTCTTATGGTTATAACTACAACTATAACTATGCTTGTTCGGGATGTCAGCTACCATTAAATCAATACGTTATAAGTCTTACACAACATTTAATTAAAGGCAGGAATATGTACTTCTTTCAGTTTTTTAAAATAAAAAGTAAAAGATGTGTTAAATTAACTTCAGATAAGTTAGTGCTGAATATGAATGTATTTGACACCATAACAGTTTCACTTTTAACAGGAAAACCCACCTTATCGTAATAGCATGCATGATGGAAAAAACTTGTCTTTGGTGTGATGATTCAGCTACCTCGTGATGTGTAGATTCATTCGAGTTAAAAATAGTGTAAATTGTGCAAGATCTTTCTTTTTCAGAAAAAAGCCGGACGAACAGCTGAAAGCATGCAATTTACAGCTCATCGTCATTCGTGCCAAAAAAACCTTGTCCTCAATTGGTGTGACGCGGTACGTACTATTCACTGGCTATCTTGTGCAGTGTAGATTTGTTCTAGTAAAAAACAGTGTCAATTGTGCGAGATCTTTCTTTTTCAGAATGGAAAAAACCCGGACGAACAGCTGAAAGCATGCAATTCAGAACTCTTTAGTGTGATAATTCTCGTGCGCATGTCTTTTGCAGTGCTGTATGGATTTGTTCGAGGTAAAAATAGTACCATTTTTACCACATACTTCTTTCTCAGCATTGGAAATAAAGGGACGAAAAGTTGAAAACATGCAATTCAGAAATATCTCCATTTGTTCCAAATAGTATTCGACTATTACATATATATACACCTACTTGCAAAAACGTTGTCATACAACATTTGAACATTTGTAGTTTCAAGATTAGGAATAAATCAAAAGTACAAAAGAAAGAGTTCTGCTTCAATGATCTTCTTTTGTACTTTTAATTTATTCCTAATCCACTAAACTACAAATGCTCAAATGTTGTATGACAACGTTCTTGCAATTAGGTGTATATATAAATATAAATATAAATATACAAAAATGTATATGTATATATTAATTTGATGTCATCATATGTGCACCTTACAATAAAAAAAACCCTTGTTTAAAGAGTTCATAAGTAGTGCTATGTACTTACGCATCCGATGTACAAATATTATGATAAATATTATGATATGTAAACGTTTGAAATTATTACTCATAAATTACATAATTTTTAAATATATAATAATATAATAATATAATCATTTTAGAATAACGATATTAGGTAAATGTTTTAAAAACAATATCTTTAAAAAAAACCTGATTGCATGTCTTAAAGCATATGAATCTCATTGATAGTTATTTCAGTCTGGAGAAAAAGTTTCAAACCATATTCTTTGTTTCTCATGCTAAGAAGTTAAATGTTCCTTCCTTTCGATTAAATACTAATTCCTTTCCAATGAGAAAACTGAATTGAAAGATTCATCACTTATTAGCTATATCGTACTTGTCAAATTGTTCGCCCATTCACGTTTTATCTTCTTGTAAGTTATATTTCCCTGCTCCCTGTTTTGTCTGCATTTCATATTTCGTTCAACAAAGGTAAAATATAATTTGGTTATATCATTAATTTTCTTTTTTTTTAAAGCTGCTACTTCATAAACGATTTTGGATGTTGAGAAAAGTTAATAAGACAAAACGGAAGGCCACTAACGCCGACTCTTTTTAGGGTTAAAAAAATGTACCTTGAACTCATTACATAAGATTTGGAACATCCCTATTCTCTCTCTCTCTCTCTCTCTCTCTCTCTCTCTCTCTCTCTCTCTCTCTCTCTCTCTCTCTCTCTCTCTCTCTCTCTCTCTCTCTCTCTCTCTCTCTCTCTCTCTCTTGATGTGACGTCATAATGAGATAGAGCAGTTGAGTTTCATTTTTACATTTCACCTAAGTATCATAATTTAAAACTATATTTTCAAAAGAACTTCCACTAAAAAATCGGAAAAATTGCTTACACATGACAGTGATAGATGATCGAGCAGTTGCTGCAGGACACTCATTTCCATTATGTGCTGTACATTGGTACCTAGCCTCGTCTCCACGTACAATACTCGTGAAGGTATAATTAGAACCCTCAGGATATGATGAACCACCAACTTCACTCCAGGTCACGTTCATTGGATCACTACCCGTTACATTGCACATGAGAACTACTCTGTCTCCTTCTACTACAGTCTGGTTTGGTGTTGACCCAGTTATCTGAGGAGGAGCTGAAAACATTGGAATATTAGGACATGCAACTTTTCTTAAAACACATCAAGACCATATTTTTCCATCAGTTTACCGAATGAAATAGGTCTTAACTTTAAGCTATAGCTAAGCAAACCTTATAAATCCGCTCTTTTATGTCGAAATATAATATTCAATATAAATTGAAGGTGGTATTACCTCCTATATATCCCATTGCATTATAATGTGAACAAATTGGTTGCATTAATTCAGCTAACCATGCAATATACCTTTAAAAGTAAAAGCACTGTTCCTATTAGATTGCCTTATTTTCGGGAAGGCTTACTTCGGAGGGTGGAAGGGGGGGAGGACTTATTTATAAAAAACGCTAGGGCAATTTTCGGATGGCATTTAAGGTGTCTCAGAATACCGTAATTAGTATCGTGAACAGCAATTATAAACTAAAATTTTCATATTTTCAAATAAGTTATGCTAGTTTTAACTAATTTTTTCTACCTTTTGTGGCAATAGTCTGCGATGCATTCTGTCCAGCTCCAACACTGTTCTTTGGTTCACACTTGTATACATTATTGCCTGCTTGTGGAACATTTAACTGATAGACTCCAGACACGCTGGTATGTACAAGCCGATCATTCAAGTAGAAGCGATATTCATGTGCTGGTGGGTTGGCATTTGTTGTACATTCTAACATAATTGGGTCGTTCAGGCAGGCTCTACTGATATTGCTGGTGAGAGTTGTCTGATAAGGTTTGTCTGAAATGAGAATAGTGTTTTCAATTTTTCAAAAGTTGTAAACCCAGCATTCCTAATTTTGATACTTTAATGCTGTACACGTGTTACTAGTCTGTGAACAAGCAACTGACTACGTTGATAAAATGTTACCATCAAACTTTCCAGAGCTAGTGAATTATAATATATCCCCAGTTTCTACACATAGAGAAACTTCGTCCTGAAAATCGTTGCCTATTATAGGTCATATTTTGAAGCACTGTCAAATTAAAATCACAAATGTACTTAAATAACTTGAGACTTTAATAAAAAGGGCCACAAGAAGACGAAAGGCAATCTCTTTGTTCCTCTTATAAAGAAAGTTGAATATTTTGGCTACAAAAAAGTTACAGATGATGGCTACTTTCACGTGAACTTGGTCCTCCATACCAAGATAAGACTAGGTTTAAGTGCTTAGCTATAGTAACCATGGTTTAATGATAAATTAAATTGAAATATCAGTTGTCTTAAGAATTAATTTCGTTACTCACATGTGACATTTACGTATATTGTTCTTTCCAGGGGACTTCCGACCACCCCATTGTCTACAGAGCAATTATAATGGCCGGTGTCCGTTTTGTTTATGCTGTTAAAACTATGAGATAAGAAGAAGTCGAGTCTGCTAATTAATGGTGTAGCAGCTCCAGTCTTTGTCCATGTAATATTTGGAGTTGGGCACCCTGTGGCACTGCAATTTAAGGACAAGGCCTGTCCTTCTTCTATAACAATTGTTTCTGTGGATGGTACGACGCTGATGTTTGCAGGAACTGTAACAAAAGTGTTAGAATAACATTTAGAGTGTAGATCAATTTGTTCAATAAAAAACAATACAATAAACCTTATTTAAATTGGAATTTTAGAAAGCATGTACATGCTAATATCTCCAAACTAATATCTCAGTCAATCTTCTCTTTTATGGTGAATTGATGCTATTTTTTCTGTTCGAAACCAAGTTGTCACAGAAAGAACTGATTGTAAATTACATATATCTGCCAAGAGACCTTGAACGTCTCTCATTTGCAGATTAATACACTTTGTATCTATACACAACATCTATATTTTTATGATAATTACTTTTGCTTTGACATGATAATATTCATGTGATCAATATTTAAATGTACGATCACCTGATTTCTTACACATATATATGTTTTACCTTGCACAGTAATATTTATATCTACTGTTTCACCAGTTCCTGCAACATTTTCAGCATAAAACCAAAGTCTCTCGCCATTGCAACCTTGAATGTTGGTTAACAAATGACTTGCTGAACAAGTGGCACTGGATTTGTTAGCCAGTAGTATATTTCCTTGATAAAACAGCACGTTGCATTGGGAAGGTTTTGCTGATGACTGACAGGTTAAGTTAACTGTTTCTCCTTGCAGAAATACGTTGCTGCTTTTGTTTGTAAAGCAACTAGTTTTTTCGGGTTTGTCTAAACAAAAAAGCTAAAAGTCAGACGATGTGTTGACATACAATACCAACAAATACAAAAGCAGAACATTTCATCAAAAATGACAACAAAGAAGAAAAAAATTAAAAAACGAAACTAATTGAAATTAAAATCAGCCACAAGAGAAACAACAGCTTGAGAATAGCAACTACAACAACTGCAAAAGAAATTAAATCATTTAAAGTGATTTCTTAATTAGTAATTAGTAATTAGTATTAGGTTAGTAAAAGAGCATTAATTAATGAGTATATTGTTTATCCTAAATGACCGTCATAGTACATTGATTATATGGTTAACTCTCTTCATTTATTAGCGCCCATTTTCACAAAGGACGTCACAGTATTAGGTCTGTTATCATTGTTAGGTTAGCATGCATGTTAGTATTAAAGTTGTTTAGCTCGTTATATTTACGCTTTTCTGTGTTCCGGTACATTAAGAACCATATTTCAATTTCAAACCCACCTTTGCGAGGATAAGACAGTTGCTCCGAAAATTCTCGTATTTCCAATGTTGTTCGAATCCTCTTTAATAGTTATTAAAAAGTTATCAGCTTCGAACAGTTCGTAGTTGTAGGCTTTTTTAGTATTATCGTAAACGTTATCAACATAATCCAAGAATCCTTGCAGCGTGGTTGGAATCAATGGTAGAATAAAGACACCAAGAAAAGCATGTCAAGATGTGTGTGTTATATGTTTGAATTACGTCCCTTTTTGCTGTCGTTGTTTTTGTTCAATTGTTTCTATGTTTCTTCTTTAAAACCGGATTTTAAAATTTTGGTATATTTGTCCAAATGTTCGAAAATCCAGCTTTTACATACTGCCAGGCACCTCCACAGTTTGAACAGAGCTTTTGTAGTTTGGTCATGCACCGGTATAAATATTTAGATATGATTACTTGATTATTAGAATAATATTAACTTTATCATTCATATTTCACGAAAGCTCGGCAATCGACCTCGACGAATTTTAAACTTGCTTCATAACATGCAATCAGGTATTTGTTAGATATTTACTTTTTGAATATATACATATATATTGATTTATCTAATATGTATTCGTTAGTTTGTTTTTACTAAAATTATGTAAAAGAAATATGAATACAAAACTGTCATAACTTATATGTAATCGCTTACATATGACAGTGACTTTTGAAGTTGCAGTTGCTGCAGGACACTCATTTCCATTATGTGCTGTACATTGGTACGTAGCCTCGTCTCCACGTACAATACTTGTGAAGGTGTAACTAGAACCTTCAGGATATGATGAACCACCAACTTTACTCCAAGTCACGTTCATTGGATCACTACCCGTCACATTACACATAAGAACCACTTTGTCTCCTTCTACTACAGTCTGGTCTGATGTTGACCCAGTTATCTGAGGAGGAGCTGAAAATAGGAAGTGAAGCAAAACGCTTTTTAAAAAACGTAAAATCATGGCACAAGTTTTCCCTTTCCTTCAAAAGATAAAATTTAGTAAATATAACAGATAAATCAACGCTCTATGCTAAAATAAATAAACAGAAATAGTGTGTTACATGTCTTAAAGCATTTGCCAATCAAGCAATAAGACGAGTTAAAATACACAAACTTCTTAAAATAACCAAATGTATATATTTTACACAACTTTCGATGTTATAAACTGTCTGTGGTCCAACCAAAAATTAAGATAATTAATATATGAATTAGGATAAAATGACATATAACCATAACTGAGTATCTGAAAACAAGGATGTTCAAATACCTTTTGTTGCAATAGTCACCGTTGCATTCTGTCCAGCTCCAACACTGTTCTTTGGTTCACACGTGTATGTGTTATTGCCTGCTTGTGGAACATTCAACAGATAGACTCCAGACATGCTGGTATCTACAAGCCGATCATTCAAGTAGAAGCTATATTCATGTGCTGGTGGGTTGGCATTTGTTGAGCAATTTAAAGTAACTGAGTCATTCAGGCAGGCTCTACTGAGTGTGCTGGTCAAATTTGTCAGATAAGGTTTATCTGAATAAAAAAAATAGAATGTTTTTATTTAACAACTCTTATGTTTGATCTTTACGCCTTTATCTAATTGAACTTACAAGTAACAAGGAAGAACTTTTTCTAGCACAATACTCACATGTGACATTAACGTATATAGTTTTATCCAAAGGACCTCCTGCAACTCCATTGTCTACAGAGCATTTATAATTGCCAGCGTCTGATTTGGTTAAGCTGTTAATACCATGAGATAAGAAGAAGCCATTGCCGATAGCTAAAGATGCACTGTTTCCTGTCTTTGTCCATGTGATGTTTGGTGTTGGGCAACCTGTAGCAGTGCAATTCAGCTGCAAAGCATTTCCTTCCATAAGAACCAAGTCAGCCGCTGGAGAAGTGACAATTGTTACAGGAACTGAAATAAGATACAGAAAAAGTATTGTTTTATTAATTCACTAGTCAGTGAACATCAACCCTAAAGTATTCTGGTTAGAGTTCCTTTTCATTAAAAATATGATCATGATGTCATATTATCAAGAGGTAATATATCTCCTGTACACTTTCACCCAATCTGGTGCTTTCGTCTTCCTTACCATTTATCGTGAGGTTGATTTTAGACTCTTGTTGCCCGTACTGGTTTTCAGCTTTGCATGAATATTCCTCCAGGTTACATCCATCAATACTTTGAATCACGTGACTTGCAGCGTCTGCTCCTGCGCATGTCTTATTATAGTAGCTTTGGATAGGAGTGTTGCCATGGTAAAATGTCACATTGCACAACTGTGGTTTTGATGCTGATGCACAAGACAGTTTTACACTGTTTCCTTTCAGGAAAGTGTTGTCACTCTTATTTGTTGATATACTAGTACTTTCTGGTGGATCTGAAAATAATTCATTAATGCCGGATCACAAAACACAATTCACCCAAAGTTCGGTAAATGAAGATATTTCTAACTCTCACTTATGACGATACTTAAGACAAAATTTCCTTTAACTTCTAAATGCATTTAACAATATTACTTTAAAGTGCTTATTGAAATATGGATGTGTAAAGGCTTGCAAATTGAACATTTATCTTACAGTCACTTTACAGTATTTACAAAATGTCTATCATTGATCAGATTTGACCAATAGGATTTGTATAGCTAAAAAAAATGAAGGTTTCCTAGTGCTTTGAGATGGAAACGAGAACAGTGGAGTAAAGGAATACAATGTCACACTAGACGTACCTTGGGTTTTATCGAAAACTTTCAATGCGTCACTGTCACAAGCAGCTAGTGTATGGTCTCACAACATGCACGATAAAATGAAGAATGCCTTAGTCAAGAAATTCTCAAAGAGTATTCCGAGTTCCACTGAAGAAAAATAGTTGTACAAAAAAAGAGCTTGCAGCAATTACTAAAACCTGGCAGATGTTTTCGCTTTTTCCTCTTATTTCTTTCGAGAAAATGAAATCCTGGATCCTCGAAATCTGAAAACTATATTTTCAACGAAGCTGATAAGAAAAAACGAAAAAGTCTTGAAATTTGCATTCCTCCTTGTGATCCATTTTTTGTGAGAAAATTGTTCCCTTCCATTTTACTTGATACTTGATGGATTAAGGTGAAAATCACAATGAAAATGAATTCCATCAATGCAAACACTTTCTGACTAGAATGAAAAAACTCGAAAGAAGGGTGCATTCAACAACAGGCTATGAAAAGATGAAAATTAAAAGGTATGCCCATGCCCACATCTTTTTGAGACGGGCGACTGAAGTAATTCTCACTTATTCCCTAGTAGATATGAATGCTTAATTTAGTTTGTCTTACCACCAACTCACGTCTAATACTTTATGTACATTTATTTTATACATACTGAGATTTTCTTATCAAATCTCCCTCTGTGAAAAACCAGTTCGCGACTTTTTTCAGCCAATCAGAGAGGCGAAATGAATTTCTCACACGTGAAAAAAGCGTTTCGTCCAATCACAAACCACTGTCGAGGCGAATCGTGTTTTCGCGGTCATCGCGGGTAGCTTTGTCGGGCAGCTTTCACAAAATAATATTTTCGGTGTACGCTAGTTGTTCGTATTTCAAACTTATCAAGAGCTAGGAGATATTTGTGAGGATGGCTGAACAATCAAGAAGATTTGTGTCTCTAGACAAACCTATAGACAAGTTTATAGAAGACCAAAAAAACAAAAATACTCTTTCGAAGACACGAAGAGATGTGAGTTTGCTGACTGAGCTTCTCAACTCCAAAAATGAAACGAGAAGAGTCGAGGAAATCCCGCCAGAAGAGCTAAATGAGTATATCAGTGAATTTATCGTAGCTGTAAGAAGAAAAGATGGTGAGGATTTCGAGCCTTCCAGTTTAAGAGGGCTAATTTGCAGCTTTAATCGGCACTTGAAAGCCTGTAAGTATCCTTGCAGTATTTTTGAAGATAGCCAGTTTGAACAAGCGAGACAAGCTTTAGAAGCTCGAAGTAAAGAACTCAAAAAAGACGGCAAAGGGAACAAGCCGAACGCAGCAGAAGCTATTGCCGATGAAGAAGTAAACATTTTATACGATAAACAATTACTTGGAATTGCAAATGCTGAGGCCTTGCTAAACACAATGTGGTTTATGAACACCAAACACTTTGGATTGAGAGGATGTGACGAGCACCGTCGTATGAAGTGGGGAGACGTTCAACTGCTAACAGATGTGAATGGAGCTGAATATTTACAATATTCAGAGAGACAGACAAAGACAAGAACCGGAGCCGAGCCTCGAAATGTCAGAGCAGTTAAACCTAAGGCTTTCAGTTTCGCAAATGGTTCGCCGGACAGAGATCCAGTGTTTGTTTACAAAGTTTATTCTGAGAAAAGACCTAGCTCGATGAAGGATAGCGATTCACCGTTTTATCTTGGTATTAATTATGCTAAGAACCCTGATAAACCATGGTTCAAGACCAATGCAATGGGAGTCAACAAGTTAAATAGTTTAATGAAAACTATGGCAGACAAAGCAGGTTTTGATGAAAAGCGAAGACTCACCAACCATAGCGCACGAAAAACTATGATGCAAAAACTGAACGACAACAACGTCCCGCCAACTCATATAATGCAATTATCTGGCCACAGAAACCTTCAAGCGTCAACAACTACAGTACCATCTCAAACGAACAACAGAAAAACATGTCTTTGATTCTGAGTGGAAATAATACTACAAGTACGTCTATAGAAAAAAGGCCAGTGTCGAGTTTACAAAGTGCAGTGCACACCGAGTGCCGTGAATCTTCATTCATGAAAAGTTCTAGTTTGCCTCCAGCAGGTCCTTTCAGTGGAGCAGTTTTTCACGGAGGACAGTTTAATATAACAATCAACACCGTTAACAAGTCACCGAATTCCGCAAATCACTCATTTAAATCAACAGAGTCTACACGTAGCTTTAAACGCATCAAGCGTGTGTTGGAGTCGTCAGACGAAGACAGCCCACAGTGACAAACTAAGCCAAAAGAAAAAAAAAATCAGCCAAAACTTCATTAGCTTACCGATTTTACTTTGTACTAGTTATGATTACTGATATTTTTACATCATAGCTTCTAGTAAAAGCTTAATTTTTCGAAAAGAAATTATTACACGAGTTTTGTAATTGTTTTAGAAAACCAATTAAATGTGAATAAATTAAAAACAACAAAATCTCAGTATGTATAAAATAAATAAATTACAGCATGAAAAGCGCTTTGTACGGGATTTTCGCACTCGTTGGTTTTGTATCAGAAATCTCACTCGTTCGCTGCGCTCACTCGTTCGATTTCAGATACTTCACCAACTCGTGCGAAAATCCCGTACGCGCGCGCTTTTCATGAAGTAATCTCTATATATTTTATTGGTTATAGGCATTGAAATAGCAAATATGTTCTGTGTGGGAAAAGTTGGGTAGTTTGACATGAAAAATATTTGAGTGCTACTGTGTGAGGTGCTATTTTTCATTCTCAATCTTTTACCTAATGATTACCTTACGAAATTCTAGTATAAAGCACAAGAATCTAAAGATATTTGATAAACCCGTGGAGCAAGTAAAGAAAGAGCTAAAGGGACAAAAAAAATACATTTCTTTGGTGACATTTAGTGCAATGTTTGCATGCAAGTGCGACTCACGGTTGTTATTTCTAAACGCAAAAACAAGAAATGAAATATTTGTCTTCAAAACAGAAAACAAAGCTAATAAAACATAAAGTGATGAAACTAATATACAAAAAATATTAGTAACACAACAGTAATAATGTAACAATAATGATGATTATTAGTAATATCATATGTTTATGCAAATGTTTAGTTAAAAATCAGAAATGAATTCCTTAGTTCCCTTAAAAATAAGCATCTATTAAGGAAAGTAAAAATTTCATAAATAAATTCATATATCACATGTAATAGACAATTGCAAAGAGACTTACAGTTTACAACGACTTTTGCGTCTGCAGTGGCATTGCTGCACTCATCGCCGTTGCTTGCTGTACATCTGTAGGAACCCTCGTCTCCTCTTGCGATGCTACTAATGGTTAATGTCTCAGTACTGCCAACAATGCTTCCTCCAGCATTGGTCCACGTCACGTTAGGTGCAGGTAATCCAGAGGCATTGCAAAATAGTGTTAAAGTAGTTTTCTCTTTGACAGTTGTAGCTTTGGGAGACGTAACTATGGTTGGTGCCTCTAAAATAACACAAACAAATCATTTATTCAGCATTTGAAAACAATTGAACAAGCTAAAAAAAATTACAATAATCTTTCTCTTTATAGAACTCTTCATCGCTCAGCAATTCGACAAGTTCAGGTTAGATCTAATAGGCTTATCGTTGAGCAATTTCTCTAAACTAAAAGTCATCTTGTCTAGATAGTAGATCCAACAATTTTTTCCTCGCCTCCCCTATTCGTTTCCTTACATTAAAAATATCTGGGCCTGTAGCCGTTTTTTGAACATGCTTCAAAGGTAAAAAAAAAAAACAGACTTAACCTAACCAACCTTTAACAAAGACTTGAATACTTTTGTTCTGTCCAGCCCCAACGGTGTTATTGGGTACACAGGTAAAGGTGTTGTCTCCTTTCTCGTTCAGTTGTACATTGAATAAACCAGTAGTACTTCCACCTTGTACCAACTGGTTATTGCGATACAATGAATACTCAGCGGATGGTTTGGCATCTGCTGTACACGTAAGGGTAATTTGATTTTCTTGACAGAATTTCTCATTACTTGGAGAAATGGTAAACCTTGTTGACTCTGGTTTATCTAAAGCAAAGTAAGATCGAAAATACATAAATATAACTCAGGAACCCCCGGGGAATAAGGGTTGTAACCGAAATGAAGGTTCAATTTGACAGGACTTGCTTAGTAACTAGCATGACACGTTGGCTTTTACATTCCTTTGGAGGTCAGTTGTCAACGTTACACTGTTACTTTACGGACATCCCACATTTATGCATGTTTTCAACGGGAGGTCAGAAAGTGCTCGGGGCCTTTGTCCGTGGCTCCGTGATCTACACTGCTTATTTCTTTGTTAACGGAAATTTCCATTTCAAAACAAATTCAATAGTAAAGTTTGTATATTTGTACACAACTATAAAGTCGATGGCGCATCATTTAATTTGCAAACACAATAAGAAAATGCGCAGACTTAGAGACTTTTTCTGTTTTGTGTACTTTATACAATTGTTTTTACAACTTACAATTAACAATGACATTAATGTCAGCGGTGTTTATAGGACACTCAGCTCCATTGTTTACTGTACATTGGTACAATCCTGCATCACCACGTTTAATATCAACTATTGGATACTCAAGCCCTGGGACGTCTGGTTTGCCAGTTCTTGTCCACGTTACATTTAACGTTGGTGTTCCAGAGGCATTACATGCTAAGGTTACGTTGCTTCCTTCTACTACAGTTTCATTGTTTTCTAAGGTTTGCGTTACGGTTGGGGTCACTGTTGAAAAATAATAATGATTGACTCATAATAATAATTTAAGGTGACTGTCTACTTTTTAACGTACAATTTGAGCCCACGATGTGCGCGCGCACAAAAATCGCTCAAAACCGCATAACAACCTTCAAAATTTTATTAAGGAACCATACACGTTTTGAACTTCAACAGGGCAAAAACCCCGAATTTTGCACGGGACTCTATATTTTTCTTTCAATTTCCTAAAACAAGAGGTAAAAATCAATCTTTTGAGAAAGTTTGAAAAAAACGTAATTATTAGACCTTATAAAAAAAGCGTTTTATGTCTTTGAGTACGATTTTTGGTTGATTGAGCTAATAAGAAGCTGAAATTTTAGTTTATTTTTAAAACTTTCTTCAAATTTTTTTAGTTAGTCTTAAAAATAATGTTTAAAGTAGATGACCTGAGGAAATTGCTTCCAGAGCTTCTTTAATTTTTGAGTTATGAGTTTTTGTGTGCAAAGCTTGATTTCCGCCATTTTCCTTTCGAAAACTTGTGAAGATGGTCATAATCAAAATTCATTATCTCGAAAACGAGCTCGGGACACCCCATTTTTCTTATCATTTTTTGAATCAGCGTTTTGAATCAACATTTTGTAATTATTCCTTGCTAAAGTAGTCAGTCAGCTTAAGTAATATATTAGTTATAGTAATCATCTGTAAAATTATGATCACAAAAAGGTATTAATAGCAGTATATCGTTTACTTCATATTTCTCTATTTCAAAATATTATTTAAAGTACCTTTTGCAGAAACTTCAACACTTCCATTTTCCAAGGAACCTCCCACAAGGTTTCTTGGTACACAAACAAACTTGTTAACATCTGGTAGACCTGAAGTAGCTGTAGCTTCATAAACGTTGGATGAACTGGTTCCAAGAAGAACACCGTAATTGTAAAACTCGTAACTGCTGGGTGCTGGTTTGGCTGGTCCTGATGTACATGTCAAATTCACTTTGCTATTCTGGCAAACTGTTGATCTGTCACTCAAAATTGTTGCGTTTCTCGGTTTGTCTAAAAATGAAACATACTTATTATTAAATATTAAGTTTAATAATACATTTAATTCAAAAAAATTATGTGATGCCGAATTTTTCTTGATTTTTTAAATTTCAATTGTGAAATTTTGCATTAATCACAAAGAAACAAGAAACATAATTAAACAAAACTGGATAAAAGAGAAACAAGAGGAATATTTATAACTGAGGCAAGTAATTGAAAACCGTTATAAAGAAGCATCCCTGGTGCAAATCTTACACAGGATCTTGTTTAGAAATAGGATCCTGAGTAAGATCTTGCTTAGGAACAGGATTCTAGTAAGGATCCTAGGTAGGATCCTGCATAAGAATAGGATCTTTCACAGGATTACATTCCTATGTAATATCCTAAGAAGAATTAGGATCCTAAATAAGATCATGTATAAGATCCTAGATAGGATCCTAAAATGGAGTCAAAAACTAGGAGATGATAGGATCCTAGAGTGTGAACAAGATCCTGGGTAGGATCCTGTAAAAGATCCTAATTAGGATCCTGGAGAAGATCCTAATTGAGTATGAACAAGATCCTGGGTAGGATCCTGTAAAAGATCCTAATTAGGATCCTGGAGAAGATCTTAATTGAGTATCAACAAGATCCTGGGTAGGATCCAGTAAAATATCCTAATTAGGATCCTGGATAAGATCCTAATTGAGTATGAACAAGATCCTGGGTAGGATCCTGTAAAAGATTCTAATTAGGATCCTGAATAAGATCCTAATTGAGTATGAACAAGATCCTGGGTAGGATCCTGTAAAAGATCCTAATTAGGATCCTGGATAAGATCCTAATTGAGTATGAACAAGATCCTGGGTAGGATCCTGTAGGATCCAGAGGTAATATCTTGCTACTACAAAGCATGCATGAATTTCAATCACTTCAATGACATCATGGAATTGAAAGTCATAAATAAAATGCAAATGTATGGTGATTATTTTAATAATTCTTCAATGGTCAAGTTGGTAAAGTGTTCGGCTTGTAAGCCAAAGGTTGGAGGTTCAAGCCCCACAGAGGTAATTAAAAAATAAAATAATGAAATAATAATAATAACTAGTAAAACAGAGTGGGGAGGGGTGCAAGCATTGAATGGGAGGGGTGGTAGAGTAGAAGGAGGTAGGGAAATAGAAGAGAACAAGGGAGTGGAGGGTGAGGCCAAAAAAATGTTGTGTTTGTACTCTTTCGTTTTTGTTTTTTTTTTTGTTTGAATTTCTAATTTTTATTTAATAAAAAAATAAAAACTTTTTATAATATTGCAAATTAGAAAACTATAAATTAATTACTGCAATGTATACAGGATTAGTCTAGGATCCTAACAACATCCTGTAGGATCCTAACAGGATCCTGTAGGATCTTGATACATGATCCTGTACAAGATCCTGTATAAGATCCTGAGTAGGATATTGTAGGACCCTGTAGGATCTTGTACAAGATCCTGTAGGATCCTGTAGGATTTTGTACAAGATCCTGTAGGATCCTACTGGATCCTGTAGGATCCTGGTAGGATCTTGTACAAGATCCTGTAGGATCCTGTAGGATCTTGTACAAGATCCTGTAAGATATTGATACAGGATCCTGTACAAGATCCTTAGTAGGATCCTGGTAAGATCCTGGTAGGATTCTGGCAGGATCCTGTCCAAGATTTGCGCCAGGGATGCACTTGTATTAGAGAAGTAAAGCACAAACATGATTTGCCTATTTGATAATTTGCTTAAACGAGTTCCATACTTACATTGAACGTTTAGACAGACGTTAGCAGTCTTGGCATAAAGGACTCCATTATATGCGATACACGTGTAGCAAGTGTTGTCATCGCTTATCGCAACAGCAGGTGTAGTGTACACCCCTGTACCAACAAGGACGCCATTTCTCGTCCAGTTCACCTGAGGGGTGGGGTTGCCTTGAACGGTACATTCCAGTTGAGCAGTCTGTGATTCACTGACAGTGACAGTTTTCGGGTTTGGACTGGTTATTGTTGGCGGTACTGTATAAGAAGGAGAATAATCACAGTAACAATTCTATATTGTAATAAAAAAAGCAATATTAACAATTACTTTTTATGCCAGAAAAAGCCAGTTATTAGCTATAACGATTTTGATTGGTTTAATGCCATTACTTCAATAACAAATATTCCTACAGCGCAGTTTGAAAGACATAAATTTATTGTTTATTCGAATATGTCAAGGCCTAAGTTAGCAAGATAACGAGGCAAAATTAATTTTCTGGCCTTTATATAGATTTTGAAGTCATTAGAAGAGCACAAAAAATCCATTAACTTAGAGAATCCAAGTAAAGAATGAAGTGTCAGTTCCTACGTAACTTTCTTTCTCGTCTTTATAAGCAGTACGACTTTTTCGGTTAAAGGGGTGGTGAGCCTTTAACATATGATGTTTTGAAAAATCTGCCTTAACACCTGAATAACCAACTTTTCTCCACTGAGGGGATAACTGATTAGAAAATTAGTTCACAATTTTCATTTTTATTAATTATCTCAAAAACGTTAAACAAAAGTCAATCAGTTAAGAGAGATTAATGTATGTTCTCCTTGCCTATTAAAAAGACTTTTTCCCTGCCACTTCCGGCTACCATTGGAAATTTTTCAATTAGCCGTTCCGAGGTTGAGGAAGGGACTGGGGCCTAGGGCAAATATTGCTCTTATCAAGAATTGATCCTCATCACATAAAAGATTAGTACTATTAGTATTGTGTGGCTTTTAAAGGTCGCAAAAATATGTGAGAATGTAAGAGGTTTGAGGACAGCATCCCCCAAAACCATACATTCTCTCTTTTTTTACGATTTGTTTAAAGCCTGTTAATCAGTCAGTGTTTATCCAAACATTCTAAAACTTGGTAAACTTAATAATTTTAGTGTCGTCCTTCATGTGATGGTCTTTTTTTTTTTTTATTTAGATTAATATTTCTATACTCGTTCCCAGTCCCTTCATCAACCTCCGAACGGCTGGCTAAAAAAAATTTAAAAGCTTGCATTTGTCATGTTTAGACTCTATTCCGTGCCTGACCCAGGCATTTCTACTGCATATCCATGCGTAACAGACAGGATAACAAGAATACCAATGCATGGCCTTGTCGTGACCATCAAAAAACGCTTGATGGTTTGTTTTATATGTGTTTATGTTGAGGTTGTCTGATACGAAACTGAAATATTTTGGTCATAAGTCATAAACTGTGATAGAGGTAAACTACCTAAAACGATCCTTTCCTTTTCTATCGTTGATTATTTCAATGCGACCATAACCGTGAGCAAGTGGAAATATTTGAGGAATTTCAAGAACTGCAGGTTTCAAAACAATTCTTTCTAAACCTAAAATACTTGATCCATATCCAGTTGGGTATTTGAATTTCATGATTAAGACATCCTACATTTTCACGTACAATAATTGCATTTGAAACTTTAGTTTAATTGGCTGTTAAAAAATGAAACTTTTATCTATATTTTGAAAACACATGAATGTGGACATTGGATACGTGGTCATTATCTTAGGAATTTTTTTTAGACATTTGTGTATAAATGTGTATACAACAACGTTTCTGCGATCTAATGTATACAGACCCCTTTTTCACGTGGCTTCAAAGCAGCTCAATTTGGAGGACAAAACTAAAGAATTTCAATCTCCTGAGAATTGAAAAATATTGTTTTGTCCTCCAATGTTAGCTGAATTCCGACGCACTGCTCAGGGTCTATATATTACCAATGTTAAATTATTGCAAATATATAATAATAATAATAATAATAATAATAATAATAATAATAATAATAACAACTTTATTGGACAGGGTACACCGTTACCAGGCTGATAATTTTCAGGTGGCCCTCTTAACTATAGATATACAATATATATAAAATTTTAAAATATTATAGAATCTGATGTAATAATGTAAAAAATATATAGTGATCGAAAAAATATTACTTAGTACTTGGAAGATGAGAGAGAAAAAAGGAACTGAGCACAATAGGATCTGAATATTAAATACTGAGGAAAATATGGCAGAGATAATGATATTGTGATTGTTGAACAGATATATCTAAATATTTCTTATATATATTTATAAAATAACTTTGATATTACGCGCGCTCTGATTGGTCAAAAAGCCATGTTTTATGAGAGCATAATACATGCTCACGTCATTTGTTTCTCTCTCGAAAAGTTAGTTATTTTATAAAAGGAATAAAAAACAGTTTTCTGTGTATTATACTCTGATCCGCTACGCGTCGTGGTTTCCTACGCTTCTCTCGTGTTCTCTCCACATCCCGCGTGTCTTTATCAGAGTATAATACACGGAAAACTGTTTTTTATTCCTTAAATATGAGTAAGAATTAACTGAATAAATATGAATAGAATATAGGTGTTTGAAAATTAATACTAGTCAAGAGTGATTAAAATTGAGATAGTAGAGCAAACGCATTAAAACCATGAAATAAATGCAAAACGGACACAAAATATATTTACATATATATATGTAGGCTATCAGTTTCTGCATTATTATACTACCCTTTTGAAATACAGACTCTACAGACTGTTGCCAATTTCAATAGTTTCTATTTCTGTTAACTTGATGTTTAAAAATTGGTTTAGAACTTTTTTTTCGAAATCTGCATTAGGAATTCAGGAAAATGAAAATGAAAATTCTGGGAATCTCTCTTTCTGACACATATTAAGTGTCAAAAGTAAAAACTACTCTTAGTTCCCATTTCAAACTGCTTTGTTTCTAGCTAAGTATGTATCCTTTTAAATGATGACAATTGAATATGGGTAGGATTGACTGTAAACCAGTTTTCATAAAATGTCAAAATGCCGTAACTGATGACTTAATTTTCAGAATGGATCCAAACTATGGAACTTTCGTAACGCAACAAAGTGATAACTGAGATTATCTTTGAATATAGTCGACTTTGGTAATTAACAATGATGCAAAGAAAACAACCTTCTTAAAATCAAATTTTGTCCTTGGTGACTAATGTTTAAGAGCTGATATGTTTATTACAATATTGAATGAGTTATTTGTCTAGAGCCTTCTAGTACATTAATAGGCCAGTACGTACAATTGCAGAATATATTTCATATAAAGGACTTTCATGTTTTACAAATTTTCTGTTTATGAATATATCATTTTTCTATTCCTTTTGCAAGATGTTATTCCAACGACTAAAGAAAGTCCAGGGAGCTATATAAGCTCTTCTTTTATTTCAATGATTTAATCCAGTATTGATCAAACGTGTTATACTTGTTTTTTTTTATGATTTAAGACAAATAAGCGATTATCCTTAATCTACCTGCAGCCTTCTTGCTATGTTCTTAAGCATCAACAGACGTAATTAACATGATAATATTGTCTTAGCAAAATAATGATCTACATTAAATAACTACTCTCTGCAAACCCACACACATATATTAAGCATTACTCATTCTCCTTTTATATAAATGACTAATATAATCAAACCATATATATTGGCTTACAAATGATCTGTAAATGAGCAGAGGTTCGCAACACAGATTCTAATGGTTCGTCATTAAAGGCTCCTGCGATCCAACATTTTCAGGAAAACAGTGCTTAGATTTAGGAAAACCTATTAAATCGTTATCAAAGACATCTGGATATGAATCATCAAATTCAAATGATCCGTATCCTCTTTGAAATAAACGTATGCATGCAGAAAGACTCATTATAAGTGTTTTGTTTGTCAGTTATATGGCTGATTACCATGCAAGCCTGACGACCAGACTTGTCGCTTCTTATGAACTATAGATGCTGAGTTGCCGATACAATTCATATAATTCAAGGCCTCATAATTATTTGTAATAAAACTTATCTTTGGGAAAGCTAAACCAAACACACAAAGAGAAGATAGTTTTCAAACTTTTAAGAAGTGTCAACTATGATATGTAAATATTTAGTTGGATCATTGAATAAATTACTGAACTAACATGTCGTTGTCAGTCTTGAAGAAGCAACATCATTCGTCGCTGTTGATGATGAAATGAGAGGGAGAAAGAATTTAAGACCAATTTTAACTTGCAAATTGCAGACAATTTAACGTTGCTTTCAAACTCACGATGTGGCTTTAAATGAATAAAAAGTCAGATATGTAGGAAAGTGAACTGAATCTGTTAGAGTTTAATTGTTTAAATAATGACGCTGGCTAAGTATTTTGAAGTGTGTGTGTCCTTACACGCATCCTTGGCACATCAACCGAGGCTCGAACTATCTTAATATAAAGGCTTTATAAGGTTTCATTTCGTTGATAATAAGCATGCACATTGCTGGTTTTCACTAAAAACAGTTGTTTCAGATCCAACAAGCGAGTCAGTTGTTGTTTCGATACTATGCAAAAAAATATGCTTTAATATATTACCAAAAAAGAACTATTCTCTTTTATATTGAAATAGAAACCAAACAAGCTAGATATTCTGAGTTCTCGTTTCCTCTTTCTTTTCTTCCTATAGATATTCCTAGAAATTATACGCAAATACTGTACCAGCTAACTACAACCTAGATTATGAATTCTCGTAGTTTTGGATCTCAGTTTCTTTCTTTTTAAGACAAGTGTTCCTGAATAGAGAACATTTTCTGTGCATTTCTATTGGTTTCTTTAAGAACAAATATTAGTTAAGTCATTTGTTTTATTCTGTGAAACATGTTGTTTTATGAAAACTATCGGTTCAAGACCTGTATAGAGGTTTTATAGTAAGACGGGGACGAACCATAACAATGTATATTCTAAGTAAGTACGGGGGATTACAAATATTAGAAAACACTTACCAAGAACTTTTAGAGACAAGCCAGATGCACTAAGACTGTCTGGAAAGCCTAATTTATGATCAAAATTTATACGCAGATCGTATAAATGTTCATCAGTCGATTGGTTCAGGTTTTTCATCGTAAACACAGACGTCAGTAGAGTACCATTCAGAGAAGCAGTTAGAATCAGGTCCGCATCTCGGCTGGTGTAACCAGGATAAACCACCCTCCTTCCATTTTTCTCCTTAAGTATCATCGGAATTTTATTACTGGCGCCTGCTACCTCCTGGCTCACTCTAACAGTATTCCATGTTTCACCATCATCTAGATCAGCAGTCCAAGTAATGCTGACATTTTCGCCTTGAATCCCTTTAGCCGAGGTTGGTTGAACCGTCCAAGTCAATGCTGCTCCCTCTATATATTTCCAAGAATCAAAAGTTTGATCATCGATCCAATATGGAAAAAAGGAATACAGGAGCAAAATCTGATGTAAACAAACGACTATATATTCATGACAAGAAACTAACCTTTTGAATGCAGAAGAAACAAGAAGCAAACAACAACAAAGTTGTGAACGCGATATATAGCAGCCATGAAGTAAACAGACGAAAAACAAATCACGAAGACAAAGATGGTTTCAAAGCCGTTATATGATTATCTTGCATTTGACAGAAATTTTCTGTCGAAATATTGTAACTCTGAGTTCACTCCTTGTTATAGATATAAAAGCAGTGTTCACCCAACAGCTTCGAAAGAATATAATAAGAGAGGAAAGTTCTAGGTATTGGATAATAGAGATCACGTGACTGACCCTGACGCACAGCTGGCAATGGATTGATATCATATCATTCAATCTACTATTAGACTATCTCAGGATATTTCATATGACGTGAATGTCCATATAAGGGGCTTCCCAATTTTTGGAAAGCATAACAAACATGATACGTACGAAATAATTATTAGAATGCTTATTATTTCTATGGCTTAATACACACATATACCTATATATTTATCCAGATACATCGGTACTTCCATAATCATTCATTCGTTTTGGGTATTATTATTTTTGTTTGTTTGTTTGCTTTATTTTTTGTTTGTTTCATTCATTGAGGGTTAGGTAGCACAGTTAAACATTTCGAACAAAAAGGAGCAGACCAAAGACTGGCAACGTCAAAATGGCTACCTCTATACACCTATCGAAAGTTGCTAACTGAGTGTAAAAAATTAAAAGCACTTTCCTACCAAACCGTTATGCATATATTTTAAGTTTATTAGTTTCAATAACTACACATTAATTACAAAAAATTTCTTGTTCCAGCTGGTAAACAAACCCTTGGCAGTTTTTATGATCATATTTTATGTAAGTTCTTATGCAGTTTTTTTTATAAGATATGGCAGAAAGAAATGAAATTCGAAAAAAAAAATGAATTTGTTTGATAAGATTTCCCTCATCTTGCAGATCCTATATAACATCTTATGCTATCCGCAATTAATACCAAGTACAGCAAAAAAATTATTTTTTTGTATTTATCTTCGTGATTCTCTCAAAATTAACTTATAGTTTGTGCGAGTATTCAAAGAGAAAACAGAGTATTAAGTATGTATGTTTAGCTTATTTATACTAAGATTCTATTATTCAACTGCAAAATATAAAGCACATTATCCAACTTCAAAAGCTAAAACACCACTAATACAACTATAAAAATCAACAGAATGATAATAAAGTTATAGTTTATAAACTAATGGATCGAAAGGCCTGATAATTTTTTTTCCAAGAAGCACAGGAAAAAACATGATATTCAAAGCAAGTAAATAACATTGAAAATTGCCTAAAGGCAAAATAACTCGACCGAAAAATAAGAATCTAATTACACGAAAAAATATTCATAGATGAAAAGACATCCGATTGAAAGACCTTTTTTGTTATAATACAAAGGGCATAATACACAAGTTGTAAACGGATGATGCTTGGTTTTTGTGGTTCAAAAATGTAATCTAGCGTAGTATGCCTATTCATAAGGAGAATTAAATTGAGACAAGACTAGAGACTTTCAGGACAACACAGCTTAAGTTAGTTTCAGATACAATAAACCAAACGCTTCTAAGTCCTGGGACTGAGGAAGTCGCAAGAGCATCCAATCAATGTCATAACGGTCAACCCATTACGAATCATCTCATAGTTCGGTAAACATCATGAAATTATCAAACTATTCAGGGTGCTCTTTTATTTGCAAGATAGTTTCGGCATCAAAAGAATTTTTTTAACTTCCATTGTAATTCAAAATTTCACCCTCAAAACATTCTCCCATCAGCATGAATCTTCATTCCTCGATAAAGTTGACTTCATGTTTCTGCATGTGGTAGATGATGTTTTCCATACTTCAGCCCAATCAGCGGTCTTCGCCGTGGGGTATCGCAGAAGAGTATTCGTCAGAAATCTAATGGCAGGATTCATCTTTTATGAGAGACTTTACATGTTGATCTCTCTGTCAGCACATATCTATTTGACTTAGAGGCACAGAAATGGCTCTATAAAGAATAAATTTTGAATTACAAAATGACATATCTCCAGTTTTGATAAAATAGTATTTGAATTTTCATTATTCAATTTATTGAAATACGTCAAGAATAACTGCTTTTATCTTATTTATTAAGAGATAAAAACAATTAAAAGTTATCTTTGCTCTGATAATAATAGGTTTTGAAAAAGCCGGTGTCCTTCATAGTGAAAAAAGTTGGAAAATATACTTCTCAAATATTCGAAGTGATAACTACTCTTTTGGTGAAGAAAGGCTAATGCCATTAATTTTAATATTTAATATTGGTTATTCACCAATAATCACTTTCTCTCGCATAAAGCTTTTATCTTACTAATTTCAATTCCGTATTTTGTTTTATATGACTCACTAGTAAGGAATGTGATATATTCAAATCTGGAGTAAATTGCTAAAAGGTGTTATTGGGAACATCTGCAAAGAATACATTTATCTCAGTTTGCTTTTGCATTATTTTTTCTATCTTCTTCCTTTTCCTTTTCTTCTTCTTCTTCCTCTTCTTTTTCTCCTATTTCTTCTTCTTGTTACTGTTTAATTATAAGTTACGGAAAAAATATGTCTCCGGATATTTCTAAACAACACTCTAAGCATACAAAAACTCAGAAACTTTTCAAGACTTTTTTTATGAATATTTTTTCGATCTCTTAGTAATATATACAGTGTTACATTCAGCTCTTCAAACCAAGGAAATCATTCTTTTTGACTCATACAAGTGTGGCACTCGAATATTCCTAAACCGTTGTGTCTACACTATCACAAAGCATCATTACGCATTGCCTAGGTAACAAAAGAAAACTGTTCTCAAATGAATTAAATTTGAAAAAGTCCCATTCAGCGTTATTCTTAAGAGCGTTTGCGATTGATAACACCTTGAATAATCCTAACTGTATAGTGTTTTGGAAAACTAAGTGTCTTGGTTTTGTTACCGAAAAAGGTAATCTTTAAGTCAAAGGAGAAATGGCGGCACATATAAGCATTATTTTTTGAGGTACTATGGTAAAACTGTTGTTAGGCAGCCTAATATTTACGGCAAAATCATTATAGAACATAGATTCATTACTCATGGCGACGTCTAGTCTCAATTCACGAGATTTTAGGAGAGTTTAAGGTATTAAGTCTCTTTTCAAAATTGTTTTCGTTAGCTTAGATCTACATGGGAAAACAATATTACATTCTGACTTCCTTCCCATCCCAATAATAATAATGATGATGATGATGATGATGATGGAATTAAAAAGAAGAAGAGGAAGAAGAAGAAGAAGAAGAAGAAGAAGAAGAAGAAGAAATTAATAGGAAATACTAAGAAAGGCATACAAATGGTATGGAAAAAGGAAAACGAAAAGAAAATACATATTTACAAAAAAAATAAAAAATAGAAAGACGTAAGCTCCTTCTTAAACGCACATGTTTAAACTAATTTCTCTAAAAAAGAAAGATATCTGATTTAATCACCCCTTCTCTGATATACCCCTCACCCCTACCTTTCCTCGCTACATCTACCCCGCTCATTTCAGATATTACGGTGGTAAGGGTTATTCCATGTAAATATTCACAGCCAAAACAAAATATTTGACAGCGGGTTAAAATAATATAAAATTTATCTTTGGTTTTCGGCTCTATAAATTCGATGATTGTCTTAAAGCTTTCAGACTTCCTACAATATATTTTTATATTTTTGGCAACTTGAAATATCAACCTATACACGATATTCAGTCACGAAACAAATATTGCAAATATTCGCTGCATCGACATGACTCAGTATTAGTTTTAGATTCTTATAACGTGAGAACACAGGGACCTAAAATTTGCTAAATTCCCAATTAAAAAAATTCTGGCATTGGGTAAGTTAAGACACATGAAGAGTCGTTAAACAATTAGCTCATTTACTATTATATTTCCATTAGTATTGAGTTAATATTGACCTAATTACGTTCTTCAATAAGAATAGCTTCCGGCGTCGGTGGCCCTTTGTAAGTGTGCTGAGTCCAATATGAAATTATGACTAACATGAACTTACACGAGACTATGCATAGAACATTAAGTGCAACCTTTAAATCATTCTGTACTTGAAGTTTGTTAGAAGCACGTTTTAACCAGACTTATATTTGTTAATCGAAAATATTAACTGCTATTGTTATTGTGTGCTCCAACAGCGAAGCATGGCCAGGGTCCGTGAGAAATTATTCAAGAACACTGAAAAACAATGAAATATTGCAGGGTATAATTTAGCCATCATATCATTTTCTTTTGTTTAGATTAACAATCTAATATAGCTTGTTTGACACTTGACTTACGTATATTACACGTGCTGATGGTTTTGATAACGAAACCAATTAAACGAGAAGGTTCTACCACCGTTATGTTCTATTGTCTAGTCTGTCTCCTGCGTCATTGTATTCTAAGAATGGTTACAAGTCAACTGACCCGAAACAATCCTGTCATGCTTAAAATACTTGCCGTTCTTTTGGCATGTATTGACTTTCTAGATATTTTTAGAATACGATCAGATTTTGAGAATTAAGTGAGACAGGCATTTTCATTGTATTGCCATTTGAAGCCAGACCGCGTCCCCCCCCCCCCCCCCCCCCCTCCAAAGCCCCGTTTGTTTCTACCATGGGATAAGGGGATATTTGAATATGCAAATGTTAAAGCTCATCTGTTTTGAAGCTCTAGAGCTCTAGGCCAATTACGTAATGTCTAAAGCGATTTTTTTATAAAATGACAGCAGCTGGGAAATTTGTATGCGCATGCGTCAAAATACTGCTATGTTTACATGTGGGCTACCTGTGTTATGCGTGAAACTTGAAAAGCAGAAACAAGTATGGCGTCTAGTTTTATACGAATGTTTTTTGAATTTTTGGCTGTCATTATTTCTTCACTTGGAGCCCATTAAAAAGTGTCGGTTTAGTTAGTCATTAGCTATGTGAAAAACTCGGATCCAAACAGAAATATAAATAATTTTGCCCATTTCTTCCAAAGCTGCTTGACGATTAGCTGCATGGCCATGACCGTATACTGCAGTTTTCCAACCCCCAAAAATCACATCTGCGCAATTTTTAGCAGAAAAATTAAAACAGACAATGTTTCTTCATAGCAAGATAACAATATTCTGTTATTATTTCTTTGGAGAACTCGTTGGAAAACCATAGAATTTGCAGAATGTAAGTCGATGTAATAAAGGTGTCACGATTGAAAACTAACAACAAATAAAGAGTACCATTACAAAGATATCGATCGTCAAATAATAATGGAAAGTCCAAACACCGAAGGATAATATCCACTAAATTGTTTTGACGAGCAATAATTAGTGGTTGTGTATTTCTCTTGTAAGAGGTTGCAGTCGAAGGCAACTAATTTTCTTTATATGTAGAATACAGTCAATTTTAAATATGTCCAGACTAGACAATTCGGAAAAGGCAAAAACTTTTTGGAGCAAAAGCTAAAATTAAATTTTGTACTGCATGATCACAGGTTACTAATATTTATCAAACAACAAATGCTCGCTAGTATATTAAAGTTTTAGAGGTATTTTTTCCTCGAAAAAAATTCGATATCACTCCTATATTTTTATATGATCTCAGAGCTTATGGAAAAATTCGTATGTTTGATTACCTTTGGTCGAAATTGCATGTACAGCGGGTTCAAAAAGCATTTTGTTTGGGTATGGCTTCGTCAGAGCACACCGACGTCCACTGAAAATTGACCACGGCATTACATAGACAAAGATCTTTGAAAAATTCTGTTTTACTGCTAAAGCTGAAGGAAAATAATCCAATAAGATACAATGAAGTCGTAGATGCATTTACAGAAATCTGCATTTCTTTGATATGCTAAAAACGTTTCGATTTTCAACAAGAATCTTCCTCGAGCAAGCTTTCTCCCAGCTGGTCAAACTCAAGCCACGTTTAGAAAAGGGCATCGTTTCTTGTAAACGACTGGAATTCCACTTAAATCTCTTCCAGTATTTTCTATTTAACAAAATATCTCTTGGAGCCCTAGGCCTAGGATGCTAAATATGTTGGTTTTTCTAGTCGGAAAATTTGCCAATACCACTTCTTTTCTCGAGCGCTACGGCATTCAAAATTATCACCATTGTTTACATATTGCCCGCAATTTTTTGGCCAGCGTCGACCAAATTCCCAGCTGCTGGTCTAATATGATTGACATGAGAAAAAAATCAGTTTCCCAGGGGAAAAGACTCTATTGTTTCTGCCCCCTGTCATGACTACCATCACGTGATTCTATGGCCTTATAGGTGACAATAATGGTATAGAAGAAAAAGGAGGAAGAGGAGGAGAAGAAGAAGAAAATAATAATAATAATAATAATAATAATAATAATAATAATAATAATAATAATAATAAAACAGTGCAGTACTGAAATCTTCCCAGTAGGTTCCTACTCTTCTGATAATGAAGCAAGCCCGTGACTCACCGAGTACATTTGTAATTACCTTATTCCCATAATAAGTAAACAAAGCTAACTTGCTCTTTAAAGAGAACTTCTACTTTGGATAAATTAACTGATAGATCCTTGCCCAAGTGTACATGTTTATTAACTTCCTGGGAACAATTGTTCTTGCTGCAAAATCCGCAAGTACTTAGAGTAATATGTCGTCAATGTCATTTAGTGAAAAAAAAAAAGAAAAATTGTCTTAAATGGCCATCAGCAGTAACTTGTTGCTATATCTATAGTAAACTGAGGAGTCTGATGGCATGTTTTTCATCTCTCTAAATTACACATTAAATGCAGGTCTTTGCATATCCTGAAGTGACTGATAATGTTTAGAACGATTCTCAGGTTGCAGTTCCTGGTACAGAGGGTTTCGTTCTTGAGGTGATGCAGCTGTGTTATTATCTGGTCTCCTTGTAAAGTCCATCAGATGTCCATATGAACCTTGATCACTTTGAACACGCTTAGCAGCTGTCATGTCTCTCTGATCCAGTGACTGGTAAGAAGGATCGTAATATTGCGACTCAAGCTGATTCTCATCAGTGGCTGCTCCGCCATTTCGTTCTAGTTTTCCTGGTCTTGTTTGTAAATCCTCCATTGGAAAGGACGGCTCTCCACTGACATATTGATGAGCGACCCGGCCCCTGTTTTGTACTTGCTCGTACAGTGTCATATCTTCATCTGTTTTGGTTTTGCGGAAAATAAAACCCTCGTTCTCGTAAACAGTATCAGTATCCAAAGATGGTGCACTTTTTGAAAACGAGGTTTGAAGAGGAACTTCAGTCTGGAAAAAATCAACACTAACATTCATGCTCAATTTGTGCTGCGATGTAAAAAAATATTTTAACCTGATTCTGAAGAAACATTAATGTTGTTAGCTCAATCATAAATAAATGACACGTACATGCAACATATTTATCGAAGTAACGATATTTGTATTATGATCATCCGGGTGAATGTAGTCCTGAGAATTGAGGACTGTTTGATGTGAATGACGTTTCGACAATCTGAGCAGAAGTCGTCTTTAGGGTCAAGTGAAGGATATATTAGCTCTGAATACTCAATCAGAATGTTAATTGAATAATATTTGACAAATTATCTTACCTTAATTTCATTTTTACTGTTAATTCTGAAAGAATAAAATATTGCTAGTAAAAAATCTAATAGCTCCGAAATGAAAAGAAGTATAATTCGTTTTTTTTTGACCCCTTACACTAATTCCCAATCTTGGAGTCAAAACAAAATAATTCCCTTCTTTTAAGGATTGAAATCTTTTTGGCGTTAGTATTTTTTAAGTAGGGAATTTTTAGGTAGGGAATTAGTGCAATGGGTCTATAATCAAAATTCTCTCTAATCTTTACAACGATAAACTCTTAACAGAGAAACCATTAAGAAAAATTACATATACAGACTATTAATGAACTACTTCGACGATACGGCGGCCATCTTGGTAGGGGAGAAATATACAAAGCATTGTTACAGTAATGGCGTCTATTAACATTAACAGTTCACCACAAGACACTAATTTGACAAGAAATAATAAGAAAAGTGAACATGAAAAAAAGATCAATAAACAAAACTCTAACATATCATCCGACCTTTTTGTTTGGTTTTACCCCCTGGACGCCCCATAATACCTTGCGATTCAAGATATAAAAGAAATGACAGATATTAAGTAGAAAAATGAAGTGCTTGTCACTCAATCAGGAATATAGGGCCAGAGAAAGCCAGGATTTATTTATCTTCATCATATCCTACATATACCCCCGGCATTTCATATACGGCCCCTTTCATTAATTCAGATTCAAGATGGCCGCCGTATCTTCGAAGTAGTCCATTAAAAGCTACGACTGTTTTTTTTACTTCACCGTTTGTGCCTACCTTTTGTTCTTTTGTTTAACTGAATATTAAAAAAGAGACAAATATTATTTAAAGAAGGAAATAAATAAGATTAATAAGAAACGTTGTTGATTTACTTTTCTATTATTGTTACACTTGGATAGCACAACATATTTGAAACAAAATGTAAAGCCATCTACATTATTTTTCATTTTCGAACACACCTTGAAAACGCATCCATATAACAACCAATATGAGAAGTACAATAATTGCAACAGCAACAGCAATGACAGCTACAAAAATAGTGGATGATACCCCAATATTACGTGTTGAATGGTTTGGACTTACACCTGTTCAAATGACATTAAACAAAGAAAAGTTTTGGTTTTATTTTTGTTGATGATTCGCGGAGTGAATGGGGACACTTATCCTAGAAGTAAAATACCATAGTAAAACGCAACAAACTACCTCATGATCAATTATTCTCGCCACATACCTTTGGCAGATGTTCCTATATAAATAGTTCCATTAACATAGTTCTCATACATTTGTAAGGCGTACTGGATGTGATACAAGGTAGATGGCTGCAACTCGGAAATCGAACATGATATTGAACTTGCGTGGCTGGTGTTTGACGACTTCATCCAGTTGACACCATGAAATGATTTTTTCACATATATCAGGCATTTCGCCATCGTGTTATGAGGTAAAAGAAGGTTACTCCAGGTAACAGTTAGACTGTCTTCTGTTACTATGATGTTGCTGATGTTTGGAGCAGCTAAGAGAGAATAATTATTGTACATGATTTTGTTTTGAAACTACCAAACACTTAATTCAACATTAAAACATACTTAGCATCCTCGCGGGTGCATCAAGAAGTGGATATACGCCTATAGCTGAGTATGCGCACGGAGAATTACTTTATTTTACTTACTACTGATGAAAAATATTTATAAAAACTGGTTAATGCATTGTACTTTAGAATCAGTTATGTTTCAATTCGAGTAAGAAGTAAGTCAGTGTACGCAAAATTGCTAACGTTGCCAACAACTTTTTCATTTCAACGCAATGCCGAAATGAATCTAGTATGAATAACAAAAAGATACCTACAAATCACAATGATCTGTGTGGTGGTGCTTTTTACTTCGCATCCATTACCGGTGCGCGCTCTGCATTCGTATGAACCCGAATCAGCACGTGTAACAGATGGTATGGTATATACACCAGTACTGGATACTTGACCACTACCAACTTTATGCCAAGTCACATTTATGTATTCACCCTGAGCTTGAACATTACAGTAGAGAGTGTGACTGGATCCTTCACGTATCTCTTGACTTGGAGTTGTAGTGACGATTATTGGGCTGACTTTTGTTTATAGCAAAAACAAAGTAAGAAAATGTTAAAACAAAGTGAATATTTGAATTTATTCAGTACAACTTTAAGGGAATGGTCAATACTTAGCGTGCGTATATCCAGTTCTGGAGGCACTTGGGAGGTTGGTTAAGCACGAAAGAAGCGTAAGAGTTGCACGAGGCGTAGCCGAGTGCGACTCTAGCTTCTTGAGTGCTTAAGGGGGGATTGACATATTTCTCAAGGCCGTTGCTAAGAAAAATTGTAAAATTAGTTTGCCAAGTAATATTAAGAATTGGTGTTTGAAATTTTGACAATATGATAGTTATTGACAAAACGTCATAAATTGATGACGTCATTATATGACGTCATCATGACGTCATAGAAACAGAAAAATCCTATAATTTATAAAGGCTTTGAACTTATTACGAACTTTTTTACATATTTTAAATCTAAGAGATGTGGAAAATGTGGCTAAGGATGGATTTTTGATGTTGTTGAAAAATAGATTTTTTATGAATTTTCTTCTTCTTTACAAACCCTGTTTCAATCCATAATATTGTTGTCATTCAATATTTTTAAAAATCCATCCTTAGCTTTGAAGAAAATACTTTTTGGAATCTTTTGAAGCGGAAAAATCTGCATAATTTTTTAACATCGTAAAAATTATAGAATTTTCCTGAAAACGGAAGTGAAACTTCAAAAATTTACATTTTTTTGCCAATGGGTTTCCTGTGTTTTGCGCCTTTTCCTGGGGCGAGAAATGTGTTCTGGAAAAAAGAACAGCAGCGAACTGAACTTGGAGAATCGTTTTGGAAGCATAATGTGTGAAATTTCGGAAGAATATATCGTAATTCGCTTATTACAACTACAAACAAGAACAAGAGAGGTCAGATTCCATCCTTAACATCGTGTTTATGAACCACCAGCATCGCCAACTCGATCTAAAACATGCAGTATGTGATGACCACTGGAGAGGTAGAAACCATCGAACTGAATGTGCAACTTCCCTTGGTCCCCTCGTTGAACAACCTGTTTCCTCGCTTCGCTAATGCTCCAGTCCGTTATGAGCTTGATGTAAGGAGAAATCCAGTCGATGATTCTTATCCAGTGTTGGGCACTTAGAGGTTTTATTCCAGTAGAACCAAGTACATGCTGGTAATCTTTGTAGTATTGGCCATTCAGCAAGAAACTTAGCAGAAGGTAGTTAGGCAAGTATGACTTGGGCCTTGTTTTTCCTACCTGGATAACTCTTTCGTCTAAGCTCTGAGAAATGACAACTTCTTGACACTCCTCGCAGAACATTTCAAGCTTTAAAACTCCACTTCCATCTTGGAAATTAAAATGAACTTCAGTGCTCCCACATCTCGTACAAAAACGAAAACTAATGATAATGTTTATTATCGCATCTTGGCTGGTTACGAGATGATTGTTGTTGCTTATCACAAGTTGTTTTTCACTAAGTTCTGATAAATTATGATTATTTTTGTCAAAATAGCCTTGTACTTCTTTTTCCAATATTTCTAATGCTTTCTCTATATCTTCCTGGCTATCTTTCTTTTTCTGTGAAAGAGGTTCCACACCTAGTTCGTCAAAAAAATTGTTCAAGTTCATGTTGTTGAGAAGTGGAAACTCTTCGCCGGTATTTGCCGTGTTTGGAGTCGGTTCGTTTTCCGAAGATACGACATAATCTTCTGAAATAACAATAACTTTAGGAGAAATTGCGTCTTCCTCGATGTCTTCCTCCACATTTACTAAATTATCTGTTTGGGTTTCGATACTTTTGGATGCTATACGCGGAAACGAGAAGTCGACTTGGCATCCAACACTAGGGTTTGTTATTGTTTTCCAGCGATTACCACTGGCTGTTTCAGCACGTTTTCGGACCTTGGAGACTTTTTTCCCTTCCATGTTTTGTTTAAGTATTTGTTGACAAATAAAATTACATCGTACAATACAAAAAAACACCAGAAAAACCCTCGTGAAAATACGCTCGTAAAACTTACAGTCGTAAAAGTGAAAAACGCGAGCGCGCGCGCGGCGACCGGAAGTAAAAATTTAATATTTAGAACCTTCTCTTAGCAACGTCGCTGCTTAGCAACGTAATATGTCAATCCCCCCTTAAGCAACCTCCCAAGTGCATCCAGAACTGGATATGATATTCGCACAGCTAAGCATTGACCATTGCTTTTACAACATAGCTGTTTGTTTCATGTAGATGGACTGAAGTCTCTTTCCAACTTACGCGCGCGCGCAGAAAATTAGGCGAAAAAATTCAAAATTTCCGCGTAAGTTGGAAAGAGGCTTCAGTCCATCTGCATTAAATGAACAGCTATGTTATAAAGCAAGGCAATGGTCAATGCTTAGCTGTGCGGATATTCAGTTCTGGATGCACTTGGCAGGCTGCTTAAGCACGAAAGAAGCTCTTACGCTTCTTTCGTGCTTAAGCAACCTCCCGCGTACATCCAGAACTGGATATACGTACGCTAAGCATTGACTATTCCCTTACTTTTTCATAGATATTCAACCAATCAGAGCGCGCGTTATATCGTGGCTATGTTATAAACTAAAATCGATGCCAAGCTTTCGACTCTTGACTGCAAAACGTGATCAAGACTCTAGCTTCAGTCGAAAGCTTCTCATCGATTTTAGTGTACTGAGTATCTAAAGTTAAACTAAAGATATTCAACCAATCAGAGCGCGCGTAATATCGTGGCTATGTATAAACTAAAATCGATGCCAAGCTTTCGACTCTTGACTGCATAACGTGATTAAGACTCTAGCTTGAGTCAAAAGCTTGTCATCAATTTTAGTGTACTGAGTATCTAAAGTTAAACTTTTCGATATATATTCAATACCAGTACAGATGACTGACATTTTATGGATAAGTTTGTTCTGCTCCGCTAATATCCTGGAACGTTCAGTTTACTAAACACTGGAACTAAATCCATATTATCAAAACCCAAGAAGTAATATGAGTATATAAAATCACGTGAAAGCCGCTTTACCCAAGAGAATCTTACCCTTAGTGCTTATCGTCACCGATGCAGTCTGTGACTGCAGAAATCATAGCTTTTTCTGTTACTTTATTCGTTTCCTTTACTTTCTTCCATTTTCCCCTCTTTTCTTTTCTTTCACTCTATCCTTTTCTTCGACGCTGTCCAATACAATACAATAAATGTCAATACCTTTTACAGTGACTTTGGCCAAAGAGACGTTACTATTACCCGCGCTGTTTTCCGGTTGACACTTGTAAACATTAGCACCGATGACACTCAATTGGAATGTGTATGTATTAGTACTGTGGGCTTTGATCAACACATCATTTTGGAAGAACCTGTATGTTGTAGGAAGTGGCTTCGCATTGGTGTTGCACGTCAGAGTTAAACTTTTGCCTAGACAGGCTTTAGCCTTAGATGCCGTCAGATTAGTGTTCTCTGGTTTATCTATGATATATAAAGTAAATCAGGTTAACTTTCAGTTTATAATCAAGCACTACACTGTTTTTTTCAGCGCTAATACAGAATTAATAAAGTTGAACTTTCTTTTGACAAATGCATAACATGCACCACTGATATATTAAAGTGCTCACACTCCAAAACATAACTAAACATCATAAATATGTTAAACATAAAGTATTTTAAGTAGTGCTATCTCAGTAACAATAATCTTTCTTTTTGGTTACTATAACAGTATAAAAGATGAAGATATATGCAAAAGTTTGTATAAATTAAAATTTGAAATCCAGTGTTGTTTTTGAAGTAGAGCTTGCACGATCCAAAGTTGTGCACATAACGTATAAATCTTGAGGAACTGTCACTTCTGTTTAAATTTTAAGTCGGATTTGCCAAACCTTTTTGTATAATGTTGATGTTTACATCCTTTTTATAATTTTTTTCAAGACATTTTCGTGAAAACTGCTTTGTAAGACTCTGCTTCTTTGTGAATGAGAAAAAGTACGACGAATGTGATTCGCTTATTTGTCATAGTTTGGAGAATCTCAATTTTGATCTGAAAATAAAACGTTTTTATAATCTTAAAATCTTCTGCTATATCATAAAAGCAACAGAAACTAAGTTCTTATGACTCTACCGGTGTCATAGAACTTAGTTTCTATTGCTTAAATAAAAGGTGAAAATATATGCAAAAGTTTCTATAAAATTTGAAATCAAATAAATTATATACAAAAAAGCAAAGTAAATTATGTGCAATTAACAAAATTATTACTCATATTGAAAATGATAGCTATTGATCCATTATGAATCGTATTAATATTAATAAATATTAATAAAGTTGCTCATAATTAAATAGGATAAGTGTAAGAATGTTCCTATTTATAATTCCTCTTTGCGTCATTTCTATTTTAGCTACAATTATAAAATAGATATTTTTCGAATAGGTTAGTGAGGGTGACATTAAGTTGTCCTTGTTTCATGTGTGCGCACAACTGGATATACATTTTGCATTCATTGAGTTACATTGTGAGAGTAAATTGGGGATATATTTATTTACAAAACTGACCCAATCAGCGTGAAATGTTAAATCAGTTAAATATTTTTATACCAAGAAAAAAAAGAAATTATTGTTCATCTTATTTTGGTAGTTATCGCTGTTTTTATCAGTCTGTTTTTGCGGTAAATTTAACAATAACTTAAACAAAGTTTACAAAGTTTTTAAAAATTCATTATTATGAGTTATTTGAGATCTTGTTACACGATAAAATGAAGAATTCCTTCGTCAAAAAATTCTAAAAGAATTATTCCGAGTTCCACTGAAGAAAAATAGCAGATGTTTTCGCTTTTTCCTCTTATTTCTTTCGAGAAGATGAAATCCTGGATCCTCGAAATCTAAAAAATATATTTTCAACGAAGCCGATAAGAAAAAAGTATTGGAGACTTTTTTCTTTACGAAAAGCAAAAAATAAAGTTTTGAAATTTGCGTTCCTCCTTGTTATCCATTTTTCGTGAGCAAACTGCTCCCTTCCATTTTACTTGATACTTGATGGATTAAGGTGAAAATCACAATGAAAATGAATTCCATCAATGCAAACGCTTTCTGACTAGAATGAAAAAACTCGAAAAAAGGAGTGCATTCAACAACAGGCTATGAAAAGATGAAAATTAAAAGGTATGCCCATACCCACATCTTTTCGAGACGGGCAACTGAAGTAATTCTCACTTATTCCCTTGTAGATATGAATAGTTTGTCTTACCACCAACTCACGTCTAATACTTTATATTCCTTTTCTTTTTCGCTTGCTTGTTTGATGTTGCTGCTGCTTTAGTTTTTTAGCGTACAGGGCCGCAAAACCTCCTACAGGCTATTCGGAATCAATGAAACTGAAGTATATATGCCACATACAAAGGCATAGTAAAAAATGAATAAAAAATATCTTTCATTGGTTATAGGCATTGAAATAGCAAATATGTTCTGTGTGAGAAAAGTTGGGTAGTTTGACATGAAAAATATTTGAGTGCTACTGGGTGAGGTGCTATTTTTCATTCTCAATTTTTTACCTAATGATTACCTTACGAAATTATAATATAAAGCACAAGAATCTAGAGATATTTGATAAACCCGTGGAGCAAGTAAAAAAAGAGCTAAAGGGACAAAAAAAATACATTTCTTTCGTGACATTTAGTGCAATGTTTTGCATGCAAGTGCGACTCACGGTTGTTATTTCTAAACGCAAAAACGAGAAATGAAATATTTGTCTTCAAAACAGAAAACAAAGCTAATAAAACATAAAGTGATGAAGCTAATCTATAAAACATATTAGTAACACAACAGTAATAATATAACAATAATGATGATTATTAGTAATATCATATGTTTATGCAAACTTTTAGTTAAAAATCAGAAATGGATTCCTTAGATCCCTTAAAAATAAGCATCTATTAAGGAAAGTAAAAATTTCATAAATAAATTCATATATCACATGTAATAGACAATTGCAAAGAGACTTACAGTTTACAACGACATTTGCGTCTGCAGTGGCATTGTTGCACTCATCGCCGTTGCTTGCTGTACATCTGTAGGAACCCTCCTGTCCTCTAGTGATGCTACTAATGGTTAATGTCTCAGTACTGCCAACAATGCTTCCTCCAACCTTGGTCCACGTCACGTTAGATGCAGGTAATCCAGAGGCATTGCAAAATAGTGTTAAAGTAGTTCTCTCTTTGACAGTTGTAGCTTTGGGAGACGTAACTATGGTTGGTGCCTCTAAAATAACACGAACAAATCATTTATTCAGCATTTGAAAACAATTGAACAAGCTAAAAAAAAATTACCAATACTCTTTCTCTTTATAGACCTCTTCATCGCTCAGCAATTCGACAAGTTTAGGTTAGATCTAATAGGCTTATCTTTGAGCAATTTCTCTAAACTAAAAATTTTTATCGCATGGAATAACATCCAACCTGAAATTAAGGGATTTCCAGCTGCTTATCTTTGCTAAAAGCGTTTCTTTTCTTTTTCTTTCTTACATTTTCTTTCTTACATTTTATAATTTTTTTTTTTAATTTTCTTTCTTTTTTCTTTTTCTTTGCTTTAGCCTTAGATGTTGTGAGTGATTTGAAAACGAGCGACATTTTCAAGTACATAAAACTGGGCAAAATATACATTATTCAAGAACATTTGAAATCAAAAAAATTTGTGCTTTAATAAATTTTCAATCATCTTGTCTAGATAACAGATCCTACAATTTTTTCCTCGCCTCCCCTATTCGTTTCTGTAAGTTAGGAATATCTGGGCCTGTAGCCCTTTTTTAAACATGCTTCAAAGGTAAAAAAAAAAACAGACTTAGCCTAACTAACCTTTAACAGAGACCTGAATACTTTTGTTCTGTCCAGCCCCAACGATATTATTAGGTACACAGGTAAAGGTGTTGTCTCCTTTCTCGTTCAGTTGTACATTGAATACACCAGTAGTACTTCCACCTTGTACCAACTGGTTATTGCGATACAATGAATACTGGGCTAATGGTTTGGCATCTGCTGTACACGTAAGGGTAATTTGATTTCCTTGACAGAATTTCTCATTACTTGGAGAAATGGTAAACCCTGTTGACTCTGGTTTATCTAAAACAAAGTAAAATCGAAAATACATCAATATATAAGTAGTTTTAACTTAAAACTACTAAACTCAAGAACCCCCGGAGAATAAGGGTTGTAACCGAAATAAATCAATTTGAATTCAATTTGACAGGACTTGCTAAGTAACTAGCATGACACGTTTGCTTTTACAATCCTTTGGAGGTCAGTTGCCAACGTTACACTGTTACTTTACGGACATCCCACATTTATGCATGTTTTCAACGGGAGGTCAGAAAGTGCTCGGGGCCTTATTCCGTGGCTCCGTGATCTACACTGCTTATTTCTTCGTTAACGGAAATTTCCATTTCAAAACAAATTCGAAAGTGAAGTTTGTATAATTGTACACAACTATAAAGTCGATGGCGCATCATTTAGTTTGCAAACACAATAAGAGAATGCGCAGACTGAGATTTTTTCTGTTTTGTGTACTTTATACAATTGACTTTACAACTTACAATTGCAATAAAAAATTTAGCGATAGAAAACTTTTTGTAAAAAAACATTTTAATAAAAGACGACGTTTCCACGTTTGCTTAACGTCATTATCAAGCCTAAAATGAATTGAAAATTACATGATACATATATAAGAAATAGAACAATGAAACTAATTTACAAATATGTGTATAAAAAATATGTACAAACAAGAAAAGAATAATAAGAATAGCTATGTTAAACAAAGAAATAAAAATAATAAAATTAAATTAAGTAAAAAGTTTAGCATTAATTGAGTCGCTTTGCACGTTCAAAGTTGGCTTAATTGTTATTATAAATAACATTTAAATAACAATTAATAATAATAATAATAATAATAACAATTAAGCCAACTTTGAACGTGCAAAGCGACTCAATTAATGCTAAACTTTTTACTTAATTTAATTTTATTATTTTTATTTCTTTGTTTAACATAGCTATTCTTATTATTCTTTTCTTGTTTGTACATATTTTTTATACACATATTTGTAAATTAGTTTCATTGTTCTATTTCTTATATATGTATCATGTAATTTTCAATTCATTTTAGGCTTGATAATGACGTTAAGCAAACGTGGAAACGTCGTCTTTTATTAAAATGTTTTTTTACAAAAAGTTTTCTATCGCTAAATTTTTTATTGAAATTATATAGTAAGCCACTATTAAAACTTACAATTGACAATGACATTAATGTCAGCGGTGTTTATAGGACACTCAGCTCCATTGTTTACTGTACATTGGTACAATCCTGCATCACCACGTTTAATATCAACTATTGGATACTCAAGCCCTGGGACGTCTGGTTTGCCAGTTCTTGTCCACGTTACATTTAACGTTGGTGTTCCAGAGGCAGTACATGCTAAGGTTACGTTGCTTCCTTCTACTACAGTTTCAGTGTTTCCTAAGGTTTGCGTTACGGTTGGGGTCACTGTTGAAAAATAATAATGATTGATTCATAATAATAATTTAAGTAATATATTAGTTATAGTAATCATCTGTAAAATTATGATCAAAAAAAGGTATTTTAGTAGCAGTATATCGTTTACTTCATATTTCTCTATTTAAAAATAGTATTTAAAGTACCTTTTGCAGCAACTTCAACACTTCCATTTTCCAAGGAACCTCCCACAAGGTTTCTTGGTACGCAAACAAACTTGTTAACATCTGGTAGACCTGCAGTAGCTGTAGCTTCATAAACGTTGGCTGCACTGGTTCCAACAAGAACATCATTATTGTAAAACTCGTAACTGCTGGGTGCTGGTTTGGCTGGTCCTGATGTACATGTCAAATTCAATTTGCTATTCTGGCAAACTGTTGATCTGTCACTCAAAATTGTTGCGCTTCTCGGTTTGTCTAGAAATGAAACATACTTATTATTAAATATTAAGTTTAATAATACATTTAATTCAAAAAAAATTATGTGATGCCGAATTTTTCTTGATTTTTTAGATTTCAATTGTGAAATTTTGCATTCATCACAAAGAAACAAGAAACAGAAAGTAAACAAAACTGGATAAAAGAGAAACAAGAGGAATATTTATGAGGCAAGTAATTGAAAACCGTTATAAAGAAGCATGCACTTGTATTAGAGAAGTAAAGGACAAACATGATTTGCCCATTTGATAATTTGCTTAAACGAGTTCAATACTTACATTGAACGCTTAGACAGACGTTAGCAGTCTTGGCATCAAGGACACCATTATATGCGATACACGTGTAGCAAGTGTTGTCATCGCTTATCGCAACAGCAGGTGTAGTATACACTCCTGTACCAACAAGGACACCATTTCTCGTCCAGTTCACCTGAGGGGTGGGGTTGCCTTGAACGGTACATTCCAGTTGTGCGGTCTGTGACTCATTAACTGTGACAATTTTCGGGTTTGGACTGGTTATTGTAGGAGGTACTAGAAGCAAAAACAATACAGTTAGAAACATTGGCACCCAATGATCTAACCACACAACGTAAAACAAAATGACAATGTCATGTATAATTTTTTTATTGATCCTCAAAAACTCATGACCAGGAAGACGAGAGCGAGGAAAAGAGTAAAATCGACTAAAATGACACTCGAATACCTAAAAGGAATATAATTATTTATTTATATAATTATTTTTATATTATGTGAAGGTTTGTGAGTACTATGATTACACATTGGTTCCTTCAAGAAGTATTCTCAGTTGATTCATTACTCATATTCCGTGAAAACCAGTGGTTTACAATAGCCGTTCCGTCCAAGAGCTAGGTTTGATGTCGTGAAACAGATCGTTCATAGTGTGCACTCTTATCGCTTAATACCTCATAGCTAAGCATTATGCTAAATACCGTGATTTGCACCAACCGGGATCCTCTTTTTGATATTTTACCAAACAAATGTGGCTAGCTTGAAATAACTAAACTATTATGTTACATATTAAAATAAAAACAAAGCAATGAAGATATTCTGAGATTTTATTTTCTCACCCTTTTCTCGTCTTAGATATTTCCTAGAAATGAAATACAAACAGAAACTAAACTATACCACCTAAATAACTGAGTTCTAACGCGCGCTCTGATTGGTCGAAATGCCTTTGTAGATAAGAGTATCTAAAACGCTCACGTCATATTTTCCGCGCGCGCTCTGAATTTTAACTTTCGTAAGAAAAATAAAACAGCGTTTTACTTTATGTTATTTTATAAAAGAAATTTGGCATCGTGGTTTCCTATGCTTCTCTCGTGTTCTCTCAATATCCCGCGTGTTTAAATTACAATATCTAAAATGGAAAACTGTTTTAAATTTCTTAATTCTTTAAAGCAAATGTTTCTTGAAAGTCGCCTTAAAGCCCTCCACCGGTCATTGTATGTTTTGAGGTTCTGTTTCGTACTTTAGCGAAAGGTAGTGTGATAACGAACATGGTGCCCTCACCCCCCCCCCCTGCCCTCACCCCCCCCCCCCCCCACCCTATTTAATCATCTAAGGTGTTTAGCGTAAAACAGGAAGAACATAACAACATATAAGCTAAGTAACGGCTGAGCCAAAATTGACGATTACAAATGTAAGAAAGCACTTACCAAGGACTGTTAGCTTCAAGTTACGTGAACCACGGCTGCCTGTTTCGCCTGTACTATAACTAAAAGCTATACGCAGATTGTATACATGTTCATCAGTCGATCGGTTCAGGTTTTTCATCGTAAACACCGATGTCAGTAGAGTACCACTCAGAGAAACAGTTAGATTCATGTCCGCATCTCGGCTGCTGTACTCAGAAAAAACCGACCTCCCAAATTTCTTTGATACTCTTATCATCGGTATTTCATTTCTGCCGAGACCTCCTAACTCCTGAGTCACTATAACATTCGTCCATGTTTCACCTCCATTTAGATTAGCAGTCCAAGTGATGCTGACACTTTGGCCTTGAATCCCGGTAGCCGAGGATGGTTGACTTCTCCAAGTGAGTCCTTCTGTAAATACATTGATTCATTGAGTCAGCAACAAACAATAAATGTTACCATCAATAGCTTTTGCAACTTATTTTAATCATATTTATAGACACCATAGGAAATATGATAATAATGATAATAATATTTTATTTACCCACATAGCGCTCAAGAGCATTTTGCATGCTCGTTAAAATACACACGTACAATTACATATAAAAACTATTTAAAAAAAAAGCTAAATATAATCTATATATAGAAAAATATAAGAATATTATTAGTATAGGTAATTACTACAAAAAGAAGAAAAGCAAAATCATCATTATTTCTGAGTGTTACAAGACTGTGTGTGAGACTCCAGGTATTGCGTTCTATCTAGCTCGATAGAGTATGCAACAATACACGTATTTTAATGTAAGAAGGATAAAGCTAAATGCCAGTTAACGAAACCATGAATTGAAATAAAATTGACAAATTTTTAAGGTCCTTTTAAGCTTTATTAATTTCCTAAATACTTCCCGAGTCACTTCTGACGACATTAAGCGAATAAATCACCCGGAAATAAACTAAACATGTTTCAGATATAGTTTAAAGCTTCTTGACTAGTTTCCTTAGAATACCAAAACAGTTTCCTTACCGGTTAGAGACAACGAGCTAAGCTGCACAAGGATGAAGAAAAGAAATCCAAGCTTCATCTTCGTAAGGACAAGTCAATCACAGTAAGAGGAGAAAGAACATCAGCTACTTTATGAATAACTTATCTGGTCCGTCACACACGGTCATGCTGGATAACCATGTGATATTATTATTGATACGAAATATACGCTGTTGGAGATCTAGAAAATAATGAAATGTTGACATGTAAGGAGCATACATGGATGAACGAATGTCTTAATAACAAAAACCGTACTTACAATCGGCAAATTAGAAAATTTGAACTTGATAGCTAATGCCAGATACTATAAACCCCCCTTCCCTATTCAATGCTGTCTCATCTAACAAATGACAGCTCCCGATCACTCGTCCACTCAACATTGAAATGGGCATAGGGGTTGGAAGAATAAACTTGCATTCTATAAGAATTGGGCTTCCTGTGTTGTCAAGGTCTCAAGGTATTTATTCGCCGATTATAGCCTTTAAAAGTATGACAGTTAGCAGCAATTTCAAAGAAATATTCATAAGCCAAGACTCTACGTTTTTTATGTCGAAGATCTGGGAAAGAATAAGTGAGAAAAATAAAAGCCCTCTTAAAACAACGTTACATTTGATTGACTATATTCTTCAAAAGCGATATCAAAATAATAACAATGTAAAATAAATCACTTATTCCGCCATTTTGATACTTTTACCATCCATTTTCTTGCTGTGGTACTTTTACTTGTGGTTGGTCGTTATCTGTACAGAGAAAGAAAACAAAGCACAACAACAGGGGGAGATGACACGAAAAAGAGAAAAGGAAAGGAATAAAAAAGAGGGGGGAAATACATCAGAACCCTGCAGACCAAAAATAGATGAACTGAATACATTTTGGAAATCATAGTCTAATTCGCTACGATTAATACATTGCGTTATTCTTTCTGAAGTTTTCTTGTCAGTCACAGAGATACCTAAATCCTTTATAATAAAGAAACAAACATTAAATGAAAACAAAATATAAAGGATTGTTTGAGTAATAATAAAGGCAATAAAGGCAAGAACACATAATGTACAAATTAAAATCATTAAAAATAACAATAATAGCAAAACTACTATTAGTATAAACCTACTTATGGTCTATCACAAATCCTGCGCTCTGATTGGCTGAGGTACTAGTGGTTTATTAGTAATAGACCATTAGTAGCGAAAAAAGGCCAGTTTTGAAACCCAAAACAATGGCAAAAACAATTGTTTAATGGCAAAAACAATTATATATTTGACCGATTACTAGGTTTATACTAAAACAATTAGATCTCTCGTCCTCGTGGTCTACGAGTCGATAGCTTCCGCCTCATTGGCTATCGACTCGTAGACCATGAAGGCTGCGGGTCTGTTAAATATACCCTTTTCACGTGACGTGAAAGCAGCTCAATTCGGAGGCAGAACCATCTAAATTTTAGAACAAAACAATTTCAATATCCTGAGAATCGGAACTTATTGTTTTGCCCTCCAGATTGACCTGCATTCCAACGTGCTTCAAGGGACTATAAGACACAAATCTCTTTTTGGAATACCAACAAAATTATTAAAATAGCAATAGCAATAGCAATAGCAATAGCAATAGCAATAGCAATAGCAATAGCAATAGCAATAGCAATAGCAATAGCAATAGCAATAGCAATAGCAATAGCAATAGCAATAGCAATAGCAATAGCAATAGCAATAGCAATAGCAATAGCAATAGCAATAGCAATAGCAATAGCAATAGCAATAGCAATAGCAATAGCAATAGCAATAGCAATAGCAATAACTAAAACAATTACAGATGTAAATTATGTTTAAAATCAAGCTTAATTTTCTCGGAAAAAATCAGAGCTCCAGAAATGACAACATCACCAATATACCTATAATCGGATCTGTTGAGATTCCTTTTTTTACACTGAGATTCAAGCTGTGTAACTGGATATTGCAACAAGTCAATATCTAGATACAACTATTTGTCATTATTAGAAGGTATTAGAGATACCTACTAATTGCGTTTTATAGCCTCTCTTCTCACGTCTAATTAAACATGTAGTTTTAGCAATGATTGAAAAATGAAACGTGATGTAATAACCTTTACGAATAAGTATTGTAATAACCGTTACGAATAAATGATGTAATAACCGTTACGAATAAGTATTGTAATAACCGTTACGAATAAGTATTGTAATAACCGTTACGAAAAAGTAATGTAATAACCGTTACGAATAAGTGATATAATAACCGTTACGAATAAGTATTGTAATAAACGTTACAAATAAGGGATATAATAACCGTTACCAATAAGTGATGTAATAACCGTTACGAATAAGTGATGTAATAACCGTTACGAATAAGTGATGTAATAACCGTTACCAATAAGTGATGTAATAACCGTTACCAATAAGTGATGTAATAACCGTTACCAATAAGTGATGTAATAACCGTTACCAATAAGTGATGTAATAACCGTTACCAATAAGTGATGTAATAACCGTTACCAATAAGTGATGTAATAACCGTTACCAATAAGTGATGTAATAACCGTTACCAATAAGTGATGTAATAACCGTTACCAATAAGTGATGTAATAACCGTTACCAATAAGTCTGCGAAAAAAAGATATTTGTATCGGAGATTGCGAGACCCAACGGCGAAAATCAGCCCCATAGTCGATTAATCGCAGTCGCAACTGTTGATCAAACCATTCCGTTTTCACTTCATAAAATCGTCCAAGACCACTTGTTTGGAAATGAAGAAGTTAAGGAGTTGGTTGATGGGAGGGGAATGTCAACAGGGTATACTTATCTTTTTGATCACATGCTTACCAACAACAATGATATCTGCTATTAAACTTCTTGTCGAACACCCCAAACTATTAATAGCTACACATTGATATTGCCCTTTGTCATCCCACGAGACAGCTCCTATTGTATGTCTCCTAGTGCTCGATATTTCACCAACTCCAACTTTACGCCAAGTGACGTTTAACTGGTCATCATCGTCCAGAACATTGCAATGAAAAGAAAATCCCCATCCTTCTAAAATTGGCTGGCTACGAGTTGAGCTAACTATTTCTGGAGGAGCTGCGTGAAATAAAACAAAGGATTAATACTTTTATTATTATTATTCCTGATTTTACGCAAACCAAGAACTATTAGCCTAGTTTTCGGTATTCGCTTTCCAAATGTTAGGCTTCAACCCTACAGGCAACACGGATACCAAACAATTAGCAATAATTTGTTAGTTTACGTTTTTTAATATTTGACCATGCATGGCCAAAATAAGAATGGTCGCCGTATACAATCGTAAAGAGATGATAACCAAAATAATGATGGCCAAAATAATATAATTGGAAATCTATTACGCATAGTATTCTTAGTATGTTCTTTTCACTATTCGGCTATAGACTTTTGTTCTGAATTAAGCTTATAAAGCCTTACCTTTTACAAAAATTGTTACGTTAGCCCTGTTGCCATGTCCTGCCTTGTTTTCAGGTACACAGGAGTATGTATTGTTTCCTTTTACTGTCATATCGAACGTGTAGTTTCCTGTACTTTCCTTAGCAAGCAACAATCCGTTTTGGTAGAAATGGTAGAGATGAGGATTTGGCTTCGTGTTCCCTGAATTGCATCTAAGAGTTATTGAGTCGTTTAAGCAGGCTAACCTCCTAGAAACCAACACCCTTGTTTGTTCTGGTTTAACTGTAAGAAAAAATATAGCTGTTGAATGCCACTGGCATGCTCCTTCCTTAAATTGGTATGCCTATGACTTTTGAGGACGTCAATTAAGGAATCAGGATAAGATGTAACATAATAATGCGCTTGGGTATAAACTTGGAAGGCAAAATAGGTAATTGCAAAATTAAGGGTAATTTAAGAGTAATGCCGCATACATATGGAAAATGGCTATGATTATGGTTATGTTTATGGGATTACGCATGCGCACAGCAACAGACGTGATAAATTAGTTTCATAAAATGAAAACCTGTAGAACGAGAATATTTCTTACATATGACGGTGATACTGGACTGTGCAGCTGTAATCGGACATTCATCTCCATTACTGGCTGTGCATTGGTACGTGCCCTCATCATGGCGTCCTATACTGGTAAAGGTGTGTGTGTGTCCTTGAGGATATGAAGGGCCACCTATTTTACTCCAAGTCACGTTCATTGGCCTAGTGCCCAGTACAATGCAGACCAAAACCGCAACTTCTCCTTCCACAAATGTCCTGCTTGAAGAAATCCAGATTATTTTGGGGGAAGCTGAAAAATTGACAAAGGTGTTGATAAAACCTTGCCCCTCATGTAAATGCGTAAATAGTACTATCGTTATAAATGTTCAATTTTTAGATTGTGTGGAGCATCGGAATAACGATACCTTTCGTTGAAATCACCACCGTTGCATTCTGTCCAGTTCCAACACTGTTCTTTGGCTCACACTTGTATTCATTATTGCCTGCTTGTGGAACATTCAACTGATAGACTCCAGACATGCTGGTATGTACAAGCTGATCATTCAAGTAGAAGCGATATTCGTGTGCTGGTGGGTTGGCATTTGTCGTACACTCTAAGGTCTCCAAGTCGTTAATGCAGATTGTTTTGTTAACCCGTCTTGTAATGTTTGTTTTATAAGGTTTGTCTAGAAATGAATTGAACAATTTTACTCATTGTTTTTCTTTACAGCATGGCTTAATCGAGTAACTGGGTGTTGGAGTACCCCTCTCACCTTTCCTACCCTAGACTGTCATAGCAGTTGATACTTGCCAATGTGCCTCCACTCACCGCGAAACAGAAAAAAACGACTCGACTGAGCCTGGAGGGAAAACAGGGAGTAGTAATAATCTAATTCTAGTAATGAACGATCAAGGGTCTCGTGGATACTATTGCCTAGGAACTCTTCGGCACATGCGACATGGGGTTCTGGGTTGCAAACCCTAGTTTAAAAGATCATATCAGACGCAGGTTTGATAACACTATAAAATAAAACTTACATGTAACATTAAGATAAATGTTTTTTGTTACAGGACTTTCTCCGACTCCATTGTGAACAGAACACCGATACGTTCCTGTGTCTTCCTTATCCAAGCCTCTAAACTCTTGGACCAGAATACTTCCATTTTCGATTAACTGCAAAAGAGGAGTTGTAGTGCCCATCTTTGTCCATGTAATATTTGGAGTCGGACATCCTGTAGCGACGCAGCTTAAAGATAATAAATTCCCTTCTACCCTAGTAATACGGTCGGTGAAAGGAATGATAGAAGCGGTAGGACGAACTGAAGTGGAAAAAAACATGAAATAAAAATCAGGTGCAAACACCCCTCCAACCACTCCTTATAACCCCTAACCTAACCCTTGTATCATACGTATATCTTTATAACAACTTAAATGATCACAATTGATATCGAGTACGCGGGGTTTTAATGTTTTCCGGAAACGAAGTTTGCAAACGAAGAGATATTAATTGCTTCAGAAACGAGAGCAATTGCTAAGCATTCATCAAAATGTAGTCGTCATTTATGTTGTCGACATATAAGTTGGCATCCGCCCACCATTCTTTAAAACTCCTGAGCAGTTGTAAACTAATCGAAGTGCAAATTGTGCCCAATATGATTCAATGACCATTTATGTTAAGACGCACCTAGAACAGTAACATTGTGGTAGGCCCTTTTCCCAGTCCCTGCACTGTTTTCTGCAAGACAGTAAAACTTTTCATCATTACATCCTCGTACGCTATCTATCACGTGACTCTCAGAACAGGTGCTGCTAGATTTGTTTGCCAACAGTGTATTCCCCTGATAAAACAGCACGTTGCATTGATTTGGCTTTGCTGTTGACCTACACCTCAATGTGACTGCCTCTCCATGGATAAGTACGTCGCTGCTTTTATTGATGGAGATAACTGTATTTTCAGGTTTGTCTGTTAAAAAGAAATAATGCACCGACTAAATAGACAATACTATTAATAAGGGGACAATATATCGATCGTTAAATTACATTTTGGGCTAAACCATGAAAACAAAGTTTATTCTGAAATGTACTCACGTATGTGAAAAGGAATAAAAAGAGAAATGTTTAACTTCCCTTAAAAGCATTTGTTTTAAAATAAAGCTGTAACTTACACATGACAGTGATGGATGATCGAGCAGTTGCTGCAGGACACTCATTTCCATTATGTGCTGTACATTGGTACGTAGCCTCGTCTCCACGTACAATACGTGTGAAGGTGTAACTAGAACTTTCAGGATATGGTAAACCACCAACTTCACTCCAGGTCACGTTCATTGGATCACTACCCGTTACATTGCACATGAGAACTACTCTGTCTCCTTCTACTACAGTCTGGTTTGGAGATGTCCAAGTTATCTGTGGTGGAGCTATAGGCAGATAATTAACAGAAAAAATGAGTAATTTGAATATTATGAACTCCAATAAATAAACTAAATCTCCAAAGTACCTTTAGTGTTAATGATCAACGATGCATTATGTCCTTTCCCGATGGCATTTGATGATTCGCACTTAAATTTATAAACGCCTGCTTGTGGAACATTCAACTGATGGACTCCAGACACGCTGGTATGTACAAGCTGATCATTCAAGTAAAAGCGATATTCATGTGCTGGTGGTTTCGCATTTGTCGTACATTCCAGAATCACCGAGTCGTTGATGCAGGTGGTGCTTACATTGCTGGTGAGATTTGTCTGATAAGGTGTGTCTAAAAATGAAAATTGAAAATTGTGTATCTATCGAGCAAATAATCAGTCAATTATTATAGAATTCTAGTCAAGATTATAGTATATATATATGTATGATTTCAATTGTTCAAGTAAGTGCTAAATGAGCTGGGGATTTTTGGTTGGTGGTGTTAGGGGACAATGATATTGGATAAGTGACGCCACCTATCACAAGTAATCTATTATCGTAGTTTTGCTCTTGATGATCTTGATCTTGATCTTGATCTCCATCTGTGATGAATTTGGTCCATTTGGTCACCTCCATGTTCATGATGCACAGAAACTCATAATTTTAACCACTAGGTTATCATGCCCATGAACTTGAACAATGTTACCATAGTTAACGCCATCAGATAGTCATTTAGTGTAGGTGTAGATATTTACTCTCTCAACATGAACTCAAAATCCTAATAAAGAAACCAACAAAGCGCAAACTTACAAGTGACGTTAACATGAATTACGTCTGTTATGGTTCTTCCTACACCATTATTGGCTTCACATCGGTAGAATCCTGTGTTCTGCTTTGTTAATCTAGTAAAATAATAGACAAGAATATTTCCTTTCGTTTTTGAAAGAGCATTTGAGTTTCCCACTTTTGTCCATGTTATATTTGGAGTTGGACAGCCAGTTGCAGTACATTTCAGGATTAGCGAAGTTCCCTCTTCAGCGATCAAACTTTTGTTTTGCATAATTTGCACAGTAGGAAGCACTGAAAGAAAGTGACAAAAGTATTTGAATTATAAGTGGTAAAACTTTCCACAGGTCTTTTAACACGAGAGCTTATTAAAACAAAATTAAATTAAAGATGAATAATACTTTAAAAGGGGCCTGCATATTTCTATAAATCATATAAAAAGAGTGTATAAACTCATGGACAAGACTGTTTTGATAATTCAAGCAATGGTGGTGGTGGTAGTGTTAAAATATGAATAGACATTTTTACAGTTCCATTCCAGTTGACCACGAATAATAGTTCCAAGTCGAGGTTTGAGTTCCTGCTTATAATAAATTATAGTTTTGCTATGCGCGGCAACTCCAACCTCGACTTGGAACTATTATTCGTGGCACTGCACGGAAATGTAAAAATGTCTATTTCTTAATTCCTATTCCTAAAAATCGATTTACCATGTTCCATGAATATATTGTTAATTGTCATTTGTTTTTTGAAGTTATGTGCGGAGTTAGAGCATACCTTAATCAAATAATAATGAATATTACATAAGCTTATCTACAGCATTTAATCCTTACCTCCCACGGTCACATTTTTGTAGACTCTTTCTCCAATCCCTGCTACATTCCTCGCATAACAAGAAAAATCCATCACGGAACATCCGTGTACAGCTGACACCACGTAATTCCCAGAACACGTGCTGCTTGACATATTGAACAAAAGCCTATCTCCTTGGTAAAATATTATGTTACATCGTGACGGTTTAGCTGACGACTGACATGTCAATAAGACTGCTTCTCCAACCTTCAGTAAATTACTGCTTTTGTTTGTAAGAAGTCTAGTGTTTTCTGGTTTAACTGCAAATAAAAATTTGAAAAAACTCATATCAACCTATTTTTAACGTTATTTGCAAAAATAAACAGCAAAAAAATTCTATATATTGAACTGGGTGTTATATCAAATCAGTTTTTTTCTACGTGTATGTCGTAAAACAAAGCATAGTTTTTATCAAAAACGTAGCAGTACTTACACATGACAGTGATGGATGATCTAGCAGTTGCTGCAGGACACTCATTTCCATTATGTGCTGTACATTGGTACGTAGCCTCGTCTCCACGTACAATACTTGTGAAGGTGTAACTAGAACCTTCAGGATATGGTGAACCACCAACTTTACTCCAAGTCACGTTCATTGGATCACTACCCGTTACATTGCACATGAGAACCACTCTATCTCCTTCTACTACAGTCTGGTTTGGCGATGTCCAAGTTATCTGTGGAGGAGCTGAAATAGAGGAAACTCTTCGTTAATTTATTGGACGCTTCGAAAATATGATGCAGGTATCTGTGCTTTTAAAAAAAAGTATATATAAAACAATTATAACAAAAATACCCTTAGTTTGAATGACAACTGTCGTATTTTGCCCAGGTCCAACCGTGTTCTTTGGTTTACACTTGTACGTGTTATTGCCTGCTTGTGGAACATTCAACAGATAGACTCCAGACATGCTGATATGTACAAGCTGATCATTCAAGTAGAAGCGATATTCGTGTGCCGGTGGGTTGGCATTTGTTGTACATTGTAAAGTAACTGAGTCATTCAGGCAAGCTCTACTCAGTATGCTGGTCAGGTTTGTCAGATAAGGTTTGTCTGAAAAGATAAAAGAAGTTCGTATTCAATAACTGATACTTTTGATCTTCGCTACACTTTTATCTAATTGAACTTACAAGTAACATTCAGGTAAATGGTCTTTATCGCAGGACTTCCCACTACACCGTTGTTCACAGTACACTGATAGGTGCCGGTGTCTTGCTTCGTCAGGCTCGTAAAAGTCTTATTTAGTACAACACCAGTGCCCTGCTCGAGGAGTGAAGATACACCAGTCTTGGTCAATGTGACATTTGGAGTGGGACATCCAGTTGGAGTGCAGCTGAGAGACAAAGAACTTCCTTCTTCCATAACGATGGTATCAGATGATGGCACAATACTCACGCCAGGAGGAACTTTCGAGACAAAGTTTGATAATCAAATTATTGATATTTTTCAGTAAACAATTAACTTCACAGAATATTATAGGCGGTGAAAGAAGTGGGCTTACTTTTCCCTTTAATCAGATTAAAAGTTAGTAACGAGAGCAACCTAGCTATCGATGCTCTGGCAAAAATCGTGCGCAGTTGAGCGTGCGTAATGCAAAACTAAGGAATTACCTTTAAACCACTAACCAAAATCTTTTTGGGATTATTTTGTTCGTTCATAAATACGGTTTAGCTCCTTTGGAATTCACAAGATAATAATTTGACGAAAACAACAAAAGAAACCACAATGGAATTAAGAATCCTGGTAGTATTGTGACAGTAACACGTAAGAAGACATAATTACCTCCTACGGTCACGTTCTGATAACCTCTTTCACCGGTCCCTGCTTCATTCATTGCGATGCAGAAGAATCTGTCCTCGTTGCATCCTTGAATGCTTGAAATCACGTGTTTTGCTGTACACGTGCTGCTGGACTTGTTAACCAATAGCTGATGCCCCTGATAAAATAGCACGTGACAGGTAGAGGGTTTTGCTCGTGATTGGCATGTCAACATGACTGGTTCTCCAAGTAAGAAAACATTGCTGCTTTTGTTGAGTGTGATGTTCATGTTTTCTGGTTTGTCTGCAGAAGCAATGCACATGTAAACACTCGTTAATAAATCAGTTATACTTAAATCGTGAAAAGGTTATATCAACAAAAAGTCACATGAAAATGGCAGAGAAATCCTACGAAGTTAGGAAGTTAGGTGAAGCAAAGCCTTCCTTTAAAAAGGAACATTTTTTTGTCAAAAACAAAGCAACACTCACAAATGACATTGATGAATGATTGAGCAGTCGCTGCAGGACACTCATTTCCATTATTTGCTATACATTGGTACGTAGCCTCGTCTCCACGTACAATACTTGTGAAGGTGTAACTAGAACCTTCAGGATATGATGAAGCACCAACTTTACTCCAAGTCACGTTCATTGGATCACTACCCGTTACATTGCACATGAGAACCACTGTGTCTCCTTCTACTACAGTCTGGTTTAGAGACGACCAAGTTATCTGTGGAGGAGCTGAAATAGAAAAACTCTAAGTCCGTTTATTTAATGGACGCTTCGAAAGAATGCTGCAGATGATTTGTGCTTTTACAGTATAACAAATTGAGAACAAACTTACATTTTGTGGCAACAGTCACCGTTGCATTCTGTCCAGTTCCAACAGTGTTCTTTGGTTCACACTTGTATGTGTTATTGCCTGCTTGTGGAACATTCAACTGATAGACTCCAGACATGCTGGTATGTACAAGCTGATCATTCAAGTAAAAGCTATATTCATGTGGTGGTGGGTTGGCATTTGTTGTACATTGTAAAGTAACTGAGTCATTCAGGCAGGCTCTACTCAGTGTGCTGGTCAGGTTTGTCAGATAAGGTTTATCTAGATTTTTTTAATTAACATGTTAATTGATTTATAGTTTACAAAATAGCAAACCAATTGGTGGCACATAAATAGCAAACCAATAGCCCAACTTCGATATTCTGGTCGAATGATCACGCGCAAACCTTTTCAAGACGAGGCTCCGGGGAAATAATGGAGAAATCTTAATATAATCTTTTGTTTCCCAGAGCTTCGTCTTGAATTGCTTTGTGCGTGATCACTCGAGCAGAATATCGAAAGTTGGCTATTGGTGTCACCTAAAAGCAAACCAATTGGGGAGACCTAAAAGCAAACCAATTGGGAAGACCTAAAAGCAAACCAATTGGGGAGACCTAAAAGCAAACCAATTGGGGAGACCTAAAAGCAAACCAATTGGGGAGACCTAAAAGCAAACCAATTTGGAAGACCTAAATAGCAAACCAAATTTGGAGACCCGCAAAATGGCATACTAATGGGGAACATCTAGCATACCAATTGGGGATACCTAAACAGGAAACTAATAGGCCTCAAGCATTATGACGTTTTAAACCTACACTTCCAGAATCCCTTTCGGTAGCATTGTTTGTTGTGCTAATTTTCACTATTGTGTTGGTATTCTAAAAGGAGTTTTAACATTTGAATATGAAAAGAGATTTTGAAAAGAATTGTGGTAGTTTAGATATGAAACGTCATGAGCTTAGGGGTCCGGCTATTGGCGCAACTCAATAACAATGCAATTGCTGCCAGATAGCACACTAATTGGGTTTATATTTGCCATGTTTATTGTCCATTTTTTCACAGACGATGCTTTTTAACCGTAAATATAGATTAGAACTCATTACCCTGTAGGTCTTTTGATTTGTACTGAAATAAATACTCACATGTCACATTTACATGGATCGTTCTGTGAAGTGGACTTCCAACAGCTCCATTGTCTGCTGTGCAATTGTAATAACCAGTGTCATTTTTTTTCATCTTGCTAAACTGATGAAATAAAAAGAAGCCGTTTCCACTAGCTAGAGGTGTGTTCTCTCCTGTCCTTGTCCATGTTATATTTGGTGTTGGGCATCCTGTGGCAGTGCAGTTCAATTGCAAAGCATCCCCTTCTATCACCGTTATAGAATCAGTTTGTGGGGCAATGCTGCTTGTGACGGGAACTGAAACCGAGGTGTAAAAGTAAAACATCTGCATAGGTCAGAATTGCCTTTCTCCGTCAAATCGTAAATTTGTCAAATAATTCTTTAGGGACGTAAAAATGTAATTTGTGTGGAGGAATGAATTGGGTTAAAATTGAAATAAGGCAGTATAAGTTATTGTTAAACTGCACTGTTGTCTTTAGTTACATTTGCATTGCACTATCACTTCTAAAAGTAGGATTTCAAATTCAATCTTTTTCTATATTCAGAGTAATAAAGAGATCCATTTCTCTACGTTTTCTTTACCTTTTATCGTCAAGTTTATTTTAGACTCCGCTTGCCCATACTGGTTTTCAGTTTTGCATGAATATTCTTCCAGGTTACATCCATCAAGATTTTGAATCACGTGGCTTGCAACGTCTGCTCCTGCGCATGTCTTATCATAGTAGATTTGGATAGCAGTGTTATCATGGTAAAACGTCACGTTGCACTGTTGTGGCCTCAATATTGATGCACACGACAATCTTACAGTGTCCCCTTTGAGGAAAATGTTGTCACTTTTGTTTGTTGATATGGAAATATTTCCTGGTTGGTCTAATGTAGAAAATAACAGAGAAAATTTAGCAACTTTTACATACAGATTATTGCACTCAGTAAAGATGTATATAATCATGTCTTCCAAAACCTTCATGCATAGGTAATTGTCCGTTTATATTCCAAGCTAGAATTGATATTTTTTAGATAACAAAAATTAAAATTAGAATATGAATTCCAAACCAAATCCTTACACATGACAGTGATGGATGATCGAGCAGTTGCTGCAGGACACTCATTTCCATTATGTGCTGTACATTGGTACGTAGCCTCGTCTCCACGTACAATACTTGTGAAGGTGTAACTAAAACCTTCAGGATATGATGAACCACCAACTTCACTCCAAGTCACGTTCATTGGATCACTACCCGTTACATTGCACATGAGAACCACTGTGTCTCCTTCTACTACAGTCTGGTTTAGAGACGACCAAGTTATCTGTGGAGGAGCTGAAATAGAGAAAACCCTTCGTTTATTTATTGGTGGTAATCTTTGTAAGAAAGATGCAGATCATTCGTGCTTTCAGAGGACATAGATATAAATCCATAGCAGACGTACCTTTTGTGGCAATAGTCACAGATACTTTCTCTCCAAGTCCAACAGTATTCTTTGGTTCACACTTGTATGTGTTATTGCCTGCTTGTGGAACATTCAACAGATAGACTCCAGACATGCTGGTATGTACAAGCTGATCATTCAAGTAGAAGCGATATTCGTGTGCTGGTGGGTTGGCATTGGTTGTACATTGTAAAGTAACTGAGTCATTCAGGCAGGCTCTACTCAGTGTGCTGGTCAGATTTGTCAGATATGGTTTATCTAAATAAAAAAATAGAAAGTTTTTATTCAACAGCTCATATTTTTGATCTTTACGCCTTTATCTAATTGAACTTACAAGTAATATTCAGGTAAATGGTCTTTATCGCAGGACTTCCCACTACACCGTTGTTTACAGTACACTGATAGGTGCCTGTGTCTTGCTTCGTTAGGTTTGTAAAAGTTTTATTCAGTGCAACACCAGTGCCCTGCTCGAGGAGTGAAGATACACCAGTTTTGGTCCATGTGACGTTTGGAGTGGGACATCCTGTTGGAGTGCAGCTGAGAGACAAAAAACTTTCTTCTTCCATAACGATGGTATCATATGATGGTACAACACTCGCGCCGGGAGGAACTTTCGGTGAAAAAATTGGAAATCAAAATATTAATATTCCTTGGAAAAGACCTAACACCTTACAAAAGATCATAAAATGTAAATGTATCGTATTTTTCTTCGAAACCGCAGGAAAGGGTTGCCCAATTCTGTCTAGCCTGGTGCATTTATAGGCGGTGGCGGCCAAATACAGAAGTCAGAGTTATGCATTACCACCCGTTTGTCCCAGATTAAACTGTTGATAAGGGCTGGGCCCACGCTCTTTTGGGCATCAACAAATAACAAAGGAAAAGGAGAATTACCTTGTACAGTGACATTCTCATAAACTCTTTCGCCGGTGCCTATTTCGTTTATTGTAACGCAAGAGAAACTCTCCTCGTTGCATCCTTCAATGCTAGAAATAACATGACTTGTTGTACATGTGCTGCTGGACTGGTTAGCCAATAGCTGATCTCCCTGATAAAATAGCACGTGACAGGTAGAGGGTTTTGCTCGTGATTGACATTTCAGCATGACTGGTTCTCCAAGTAAGAAAACATTGCGGCTCTTGTTGATCGTGATATTCGTATTTTCTGGTTTGTCTACAGAAACAATGCACAAACACTCGTAAGGAAGTTGATTTACAATAAGATAAAATTGGTATTAATCAATCTCGCTTTTCATTGTGAAAAGCTGAAAAGCATATCAACATAAATTCCTTACACATGACAGTGATGGATGATCGAGCAGTTGCTGCAGGACACTCATTTCCATTATGTGCTGTACATTGGTAGGTAGCCTCGTCTCCACGTACAATACTTGTGAAGGTATAATTAGAACCCTCAGGATATGATGAACCACCAACTTCACTCCAGGTCACGTTCATTGGATCACTACCCGTTACATTGCACATGAGGACCACCTTGTCTCCTTCTACTACAGTCTGGTTTGGCGATGACCAAGTTATCTGTGGAGGAGCTGAAGGACATGAATTCAACATTAATATTCGTTTTCATCATCATCATCACCTCCATTTGATCAATATCTTTAATGAATTAAATTCCTGCAACTCTTTCCAACATGTAACATTCATTATATTGTTCGCATTAAAATGTTGTTTTTTTTCAAAAACAAACGTACCTTTTATGACAATAATCACCGTAACATTCTGTCCAGTTCCAATAATGTTCTTTGGTTCACACTTGTATGTGTTATTGCCTGCTTGTGGAACATTCAACTGATAGACTCCAGACATGCTGGTATGTACAAGCCGATCATTCAAGTAGAAGCGATATTCATGTGCTGGTGGGTTGGCATTGGTTGTACATTGTAAAGTAACTGAGTCATTCAGGCAGGCCCTACTGAGTGTGCTGGTCAGGTTGGTGAGATACGGTTTGTCTAGAATATTAATTTATGATAATTCGTTAGTGTAAAGAACAAAGTTCAACCAAAGTACCGCGCTTTTTTATGCCTAAAAACATTAAAGAAAGTTCCAAAACATTAAGACGACACTCGATTCGAAAACGAAAACTTTGCGATACTCACATGTCACGTTCACATAGATTGTTGTGTGAAGTGGACTTCCAACAACTCCATTGTCTACCGTGCAATTGTAATAACCAGAGTCACTTTTTTTCAACGTTCTCATCAGGTTAGATAGAAAGAAGCCGTTGCTACTAGCTAGAGGTGCGCTCTCTCCATTCCTTGTCCATGTGATATTTGGTGTTGGGCATCCTGTGGCAGTGCAGTTTAGTTCTAAAGCATTTCCTTCCAACACCGTTATAGAATCATTTGATGGTGAAACACTGATAGTAGCAGGAACTGCAACAAAGAAATCACAAAACACAACAAATCTAGTAGACAAGAAGACAACATTGTTTTTATCTCTACTACCTCAGCAACCTCAGCAACCTCAGCAATTATATCATCATTACATTCCTTCTCCTTTCCTTTTTTGCAAGTTCTCTCTGGAGCTTGAAATTGAATTCGTTTTTATAGTTGTAACATAAACATATTTTCTTTACCTTTTACCGTCAAGTTGATTTTAGCTTCTTCTTGCCCGTACTTGTTTTTGGCTTTGCATGAATACTCTTGCAAGTTACACCCATCTATGCTTTGAATCACGTGACTAGCAGCCTCTGCTCCTGCGCATGTCTTATCATAGTAACTTTGGATATAAGTATTGCCGCGGTAAAATGTCACATTGCACAACTGTGGTTTTGATGCTGATGCACATGACAATTTCACATGGTCTCCTTTTAGGAAAGTGTTGTCACTTCTATTGGTTGATATGGTGGTATTTTCAGGCTTATCTATAACAAATGCAATATACTTTTTAGTAGGTGCTGTGGCTTAACCTTAAAATTCTTATTTCAAAGCGTTTGCCAATGAACACTGATTTGATTATGTTCTTTTTCTTTATGTACTATATATTAGTTCAAGTGTTAATTTGATGTCATTTTACAAGCTTCCTCACACATTGAAAGTTATTTTAATATAATAAAACAATATATGTTAGCTGTTGGAAAGATTTGTTATATTTATCGATTTTGCATGTATCATCACAGCCTTTGCAATGTTTTTCCTTCATATAATTTTAGGATCAGTCTTATCTGAAGAAATCAACATATACCTCAATACTTACAGTCTACAATAAGGTAAGCTTCTGCTTCAGCTGGAGGACATTCGTCTCCATTCTTGACTGTTACTACCACACGACCTTCGTCTGTGCGATTTACCTTCTGTAAATAGATGTGCCGTCCATTCACATCCTCCACGAACTTACCAGACGTATTCCAGGACACAGTAAGAGGTTCAGTACCATTGATGGTGATTGTAAAATTCACATCAGATCCTTCAGTTACAGTCATGTTTTGTGGTGGAACGATTATGACAGGTGGATCTGAGATCAATAGTACATTTAGTAATCTAATGTGCCAAAATGTAATATTAAAACTAGTTCAAATCCAGTTTGCTTTATAGGAACCCGACTGACCAGAACAAATATAAAGGTTGATGACAATTGCCAGCCTAGTTTTCCTAATAGATGTTTTTACTATTGTAACTTAGATAGTGCACGCGCTCTGGTTGGTCGAGAACTGTGCTGTATTGGTGAAAGAAGAAATGTGCAAATGATGCCATCTGCGCACACAACCTGCTTTGCAAATTATTGTCAGAAAATAGCAATGAAATTTACAAAGAATTTTTTCTTCTAGCTATTTAATAAAATAAGTAAATCCACTTCAATTTTTACTGTACTTCCTTCAGTAATAAGGCCTGATGTACGAATCCTCTTCACTTTTCTCTCGCGTAGTCGTCTCTTACTGCGTGCTGTGTTACGGTACGAATCACGTATAACGCTTTTTTATCGTAATGATTACACAAGTTTTCTATTCAACTGACGTACCCTTAGCTTGAGTCACAACTGTCCGATTCTGCCCAGCTCCAACAATGTTCTTTGGTTCACACTTGTATGTGTTATTGCCTGCTTGTGGAACATTCAACTGATAGACTCCAGACATGCTGGTATGTACAAGCCGATCATTCAAGTAGAAGCGATATTCATGTGCTGGTGGGTTGGCATTTGTTGAGCAATTTAAAGTAACTGAGTCATTCAGGCAGGCTTTACTCAGTGTGCTGGTCAGGTTTGTCAGATAAGGTTTGTCTGGAGAAAAAATGGAAGTTCACATTCAATAACTGATATTTTCGATTATTCAAACGCCTTTCTCTAACTGAACTTACAAGTAACATTCAGGGAAATGGTCTTTATCGCAGGACCTCCCACTACACCGTTGTTCACAGTACACTGATAGGTGCCTGTGTCTTGCTTCGTCAGGCTCGTAAAAGTCTTATTTAGTGCAACACCAGTGTCCTGCTCGAGGAGTGAAGATACACCAGTCTTGGTCCATGTGACATTTGGAGTGGGACATCCAGTTGGAGTGCAGCTTAGAGACAAAGAACTTCCTTCCTCCATAACGATGGTATCAGATGATGGCACAACACTCACGCCAGGAGGCACTTTCGGTGAAAAAAATTAATATTCAAAATACTATAGAATTTTGTACATAAGAAACATTTCATAGGCAAAGGATCCAAGGAGGCAGCCATGGTGTAACCACTATTTTTGGTGATAAATACCCTGTATGTATATATTCATTTTACCTTCTACAGTGACATTTTGATAAACCCTTTCATCGCTTCCAACTTCGTTCATTGCAAAGCAAGAGAAATTGTCCTCATTGCATCCTTCAATGCTAGAAATAACATGACTTGTTGTACACGTGCTGCTGGACTTGTTAGCCAATAGCTGATTTCCCTTAAAAAAAAGCACGTGACAAGTAGAGGGTTTTGCTCGTGATTGACATGTCAACGTGACTGGTTCTCCAAGTAAGAAAACATTGCTGCTTTTGTTGAGTGTGATGTTCGTATTTTCTGGTTTGTCTACAAAGATAATGCATATGCACGTGTTAGGAAATCAGATATTAATTACATTGTTAGAAAAAAACATATCTACAAAAACATTTCTTACATATGACAGTGACGTTTAAAGTTGCAGTTGCTGCAAGACACTCATTTCCATTATGTGCTGTACATTGGTAGGTAGCCTCGTCTCCACGTACAATACTTGTGAAGGTGTAACTAGAACCTTCAGGATATGATGAACCACCAACTTTACTCCAAGTCACGTTCATTGGATCACTACCCGTTACATTGCACATGAGAACTACTCTGTCTCCTTCTACTACAGTCTGGTTGAGAGACGACCAAGTTATCTGTGGAGGAGCTGAAATAGAGGAAACCCTTCGTTTATTTATTGGTGGTAATCTTTGTAAGAAAGATGCAGATCATTCGTGCTTTCAGATGATATAAATAGAACTCAATAACAAACGTACCTTTTGTGGCAATAGTCACAGATGCATTCTGTCCAAGTCCAACAGTATTCTTGGGTTCACACTTGTATGTGTTATTGCCTGCTTGTGGAACATTCAACAGATAGACTCCAGACATGCTGGTATGTACAAGCTGATCATTCAAGTAGAAGCGATATTCATGTGCTGGTGGGTTGGCATTTGTTGTACATCGTAAAGTAACTGAGTCATTCAGGCAGGCTCTACTCAGTGTACTGGTCAGGGTTGTCAGATCAGGTTTATCTAGAATATTAATTCATAATCAATCGTTAATGTAAAGCCGCTCCTTCTAATAACATTGAGGAAACGATTTGCTTAGCTGAAGTCACGTTAATGAACTCCAATAAGTTGTCCCAGTGCTTGAAATAATGTAGATGTAAATCTTACTTAACTGATTTACACAAGTGTTTTATTACCACACGTATAGTCAATATGCTTATGAAAGAAAGGTATTTCTCTACTCACATGTTACATTCACATAGATTGTCTTGTGAAGTGGACTTCCAATAACTCCGTTGTCTACCGTGCAATTGTAATAACCGGTGTCATTTTTGTTCAACTTGCTAATCCGATAAGATAAAAAGAAGCCGTTGCTAGTAACTAGAGGTGTGTTCACTCCTGTCTTTGTCCATGTGATATTTGGTGTTGGGCATCCTGTGGCATTGCAGTTCAGTCCTAAAGCATCTCCTTCCAACACCGTTATAGAATTCTTTGATGGTGAAACGCTGATAGTAGCAGGAACTGGAACAAAGGAATTGGAAGAAAAACATATAAAATCCAGTATACAACATATTTCTATCTCCACTAACTCTGCAAGCTGCCGGCAGATTTAAGCAGCAATATATTCTTCCTCCTGTCTTCATTTTCATGTACTCTTAGGTCCTTGCCAAATTTATTTTCTTAGTAGTAACATATGTATACTTTCCTTACCATTTATCGTCAGGTTGATTTTAGACTCTTGTTGCCCGTACTGGTTTTCAGCTCTGCATGAATACTCCTCCAGGTTACATCCATCAATACTTTGAATCACGTGACTCGAAGCCTCTGCTCCTGCGCATGTCTTATCATAGTAACTTTGGATATAAGTATTGCCGCGGTAAAATGTCACATTGCACAACTGTGGTTTTGATGCTGATGCACATGACAATTTCACATGGTCTCCTTTTAGGAAAGTGTTGTCACTTCTATTGGTTGATATGGTGGTACGTTCAGGCTTATCTTTAAGAGATGCAAAACATTTGACGTGTTCTGACTATTTGGAATATGATATTACTTATATTCTTAGTAACTTAATGGTTTTTAAAACAAATATTTAGAACTAGCCATATACGTAAAAATCTTTCATCTTTGATAATATTATAGAACCATGCACGAAGTGAAGAGAGCATGAATAGAAGGAGACATGTCAGTTTTAAGAAGTAGTCGAAAATGAAAGCTGTCAATTTTAGTGTTCATTTTCAACTTCTTGGGAGAAAAAAGAAAAATTTAGTATATACTTTTAACATTATCAACATGACATTTTTATACACCAAATTGAAAAATAACGTTGCCGGTCGGGTTAAAAACGTTAAATCATCAAAGCTATTAAAGATCAAAGGGTGTTCTGGGTAAATGGTTAACGAGGTTAATATTATACATTTTGCAATAAACAGAAATACGACAGATGTTATCAAGCTGTATGCCTAAATAAATATAAATGCATTTTGCAGTTTTGCAGCTCTCGAACATTGATATAAGTTACCGACGAAGTTACTAATATAAGTTACTATCAACCTTCATGCATGTGTCTGTATGCAAATACTCTCCGAGTGCCCAGGATGTACCCAGAATACCTTCTCGGTCTTAGTTCCAATCATTTAAACTTTTTAACCTAACAACGTTTTTGGGCATTTTTCAATTTGGCTAGCCCCTTATACGAACAATCATAACAACTTACAAGTGACGTTGATGTAAACCGATCTGATTATAGGACTTCCAACAACTCCGTTATCAACTGTGCACTGGTAACCTCCTGTATTTTGTCTCACAAGACTATCAAACCGAAGAGATAGCGAGTTGCCAGTGGTAGTATTTACAAGGGCAGGTATCCCTTCAATCTTGGTCCAGGTGATGTTTGGCGCTGGGCATCCAGTTGCAATACAGAAGATTTCTAATGATTTGCCTTCATCTTTGGTAATAATGTTCCTTGATGGGTTTAAAGTCATGTTTACAGATACTAAAAAGGCAATTCAGTATATGAATCAAGTAAATCTTTTAATGTTATAAAAGCCTGAAAAAGTATTTCATGCCATCGTTAACACACCTTATTGGGAAACCTGTTTTTTCGAGCCAAAATTATTGCTCAATATTGATACTGATTCAATGATTCATGATCAAAGCGTTGCTATCCAGAATACCAGTAAGTACAGTAATATAAGCAACCTGTACTCATCAGGTAAACTTCAACGGATTAAAACCATGATCAGTGGTGAATCCAGGGGTGGTTCCTGGTTTCCATAGAATACATGTTCTTTACCCTGAAATTGGACCCCCCTCCCTTTTGAAGCCGATCACACCAGGCGGCCATTTTGAAACCCCTTTTTTAAATCCTGGATCATGTACATGAACCATTGATATTATATTCGTTACCTTGGATTGTCAAATTGATTTTAGCTTCTTCTTCCCCGTACTGGTTTTCCGCTTTGCATGAATACTTTTCCAGGTCACATCCATCAATACTTTGAATCACGTGTGTAGCAGCCACATCTCCTGCACATGTCTTGTTTGAATAGCTTAAAATCACTTGACTTTCATTATAGAAGATGATGTTACAAGTTTGTGGCTTGGAGTAGGAGGAACAGAACAGTGTTACATTTTCTCCCATCATGAAGGTGTTATTAGCTTTATTTGTTGTCAATGTAGTGTTTTCTGGTTTGTCTGGAAAGTGAAGCAAAACTTAGTAGCGGTAATAGATAACGGTTGACTTACCTTTTTTGATTCTCACCGTGTATTATTAAAGAAATCTGAAAGGACTTAGTATTATGCAAAACGTGTTCGGAAATGTTTATTATTTACTTTCTTATGTTTGTGACGTTAAAGGTTGGTTTTACATTTCATATATGGAAAACATGCACCTTATAGGCTTTCATAACAAACCTTCTTCACTAAATCGCTAGCGCAGGAAGCATTATGAGTTTCTCTCGGTATCTTGTAATGCAGCACTTATGTTTAAAAGCTTTATTCTACTTTTCATACAAAACTATATGTAAAAAACATTCTTAACCTAGCCCTTGCTCTTTCGCCTTCTGAAGGCCACCAAGGTCTACCTCAATACTTACAGTCTACAAAAAGATAAGCTTCTGCTTCAGCTGGAGTACATTCTACTCCATTCTTGACTGTTACCACCACACGACCTTCGTCTGTGCGATTTACCTTCTGTAAATAGATGCGCCGTCCATTCACATCCTCCACGAACTTACCAGACGTATTCCAGGACACAGTAAGAGGTTCAGTACCATTGATGGTGATTGTAAAATTCATATCAGACCCTTCAGTTACAGTCATGTTTTGTGGTGGAACGATTATGACAGGTGGATCTGATGAAACGAACAATTTAAAACATTTTCAGTTAACTGATCTGTTTTTCAGCTAAGCCTAACTGATCTTTTTTAATTAATTTCGAAGGTAGAATTGTTGACAGTATATAGATTGGGTTTGCGCACATTACACCCAATACAACAAAAGCATACTGATTATATTTGCTATCCTATGTACCTTTTGTAGAAACTTCCACTGTTACATTATGCCCAGGTCCAACAGTATTCTTTGGTTCACACTTGTATGTGTTATTGCCTGCTTGTGGAACATTCAACTGATAGACTCCAGACATGCTGGTATGTACAAGCCGATCATTCAAGTAGAAGCGATATTCATGAGCCGGTGGGTTGGCATTTGTTGTACATTGTAAAGTAACTGAGTCATTCAGGCAGGCTCTACTGAGTGTGCTGGTCAGGTTGGTCAGATAAGGTTTATCTAAGTACAGCCAAATAAAATAAATTCAAACATAATGTACTGCTAAACAAATAAAATATGGCTTTGTTGAACATCCTTGGTTTTCATGTGTTGTGGGGGTATTACGGTTCCTAATTTTAATGATATCGCATGAAATGCTCTACGACCGCTGAAGACATGCAGATCAAATGTTTGCCTCCAGGGCTTTCAGCAGGAGTTCCCCGTGTAAGTGTCCTCATATAATGGATTTCTTTTCACATTTATTGAACAAATGGCCATAAAACAAGGAATCAATTGCTATTCTTACATGTTACATTCACATAGATTGTTTTGTGAAGTGGACTTCCAACCAATCCGTTGTCTACTGTGCAATTGTAATAACCAGTGTCATGTTTTTTGAACTTGCTGAAACGATAAGGTAAAAAGAAGCCGTTGCCACTAGCTAGAGGTGTGTTCACTCCTGTCCTTGTCCATGTAATATTTGGTGTTGGGCATCCTGTGGCATTGCAGTTCAGTTCTAAAGCATCTCCTTCCAACGCCGTTATAGAATCATTTGATGGCGAAAGACTGATAGTAGCAGGAACTGGAACGGTAAAGTTATCAAAACCCATATAGGTTACTTAAAGTAGCATGAAAGAGTACCATTTGCCTGTATATATAATATCTTCCATCATTAGCTGATTACTGCTCGTTACCTTTTATCGTCAAGTTCATTTTGTCTTCTTCATAACCGTACTTGTTTTCCGCTCTGCATGAATACTTTTCCAAGTTGCATCCGCTAATATTCACAATAACGTGTGTAGCAGCCACATCTCCTGCACATGTCTTGTTTGAATAGCTTCCAATCACTTGACTTTCATTATAAAAGGTGATGTTACAAGTTTGTGGCTTGGAGTAGGAGGAACAGAACAGTGTTACATTTTCTCCCATCATGAAGGTGTTATTAGCTTTATTTGTAGTCAATGTAGTGTTTTCTGGCTTGTCTAGAGTAAAAGGAAAGCAAAGCTTGGTTTTTGCAAACATGGTTTGTACATTACATCATACATGACTTGAGACAGTTCGTTTAGGAGCGGCACCGGCAAAACGTTTGAGACACGAAATATTACTTTAGATGAAACCTGATTTGCGACACCTAATTAAAAACATTCACTGTATCGTCAAAGTTTCTTGGCATCATCACCACGTTTTACTAGACATATTTTGTAATACAAAACACATGTGTAATTTGAAATAAATGGCTAGTTATAAAAGGATTTCGTGTACCTAAAAGAAAGGGGATAAAAACTGAATGATTAAAACTCAAATTGAAGGGGGAGGGGTAAAACATTAACAATAATGAATTAATACTAAATTAATGATACATTGATTGAGTAATACTAGTCGTGCATGTGGTATCAGCTGTAAAAGCAGCCGGGAGTTCAATACTTACAGTCCACGATGAGGTATCCTTCTGCTTTAGCTCGAGGACATTCGTCTCCATTCTTGACTATTACCACCACACGACCTTCGTCTTTGCGATTTACCTTCCGTAAATAGATGCTCCGTCCATTCACATCCTCCACGAACTTACCAGACGTATTCCAGGACACAGTAAGAGGTTCCGTACCATTGATGGTGATTGTAAAATTCACATTAGATCCTTCAGTTACAGTCATGTTTTGTGGTGGAATGATTATGACAGGTGGATCTGAATACAATATTTATTTCTGTAATTTATTATTTATTAACTTATTTTCCCAAATGCTGTATCTTTTTCATTGTAATTATTATAAAACCAAAATTTTTAAAACAAGAGTGAATCGAAAAAATTGGCCGATAAATTACTTTAATTGATTTAGGTTCAGTAAAGGTATGAGAACTATCTGATGTCATAGGAAAACAGAAATTTGGACAGGGAAGTAAAAATTTGCAAAATGTTAAGTTTTAGAGCGCAAGTAAGATGCTCAAAGGCAGCCGAATCACAGAACAGTTTATTATTAGTGAATTTCTTTATTCATTCAATTGAAGTCGCTTAAACTTGTATGATGTACTTGAGGTGTCTTCTGTGATGTCTTACCTTTGACTGTGACGTGTACTGAGTCAGTAGCAATTCCACCAACAAGATTTTTAGCCACACAATGAAAAGTGTTATTGTTGGGTAATGAAGCTTTGGCGATGTAGGTGCTGCTTTGGTTGGTTGCTATAGAAACGTTGTTATGATAGAAGTCATATCCAAACACTGGGGGGTTGGCTCTTTTCTCTGAACATGTTAGAGAAATGTTACCATTAAGACAAACTGTTTTCTTGTCGGCAGCAAGTGTAACATTTTTTGGTGTATCTTGAAATATAAATTGGGACAGTGATAATGTAGTTAAAGTCTAATAAACTACAAATAAAACAGAAATTTTAATATTGAAAATTGCTAAACTTCATCTGAAGTGAATGCAAAATTATTATTTTTTGCTTATTGTACTGATCTACCTTCTCAGGTACGTTTCAAGTACATAGTATTCGAATACTTACATCGTACATCTAAACACAAAGTTACAGACTTGTCAGGAGGAATGCCATTATAGGCAATGCAAGTGTAGCATTCACCATTGTTCTTTGTCGTTACTTTTAACCTCAACGTTCTTCCTGTGCCAACAAACACACCATTTCTCGTCCAGCTGATATTAGGAGAGGGATTGCCGGTAGCAAGGCAATTAAGCACCGCCGTATTTTCTTCTTCAGTGGTGACGTTGGACTTTGGACTTATTATTATGGGGGAGTCTACATGAAGAGAAGAAAAGAGTAGAAGATTTAGCGAAACAAAATTTTCTTCGATTTTTCTCGTTCTGTCTTGGCGTTTGTAAGTAATCAATGCCAAATAAGAAAAAAATACTAAGCTAGCTAGTTTCTTAGACCCAGTTGCATTGAAAACAATGGATAATAAGGCGGTCTTCTTTAATGTTATTAGTTTCGGCTCATGACAAGATCAACGTTTAAACTGGGCCCTAGTAGTATAAATTGTAACAAAACAAGGACATGCTCCCTATTGAAAACGCCGATAAAATAACTGACTTGATGATATCTTGAAACTAACAGTCCATAACGTAAATCAGGGAGGTGGTCCCTCCCACCTCCCGGCGTAAATGTTCTAATGTTCTATGTAATTATTTCCATTTTTGTCCAGCCCTTTACTTAAACTGCAGTGGCAAACATTTTTTAATGTTTTTAATCTAGTGTGATCCAGTGTGTTTTCAGCCAATCACAATTAACGTGCTTTAGTTTTGCAATGTGATTTGATACCACATAATACTTACTTTGTATGGTTAGCGTGGTGAAGTAAGGTATGGTTTCGGAATCTTGGTCATGCGTCAGTAATACCTTGTAACGGGTATTATTATCCATGGTAGTAAGGTTTCTTATAGTAAATACGATAGTTACTTTGGTATCAACCTGAGAGGCGTTCAGCTTCAGTTGTGATGTCCTGTTGAGAAACTTAAGGTATACACGGGTAGAGTTTTCTTTTCCACGTGCGTACTTGATCATCTGGTCTCCATTCCTATACACTTTAACGAATGACCATTGAGATTTAGGAGAAAGGAAATGCTTTAAATCTGCCTTCCAAGTGATGTCAACACCGTGTCTTTCAATCCCAGTCACAGTGGTGTCTTCCTTTGGCGTCCAGTCAATAGATTCTCCCTCTGCGCATGCTAACAACAGCCAAGGTATTTTTGTAAGTACATTGTAGATAAAACCATTATTGTGGCCAGGATGTTTCAGATAACAATAAGCTTTAAATTCACCCAACAGCGTGTGCGTCTAATCGGCGCGGGTCGCGGGTCGCGAAAAAAATAACAAACAAAAAAAAAACCGTTATGAAATCTAAAAAATTCAGAACATTAGAATAAAAAACTGACAATGTGTTTCATAATTATAGCAATGATAAACATTGTTAATTTGGGCTTTAATTTATTAGAGGGGTTTCATTGATCCACAAAACAAAGTTAACTCAAGGAAGTAAAGTCTTAGACATTACTAAGACTTATTTTTTGTCCAAAATCAAAATGTTTTTCTAATATCTCACCTTGGATAAATTAAGAGTTAATTATTAAACTAAGAAGTTTATCGTGATAAACAAGAACAAGAGCGGTAATGATACATACGCTAACTTTGCGGCACTCTACTTTCAGTCACTTCAAGCACTCCATTACATGCTTGGGGCTACTTTCATCGGACTGTGAAATAGCTACTAATCTGATGCATGCTAGAGTGATTTTCATATGACCTTGAAAGAATAGTCAAACTAATATTCAGTAGTAGACTCTAAAACAATGAATTTCTTTTGGTCTTGTTTATCGTCCAACGTCTAAGACTTTACTACTTTGAGTTAACTTTGTTTCGAGGGTCAATGAAACCCCTCTAATGAATTAACTCGCAAATTAACAGCATCTAGCAATGTTTATCATTGCTGTAATTATAAAACACATTTCAGAGTTGTTATTCTAATGTTCTGAATTATTTAGATTTGATAACGAATTATGCGGTAATTTCTAATTTTTTGTTGTTGTCATTTTTGGGACCCGCGACATTTTACCCGTGACCCGCGACCCGCGCCGATTAGACAATCTCCCCGATAGCAGGACATGGCTTCTGTTTACCCTGTATAGCATATGGAATGCATTCTCTGTGGTCACATGTGCTTCACAAACGCCTATTTTGCCAATGGCTAAGGACAATAAGCTTTATTGCACACTAGCAAGATATCACACTTAATTATATCCATTTTGAGATTTATTCACGAATCGCACCACTTTGAGTTTTAAATCAGACTGTTATGAAGAGCCAATGAAATTGCAGAAAACATAGAATTTGACCAATCATATCACAGAACACAAAGTCAAAGCATGAGAAAATTTTACATTCCTACAGTAGTGATTTCAAAATGGATATAGTTAATGCTTAAACACACTTTTTAACCAATCAGATTGCAGGATTTCTGGTCGTGCAATTTTGTAATCACTCATTTGATTTCAGACCAAATTCCACTCCACTCAGTTCAATTACCATTATTTACAAATCAAATGTGGGAAATTTTGAACTAAGACATCTGAGTTACCAGAATATTTTTCAGTCGCAATCAAAACACAATCACTAGGAACATGTAAAGCTATTAATAATACGACTATTAGCAAAACAAATTGGATAAAAAGAACAATTCTGAACCAGCTATGGGTGAACGAATTTTCCGGTTTTTTAGTGTAATGTATATGTCCACCAAAATAGCGGCTAAAATTTCAAAGAATTATTTCATGGAAACAATTTATCAAACTCACTTCAGACATGTTAAAATTAAATGTTATGCACGAACATGTCCCACACTCAAAAAAGGTTTGATTAGGCGAAAATTCGAAAACTCGATCGAAAGAAAAACTGCGAAATAGTTTGAAATTTTCTACAGTAAGTTACATCATAGCTCCCTAAAACATATTTAATAATCAAGTTTATAGCATTCATAATTAATTTTAAGTTCGTTGCCTTTCTCGGTCTATGTTGTCACATGGAAACAAAGAATAACCTACGTCACTGTAATCGACATGGGCTCTCGATCGGCTGCCCAACAGCTATGTAAGAAAACTCCGAGGAAATGTTGTGTATAATAGAAGAAAATGGGTTGTAAAATAAGACGACCTCCCGAATTCACAAAAATCCTATACCAAGAATAAGCGGCCTTAATTTGAAATGTCAAAAACCCTTCCTATAATAAGCCCTCCCAAATATAAGACGGTGTTTGAAGCGCTCTTATTTTTGGAGGTTTAGTGTATTTCACGAAGAAAACAATTTTAATCATTATGACTGTATGCTATTTAAGACTGCTTTTTTCTATTTATACTCTTTGAAAACCTAGTTGCTGAATTTTGAGCGATAAACCTATGATCAAGTGAATTATTATATACAATGTTACTTTGTAATATTCGGTAATAATATGATTAATTATATATAATTTGATAAAACTGATAAAAGTACTTTGATGGGAAATTACCTGTAAACGTCAAAATTGCTATTTGAACCAATACAAAAACAGCCACTGCAAACATCGCCATTTCAGCATTCACTGAAAGAACTTCATGGAACGATGTTTATTCCACATTACGAATTTTATAAATACATTTTCAGCTCTGTTAAACATAAAGTTCTGGATGGTTAAACCTGTTACGAGTTACAGTATTGCAAGACCTTTGAGTTACAGCGTTCAAGCATGTTTCAAAATATAAAAGACTTTTATTAGACACAGCAAATTCCTATTGGCTAGAACATGTGCCAAGATTCGTTAGTTTTATGAGTGTTTTTACTGAGTATTTTTAGTTTTTGAATAATCTCATTAATAAGGTCACAAATCCTTTTGTAATCTTTTGACAAGATATTTAATTTTGGAAATTTCAGTGAATCTTTCACATTTCATGTTTATTGGATTATATGTTATGCTGATTGTATTTTGTTATGAAAAGGTTTCTTTGTGTTGATTCAATAGTCAAAGTTTTTGTCATATTTGTCATGCAAACTATTTTTTTCAAAATGTCGACAGGAAAATATGCAATTTAATAATTGGAAATGATTGTTGTAAAATATGTCAACTTTGAACCAGAATGGTAGCAAATAACATCAAACAATCGCAATGAGTCAAAGTTGAGCAGATCAGAAGTTATTTTGGAATGTTATCAGCAGAGTGGAACGTTGTCAACAAAATATTTGATTCCGGTTGATTTCACACACCAAGCCACAGAATCATCACTGCATGGCGCTCATGATGGAAAACGATACTTCTTTTATTGATCAATCATTTGGAATTGTCTATTCATTAAACTAGTTAAGAGGGGATGTCAACAAAATCGAAGATAAAAACTCGATTTCGATCATATTCTAGTAATAGGTAGACAGTATAGGTAAAATAAGCCATGGCAAATTTATGTTATTATTCTCATTATCATATTAATATTGTTTCATTTATTTACTTATTTTATTTGATTATTTAATTTATTTATATTATTTATCTACATATTTTCTTTATTCATTTTCTTTATTTCGTTTCTTTATCTATTTTTTTTAATTCTTTTCTTTTATTTCATTCATTTATTTTATTTATTCAGTTTAATTTGTTTAATATAATTTAATTTATTTCGTTCATTTATTTTATTATCATTGATATTATCATATTATTATTATTCTATTTACTTACCTATTTTATTTATTTATGATTTACTAGTTATTTTATTCTTATCATTTATTTATTTATTTCATTTTATTTCATTTGTTTGTTTATTTTATTTGTTTGTTTTTATTTATTTATTCATTCATTTTACTTACTTACTGACTCACTCATTCACTTAGGTACAATGTGTATGGGTTTTATTGGCCAAAAACTAAGGCCTCAAAGTACTCTGGTAATTAGTTATTGCTGTCGCCATTGATTTGCTGGAAGATCAACTGTGGAATTTCATCTTCCTAAAGTCAATGATTATTCACAAAAGTTATCCTAATTTTGTTCCTTTTCCCATTATTTTTCTTCTCAATTGATGTATAGAAATAATAATAATAATAATAATAATAACAATAATAACCATGTATCATCACCATCATCACCATCATCATCATCCTCATGTATCATCATCATCACAATCATGTTTCATCCTCATCATCATCATGTATCATGTATCATCATCATCACCATAATCATCATCATCATCACCATCACCATCATGTTTTATCATCATCATCATCATCACCATCATGTTTTATCATCATCATCACCATCATCATCATCATGTATCATCATCATCATCACCATCATGTTTCATCATCATCATCAACATGTATTATCATCATCATTATCATAATCCTCTACATGTTTTATCATCATCCTCACCATCATCATCCTCACCATCATCATCCTCACCATCATCATCCTCACCATCATCATCCTCACCATCATCATCCTCACCATCATCATCCTCACCATCATCATCCTCACCATCGTCATCCTCACCATCATCATCATCAACATGTATCATGTATCATCATCATCATTATCATAATCCTCATCATGTTTCATCATCATCCTCACCATATCATCATCATCATCATCATCATCATCGAAATGTACCGTCATCATCATGTATCATCATCATCATCACCATTATGTTTCATCATTATCATCATCAACATGTATCATCATCATCATGTATCATCATCATCATCATCAACATTATGTTTCATCATCATCATCATCAACATGTATCATCATCATCATGTATCATCATCATCATCCCCGATATCTTTTTCAAGTTATTTATCACTTAGGTAAATAGTTATTTCTTCTCAATTGATGTATAAAAATAATAATAATAATATTAATATTAATATTAATAATAATAATTATTATTATTATTATATATTATCTTCATCATGCATCATCATCATCATCATCCTCATCACTTATCATCATTATCATCATTCTCATTATCCCTGATATTTTTTCAAGTTATCTATCACTTAGGTAGGGTTTTCTGAAAACAATTTCAGGATGATATCCCATAATTTCTGATATACTTTTGATATACTTGTAAATATATTTGAAGCGTACAAATTTTTTTGCAAATGGTTGTATAATTCTGTGTAATATATATTTTCAGTCCCAGTCTGTAACAGAAAACCCATATTTAGAAGTAACACAAAAGGAGCTTGTCTCTTTTCCAGTCTTACAGCTTTCCACATACTGAATCATTTAGATTTGAAGGGAGCCATGGACAAAGATCTTATAAGTTTGAAAGACATCTCAGAAAGCTAAGAAGCACAGCATTACATATGACAGATAAAAACAGTTAAAATAAAAGTGTATACTTGACAGCAAAAGTTGTTATCGGTTCTTGACTGACACATATAAAAAATAAAGTGTTGCATGAAAACTAAATCATTTCTTCTCTGTTTGAATCCCAAAAATATCATCATCATCATGGTCACCATCATCTGCATTAGGTGGATTTGGTTCCACTAACCCATTGTAAACCTTATAGTAAACTATACTTGAGTCTGAATCGCATATTCCTAGCGTGACAGCAAGGTTTCTGGACCTATACCCTGGAACATCTCGTACACATCGTTGGATCTCAGTGACAATATTTTGAATTTCCTCTACTGTTAATGATGTGTTCACGCTCAAAGGTACAATTATTTCCTTTTCTGCTTTCTTTCTTGGTTTTCCACTCAAATAAACACGTTTTAGTTTATCAGAGAAGTGAAGTTCGACCCCAAACCAATGTTTACTCTCACAGAGCTCGAGAAAAACCAACATGGCGGATCTTGACGTGAAGGGGTTGTGTTTGTCGTATCCATGAGCCTGAATGGCTAGATATTGAGGATGATTTTCAAACCAGTTTTTCCTCTGTACTATATGAGAATTCTTGGCCATAAATTAATGAGAAGGAAACATTAGATTAATTCAAAACTTACTTCGAAGTTGTCCTTCAAAACGTACTTTGCTTCCTGCAAATATTGGTAGGCGTTCCTAGAAGTACAAGATGGAGACTGAGTTCTATTCCACAGGGATCCCAGTATCCAACCTTGCTACTAAGAGGGTCCTGGGGTAAAATGGGAGCTGGGATTTGCCTTTTTTGGGGCTGAGAAAATGGGATTTCATGCACTGGGACTGGAATTTAGCCATTACTGGGATTGGGATTTTGCAAAACCTCTAACTCTAATTCTATAACTCGGACTGGGATGACTTGGACTCTAAAGAAGACTGAAAATGTAAAGTTCCTTTGAAGAAAAGGAGAGTTTATTTTTCATAACGTTAAAGTTACAAATAGATTAGGGGTGCTTAGAATAACTGCCCGTTTACTTGGAGGTACACCCTGCTTAATTTCTAGGAATATTTTTACTTATATTTAAATACAATTCGCGTTATTTCGCATTTATTTAAGTCACGACAATGTAGTGCATCGTTAATTTACTATGATAAGATCGTGTGGCGTCATGGAATACTCAGCGCGTAATTTATCTGAATTCGACGTTCTAAGGGATCAAGCATAAGCATGCGCAGTAAGAAATACAATACATTTTTTTTTAATTAACCCAACCCCGTGGGGATTTTCAGAGCTAATTTACAATTACTGAAATATCGGCTCTTGGAACGAGATTGCTAAAGGATAAACGCGATAGGCGATTGCGCCAGGATGCAGGATGTAAGGGACGAGATATATATGGTGTATTGCCATGAATGCAACTGGTGCGATGTACATTTTACGCCTGGGCAAGATTTATATTTTAGACAAAAAATAAATAAAGTTTGAAATCCATGCGTTAATTGATATGATTATCTCTTTATTTAAATATTTTTAAATAACACTTACACTTGCTGTCTATGGAACTACTCTATGCTTCTAACATTGAAATATCATCGGTTTGATTTCCCTGGGTTCAAGAGGTTCTGATTCGTGACTTCTTATCAAGTGACATTATTATAAAGCGTGATATTTAAATATCTTGTTTCGTTCAATGCTATGTATCCCTAATATGTAACTGATTCTCTCCCCTTGTAAGGATGACCCTAACAGCGCCTGCGTAGTAGGCGAAGACTTTCTTAATTGACTTTCATCAAATTTCGATTCCACCCTATAGACAATATTTGTTTGGCGAGAGCTTGAGAAAAATTTCTGTAACTGACAATATAGGGCTTTATACTGGAAAGGATTCGGGGGAAACTAGAGCCCCCTTCCGCATCAAACTATAGCCTTTTCAAAAGGCTCAACCACCCTCAGAAACCCTGGCTACAGGTCCCTGTAGATATATGTGATATATGAGTAACAGGGCACAATTTCTGAATTCCAATCGACCTGATGGCAAAGGGCAGTTGATGGCTTTGTCTTTCCGTACGAGTTGTGCGTTCTGCATTAAAACAAATACAGTGTACTTGAAAAAAGAAAGAAAGAAAAGAAAAAATTGTTTTCGCTTTTTCTTGCTAAATCATTCCCATAACTTGGATCATTGAAAGTAAAGAAACTAGGAAAACATATCCTTCCCTCAGTGCAAGTGAATACGTTATTCTTCCATGGATAAGACTTAGACTTCTAGTAAGCTTGATATTGTGTAGGATATGAAGGCATAGGACCAGCCCTGTGGTAAGACTGTGTTTGTTGTTGATTTATTCCTTGTTGTCTTGAACTGATTTCTTTTGACTTCTGTTGTCTACTAAATGTTTGCAAATCCTTGAAATGTTGTCGAGTCAGCTCTCCTAAATCATCAAATACTGTAAAAAAAAAACATATTAAAAACATAAACAAAAAGCATTCAAGATTTTATTAAGATTTAATATTGCTAAGTTTCACAGAGTATGTAGATGGGGGTAAACTTGAATCGCAAAAAACGTTGCAAATTGCAACCATTTTACAAGTAAATTTTCACATTGTTGCAGAAAGTAGAAGCCGGTTCAACTTTTCAAGTTGCGCGAGGGGAAGTCAAACTTGAAAAACGCTCATGTAACGTACAAGTTGTGCAAGAAATTGTTGTGTGTGACATGGCCTTAACCCTGAGGGAACTCAAAATCAATGACATGTTTAACATACCTCTAGCATTATAGATGTGGTCACCAGATGAAACTACCTTCTGTAGAAAGTTAACCATTGCACCAGTAGCTATCAACCTCTCGCCCAATGGCAGGCCTTCAAAGTACTGGAAGTCAACAGCAAAGGGGTTCAATGGAGCTGGATACATACACAGCTTTACTATTTCTCCAATGATGTCCCATAGTTTGGTGTCTAAAAGGAAAAATGCACACAAACATATGTAATTATCTCATGAGAGTGTATTATGATAAATTATAAAGTATAAAATGAATGTGTTCAGGATTTGAATTACTGTTGATTTTGCTGTACTATGTAGTGTTGGAGCATGGCAAATATACCTAAAATGCTAAAAAATGCAACTAAAAAACTTTAATTGGAGATTTGCAAAACCATTTCGAAAAAAATGCTCAATGACCATTGTTTCAGCTTTTCTGTCCTCTGCTTGTTGATGCTGAGGTTCTCTATAGTTTTATTACTGGTAATAGATAAGTACTGTTATTAGGTGATGAGTAATATTTACCATTAAGCTTCCATGATGTAGTTGATTTAAGCTTTAAAGGACTGTCCCTTAACTTGCTCTCATCACCTCCTCCAGTGAATGACACCAGTCTCTCATGATTGGATCTCACCTGTTAAAAATATGTCTGATAATAACTGTGGAGCAAATTGTATGAGTCTAGAGGACAGAGAGGATGTGCAAGTAGTTAAGAATAGAGCAGTTTTCTTGAGTGGCAAAATGCACAGTACTGACTTATGCACATAGCACATACAGTACATGCTATGACATGCCATAACATGGAAATGGGCTCCGATTGTCTTCAAGTAATTCATAAGGTATGACTGTAGAGTATGACAAAAATTTGTGGTATAATTTCTCACTAAGAAAATAACTCTATCATAGGCTGTGTTGGGGGGGGGGGGGGAGGGGAGCAAGCAGGCTAGAGCCTCTCGCAATAGCAATTAATTATCTACTTTTTTTGCCTTTTTTTTTTTGCTTCAGCAATTTTGCCGATTTTACACGGTCACTTTTCTGTTCCTTTCACTGCATCTGTCTATTACCAGTTGTGGTGCGGCATGGAAGGAGTGAAAGGGAAGCTTGGAGCTGTTGTGGGATGATCCTTTACTGAATTTTAGGTTTCCTCTTATGCAATATTCAAGAAGGTAGAGAAATTCTGTATTGTTCAGAAAAGCCCATACTTACCCATACATAGGGACAGTTGTATCTTGCATAAGCAGCTATTAAAAACAGTGTTGATTTGTCATCCTGGAAAAGTAAAACTTGTACTATGATAACAACTTTTTCTGTGGCCAAAATATTCGTTTCTGACCCAAAACTCGAACTCTTTTCAAATGATATATCATATATAGATATATCTTTTTACTGTGTTTTAACCCACTTTCCTTGCTTTTCACATATTTCTTTTTGTTTTCTACATGTCTCCATTGGTTTCTTCTACCTTTTTCTGTCTTTATTTGCCTTCAATTAACATCATTTTTAGAGTTACATTTTTGATTCTTAGAGAGAATTGATGGTATTTGACATTAACAGGAGAAAAGCATAAAAGCACTAACTTGTAACAGTGTATAGAACAAACCTTCAGGTCAATATCTCTTTCACTAGGACTTGCTGGGGGCAGTCCAATATCCATGAAACCATAACCACTCAGACTAAAATGTTGGAAATATCAAATAAACAAATATCATAAATTACATTTTCCAACATTGCTTCTAAAACAGATGAGATATCAAACCATGAGAACATGCATCCACATTTTTGTTTTAAAATAAAGTATTTTAAAGTATAACATACATGCACATGAATGATAAAATATGGGATACCTTTTCTGGGTGTTAGCAGACATGATAAGTGATTGGCTATAAATGGAAAATAATTAGGCAAATAAATAAGTGAATGAATGACTGAAAAGTAAATAAGAAATACGAAAAAAATGAATGAATATGAACAAGTACAGTAAGAAGGCCAAGTCTACAAAAACAACATTTCAAGCAGATAATCAAGTGGAAAAAAGACTCAAACTCTACAGAATTTACTTGTGTATATAGGATGGAACTAAATGGTCAGAAATACAAGCAACATTGTTGCTCATTGTTGCAGAGAGTAGAAAGCTCTTCTACTTCTGTAAAAAAGTTGCACAACAAAATTTTGTTCTTGCAAAAATTAGAGATCGCAAAATGTGACTACCCTTGAGATGTTGCAAAAAGTAGAAACAAGTTCTACTTTTGAGATGTTGTGCGCAATGAATCTCACGGTGCGTGAGGAACATTGTACAGATAGTCACACAGTGAAATCTAGTTTTTGCGACTTTGCATGAAAAATTGCATTGTGTAATAAAAGACCTGTTACAGCTTAGCTTGTCTGGTACTGTACATGTACTATATAATACTTAAACCACCTTACCCAACTATTATTACTATGCAAATCAGACTTACTCGTTTCTTGGTAGGGACGGTGCAGAGTCAAATGAAAAACTAGATTTCCCAGATTTCATTTTTTCAGAAGTAGGTGATGCATAGTAGGAGAGGATTTCTGGTGACTGAAATTTGAGAAATTTCAAAAACTATCATTATGATCAATAAAATATTCCTTTACGATAAGATAGAAAACAGACAGGTTGATGCATACAGATACATGTAGGTGAGATCATGGCTGGTGGTTGAATCTTTCACTTTATAGCAGGTACATGTAACTAAGTACACTTTCCAATTAACTTACTACCAGCTCACACACAATATTGACATAGTTGCCAAGCTATTTGTATGGATTTCAAAAGATCTACTTGTGTAATACATTCATCCATTATTGCATTCAAACAAATAATGGTTGCAAAGCATGCTGGTTAAGAATTGATCAGAATTGGTATTAAATTTAAATACAATTCCCAGTTTGCACATGACATCATAGCCGACAGGTTGGAAGAATTTGTCGAAAGAATTTTCGATATTTTTGTATTCCATCTTCCAACATGGCCGCCATGGCTTTTGTTATTTTACTCCCTTGGGATTCATTGCAAACCAATAGAATATTGTTGTAATAAAATTCATCCCCAAACTGGCTCATTACCATTGGTTCATTAAGAACTCTGCATATTAATTCTTCTCTTCCTCTCAAATATAGAGCAAAGTATTTAAAGCCCTAAAATCAATGAAAAAAAATTAAATGATGTCTTAGAAAGCGAAAATATTAAAGTAAACAATGAAGTATCGATCTACAAGAAAGAAATCACGAAGGGTAAAATGTATTACTCTTGAAGTAAATAGAAAAAAAATACCTCAATAGTCTGTTATATTGTCACTGAAAGCTTACCTTCAAACATCCTACTCTGAGTATTTCTCCCAAAAATCCCTGCAATCTCTTCTTCTCCTGTTGAACATGAAAAGGAACCTTAACATAAGATACCATGATTCTTGCAAACTAAATACCTTAGATTACATAATTAATGAATTTATAATAATTCTTATGTTTGTTAGTATATTAGCAGGTGGCAGGCATAGTATATTAAGCATGGTTTTGGTATTTTTACCGCTTGTGTTTTGGCTGCTGTTTGATGCTGAGCAGCCGCCATCTTGGATACTTGGTAACCACGCGATCTTGGATGTTACTCGTTTTAAAAATAAACTGTTGTGACGTCCAAAAATTAAAAAAAGATTCTCAAAGATTCAACTTTGACTAGTTAATGCTATTTGCAAGTTAAGTCCATTTCAAACTGTTCCCGGCAGTCCTCCCCCCCCCCCCCCCCCACCTTCTTCCAGACCCCGTTTTGGACCCGGAAATTTTTTTTTTTTCATTCGTTAACCTCAATCTTAAAAGCTCTACTACCGTATATACACTAGAATCTTAATGAAAATTTGTAAAGATTTGTGTTTCAACGTTTTAAAACTTACAAAATATAGCAATAATGGAAAATGGAAAAAAAATATTCTCATAAAGACGTACGCCTTTGTAACCAGGCGACATGGTCCCACAGGAATACCACACTAGTCAATTGTCATTGTCAGTTTGAATATTTACCAACAAAAGCAAATCAAAAAGGCGGTTATTTGGCCGTTATCGGCTACATTTACCACTAAAATACATCTATCTACACCATAACGCGTGTACTAGTAATAGTGAACTCATGTTCTAGAAGAAATGAAGTCTGTTAAGTCATAACGAAAGGTTAAAAGCCGTGTTTAGTGATGTTCAGGATGACAGCTTTGGACTGAAGTTGAAGCTTCCCTCAAATCACATGGAGATTTGAACCAGAACATTGGACCAAAAACAATGGAAATAGAATCATTTACAGGCATTTTTGCTGACAGGTAAGCTAAAATATCGTATAATTGATTGTTTTGATTCAGGTTTTGAATGTTTGACGTTTAGTTTGTCTCTCTACAGCTTGTTTACTCTTTCACTTTGTGTTGTATTGTGCAATTTAAACACACTAGCTAGGGGACGATAATAAACTTGCTGGATATATTAAGCTCTTATTAACAGCACATCACATACACATACAGTTTGTGTGTAGATGTTTTGAATCAAGTATGCTGGAGCTGCACACTTTAATTTTTTATATGGCTGATCTAGAAGTTATTAATTAATTTCTATTCTGTACAGTAAATGTTCAGTAAATTAATTAAGCTTACATGTACTCTAAATTAGGTTGCATATGAGAAAGTTATAGTGCAGTGCTTTTTGTAGAGTGGTTTTATACATGAGTGGGAAACATATGGTTATGACTTACGTAGCATGTACATACATGGTACAAGTTCATCTGTAACATTGAAATGGCTTCCTAGCTATTGCCTTCCAGTAATAATTCATCCAATCACAATGCATAGGCTACAGTAATATAGGGTACAGCTATGAATTTGGCATATTATTTTCCACTCATGTGAAAACCATACTATAGTTCCAGTGTACCTTCAATGGATTGATAGTGTAATAGGCCTGCAAGAGGTGCAAGTGCATAAGATTGTGGGTTAGTGGGAAAGGGTATGTGACATGCTTGAAGGAGGTTTACTTTACCACAGTTCCCCCATGCACCACCACCATCACCACTACATGTAGGCTATACACAGTTCCCCCATGCACCACCACCATCACCACTACATGTAGGCTATACACAGTTCCCCCATGCACCACCACCATCACCACTACATGTAAGCTATACACAGTTCCCCCATGCACCACCACCATCACCACTACATGTAGGCTATACACAGTTCCCCCATGCACCTCCACCATTGCCACTACATGTAGGCTATACAATTTTTAAAATTGATAAAATAGGAAGCCAAAATCATGAGCAAAACTTATCATTCAGCAAACTAGTAAATCCACCTTTTTGGTGATAGGTGATCACGTGGTGAATAGTGTGACGGTCACCAAAAAGGTCGGACATTGTTGTTGAATTGCCATACGATCATACTAACTCTTGTATAATTTATTGACATGATTTGTTTATTTTGTTCTCAAAATCTTAGCAAAACTTCTTTAAAAATAAAGTATTTAGATAGTATTTACCATGTGAAAGCCTATCACTGAAAAAGTGGATTAACAACAATCCTACTGTCAAGCAAATTACAAGAAAAACATTTACAGAAGTGCTAATATATATGTTACTATTCTACTTGATCACCAAGTGACACTAAAGCCTACCTTATCAGAGAAGTTTCCTTTCTCAGCCAATTCTTTATTATACCTTGTTCCAGTGAGGCTTGGTGTTCTCTTCCTCGCTTTCTTCATGCTATAGCACTAGATTGTGATGCCTTGGCTTGTTTGTAAGAATTCTCACTTTAATCAGATACGTTGAAAATTCCTTAAGCTTTCTTGAATTGTCAAAGTCTCTTCTTTGTCAAACTTCTGAAACCTTAGACTTTAAATCAATAGGAATAATTTTACAGATTAGTTTTTAAGAATAGTTTTGGTTGCATTCAAAGCAAATATATAAGAAAAATAGTTTTGTTGTCAAATAATTCTCGAAGTGTAATCATAAGAATTTACCTAAGTTACTTCAAAATAAGTACCTAGTAAACTAGAATATTAATGATCTTCAGTGTTCTGTTTCATATTTAATGAGATAACTGTACTGTATTGTTTCATAAAAGACAGGTGTCCTATACTTTGTGTATATTCACAGTGACAGTATGTATACTCATTCGTTTGAACTAAAATTTAAGAAAATGAGACATTTTAGAGTAGTGATATTGTTGGTTGTAGATACTTTAATTTTTGAAGCAGTTTTTTATCTTCAAGATGTTTTGTGTCCCAACGATGTTTTCAAAGTTTTGGGCTTCCTGTGGTAAAAATTCCACAGGCAACCCAACTTGTTTACATGCTATCAAAAGTAACTCCTTGATTATTAAAGATCAAGCAACTATATTTGGGTCAAAATAAAGCAATCCTAATGTTTTCATAATTCATAATTCATTAAAATCTATGAACGATCACATATAATTTACATGTATCTTTCTTGTATTTTATTTATTTTATTTTCTTATTTGTTTGTTTGCTTGGGTTTTTTTTTCTAGCTTGGGTCTTAAAGGAAACCTAACATCGTGTGAGCATGAGCTTAAAGAGGTATGTTCCAGTGAATATTAATTGTTTTTTTTGGGGGGGTAAAAAATATTAAAATTTATGATGATTCAAAAATAGTTTCTAAAAAAACATTTCTTGGATTTATTTGATACTGTGACATATTTTTTAAATTTAATTCATTATTACTATTTGTTTGTATTGTGAATCATATATTGCACCTGTTGTACAGTGTAAGCTCACAACAGAACTAAGATCCAATTATCAGCTACATCCATATTGTACACCTGCTGCCAATATACCTTAGAGCAATAGCATCATGTTTCGTTGATATCACACCAACTACAGTAGACATTGCCGTTACTCTACAATATGTTATCCTTCTCATAGTATGCCACCAAGTTGGCATCTGAAATCTATAAGACGTTCATTGATACAACAAGCCTTGGGTTTCAACAATATGTCTAGTTTTCTTTGCATCAAATGTGAGAAGAAGGAAGCCCTTACTTCATGTCTAACGTGTGATGGCGGTCTGTGTACTAAATGCTGGGATATCATGCATTTTAAGGTTGGGAGCGAATTTGAAACATCTATATTTTTCATTTAGTTTCAAGTCTTGTGGTATACATTAAATATCTTTTGTATCAAACTTTTTACAAAAAAATGAATTCAAATTTAATCAAAATATTTACAAAAACTATGATTTATATTTTTCACACTGTAGAGTATAAATTAAATAAATAATTCCTGTTTTGGTTTTAGGCTGACCATTTGATCATGGTGCTTGTACTTAAAACATCCAGAATAAGATGTGATTATGAAGTTATTGAATTATTTTTTATTCAAGATCTACAGGCCTGTAATGAGAAATTACTTACATGACAGTATAACAGGTTTTTGAATTTTTGAATTTAATTTTTTTAGTTTCTATTTTTTTTTAATTATAGTAACTTTAAATTTAAAGTATTAATTCCTAAGACTGATTTGCTCTAGAGAACTCAGATTCACCTACAGATTTCTTGATATCCTTATTATTAGTGTTTGATATAATTCATGCAAATTCGATAGGTATAGCTTGTATAATATTGTGTGAAACATGTGTTTTTATTGTTTACTTTTTGTACTCTTTTGTCCTCAGCCTTGGCTATTGTTTGTTGTAGATAATTATATTAATGTCAGTTTTGTCTAGTTTTCATTTCTTGTTCTTTTCTTGAATTTTTATTCCAAAAAAGACAGATTCATCTTGATGAAATTCCAAAGAACCTATTAAAAAAAGTTTATGATTTTCTAAAATTATTGTACAGTATGACAATTATTACTAACATTTCTTTTTAATGAAACATAATTATAGAACACATATCAGATCCACATACAAAGAACTTGGAAACCAATGAATTCAAATTATCCCATATGGCTAGTTATAAGATGAATAGATATTGTTGCTTATTATTATACCTACTCAGAATGATCGGAACAACACAAGAAATAATAATAATAAATAAATAAATATAATTGCATGCAATGTCCCTTTTATTACAGTCTGTTAATGGTTTGGAGTCAATGGTTATTTCATGAACATACTTGGTGTTAATAGTACTTTATAGAGATTTAATGGGCTAAGAATATAATGTAATATATAAACTAACATTTTACTAAAAAATGTTATATAAAAATTCAAAGTTTGTAAAATTATTCCAAGTGTAGAAATATATATGCTAATCCAATTATATATTTTTTGGCTTGTTTTGACAGCTAATGCGTCAGATTGACCTGATGGTGACTGCTAAGAAAGCAGAATGGGAAAACCACATGCATGCTGTTCAGATCCAACTGGAAAAGAGAAACAAGGAGGTTGGGTTTGTCAGGACACAACTGGAACAAAAGAATCAAGAGGTGTGTTTACAGAGAGTGATGGTTGTATAATATAAGCTTTTTTGTTGTTTTATTTTGTGATTTGTACTTCATTTTCACAAGTTTGCTATCTATGATTATTTTTTAGGTGGAGAAGCTACAGTACAGAGTAGATGAGATGGAATTAGCACAAGGAGATGGTATCTCTGAGTATGAACAGCAAGTCATGCACCTGAAGGAGGAAGTGAGTTCATTAGTTAAATATCCAAATATATACTTCTAACTACAGTAACTTTGTTTTTATCTTTTGACACAGAAAAATTCTAAATTGAGTTGTTTCAAATATTTAGCTAAATTATCTCTCCCAGTCCCTAGTGCTCAATCAAATTAATACATTGCCTGCACTGCGTAGTTGCATTCATTTCCAGAGACCTATTCCCATTTAATTCCATCCCATGTCATGTCATGTATAGAACAATACATGTACAGTCATGCTAAATGTACTGTGCCTTGGATGATTTGCTGTTAGGTTGATAATTTAAAGTATGAACATGAAAAGATTCAGAAGAAAAGTGAAAAGCAGGTCCTACAAGGAGAGAAAGAAAGAGATCAGGTAAACATATAAATTATATTTAAAAGAAGTATGCTGTATCTAATTTAAGTAAACCAAGAAAAGCTGAGCTATAGTATGTTTTGCATGGTACATACCTGTGGGAAACATGCTGATCAAGAGAAACTGAATATATGTTGGTGTAAGTCAACATGTACTGCTAATAGCTGACTGATAAAGCCATGCTCTTGGATCTTAGCATCAGTATTTATCAGGGTTGAGTAACGTTTCATTCTCCATTTATTTGTCTTGTGCAGAAAAAATTCATCACCAAGTGACATTGAAGTTGTATCATATTTTCTTTTTAAGCTGGTGTTAGACTTGACCTCAAGAGATGCAGAAGTGCAAAGATTAAAAGAGCGACTTGAGGTACATTTTCTCTGAAAATTATCCTAATATGTTACAATTAAATTAATCTCATAAAGGACTACAGTGTAGCTTGAGCCGTATCATAAACCCTATAAATGGAGGTCCCCTTACTAAATGAATCCAAACACTAATAATAATAATGTATTACTTGAATATAGGAATACAAGTCCAAGGTGTTAGAATGGGAGGGAGCTCGTCATGCATGGGAAGATAGAATCAGAGGGTTAGAAAATCAAAAGAAAGCACTGCTGGAGAAGAGTGACATGACCCAGGTAAGTAGATTGTTCATATGGATCATAATCAGGGGGGCCAAGGAGGAGAAAAAATTTTACTTTTACTTTTCACTGTACAGGAACCATGAAGATATGGGGAGGGGGCTACTAGTCTCTTATGTTTTCCAATCTTGCCCCCCTTTTTCTCCCATACCAGGTATTTTCTATTCTTAGCCCCCCCTCCCCCCTGCTACACACACACACATACACACTCTTTTTAGGGTGCTCAGCAGTCCTTACTGTAAGGATTTAAATTCTGTGCTACTGTATGCCTTATTGTTTCTCTCTTCCTTCCTCCATTCCTTTCTTCCTTCCTTTTTGGCGTCTTTCTTGTTTTTATATCCAATCATTTATATTTATTCCCAGCAACAACTACATGGTTACCAAAACCAGCTAAGCAAAAGAAGAAATATGCTTGACGACATGGAACACAGTCGTCAATGTGAAATAAGAGACTTGGAAGTTCAGGTAATAATGACATTTTGATAAATAAGTAATGTTTTTTCAGTGATATACCACTTTGTACTCCTATTGCTAGTGATTGCTATAGTGATACCCACACTTCCATCATGATTTACCATACTCACATCTCAGTGACGATTTATTTCTAACAATGGTTCAAGAATATATGACTGCCCTCTCATACCCTCCTCATACTGTACTATAACTTTTTATAAATATGGAATATATTTTCTGTAACCATGGACTTTGATATTCAATTAATCACCAAGACAGCTCTAGATACAGTCGAACCTCCACTAACAGCCATCTCCCCACAACAGCCGCCTCTACTGGTCACCAATGAGATCATACATGGATTCTGTTAGTAAATGAAACCCATCCACAATGGCCATCTCTGTACAATGACCACAAAATATTGTCGTGACAGTGGCCGTTGTGGAGAGGTTTGACTGTAATTTCAAATTTTTTATTTATTTTGCAGCTGGAAAGAGTCAAAGAAGAATCTGAAAGCAAACATGACACGATAACTGAGTAAGTAAAGTTGAACATGCTTCCAAATTGATCTGGAGGCTGGCTAATAAAGATCAAATATTCCATTTCCCTAGGTTAAAGGAGTCTTTAGACAGTGCTTTATCAGCCAGCAAACAACAGGCCTCAGAAATCGCTCAGTTGCAAGAAGATTTGAGGGTTGCACTGGATGCTATACAGGTATGAGCATTTGTTATTATTCTTGAACCATGATGGATATTCAAAACAAAATCATAATCATAATTTTCTGAATGAACTTTTTAACAGCAATTGGAAGATGAAAAGGCACATCTTTTCGTAGAGTTGCAGTCCAGAGATGATCTTATCCAGGTAATAGACAAGATCATAGATGTGTATATGGAAGCGGGATGGTCACAGAGGGAGGGGAGGGGAGGGGTACTAACTAAACAGTGTAATATGACAGAGGTTAGAACACACAATGCTATTCTCTAAATAAATACGTTTTTATTTATCTTCATTAGGCAGCAGAAGTAGATCAACTAAAGCATGCTGATGATATCATGAAACTTGAACAAAGTCTAACACTAAAGGATGAAGTAATAAGGTATGCCTAAGTACTGCCTAACATACTGTATCATAAACTGTTGGTAAGAAACTCCAATAACTGATAGCTGGAATCAGAGGGACGGAAAATAATCACTTACTTAAAGGACGTAATAAAACCCTGGCAGTGACCCTCAGTGACCCTCAGTGTCTGGCCTTTACTAATGATTTCTTAATGGGTTGATTGTGGGATGGGGATGGGAATTTTAAGGGGGTTGGTATTGGTGCAATGTACCTCGAAGAGGACCCTTTGTCCTATTGTCAAAAAACATCAGACTGTGGGCAAAATCTCCAAAAAAAACTATTTGTAGCACAAGATTATCAAATTACAGTAAGTGATCCCCATAATTTCGACATAATGATTACAATATCATGCTTAGGATACATTCTATGGTGTAATATTGTGTAGGAAATTTGAAGGTGCTAATACAAGAACCGAGAACATGGAACTGAGGAGGTTAAAGGAAGATATGAGAACTGTTAGAATCGAAATGCAGTAAGTGGGCCATATGTATCTTGAAAAACATTGACTCAAAAGCACGAAAGCTACGAACACACGGTGCAATATTGCACACAATGTTACGGGCAATCGATGTTGTGAACCATGTCGCACGACACAATTTTTTACACACAATTTTGCTGAAATGGAAAGCGATCCTACTTCAGCAACTTTGCCTGCAATATTACGCCCAATGCTGCATCGTTTGACTACACCTTAAACTACATAGAATATACATTGAAACCTGGCCTATCAAACAGCCATACTGTAGCCATACTGTATCTTACCGTTGCCGTAACTGTACGCATTGTGATTGGATGAATTATTGGAAAACAATGGGAAGGCATTTCCATCTTACTTCATGTCGTACCTTGTGCGTGGTTTAAGACAGTACTGTATATTTTACGTATCCCATGCACTCATACGAAAACCGCTATACCGTATTTCCATGTCTATACAATTACAGCATATCATGAGCTTACCCTATGTAACTTCATTTTGTTTTATTTTAAGATCTCATATTGATTCTGAAGCATTCCTCAAAGAACAACTGGAGCATACAACTCACAAGTATGTACACTAAAAAAAAACAGAAACTTGACGTCATGAAAAAATAAAGGAGAAGAAAGGGAAATATGGGGAAGGAGGGTCACGGAGGGAAAACTCTTGTAATCTTCATGTAATAGTGACCACTAACACAGAGCTACCATCAGTGCCCGTGTCTAGCTATGCTGTACCATGGCTATCAAACACATGCACCTCTCACTCCAAGCTAAAACACACTCTGGCCCTTATTACCAGTCAATCACTGTTGTTTGTATTTTAAAGGTGTGTGAAGGTTATTGGTGTTGCACTAAATCCAGCGGCACATTTGGAGGGAATGACTCGTCACTTTATGGAATCGCTATGGCAACCTGCATGGATTACTATCTAATACTGCATTTTATTTACAGATTGGAAACGTCGAACAAGACAAATGCCAAACTGCAGGCACAACTCAAAAGAAAGGTACGTTAGTGTGAATTGGCTGTCCATGAAACGTGTAAAGCAGATTGACTATGATACATGTAAAGCAGATTGACTATGATACATGTAAAGCAGATTGACTATGATACATGTAAAGCAGATTGACTATGATACATGTAAAGCAGATTGACTATGATACATGTAAAGCAGATTGACTATGATACATGTAAAGCAGATTGACTATGATACATGTAAAGCAGATTGACTATGATACATGTAAAGCAGGTTGACGTAATACAACCGATTTTTGATGCAGGAAGAAGAACTAAGGAAAATCACTGAGGAAGATTTTAAACACTTGATTGCAGAGAGGAATAAGGTATTGTGACACTTAGGATACAAGTCCTTATTCCTAACACTCAATAAATAGCTATATTTAGGAATAATGCCAAAGGCGCATTAGCGCATTTTGACCACCCTGCAAGAAGGTAGTGTGACCTGCAACGAACAAATCTCTTGTTTTGTTTTGTTTTATGTATACGGGCTTTATTCCCTGCAGGCTAAATCCTTTCATACCTTCATCTTCAAACCGCACTGTGGTTAAAAGGCTTCACTTCCAGTTACATATTGCATCTGGATGGTTTGCTTGCCATAACCATTTCTGTGCCATCTAGAACAGCTTTCTTTTTTAAAGTACTTTCTAATCATTCACTGATTGTTTTCTTCTTTCTTCAGTTACAGGAAAGGTTATATTCCTTAGAAGAAGGACACGCTGGAGCTCTGAACGGCATGAAAAGCGAAGTAGATAATTTAGCCTCGCAACTTCACAAAAGGTATCTATATATTTGAGTGATTCTCGCAAACTTGATCATCTAGGTTTAGGAAAATGCAGCGGTGATCAATAAAGGTCATGAGCAGTTGACCATTGCCTTTTGAAGTCCCTTAAAAGTAATAGCAAAAGATCTACAATTTCCTGTGGGTTGGTATACAGCGGACTGCATGGCTAAAGTATCAGAACTGCATAATAAAACTCCACCCGATTGCAATTGTCCTCCTGAGGCACAGTAAGTGTTCAAAACCCTCTCAATTTCTAATAACTTTTCTTAACAGGGATACGTCCATGGCTGATGTCAGTGAAAAAATACAAAGAATGGAGAAAGAACTGAGAGAGGCTACAAGCCGTCACGATAGATGTGCTGCAGAGTTACAAGTGAGATACATGTTTATCAGCTTGTACTAACTTATTTGCTTATCCGCCACATTATACAAAGCATTGCTGAGGCTTTAAGTTAGTTATGCACGAATTCGATCCCGGTACTTCATATTGGGAAAGGATTTGTGAAAAATACACACAGCTAATCAGACGTTAACAAAAAAGGTTGTTGAACGTTGTTGCATATTGCATGGTGTTTAGGTACTGTACTGTATTCAGTAAAATATACACAGGGTACCCACGCCCATAGTGCGTTTCCGGCTTGGTATGCAACTTGCAACAAAACCTTCACCAACCTTTTTTGAAATAGCTTTATTTCCCCTGGGTTATTCCCTGTTTCAGGTGACTAATGCCCAACTAGATGCATTACGAATAGAGAACAAACACCTGAGAGATTCTGCACGTGATCAGCTGGATATATCTGAGGTGTACCAGGGCAATATGGAGTTTATTGCACAGTTAGAGGTGAGTAAACTACTGAGTATTGATGGCCACCCACTGGCGTCAGGTTTGTGATAAAAATGAGATTTTCATTTACTTGTTTCGTGTCGCCTTGACTTTCGCAAAGTCCTTCGTCTCCGTTTTAGTTCACGCGCGCTGAATAAAGCACAGGCAGCCCAACCAGAATCACACTCACTGGAACTTTGCGCTGGACTCGACGAAGGACTTTTCAAACTTGTTTCACGTCGATTTTATGATTGCGCTCTTTGTCAACCTACGGAAATGTAGCGCGCGCTACAGAATTACACGCCATTTTTGCCGCGAAATGCAAATGAAAAACCTGCAAGAGGAACAAGTCGACCTCTCGCGACTTTGAAATTCGCTTTTCCAACTTGTTTCCTGCTAATTTTAGCGACCCAAAAACGGGTCACCGAAGTATGTTCACGCCTGGATTCGCGGGTTTGATTGTCGATTGATACCGCATATTGTTCTTTCCCTTGCTACGAGGGTTTTTCTCCGGGTTCCCCGTTTATTCTCCCTCCGTCAAAATCAACATGTGAGTTGAGTGTTGTGTGTTGTAAATAGTGACCGAAATATGTTGTTTTGTATTTGATAGGCTGATAACAGAGACCTGAGAATGGAGGTTGTATCTTTGCGAGAACAGCTCAGTGCTGTAGAGATTAACCAACAAGACAAATTACGTTCTGTGTTGAAAAAAAGTCAACATACCCTCGACGGCATTAAACAAAATGAATTCAGGTGAGTTTGATGATGTTGGGTAAAATGTCTTACCTTACTTGTTAGACCATTTCGCGGCGTTTGGCGCCAAATTTCCCGCCAAAGCGATATTTGTTTTTCGTTCCCATACTACGTCTCCTGTGAATGATTTTCGCTAAACAACAGTTAAAACTGTTTTTTTTTTATTAGACGTCATAGTGAACTCCAAACTGAAGCAGAACGTAAGATAGCAGCACTAGAGGCGCGACTGGAATCAACTATACGAAAATACGAAACCCAACTACACTTTATACAGTCAGATAATGAACGACTGAAAATGAACCAATCAAAAGGAACAGTGAACCAACAAGGTTTGTATGAGAACCAGACCTGAATATAACCACTGGCAGGGGCATTGCGCGCGGGCTCACCAGACTTGTTGTACAATATATTTAGGTTAAAAGTTAATTATAGTTGAGTGCGTTTGAAATTTCTATTTTCCATCGATGTCATAGAAACACTTTGATTGACGTCCACCAAAACCTTATTTTGTCATTACACGATTCATAGTTGTATTATTTGTTTGCAGTCATTCCCAAGGGAGTAAAATAACAAAAGCCATGGCCGCCATGTTGGAAGATATAACAAAACAATCGATTGAAGTCTTTTGTCAAATTCTTCCAACATGGCGGCTATGTATCTAAACTATTGCAAACTTTGAATTTGCATTTGACTTTTTTCCTCAGCTTCTACATACATATCTTTACCAAATGGTACAACCGTACTTCCCGAGTATGTACCTAAACGAGCACAAGATATCAGTCATAGTGCTAGTGAATATACTGACACTGAAGCACTGACCTATGCAGACCTTGGTGGACCAGCTGGTGTGTCAGAGTCAGAGGTAACCACGCCTGTTATGCATAACTTTGCTCATAATGATTACATTTATACAGCGCAATCTATGTTCAGTTGCGCATGTTCTAAGTACGACATTATAATCTTAACAACATGCTAATAAAGATTATTCATTTATTTTTGTTGTTGATTTAACAAGAGGTCTGCAACTCCTCGTGGCTCGCGGCGAACATCCCTCACAGCTGACTTTGTTGCTGAGGAGAACAGACGAGAAAAAGAACTGGAAAGAATCTTGGATGGTAGAATAGCAGACTTGAAAGCTAATACAGACTATATCATCCATAAATATTCTTAGCATCGATACAATGCTTTGCTAATATTTCTTCTAGTGAAATGTTATGTATATATTTATAGTCATAAATTATTGAGGACTTTGTAAAAAAGATGTGTGGCCATAATTTGTTGTTGTAGTTACTGGAATAATACAGCTATGTTAGTAAGGAACAGTGTATTTATATACCCCTCATGATGGAGCCTTTTAATACCCTTCTGCCAGTCTTCCTTCAGTGACAAGCTCTTGCCAGAGACGCCGTGGGGGGGGGGGGGGGGGGGTATGGGAAACACTTTTGGGTAGAGAGTAGCTTAGGCAATACAGAAAACATAGCGAGAAAATCGGCTGAGAAAACAAATGGGTTAAAAGCTCTTGTCAGTAAAGTGAGTTTTCGTAATGCTGAATGTAAACAAAGAAATCACACAATGGTCACTCTTTCTAAAAGGATTACCAATGCTGATATCCCTAAACTAACTGGCAGGGGTTTTTTGCGCATAACCCCCCCCCTTCAATGCACAATTCAAGCCGCTGCTTGCGACCCCTCTCCTGTCCAAATGTACACCCTTCATCTGGTACATCGATAAGAATGCGTACAAAGGGCGGATTGATTCGAAAGAGCCATTGGTCGAACTGTTGTGTATGAAGTACTTTCAATGACCCCTTCTTGAATTAACGGAATTAAATTGATCAGGGTATTTTTTCTTTCTTTTTTGGTTGTTTTGTTTTGTTTTTCCCGTCAATGGCTGAGTGATTGTGACTTGCAAAGCCAGCACTAGTACTAGTACTGTGATACTGAAGACATTCTAAATCTATCCTGGATGATCAGTCTTCGATGGTCTCAAACAACCAGCCCAGGTTTTATTTTACCATTTTCACAAGTTTTAGGTTTGTTTTCGTTCGGTTTCAATTTACTGTTGTTTTGTCATGGATTTGTGTATGAAAGTCTAAATAAAGAAGGTATTGTCTGGAATTCCAAAATAACATTTTCATAATTTGACCCTTAACTGAACACGCCACTTGTCTACATAATAGAAAGCGGTGTAGAGACGATTCTTATCTAGGGATTGAAAGGCGTCAAGGCTTAAGCCAAGAGAAGGGGTTTGATCGAATTTATAATCTTCAAGGAGAATTTTTGCCGAATAAGATCTATTTAACCTGCGTAGCGGCCCCATCCACTCTCAGCGGAAGACCATAACTGCATGAAGCAGATATTAAGAACACCCTACTATTCGAGTATTCGGGGCATGACAAAGCTTAGCTTTCCAAAAGGGGCGATCTTATTCCTGTTGAAAATTGGGGAGAATCGCAGTAGAGTTTATTTCTGCCTTCTTTCTCATTTTCTTCTCTATATCTTCTTCGATCTGGTTTTGAAGGCGACTAGGGCAATGTTAACACTCAAATACCGAGAATAGGAGTTTTACTCAGGTGGGCTTCTACTACCCTAGCTGTTCATCGGGTACGTTGAGTTCAGTAACAAGAAAATAAATTTGCTCATTACAAATTGAAGGTTGATATCTAGATATTGACGTGAATTTATCGGGTATGCATCCATCATGTACATGAACCCGACGAATAAGAAAGAAAACCATGGTTAGTTATGCAAGTAGCCTAGTGTTATAACGCACTCTTCCACGGTCCATTTACATTATTATTATTATCATTATGCTTATTGTTAGCTTGTACTGGAGTTGAAGTTTCTTTTTCCATTTTCTTTTCTTTATAACATTATTAAATATTTTAGTATCTATTTTAATCAGGCCCATGTCAAGACTTTTGACACTTACAGAGTCTGTAGTTATCACTTTATCAAAGTCAGTTTTAATAAAGTCATTCAAAACGCGTTAGCCGCTTTTGAGACTAGACAGCTCAGCTTCAATGTTTGTATTTGAAAGTCATAGCAATTTGAAAAAAAAAACATTTACATAGGTTTTTTAAAACAACAAAATAACTTGTAGGATATATATCTATACCCGGAAAACATGACAACATACGTGAATGTAATTTTACTTAAAATTTTCATCCAATCGCAAACGAAATCTCGGTCCTGCACGTCAGTCACAAACTCGACAAACCGGTTTACTCGAAATCCCTCTCTTAGATACTTATATAGGCCTATATAGATTTTCGATGTTTCATAAGCTCTGAAAGTATAAAGTTTATAATTTTCTCGTGTGTACAGTGCAATAATCTAAAGTCGAGAGGTTATAGCTTCGCGAGTCACGAGACTAACGCATGATTGATTCCTTTCAAAGGATTTCTTTGAAGAAACTTTTACTTTGCAACAGGGGTTTTCACTTTGTCGGTCATTAGCGATCATGCCATTTTTAAACCAATCAGAATACGAGATTACTTCCAAGCCCAATGACGTCATTGGAGCTAAAAAATTTCTTGCCAACTGTGAAATTTACTTCGACTGACCGTTTCGATCGGCGCGTGAACGACGAAAGGAACAGAAGAGGGTGCTTTATAGCTCGTACATATTTTTTCATCCAAGGATTACACCATGGGGAAAAAGGAGAAAAATGAAAACAGCCCGGAAACGGTCAGCATCGTGGATCTAAACCCGCTACCCGAAGGTGGTTGGGGATGGTTTATTTGCCTCGCCGGATTCACCGCACAATTTATAATTTTGGGAATACAGAATAACACTGGGATTTTATATACTGCGTTGCTGACAGAATTTAAAGGACGCAAAGGAGATACAGGTACGATAAATAACTTGTGATCTTGACGAGGAAATCTTTTCAACCCTAAGAGGAAATAATTTTTTTCGTCTCGAGTTCAGCCAGTTCAGCATCTTTGTGGTTGTCAAAATCGAGAATTTCGCTAGTAGGCTGCATGTTCTAAAGAATTGTTTTGCCATCTTATCGGTACATCAATATATCACAAGTCACCGTTATCTGATGGCCAAATGCTGTTTACATGTAGCAGACAAATGTTCATTAATTTCAAGCGTAAATTTCCTTTTCGTGGGCATTTAATTCGAGTCTGACATCAATTATATTTCAAGCCGATCGGCAACAGGTATTCGTACATTTTGAGGTTAACACCGAGTTTCCTGAACTCTCTTTTGAAACATCTGCTAGTGGTGAGAATTATATTTCCAAGATTGGTACAGGTTCGAACTTGATAAAGTTGCAACTTGAAATGTTATCCATGTCGACTGTACTTATGATAATAAAAATAAAATTGTACATCGCTTCGCTTTTCTCTCCCCTCGCATATTCCTTCTTCCCTCACAAATTCTTTTGGCCGAAAATGTATATTTGACATATTTGAGTTTTCACAAAGTCTGGCAAACCATTTTTAGAAATAGAATATATAGATTGTGTTACTTTAAAGAAAATTCCAGCATGTAAATTCGATTTCATAGCACTTGCTGTCATCGGTCACGCTGAAATCAACAGCGACCGGAAATGAAATTTCAACATCGCAGAAAAGTCGCGAACCGTCAGGGCTTTCCTTATTTTCTCAAAACACAAGCGGAAACATAGATTCCTGGAACAAACATAAGATCCTTAAATTCGATTTTAACGTTATTTCTGGGAATTGTAGTTGTATTTTGGGTGTAGAACTAATTGGAAATCTGTAAGCGTTGACACTTCAAGCTCTGATGTAATAGCTATTAAGAACATGTGTTGTTGATGCCTTTATGCTCAAGCGTGGCAAACGATATGACCAATATTGTGTATGGCACAAAAGGCAAACCTGCTCTTTGCGTGCAAAATATTCGCTTCAAGAAAAAAAATCGAATTCAAATCAGCGATGCTCAAAATTATTATGTTTTGCAATTGCACAAGTTATTGTTTATCCAACCAAGTAAACCTAGTTATTAGCGCTTAGAATAACGCGTTAGAATAATGATCGAACTCTGCTTGATATTTATTGCCTTTCCTTTATTAATTTGTAATTTGACGGTAATTCAAAAGTCCTGAGCATTTGCGAGTAACTTGTTCATATAGAATTAGAATGACCGACCGCGATCGCCAGTATTCCACCGATATATTACGGTAACACCTAATGTACAAGATTTGCAAAGCTGTGCTGTTCAAGATTGTTTAATTTCCTTCCTCATTTTCTTTCCTCATCTTTTTGCTAGCAAAGCATAAATCGAATCTTAAGCTTTTATTAACTTTCCGTTAATAAACTTAATATTTTGAGATGTAAACAAGTCTATCTTTTTTTACATTTGCATTTGAGAAAAAACAACAACTTGGTTATTGTTATGTAAATGTTGTCACAGTAGATACCTGTGCTATTGAAAGAACGTGTGGCTAATAAGGCACCTTATTTGTTCCTCTTACAATAGACTGCGCGTTAAGCACGATATTTCTTTATGGATCTCCTGTTAGCTTCAATCCAGCTCAAAAACAGCCTGGATATATAGAAATTATAAATCAGGGAAAAGAGAGTTAATATAAAAGTTTCTATTCGATCGAAGAGTCTCTTAAATGTTTTCATGACAAGGGAACTGATTCTTTTAAATTTACTCGGAATAAATTTCTGACAGTACATCGGTGATTATCATAAAGACTTTTACAGTTCACTAGACGAACTCAGTTGTGGGTGTTCATGGAGGTTTGGTTTGCCCTTCACGACCCCATCCTAAAACGCCTCATCCGGGATATCGAAAGTATTATATTCTAGACAGATCATACGATATGGTATTATCAGGAACGGTCTAAAAACTGCTACATTTTAGAATGGGCTTCAGCAGGTCAAATTTGATTGAAAAAAGAACACCGTTTGAAAAGTTTTTCGACATTTCGTGTCTGTGAAAGAATTTGTTTCCGAAAAAGTGCTAGCCTGAGATGATGACATGTTACTTCACTTATTTTATTTATGAGGGCGGATCCAGGGGGTGGGTTGGGTTGCTAGACACCCTCCTTTGGAGTTTAAAAAGATTGGAATAAAGGATATAAGGTAAAATGTAAATAGGATGCTATAGCTGTGTGATGCCTTTGACAGCCAGTCCCCTTGAAATCATTGGATCTAGATTCATCATTCCGTTTCTTTACAGAAACATCGGTTATTTTAAGCACTACGACTGAGATGAAATGTTGAAATACGCAAGCCAGACCTACACGTATCCTGCTCACATATCAATTTTCGTGTATATTAAAATAAGTTTAAACAAGAATTCGCTCGTGGCCTTTTGATACTTTGTCTTTGCTCAAGGTCAAAGCCTTGTCAGTGGTACTCGGGCTGAAATATAATCGGTTATATGAATAGTCCAGGTTTCTTTCATTATCCATTGTCATATTCCAGTATAATATCTGTTGGTTATCTTCTTATTTTTACGGAAAAGTTTTTGCTGACTGAGTACAAATAGTACAAATATCTAGTCCAAATATTAGCTAACATGGTTATCACCTTTATTTAGTCATATATATGAGTGTTAGCCACAACCATTCATACTGATTGGTAAACCTGATGCTACGTAGAAACCGGCCCGAACGTGCACTTGAAGCACAGCAGTACACCAACAGCGGGTCTTAAAGAAACCTCAAGATAAAATTGTTAGTTTCGTTAATTTTTGGTTGTTTTTTATCCATTTTTCACTCTTTCTATCTTCCTTTGTTTTATCATTTTCATTCTTTCCCTTTTAAAGGTTTTTTTATCTCCATTTTTCCATCTTTTCTTTCCTTTTCATCTTTTTACTTATCTGTCTTTTCATCTTATTAACACTTATTCTTTCTATTTGAAAATTCATCTTATTACAGTGCGAATCTTAATACCGGGGGCACCTAGAAGTACTTCAAGAATGTTTCTTAACCAATCAGAAGCGTTATTCTTATCTTTCCATCATCTTGTGGTTAGAGAGCCATTTCTGATTGGCCAAAGAACAATAGAACATTCCTGGAATATTTCTAGGTGCCCACGGGTTTTCGATTCGCACTGTAACTGCACCAGATTTGAATATTCTTTCTATTTTTTTTAATATTATTTCTGTTAGCCAATGCGGCCATTTTACTATCGCGTAATAATATTTTGGCGGAGGCAAGAATTTCAGCAGAAACCCAACTGCAAACATACAGTTTTTATGTACCATATTATGCAGTTCCATTGCATTCTGTTCTCAACTGATGAACCAACCTTGCATTTCTATTATTAGCAATTGAAAATGAGTCAACTAAGTTACGAAAGATCATACATGTCATGGAATAGTAGAACTAGGCGGATACGATGTCACTGACTAAAACTGGGTCATATCCTACTTCTATTATCAGTAGCGTATTAATGTGTCAACATCGTATCGCTGCAACACGATTCTTATTTGCGCAACATTAGTTATTCCTGCCCAATGTCTACGATGTTTCAAACACAGACGTTATTTTTTTCGGATCGTACACTTTAGTAATAGATACTCACTATAGATGGATATTTCTAGACTAGACCTCATGATTTGCAGCCATCTGCTTATCATGGCCGTAGCCTGCAGTACGGTTAGCTCGTTTTAACCAGACCACTTTTTACCATCAGAACCACTTTTACCCTCGAAACAAATATCTATTAGCTGAGAAAACTGGACCACTTCTTTTTTAAACCGAACTACTGTCCACATGGTAGCTACGGCCCTGCCTATACGACGCATAAGTCATACACGGCTGATTACATCATGGCTAAGAAATAAAAGACAGCCTTGTCTCATTCGTATCTTAATAGTAATGCTATGTTTATAGAATAAACTTAAAGTTTCGAAGAATAAGTGTTTTGCTCGTACCGTGAATCGTGATCACGATATTAATAATAGTCGTATATATACTCCTTTAGGAGATACTTTAACAGCTTAGCGCACTCTAATATCCCAAGGTCAAGTAGCAAGAAGGACCAGAGCATGCAAATGTTGTAATACTGATAGGCAACCAAGGGCACGAACGCTATTATTAACTTCAACTGTTTTTATTCTCATTTCAGCATGGGTATTATCTATTGGCCTCGGAATGATGTTTCTCTTCTGTCCAATCGCATCATCTTTGTGCGAGCGCGTGGGATCCCGTGTCGTCGCAGTTGCTGGAGGATTGATTGGTGTCCTGGGATTTGTCTTATCGTCGTTTGTTAAAGACCTGTACTTACTGTACTTAACGTTTGGTGTGCTCTGGGGGGTTGGCTCTAGTATGAGTTACCTGACTACGCTGATGATGCTGCCATACTGGTTCAGGAAGTAAGATACAATCTTTCTTTCTTTCTTTCTTTTTCCTCCTAATTAAGTTGTCCCATTTCTTCCACTGCATCTTAGTTGATGAATTGATACAATGATAATATCAGATTAGTGTCTTCCATTCAGTTTCCATTTCGTCTAAGAGTAAGAGTAACAACCCTTCTTCATATCAAAGCACTTATTTGTTATGGTAGTAGTTTCTTCAACTACATGCAATGCAACTGCTCGTCCAAGAAGAGAAAGTTGCGCACTTTGCTCCAACTCGTTCCATCACATATCCATTGATAAGTAATCAATAGAACTATGGTATATGGAACACAGGCACACATGCACTTGCTCATCTTTATGTATTCATTTGATTATCTTTTCAGACGGATCAGTTTGGCTAATGGTGTCGTGACAGCAGGTAGTGGCTTCGGTACCATCGCAGTTGGTCCTCTTATGTTTCTTATAGTAAACAAACTAGGTTGGGCCCATTCTGTGCGTGTTCTTGCAGGACTTGTACTAATATGTGCCATAACTGCAACCCTTTACAAGAAGCCCGCAATCGATAATATCACGACTAAGAAAGAAGAAGCCGAGGCTCCGAAGAAAGAAAAGAAGCCATTCTTCGAGTTTTCTGTATTGAAGAACAAGGCTTTCCTTGTTTGGTGCATCTCGCTAGGTGTCTTTATGCTGGGTTATTTTGTGCCTTTTGTCCATTTGGTAAGTAAAAGTTTCTCCTCCTTCTCCTTCTCCTTCTCCTTCTCCTTTTTCTTCTCCTTTTCCTTGCCTCTCGACCTCAGTCGTTAACGGCTAGTTCCTGACCAAACATGCTTTTCATTTCAGCCTGGATACGCCATGGAATGTGGAGTCTCCAGCGAAAAGTCCTCGACTCTCGTCGGCATGATGTCCATTGGATCGACATTCGGTCGGCTCTTCTTTGGCAAGCTCTGCGATCATCCCCGAGTCAATCGTCTCTACGTCTTCCAGTTAGCCTTCTTATTCATCGGCATCGCTCATACTCTCAGCACGTTAACAAAGAGTTACATAGGCTTCGTTATTTACATGGTAGTGTTTGGTATCTTTGATGGCTGTTTTGTTGTGTTACTGGGTGTCCTGTGTGCTGATATTGTTGGTGTTGATAAGGTAGCTGCTGGAATGGGTGTTCAATTCTTCTTCATGGCTATCACTTGTACTGCTGGCCCTCCCCTTGCAGGTATGTATGTTTGTTAACGGGAATCAAGGGTGGCGTAGTGGTAGTGCACTTGTCTCTCACATCTGATCTGGGGACTTGGGTTCAGTTTCTGGACGGCACTGTCCATCACATATGAGTAGTTGTTAAGTCACTCCCTTGATTCCATAGCGTTTTTTCCAGTTTTCCTTCCTCCATAAGACCAAACACGCTAAATTCCGATTCAATCTGTGAGTTACCCGTGACCTCACTTACATCAGCCCAGAGCCGGGGTGTTTTAGGGTTCACTCTGTGAGCTAGTCATGCCCTGATTCTGATCAGCCCAGAGGTTGTTTCAGTGTTCGATCTGTGAGTTAGCCGTTAGAGGTTGTTCTAGGGTTCGATCTGTGAGTTAGCCTAGAGGTTGTTTCAGTGTTCGATCTGTGAGTTAGCCTAGAGGTTGTTCTAGGGTTCGATCTGTGAGTTAGCCTAGAGGTTGTTCTAGGGTTCGATCTGTGAGTTAGCCTAGAGGTTGTTCTAGGGTTCGATCTGTGAGTTAGCCTAGAGGTTGTTTCAGTGTTCGATCTGTGAGTTAGCCTAGAGGTTGTTCTAGGGTTCGATCTGTGAGTTAGCCTAGAGGTTGTTCTAGGGTTCGATCTGTGAGTTAGCCTAGAGGTTGTTCTAGGGTTCGATCTGTGAGTTAGCCTAGAGGTTGTTCTAGGGTTCGATCTGTGAGTTAGCCTAGAGGTTGTTCTAGGGTTCGATCTGTGAGTTAGCCTAGAGGTTGTTCTAGGGTTCGATCTGTGAGTTAGCCTAGAGGTTGTTTCAGTGTTCGATCTGTGAGTTAGCCTAGAGGTTGTTCTAGGGTTCGATCTGTGAGTTAGCCTAGAGGTTGTTCTAGGGTTCGATCTGTGAGTTAGCCTAGAGGTTGTTCTAGGGTTCGATCTGTGAGTTAGCCTAGAGGTTGTTCTAGGGTTCGATCTGTGAGTTAGCCTAGAGGTTGTTCTAGGGTTCGATCTGTGAGTTAGCCTAGAGGTTGTTCTAGGGTTCGATCTGTGAGTTAGCCTAGAGGTTGTTTCAGTGTTCGATCTGTGAGTTAGCCTAGAGGTTGTTCTAGGGTTCGATCTGTGAGTTAGCCTAGAGGTTGTTCTAGGGTTCGATCTGTGAGTTAGCCTAGAGGTTGTTCTAGGGTTCGATCTGTGAGTTAGCCTAGAGGTTGTTTCAGTGTTCGATCTGTGAGTTAGCCTAGAGGTTGTTCTAGGGTTCGATCTGTGAGTTAGCCTAGAGGTTGTTCTAGGGTATACCTTGATATTTCAAACTGATTACGCCCAACTGAAAATAGTTCCTTTTTCTTTCTTGTCTTTGCAGGAATTGTATACGACCTTTCCAGCTCGTACCAGATCGCGTTCTATGCTTCAGGAGCAAGTGCAACACTAGGCTGTTGTTTACTATTCTTAGTCCCAGTCTTCATGCCAGATCCCGTCGCAGACGAAATACGCATGCGCTCTAATACAACTACATCACGTGACAGCGAAAAGCAATTATTGAACAGTACGCGTTCGCCAGTTTTATCACAAGACTATGATTACGAGAGTAAAGACCAAATGCCTCCCACCATTACGTTACGGAGTGGAGCTACACGACCAGCAAGTATTAGAAATTCTTTCCTTGATAAATATTGGGACATTCCAAAGAGAGCGAGTTGTAGCAGTTTCTTTGGTCCTGGTGCACCGTTTGGGATGATGCCGATACATCCTAATGACGAAACACTCATAGTAGTTGAAAGAATATCACAGGTGTAGTGCGTATGCGCAGGATTGATTAATAGACCAATCAGAGACTAGTTATGCTACAGCTATCGCTAAGGGCAACAGGACACATTTTAAAAGAATCATATAGACATGCTTTGCTACCATGCACTGCAGTCCTGCCATGAGACTTGGAAATGCTATACAATAATACCGTTTAAAAAAAATTGGTACTCCATCATAGCCTTGAAGGTATTTTGTGCTTCTTATGGGCTCAAAAATGCATACGTTTAAATTTGAGAAATTTTTAGAAAAGGCAAGGTTTTTCAAGATATTGTTCAAACCTCAAATGCCACATTGAAAGGAAAAACCCAACTAAAATTAAAGGGAAAAGCTTTGTAAAAGTTTTTATAAATGTTTATAGGTTTTTGCTACCAAAAGATTTTTAATCTGACTTCTACTTTTTAAAGTTTTCATAACGGTTTCTTTCATATTCTTGCTCCTATTAACGGCTAATATTTTCAATCGTGCTTAAACATTTTATAAAAGGTTCTCATTATAAGGGAAAAACTAAACATGACATTTTATACAAGAAAATCTATATCTGGAGTGATTGGGCTAAGGGGTTTGGTAGGGATCTATATGATGAATAATAAGGCGTCTATTATATATAGAAGTATAATAGTTATTTATATATCAAATGAAAGACAGAATAATAAAAACATTTACAAGAAACATCTGTGAGTTTATATATTTGTTTACCTGCAAAGTATTGTGATAACTGTAGCGTAGCCGGAACAGGGTAGTCAATGGCAAACGATAGACTGTCATTTGTCCCCCCCCCCCCTTTTCTTCCAACTTCAGTCGAGTCGCTTTTCTGTCGAGGCGTTTAAGTGGCACAGAGCTAGGAACTCGTCAACCCTAACCCTTTTCTATATTACCTTAACTCGACTATTATCACTGACCTCTAAGCCAGACGATGTCCCAATCTAGTTCACTGTCAGTTCCAATTTTTTCTCTCTCTTGGCCTTTGATTTCATTTCTATCGAAAAAGGTACTGTATTGACTCATAATGCATTGCTAGTTGGCATGGTAACCCAGGTTTCAACCGGACTGCAAGTTTTAAACACCGCGTTTATGTGTAACACTTTTCTCGTGACCTAAGTTTCAGTTGCACCTGTAAAAGGTAGAGTTTTATACTTTATGAGATAATCCCGCCAAAACGTTTTGCGAATTAAGTAATTGGTGCAACTCATCGTGCAACTCTGCCATTGCGCACAAGCAGTTTCTGAGATAGGCATGATATAACATGGCCTCTTCTTGACATAGCCGGCTTTGACAGAAACTAGCTGGAATGAGTGGGGTTTGGGGCACTTGTCGCACAGGAACTGGACCAGATCAATAGAATTAGATAGAGAAAGTGGGGTAAGAGCTCCTGTTAGTATACAGGTGAGTATATACTATTTTTAAGACTCTTAAAAAAATATAAAAAAATATATGAAAAGAGAGAAAAAGAAAGAAAATTGAAAAAAACTATCCGGATACGTCGAGATTCGAACTCACGTTTGCAAAAGAAATTTCCTAATTAATTCCAAAATAATCGCTTCCCACCGTGCCATACCCCCGAGACATCCGCAGAGCTGAGGCGCGGTATGGACTTCGGACCTGACGGCAATTATGTCCTTCTGCCCTTGTTTGTACGGATTACGCAGGATGATGTTCTAGCCGAAGCATCAGGGGAGAGACTAGCCGGCCCCCAGACCATATCTACAGCTAATCCCTTGCACCACCTGCCACGCACGGAATCGATGGAAAATGTGATGTTAAAAAGTCTAGTCTATAGTGTGCATTGTTTTCACGGCCATTGCTGTGTTAATATATAAAAACCGTGGCCGAGTGGAAAAAAACTTGGGCTTCAAAGACTGACTGAGTCAAGCTCGGATGAGGGAGGTTAGTACATGGATGGGTGACTTGGACATTATACCTCGTCTAGCTCTTATTTTCATTTTTTTCATTTTCATTTTGGAACCATCCAATACTGTATGTTATCGCATTCTTTTCTTTCTTTTCCTTCCTCGTATATTATAAGCGGCTAGGGGACAGTAAGGGGACAGTGGACAAAAAGGCAGTAAAAAAAAAGGGATGTTGGGCTTGCTGTGTTCGAAACATCAGTTATTAATGGTCAGCAGAAGTGATCTTATTTCCCATGCGCAGTCTTACCATATTCAAGATGGCGGCTTTGTTTTGGGTGAAAATGTCGACATTCTGGTCTCATTTAACCCTTTATTCTTCATAGATATGGACAAACCAAGTATACAGTTATCTACATCTATATCTCCTAGTGCTTTGGATTCGTTTTCTTTGCCTTCAGGGAATCAAGGAGAGATTTCAGACGCGTCTCTGTTCCCATACCTCGACCAGATGTCTGAACTCCATCAAACACCCTTGACTAATGAGTAAGTGCTCGAAAACTATTATATTAATACACTGTTCGGTTCTACTTCGATTCAGTTCGATCCATGCCGAGTTTAGTTTGAACCTCGCGCCTCGTGTTTAAGCTTGGGCCATAAGTTGGGTGAGAAAACGGAGGCTTGAAAATTATTCTAGTGATCCTGCAAAGGGGGGTCTTGGAATAATTGATTTATCATATATAGGGGGCCTTCAAATGTTGGAAATAAGAAATGGGCATACTAATGGGAGTTTGGAGACAAATGTATTTTTTTCTTCTATTTTCTTACCCATAACCCCCCTCCCTCCCTCCCCTCCGCCAGATAGATAAAGAGCAATCCCCCTAAGCTAGAGTGATTGTGTTGCCTCTCACCACTGTGAACCTGGGTCGCAGTGGTGAGACGCAAGCACTCTCACTGCTACATACACCACCCATGCTTCCCTAAAATCTATTCATTTTATTTCATAATGATATTGTATATTAATATTCTCTTGTTTCATTTAGAGAAATGTCAAAACCTAACCTTTCAGCAAGGACATTACTTGATGCAGCAGAGGTGAGTTGATAGATTGCTTTACACTGTGTGTGTATAATAGGGTTTTAGTTCAAAAATATGCATCAATCTAATGTATTTTTTCACTCTTTTTTAGAGAGTACTAATGGCAGAAGGGGGCAAATTACATGTCAAAGATTTAGAAGAAAAGATGGTGGAATGTGGCCTTATACCCCAAAGGTATTGGATTTATATATCAATTCTCCAGTATATATCATTCCACTTACCTTAGCTGAGCCATGGATAAATTGGTCTTTATTTTTCTTATTTTTTCAGTGCAAAATCTCTAGCCAATCTGGAGTCAATCCTCTATAGAGAAGTGAGTCTTACCAAATGTAGTGGTGTTTCAATTGTTGATAAAAAAAATAGATTACATCATGTGACCACATGTGCGATGTTGTTCATGCTCAAGGAGATTCGTCATGCTATAGCCAACAAGTAGGTTTGTTGTGTTGAATTTTTTTTTCATTTTGCATTCTAGACGTTCAATGATAATTCAAAGTTCAAGAGAATTGAAGGTCGTTTGGGATGGTTTGCTCTTCTGGTGAGTGAATGATTTACTGTACTTGTACCATGCTTGTTGCCAATCACTCTTTGTTCAAAGTTATATGTGATAATAATTATATTACAATATGATATACTATGTATATTAACATGTACACATAATACATGTATAATGGGTATATACCACAGGGCTTGAAATAATGGCCGGTCAGTTGCTGGTCATGATGGCTGGCCAAATTACCTTGGTCATATCCTATTTCTAGCTCAACTTTACTGGTCAAAAGGACCAGCAAGACAAAGATTTGACTGGACAAGTTCCAATTCTGGCTGGACATTGTCTTTTGACTGGACATTATTTCAAGCCCTGATACCATGAAATATTCCATGAGGCACTTGTATAGTCTGCTACAGTATATATATGATCCTTCAGGAGAGTGAGTATTCAAGGAAATACAAGTGACAGATGGGATATTCCATGGTATTTTAGGAGAAAGCATTGCATTGAAGCAAGACCAACGATGAGCTTGTAATGATAGAGACCTGTTTTAACACTTTGGACAATATTATGATTCACATGTCTCTATCAATGCAAGGTCACTGTTCGTCTCGCTTTAATGCAAAGGCAAGCTACTTTTCAAGATGGTGCAGGGAACTGTCAAGGGGACTATTGAAAATGCAGCAAGCATACAATGGATTACCTGCAATTCTGATTGGCTGTATTTTCAATGACGTGGGACAGGTTTCTTCTTTGTACTTAAAGTAATTGTGTTAGGTGAGAGACAATTAGATACAGTATGATAGCATGCTTATAATATATATATCTAATCATTATCTCTTGATTTTTTCACCATAATTCCAGGGTGCTGATGTTGATGATATGGAATCAGATGGAAGCTCTTCAGGAGAGGATCAATCAGAGGTACTTTGACACATATTGACAGTACTGTAGTATTCTTCTTGTGTATCTCAGTGCATAGAATACTGGGCACATGGTATTTGTAATATTCAAGATGTTCTTATTGTTTTGAAGAGCATGGATAACCACAGTATTAATACACCACCAAGACCAAAGGCAGTTAAACCAGCCCATCACCATGACTACAAGAACAAGTACTACTCATTACGAAAGATGGTCAAAGAACTCATATTTGTAAATAATTTAAATAATTTAAATAATTTTGTTCCAATGTGACTAAAGTTTATTAGTTCTCTCCTATGTGCCAAGGCTTTTTCTCCTCAAAAATCGACTCCTAAATTCTAATTTGATGTAGGAACTAGGGCCTAGGTGAAAATTACTCTGTGTACAGTAACTCTAGTAGCCCTACCAAATCGTGAAGTTCTTTTTATGTCTAGCCTCCCTGCATGAAAATAAGTTACCCCACATTATAGCAGCATCCTACTCCTCCTATGTTTAAAATAATGACCAGTCCCCTTAACGACGTTCGCGGGCAACCAGGACCATCAGTTACAGCATTTTGTACCATGTATATGCTGTAAAGTAGTATGGTTACCTTTCCCACCCTGACACCTTGTTGAAAGCCTTCAATCTTATATTACTATCTATTTTGTAAATGTATATTTATGTTGTCATTTGTAGTTAAATGCTGCAGCATGTGATGATATTGCAAGAACAGAAGCCAAATTGACAAGATCTAAAGCAGAGAGAAAGTAAGTCAGGAAAACATGTAAAAAATATAATGAAAACTAAACTGAACTAGTATGAGTTGTGTTATTGGTGCATATTAAACTACATTATATATATATATATATATATATATATATATATATATATATATATTAGTCAAAATTAGATATTATTTCTTGTGACTCCTGCATGACATATATTTATAATATATATTATGTTCACAAATGTCATTATGAACTAAGGTACAAATAATTTTCACAGGTTCTTGTTGAAAAGGTTGTTTCAATACCAAGCTGCTACAGAGGCAGGTGTCTTACAGCCCCACAGTATGAGCTCCTTACCTCAGGATAGACCTGCGCCATTAATGTTCCCTGATGTCCCTTTAGAAAGACACAAAACACAAACCAAAGTGAAAGTCAAAAAAACATTAACAAAAGTAAAAGAAGAGAAAGGAAGTAGTGTGAAGGCACTGGGACAGCATTTGAAGACTAAGAACGCACTACACATGAAGCTAACACAGGCAAAACTGGTTGCTCAAGCAAGAAACCAAGCAAAATTAGCAGGACAACAGAAAGCATCTGGAAACAGCAAGTCTGCAGTGGCTCTAAACAAATCTCCTTCGCAAAACAAGACAACACCAGCAGAAAAAGACCCAGCACAAACTAAAACAATAGCACAAGCAAAGCAAGTTGTACAAACCAAAGCTGCCCAGCCACCAAAGACTGCTATACAATTAACAGAAGGTATGGTATGGCAATGAAACCATGGCAACATATTGGAACATACGCAGCATTTTAATATCCTCTTCTTGAATAGCCAGACCTCCAGTGATGTCTGCATGCTCCTACATCCATTCTCATTAAATAATTATTTAGCAAAGAGCAGCATACTGTTCACACATGCCTTTTTGCACAACGTCATTTGGAGCATTGGTAGCCAAGTTTTGCCCCACTGTCCTCCCCTGGTGGCAGTGGTCATCATATGTCCCTCTTCCTTACTGTTTACCTCATATCACGACAGTCACAGATCTCGCCAATAACTGCGACATGATAATGTTTTCAGTGTTAAGATATCAGTGACTAATCCAGACAAAGAGCCAAAATTCCAGAAATCTATAATAATAATAATTATTATTATTTAATGATAATATGGATAAGTAAGAATAATAATAATGACTTTATTACAGCTTTTCCTTCAAATGGCTCTTCAATACACGGCATAATCTGAGATTTTAAATCATCACCTAAGTAGCAAAAATGAAGATAAGCTCAAATATTCATTTTTACATTTCAGTCCCTCCTATACCTGGCTCTAAGGACAAGAAGACTGACAAACCAAAGACTTCAAGACCGAAAACCAAGAAACCCAAGTTGTGTGAGAGTCCTCAAGCCACTCCTGCTGCTACTAACTCAACACAAGGTAAGAAACTCTCTCATATGTGGTATGGGTCAAGGTGCAGATAGCACAATATTATCATTCTAGTATCTAGTGGCTGATCTAGGAGTTCAAACAGGAAGATGCATGATTACTAAGGGGGAAAGAAAAATAATTAACCAGTTTATACTATAGAATATGAAATTGAACTAAACAAAAGTCTAGCTATATTAGGGAACTAGGGAATATTGAGCTACAAACAAAGTGCTCTCTGATTGGCTAATTCATTCGGGCCAAGAGAAGCAAAATTACCTGCAAATCATGGGTGGGGTTTAGAAATGAAACCAAACATTAACTCGATATTTGTAATTTTCAACTCGCATTTATCCAATTATCCTGGGGGAATTTCGAACCCTGAACCATAGCCTTACAGAAAAGATAGTTTACTGCCATGCTTTGAAATATTGATGTACTTAATAGCTAACATATTACTCATTCTTTATCATATTATAGCTAGTGACTCTTCAAAACCAAAGAGAAAGAAGCCAGGGACTGCAATCAAAAGAAAAGTACAACCAATCCCAGTGGATGGTAAAGGTAGTACACACTTCTGCTATATCTGCTATATATATTAATGCCAGTTGTGAGGATACCAGCTGATCTGAGAGAAAAAAACATTAGCCAATCAGAATCATGAAAATTTGCAAAACTGAGGTGTCATCCTTAGTAACCCGATGACTTGGATAATGGTTATTTCTTTATTTTATTTTCCCACTCAATAATGAATATCATGGTAAATGTATACAAATTATTGAAAACTTCTCCTGAAAATCTATGTTTATTTCAGATATAAACTTTTATGAGTCAATTTTTGCAGGTTTCATGACACCTCAGTTTTGCAGTGACGTCATTTCTACGTCACTATTTCAGATCAGCTGGTGGTGGTTATTTAATACTTAAAGTGGTACAGTAGAGAGTGTTTTATTAATATTAACTTACAGTTTTCTGACATTTTTGGAAATCTGGCTCAAAATTTATGAAAGATACCTACAAGTTTTGTTTACACGTAAACCGATGAGCCTTTTATTTTATTGGCTCTTGAAGAGAACACAGAGAAAAAATATGTTTCCAGTCAAAATGGCTCGAGCATACCCCCCCCCCCCCCCCCCTAGGCTCCATTAATGATTTTATTATTCGAATATTGAGTTGATTATTCACTCTGAGGTTTCAATTAAAAAACTGGAAACCATACTTCACATTCATTTTACAACTAAAATTCTAAGGAATGACTTTCTGGATGCCTTTCCTTTTCTACCTTGACATAGTTGAAGAATCCAGTCAAAACTCAAGTAGGTAAATTATTTTCAAGTTTGGAGTCAAAGTGAATAATGAACTCAATATTCGAATAATAAATTCATTAACAGATTCTAGGCGGGTACGCTTGAGCCGTTTTGACTGTAAATAAAACAGATACATGACTTCTGCAATAATGATAGGATATATTATTAAAATTACTCTTTCCCTCCTTGCTATAGGAAAACCTGTATTCCCTATAATATTGGGTGGACTTACAGTACACAGTCTTGGTGAGGTAAACATACCTGATATTGTTTGCTTTCTGATAATAGCCATCTCAGTCATATCCTTTGCTTTAATCACTCCTAACATCTCTTGTTAAGGTGGCTCATAATAGTTTTTTTTCACCATGGGGTTGATCGTTTGAGATTGAGATTTTGTTGTGAAACTTTACCAAGTTTGCAATAGAGGATAGATGTTTTATTTGCCACTTGTTCCCCAGCAACAGGGGCTAGGCCTTTGTTTTTTACAATGCCATTTTTCTCCCAATCTAGTCAGACAGTCTATAATCTGTTTCTAAGAATTAGAACTCTTTTGAAAATTATCAGTGTTATTGATGTGATATTGTTTGTGTGTCACAGATAGTCTGGGACAGACCAGGATTTCACTCAGAACGATACATATGGCCAGTAGGATACTGTAGTTCAAGGACTTACCCAAGCATAAGAGACCCTGATAAAAAGTGTCTCTACACCTGCAAGATTCTAGATGGAGGTTTTGGACCACAGGTTAGTGTCCAACCAGGAGTGCAAATTACAATTAAAGTATTAGGGTTACCCTAGGCTGAGAGAATACTAGTTTTCCACAATGGACTCACATTGTGAGGGCTGTGATGCTCCCAATTCGCTTTAATCATTTGGCTGCCATATTGGTTAAAGCAATAGGTTTTGGATCTTTTGGTTTCCCTCACACTCGGTTTGAGACATTTCAGGATGTTCCAAACAAAGGTTTTTGCTCTCATTGGAATAAACATGGCGGCTGTGTGATTTTAATCACTTGAACATGTGCACAATCTCAAAGCTAACTCTGATCAACAGGCAAAAAAGCCCATACTTTAGTTTTGAATTGCCTGTTGTTCAGAGTTAGCTTTGAGACAGTGTGTACATTGTTCAAGTGAACATCTTTGGAGTTTTAAAGTGTTTTTGTCATTGTTCAAGCTGTTCATTCTTTACTTACGGTTCACATTTGTCAATATTTTGACATTAAAATGAGGCTAACCCTGAATAACCAAGTCTGTAATCAAGGAACATAGCAGTATCTTAAGAGTTCATGATACAGAAATCCAAAATATGTGCTGCATTGAGTTCAAACCATAATCTTCCTTACAACCAAACGCTGTGTTTGCATTAGGATAACATATACCAGTAGTATATCATTGTATCCTGGTAACCATGTTTTGTTTTGATACATGCAGTTTGAGATGTGTCCTGAAGATGATGCAGATAACCCCATCAATGCATCATCTGCTACAGCTTGTCACTGTGTTGTACTGAAAACCCTAAATAAAGCCAGGTAAAACACTAGCAAATTATATAGCACTAACACACATCCTCAGTGCTACCATAGCTGAAGGTATCATTAAAAATAAATCACTTTTTTATAGTGGGATACAAATTCAGTAAATGAATACTGGTTTCCAATTGGGCCCACTGTCACTCACACACACTACCACTACCTTACGGTATATATTCTATGCACACAACTCAAGTAGAGGTGCTTGTTGGTTCACTCCTGTAAGTACTTTCGAGGGTTTTTCACACTCCAGTTTTCCTCACTCCTTAAAGACATAGTCTTATAATTGTGTTTGTTTTCTAGAGGACGTGATGCCTCTAATACTGGATCAGGGCCAGAGTTCTTTGGCTATTCTCATCCAACTATTCAATACCTCATTCAGAACCTACCAGGGTCTAAAAAATGTAATAAGTACCAGTGGGTCAAGTTTGAACTACCAAAACCTCAAAGCAAGCAAGGTATGAGGAGAATATAGGTTTTGCACCATGACAGGAGGCAGGAACGATTGAATCTGGTCTAACTTACATGAGAAAGAATTCAGTTTCCCAGGGGAGAAAGACTCTATTTTAAAAATCTCAAAACTTTGCTACACTATTTCCACAGTCTAGCACCTTAGAATTTGTGTGAGGTTTTTTAAATATAGAGCTACCATGTCATGCCCTCAAAAAAAAAACAAAGAAAAGTTTATTTTAGGGAGGTCATTTTGTGACCTCTTAGGTCTCTCTAGGTTTTTTATCTAAATTACTTCAATAGAGCTGATTTTCTGTGTCCTCCGCGACCTTTGTTAGTAGCGGCTATTGGTTTACAAAAATCACAAACTTACGATTGATGGTTGTTAATGAATGGAATCAAACACACTGACAAGGAAACGTACCACGCCTGAGTTGCATGAAAAGCGCTCTAAAATAACGTTTTGGTTGACCAATAGGTGGTAAGCTAACATCTACCTGCAGTCTCTCTGTGGATAATCAGGATGATCAGTTCTCTCCACAAAAAGAACCCAGGCACTTATCATCCTCGTCCAGCCAGGAAGGATTAGGACTGGGTGATGATAGTACACCAATGGAACAGGATGATAGTAATCTGACATTACAGTCAACTGCTATTAGTGATACTGAGGATAATATATTTGAAGGTTAGTACCTGTGCATGGTCTGTTGTCTCATCATGATATTGATACGGCGGCCATCTTGAATTCTATTGTTTTAAGTAAGACATGGGATGCCGATGGGGCAATTATTGGGAAATGTATAGTATGCACAGTTGTCAGGGTGTCTTTTTATATGATTTAACGTTATTCAATGAGAAACACATCTAAAAACCAATTGAATTTGCTAGTAGTTGGAGCGATATGTGAAACACCAAAGAGTAGAATTATTTGAGAAAGTAACCCCGCCACTCTATGCTTCATAAATGATTCCATGTTTGCTCCCTTGGCATCCCTTAATTTAAGATGGCTGCCGTATTTGTAAAAAGGTATATTATTCATCTTCATCATCATTTCTTTTACTTTATTCTCGCAGACATTGGCATTCCTACGTCACTACGACCCTTGACCCTTGCGTCATCCAGCGCTACGTTGTCATCGCAACGCATACCCAGTCCCCTCTCACCTACAAGTCAACTGAGTGGTATTGGTACTGATAACGATATCGATCCAGGTATAGCTGGATAATATATAACAAGGCTCAGTATATATGTCTTCACTATGCTCACTATGAAGGTGGTCAGTATACATGTCTTGTGTTCACTATGCTCACTATGAAGGTGGTCAGTATACATGTCTTGTGTTCACTATGAAGGTGGTCAGTATACATGTCTTGTGTTCACTGTGCTCACTATGAAGGTGGTCAGTATACATGTCTTGTGTTCACTATGCTCACTATGAAGGTGGTCAGTATACATGTCTTGTGTTCACTATGCTCACTATGAAGGTGGTCAGTATACATGTCTTGTGTTCACTATACACACTATGAAGGTGGTCAGTATACATGTCTTGTGTTCACTATACTCACTATGAAGGTGGTCAGTATACATGTCTTGTGTTCACTATACTCACTATGAAGGTGGTCAGTATACATGTCTTGTGTTCACTATACACACTATGAAGGTGGTCAGTATACATGTCTTGTGTTCACTATGCTCACTATGAAGGTGGTCAGTATACATGTCTTGTGTTCACTATGCTCACTATGAAGGTGGTCAGTATACATGTCTTGTGTTCACTATGCTCACTATGAAGGTGGTCAGTATACATGTCTTGTGTTCACTATGCTCACTATGAAGGTGGTCAGTATACATGTCTTGTGTTCACTATACTCACTATGAAGGTGGTCAGTATACATGTCTTGTGTTCACTATGCTCACTATGAAGGTGGTCAGTATACATGTCTTGTGTTCACTATGCTCACTATGAAGGTAGTCAGTATACACACCTCCCTATAAACGTACCCTGACATACTGTAGCCAGTGAACCGAATTACTATTAAAATACTCCAAAACAAACCCTTCCTAATACACTAAAAGTTAATTCTCTTTCAAACCAGAGATTTTTTTTTTCCTTGCGTGAATATTTTGATAAATACACTCTTACCATATCGAGCAAAAATATGCATTTGAAAGTTATTCTGGCAGTAATTTGAACATGTTAGCCAGAATTTATCAAAATATTCACGCAAGGAAAAAAAATCTCTGGTTTGAAAGAGAATTATAACTTTTAGTGTATTAGGAAGGGTTTGTTTTGGAGTATTTTAATAGTAATTCGGTTTTTCTGAGTATCTCTCGGGCCGCCGTAACTTTCAATATGCGAAAATCACGGCTTTAGAATATTTCGGCGAATTACTTGAAATCTAACAGATTGATTTTCTTTAAAATAGTTGGAATCGTTTTGCAATAGCTTGAAGTTGATGATGTCGTTTACCGCTTGTCTAGGTCTCATCGAGTTTTAGAGTTATTCGATAAAAACCAATTTCAACAATATTTGTTTATCGTTGCCAAGGTAACGTCAATCAAGCTAAAATTAACATCATTTTAAAATTTCATCTTAGCTCTATAACTGGTCCAAAAATCAAGTATATAGGTATAAGTTAAGACTATGAATAAGCCAAATGAAAATGAAAGGTATGGTCTGAAAAATACTATAGGAAGCCACCTTAAGTCGTTTCAGTTGAATGGTAACCATGGCTTTTTCAAACTGAAACGTGAATACTGCCTTTCTCTTTAAATATAACTCCTTCTGACGTATTCGTCCTGTCCTAGGCATGCTAATCATGTTGATATTCTTGTCCTCAAACTTTGTAGCTCAGTGTACTAATTTTAGTGTGACTCTCATTTCAATCAAGCTATTATTTGTATATACTTTATCTAAATCAATTTCTTTTAGATATGGGTCCATTGATGTCTTCACCAACAAGCAATACCTTCTCTTCATCGCTACCCATCACCTTATCACCGCCCTCTCTGACGTCACCGTCCTCCACAGCAGCAGGCAATGGCTCTTTCGTCATTCCTTTAACATCGCCATTGTTTGGTAGTAGTTCGGGATTCTCTTCATCTGTGCTCCCAGACTTACCGAAATAAATGACTGTAAATGAACCATAACCGAGCACTGCTCGATAGTAGTTCGGCATTCTCGTCATCTGTGCTCCGAGACTTACAGGAATAAAATAACTGTAACTCAGTCATAACCGAGCGCTGGCCGAAGTATTGTTGCCATAGTAATATGGTGAATATTGGAGCGGAAGACGACGAGCCTTGTGAAGGGAGTTTGAAGCCTGGAAAAGAAAGGGAAGCAACGTAACGAAGTATAAGCAATTATATTCAAAACTAGAACTTCGCCGTTACCTTTCTGTTACGTGCCGTATATGGCACATAATAAGGCTTCAACTTGAAAAGAATTGAAAACATTAAATTATCATGTATCATATCCGCCGTTTGTTTTTAGATGCTAAAACAAAAAAATGAAAGAAACAGAACTGATTGCTAACACAGAATTGTAATGCCACGATGATCTATGACTAAATGAACTGCAATGTAATATTGGTTCAAAAGGGTGGATACAGGTTTTACAACTAGCTTTATTACTTATAATGCTGTTCTGTATCAGCATACCTGGCTGTATCAGTTATGAGACTATAAAATAGAACGCGCGTTCTGATTAGTCAATCACCGTCTTATACAGGGTTCCCACGGTCAGGGAAATGTCGGTCAATTCTGAATTTTTTTCAAAGTCAAGGAATTGTCAGGAATTTTGATTTTGGTCAGTGAATTTTTGCAATTTACCCAAAAGTCAGTGAAAAGTCACGGAATTTCTGTCAGCCTTCAAAAAATTGTTTTAAATTCGGAATTCTTATAGTTTGGCTTTCTGTGGTCAAACTACCATTTTTCGTAAAATAAGTGGTCAGCGAAAAATAAGTGGTGTTTGGTCAGGGAAAAGTCAGGGAATTTTATTTTTCCAGATGAGTGACAACCCTGTTATATAACTCAACATAGATCGTGAGGAAACGACGTCGTCAAGCGCAGGGATTTTTCCAAGAAGAATATGAGTGGAGTCGATGTGGAGAAAAACTCTGATTTTTCAAAGAAAGACTCACGAACAGAGTTAACCAAACTTACAGTACTGAGACCCGAATGAATTCGCCGATTCTTGATTACCTTCTCTAGGGTTCTCACAATTTCCGACATTTCACGCCGCTCGTTTTCGATAACAACAATAGCAAACTGTACTCTGCAACTGCACGAAAATGTTTGAATTTTCAATTCATTTTCTTTCTAGTTGTCCCTAAAAAACGCAAAGCATTACTGATGGGGATGCAAAAGTGATAAATCAGAAAACACAGCCAATTAAGGTCAAAGATATCAACTGTATAGACACACCTAGATGTTTCTTAGCAAAAAGGTAAAGAGCTAGGTGTGAGGTGTCGATGGTTGTCATGGAGACAAGAAAACTTTTGATTTTTGTTTATTTGTTTGTATTTGTTATTCTTGGGTCCGGTCAAGTATCTAGGCGGTGGAGCAATACTCAAAACATATAAATCAGAACACAGAACTGGACATGCACTTTAAAGAAACAGTTCTCCTCACATCTAATCGCAATCATGTCAAGTCGATCTGGTAAGTTTCAAAGATTTTAACAATCCTTCAAATTAGCTTCAAAAACCTGTTACATATCGTGTATATTTTCTACTACTAAGTTTTTATCTAAAATTACGTGAACTAACGTCGAAACGTCTTAACTTTGTATATATATTTTTACGTTTTTACTATGTGCAATTCATTTTAAAAATTTATTGTCGCTATTTTTCATTCTTAAATTGATATCTCAGAATCTTCTTATAATTAGTATAATATCCACTTCGGTATCCTAAGAATTGTGCGTTCTGATGGCTGTTTGAGCGAGTGGTATTTTCTATCTCTGGGTTTACAGTTTTGTTCTTTTTCCTTTTTAAAGGACCGTCTTCCAGTTCGTTACCTTTAAACACAATTACATAACAACATGCTGTTTTTCTAGTGCTGCTTTGCATCATTAAAACCAGGGGTTGTTTCCAATCAGTGTTTGAGCGAGTTGAACAATTACACTCGCGATCATTTTGGTTCTTGATTTGATCAGTTAATTGAAAGCTGCTTTGCTCTTGAAAACGTCATATATAGAAATGAAAAATAACGAAATATCAAATAGGAATTAATTAGAAACATTTTTCTTTATTATTATTAATATTATGAATGAGAATAACTGTTTAGTAATATAGAAACAAGATAATCTCAAAACTATCAGTCTATGCAGCGAAATAATTACATCTGTTTTGAAAACCAAAATGAATTCCCATTTGCTATTTTTTGTTTTTATACGGACAATGTTCTTGCCGATTAGGGGCGAATGGCTTGGCGATTGCACTACCGATAGGATAATGTGAACATTTGAATAAGTCTTTTATGATGGAAAATGCCAGTTTTCACGCGACATCCAAAAAAATCAAAATTATACTATATTATTATAGACCCATCAGTTCGAAAAATGGCCCGCTTCTAATTTACATATTTTCTAAATTTAATGCCTCAAGAGGAACAAAACAAGTCAATGGAAAGAAGATAATATATATAAGGATTCTGTGAAAAATCTGGGACAAAAAAGTGATTATTTTAGGAGTTACGGCAGTGTAAAGTGTGTAAATGACACCAAAGCGAGGCTAGTCAGTATTGATCAGCAAAATCTGGTACTAATATCTGTAAATTCATTCCGTTATAACTTAACCTTACCTGCTCACTCACTTTTGGATGCTCTTTCATGTAAGACTGATGTAGTGATACAAATTTTGATTGACGAAGTTTGAATAGAAAAGTGAAGAATCGCCATTTTTAGAATCGGTGAATACCTTGCATAAAGACATGTACGCCGTATAAGATTTGTTTGTGTTCGTCCGCCATGTCGTGCCGCCATGTTGCTCGCCTATAATTCCGCAACGAGTTGCTTTACAACCTTATAACTTTACCATTATATGTAGTTATGAACGTTCAACAAGATTATCAAACTTTTATTTCATTAAATTGCGAAATTACGCTTTCGAAATTCAGTTGATGATGTCATTCGGCCTGACGACACTGAACGAAACCGGTGATGAAAATTCTGTATACCCATACTTCCCTTGGGTCTTGGAATGAGATATCTCCAATAACTTTTCGTCTACTGCCTGTCACTTTTGGCAACGAATTTTTTTTATTATTAGGGGTAAGATCAATCGCCGACACACCGTTAATCCTCTATTAAGCCCACCTCCCCCTCTCAAATAAGCCCCCCCCCCCCCCCCCAAACGTGCCTGAAATAAATAAGTCTTCCGGGGGGCATAATAGAGGATTTACGGTTTACATGTAGCATGTTCAGTGGAAAAAAATTACGGATATTTTTTACGAGTACAGCTTATTTTTTAGCATCCATAATCTCTGTAAAGAGCTTTGGTGCAATTAAGTCTAAAAAAAGTAGTAGGCTGTTGTAAAATGTACTGATTTCCATCTGACAAACAGGCATAAAACAATATTTTGCTAGTTTTTATATTTTGTGAAATAAAGATAGCTATAGTTTTGTCTCTTGTTCCCCGGGTTCTACCAAGTCGTAACATATATTCAATCCCATCTAATTTATTATTGGAACTTAGTCACGATGAAAAGTTGCTGGCGAAGCATTTGCAATAATACAATATCTTTTTTTCTCTTATTTTAGGAAGAAAAAGCAGACTTTTGCAGTTTCTGGCATCATTGTTACTCAAACCTCATCAATACTCAAACATTATTCACTGGGAATCTGAGCAAGGAGAATTCGTGATAAAGGATTCTCGTGAAGTAGCGCGTCTTTGGGGCCAACAAACTGGACGACCAAATATGACATACAGTACGATGGGAAGAGCTCTTAGACATTGCTACTCCAAAGGAGCTCTAACCAAAATTAAGCAAAAACGATGTGGTTACAAGTTCAGTGAAGAATACGTGCAAGGTATGAAGTTATACACTGAGTCAGATCCATGTCCTGAAGAGTTACCATGGCAACGAATGACACCTGAAGAGTTACCATGGCAACGAATGACAACACCTTATCAAAATGACGGCTTTGTCTCCAGTCCTTTGTACCAAGGCAACCTTTGTGCAAACCAAGGAAACGAATTTGCCAATTTTGCTTGGCAACCGACTATGGCGTCCTATATGGTTGCACAAGCTGAGAGAGGTTGGAGTCTGACGTCATACCAGGGCTTTCCTCCCAATACTTATTCTTGCGAGACTTCTATGTTATATTAGGCGAGTCAAATGAATATAATCTTGTTCAGTTACTTTTTCATAGATATCCTATCTTATAAGTATCATAATCATCCTCATTCAGGGTTCCCACGGTCAGGGAAAAGTCAGTGAATTCTGAATTTTTTTCCAAGGTCAGGGAATGTGAATTTTTACAATTTTCTCAAAAGTCAATAAAAAGTCAAGGAATTTCTGTCAGTATTCACTAAATTGTTTTAAATTCGGAATTCTTAGTTGGCTTTCCTTTGGATCAACTACCATGGAAATATAATTTTTTGCGAAATACGTTCACAGTATGGCCAGTGAAAATATTTTTTTGGTCAGGGAAAAGTTAGGGGGAAATCAGAAAATCATATTTTTCCAGATCGATGATTGGAATCCAGTCATTTATTATTATCACCATCATTCAATAGATGGTACCAGCTGTTCTCAATGTTAATTATGTAATTGCTAGTTTACGCCGTGGGAAACGGTATTGTATTATAGTTAATTTTTATGCTTCTTAAAAATTTAGAATCATTTAAAAATTTAGAAATTCTGTATTTCCAAGTCATTTATTTACATGTAAAGGAGACTAGTGGACTTACACTTTAATTGTGTAGTTCTTTCAATCACTTAGGCCCGGTTTAGACGTCGAATTTCACATGTGTCGAATCCAATGCAAATGAATTCAAACAATAGCTATGCTCATTTGCATTAGATTCGGCACATGTGAAATTTGACGTCAAAAACGGGCCTTAAACTCTCTTTTTCGGTACAGGAGTTTCGAAGTTTGGTATATGGGGAGGGGAGATTTGGCCTAAAAGTGTTGGGAGTATCGCTATCGTCTCAACTAAGAAAATTGTAAGAAACCCCGGGGGGGGGGGTACTTCGGGTCGTTTCATACGGGGACTCTCGACTCTTAGCCTTTCCTATACCAATTTTCAGCAAAAAGGTACCCCTTTTTTATACCTTTTTGCCTGAAAAGGTACCCCTTTCATGTATCTTTAAAGAAAATCGACTTCTTTTTATACCAAAACTCACAAATTTCCACCCCTTTTCTATAAGTGCGGCCTGAAAAAAAGTACCTCTTTCGGGCGGAGCATCCCCGTATAGTCCATCATAGGGAGTACCCCCTCCCCCGGGTAAGAAACGCCAACAGTTGGATTGAATTGTGGGTTTACACATATTTGATATTACAAGCAAATTTTAGGCAAACGTTTTACCCAGTGAAGACTGAAACCAATCCTCCATAGAAAAGAATTGCCTCAAATTAATAAAACGAGACCATCACAATTATATCACTTGTGTACTTTATTTACACCATTGGATGATAATAAAATATGGTGTTCAACCATATGCCAATATAACTCATAAATTATCTATATTTTTTGATTTGAACTTTCATAAACGTCTTGTGGAAAAACCATTTTATACAATAAATATATTCTAAATGTCTTGGTATGGTTGGCTGTGAAAAAACCGTTAGGAAACAGGAAAAACATCCAATTCATTATTATAGAAAAATATATTCGACTAAAAAACGATAACTTTGGCAAGAATTTTGCTTTATAAAAACACGAACCTTAAATCCACAAATAGTTTGTTTGATATAAATCAGTTAGTTGAATTTTTTTTTTATTTACAGGCCGAGTCAAACTCTTTAACACCTTAACTGACTGCCTGCCCAAGTATTGTGGTTGTATGGGCGATACTGCTTAACTGGAAAGTACTCTGGCACTTTGTCTAAACAACTGGAATGATAGCGTTCGTTTACACAAACAGTTTCAACTTGAAAATGATGAATTGTTACAGTTTGATGGCGACGAATTAAAGAAATATACAGTACGATTATCAGTACCTTTGAAGCTCCAAGCTCAGAGCATTTAATCTGAATGCGTAAATAAATATAACATTTGTATGTATATATAATATGTATTTATATATATTTATATATAAAACTATCTATAAAATTGTCTCTTTAATTCAGTCATTTTTACGCATAGTACGTCATGCCCATGCCAGAGGCCATTGGTGATGGGTACATCGCTCTTGACTGTGTATATGCTGGTGGTGCTCGTGTCCAGTATGGCATTTGAAAGCATGGGTTAGCACCTGGATGAGAATACAGTGAGGCAGCACTTGGGAATCCAGCGTAAAAGTCTGAGCCTGTGAATTTGTAAGCGGCTTGAGCATGCGCTTGGGCGTCAGATGTGATTGGTTGGTTGAGTTGAGCTAGTCCTTGGAAGTCGTACTTGTATGCGTATCTTTTCCCGTGAATCTTTGTCATGATGTTTTTGTCGTAATAGTATCTCAAAGCACGGCTTAGCTTGTCGTAGTTCATGTTAGGCTTATTCTTTCTCTCGCCCCATCGCCTGGCAACCTCATCCGGGTCAGTCAGCTTGAATTCGCCATTTGTACCTTCCCATACGATACAGTTGGCGTTCTTGGGGTCTTGAAGCAACTCCAATAGAAACTGCCAGAGTTGGATTTGTCCACTTCCAGTGGCTGGGGTATCTGGTCGGTGACCAAGAGGGCTGGCAGAGAAGGAGTTTTGGAGAGATTGAGTGTCTGAAAGCTGTTTGTTTGGAACAACCCCGTCTTTAAGATGAGAAAGTCCTGAAGGAAAAACAGAAAAAATAAAAAATTAATCAACTTTTCAAAACACAAGGAGCAATAAGTTAACTAAAAAAATATAAAGGTATTAAAAAATATTTTTTTTGTTCAACTTACTTGATGTTTGTTGAACTGGGCTCCATGATTGAGTGCTACGGTCATATGCATCACTATATCGAGGAGAAGGGCCGTAATCTTGGCTCCTTATGGCGTTAGGGTTACTAGTTATGACTGGATGCTGTCTTGAGTCGTAAGAACTTACAGCCCCTTGACTTGAGGCTGGCGCCAAAGCACTGTCAATATCGTCTGAAGTAAGGTTGGGCAAAGGTGCTGAAATAGAATAAAAAGATTGGAAAATTAAAAAAATAATCCTAAAAAATACTTAGTACTATTCTTACAAAGAGGTGTGCCCTCTACGATTTAAAAGATTTCGCAAGCGAGTAATAAGATTTGTCGAGACACGATTAGACCCATGTTCTTTAACACTTGATCCGCGCACAAAAGAACCGAAATGGAACTTAATAGCAGAAGAAATGAAAACCAGATATCATTGAACTCAACAGGAGTTAATTGGATATATGCCAGCCGATCACATGTCTTTCACTACATTTTTCTCCTTGACTAAAAGTCTTGTGAAAAAAAATCGAGTTCAAGGTCCCATTTTTTCTAGAAATTTAATATCATGAAATTGATTGTATTTTTGCTCTTACTTTTTCTCAGGACGCAAAGATGTGCCATAAGAATATCGCCGTTGTAAGCTGGGGCTAGCTTCATAAAATCTTCTCTTGTCAGTCGGCATAAGTCTCGGCCGTCCATATCAAATTTGTCGACGTCAATATCCTTGAGACTGAACTCCTTGATGGCCCAAAGGATCCACTGGTGAACATGTTCTTTTGACCAGCACATTGGATCTGAAGGGATAAAAAATTTGTATGAACATCAATATCAACTATCACCGTCTATAAAACTTGGTTTTGGAATTTTAAGGATTTAGTTAGTTTTTCGTCTTTTTTCTATTTTCTTTATTGAAAACCTAGCTATTTTTTTTCGGCTTAAAATATGTGAAAAAATTATCACAGCATGTATTTCCGCTTTTAAAAAGGAATCTTGAAAATCACGAATTCCATTCCCTTCAGAACAAAACCGAAGCATATATTTATTCACCCCGAAAAAAATGTAAAATAAACATCAAATAAAAACAAGAGAAAGCCAGATTAGACAAGAAGGGAGAAGAAATCAAGTTACAAAAATATCTCAGTAGTTTGAAGGGTTAATTCCAAAGCTTGGGTGAGGCAAAGAAGATCCCGCCCCCAGAAGAAAAGAAAATCCGCCAGATACTAAGAGCAAATCAATCTCGACTTTGGCTGCTTGTAATTTGACAGTAGGTTAAGATCAGGGCGGCAACTTGGTGATGACAGTCCCAAGACAAATTAAGCATCAAATTCAAGCAGTTATTCTTACCCGCTGGGACGATGACTCGACGATCATGCGCCAAATTTTGCGGAGCGGGAGCGGGCGATGGTGAATTTCTTTCAAGGTAGTCATTGCTTGGCACAAACGGTCTCTTGGCAAGCGGTTCTTCAAGTTCCGCTTCTAAGGGTCTTTTCTTCCCATAGTACGAGTCATTCTTGGTAGGTTTTAGCGGTTTATACGCGTCGTTGAAAGGCGAGTCGAACAACGATTGCTCTTCTAAAAGGGATTCCTGTTAGAGGAAGAAGAATATTTTTTTTCAATTACCGGCTTCAAGTGAAACTGAATCAAATTTGAATAAGTTTCAGTTCGTCACTACTGACGGCTTTCGTTTCATTTGTAATGCCTTCAGCACATCTTATTACTTTACAATACAAATTGAGCGATGAAGCAGAGTACAAGAACAAAGTGTGACAGATCAAAAAAAATTTGCATAATTGGTAATGTATAGAGAACTAACTAACTATATGTATATCTAAACACTGTTAAATAACCAAAAGAAAGAAAGATTGGAAAAGACACTTGAATCAAGCGAAATACTTCAAACTGGTGAAACTAGAGTTATCTTTTAAGTATTTGGAAGAGTAAAAAAAGTGTCAAATCAACTCTTTGAACATGATTATATACATGATTCAGCAGTAACAACTATACTGCAATATATAATAGTACGTGTATCGGTATTCGATCAACCATCAACATCAATTCACTTAGAATTACGAGAATTTTTTTTAAGTCTAATGAAATTGGAGGAAATGGATGAAGAGTTTAAAGTCGTTCAGTTTTCTGGTTTTTCCACATCATTAGGCACAGTATCTCTCTTCGAACTAAGTGAGCAACCACTAAACACTAAAATAGAAAAATCATTTCTTACCTGAGCATATACCGAAGCATCGGGAACCACGTTTGATTCTGAACTGAGGCTATACATCTTCAAGCTTTGATTCTACAAGAAAAGAACGACAAGGGAATTAGAATTAATCTATGGTATAACTAAATACGGCTTACAAATGATTAAAGTTGTGAAAACCTCCATGCCTATACACAAACTTTAGTTTAGTTTCACTTCGAGGTGATTAGGGATTGAAATACTTTCAGGAGAAAGTGAGTTTCAGTCGAGAGTACACACAGTTGCCTCTTCTTACCTTTTAAAAAAGGATAAAAATATCAAAGCAGCTATAATCCAACGTGTAGAGGAATGTCGAAATCTTGTGTTGTGTTAATACTGTACGATATCCGAAAGAACTTGGTTTTCCAATTGCAGGCAAGCGTTTTCCTTTGTTTTTATCCGGCAATCAATAATGAGAAACTTTCAAAAGGTATCTTGGTGTTTTCCGAGAGGCTATGTGTTTGAGTACCGGCACCGTTTCTATCACTAACTTCTGAACACTGGATGGGTTATAAGAGCGCTCCTAACTTTATACATATCACAGTTTTGTCAAATCATTCGAGTCGTGACAAGAGGGAGGGTCTATCTGACATTCAAACATTAGGAGGTAAATGTTTTTCTAAAGATCGACCAATGGCAATCGTCCAAGATCATAACACTTCATTCCCTTGAGGGCCTTTACGCCCACGCTCAGACACACCTAGTGACGTCACACGAAGGTCAACGACCTCATCGCTCTGCTAGCTGAAGTGTTTTGTATCTGGTTGTCGTTAATAAGAGAACAATATCACAGCTGTCAATCAAACTTACGCACTACCAATCACGTTCAAGGTGAAGCCGATTAAGAGCTGCATGTGTGGCGAAAGATAAACACACGACTTGGAGTCATTTTTCTACGGATTTTTCGACCTTCAAATCTTCTTTATCAATCAACCACTCTGGATTATGATTTTAGAAGATTTTTTAATGAACTAGACTAGGTTATATCGTAAAATTACGCGAATAATTGCAAAAACCACATAGATTAGATATTTGATCTTTTTAAGATCAGTCTCTTACAATCTACAGAAAGTTAATGATAGATAAACAAACAGCGCGCCATCAAATGATAAGTCATTCAACCATACACCCTCTAAACAAAATCTACGCTTGAACAAGACCGACTTGCAAAACAACATTCAATGAACTATACAAGCACGTGCTAAGGTTACCCTGAGAACCATATCGCAGCGAAAATGTGGTGTTTTCAAGATAGAATCATTGGAACGTGGTAAGTCCTTTTTCTTCGGGTTTCCGTTCTGTTCTGGTCCTTTAACCTCACTACTTGTGACGTCACAATAAATGTGTCTTGCAAGTCAATAAGATCATATTCATTTGCAAATCAAAGCTTTGTTTTGGAGTCCCTTGGGACGGGGTGTGTCGAATAAACAAATTACCGCCAAATTAGTTTCTTGAATGAATGGCGCTAGCAAGATTCACTGATTTGTATCTCAATCGTAAAAGCCGAACATTTGAACAACCAATATTTGAATTCCGCGCTGATCATTTTTGTCTTTTTTGACAATCAACAATTCTTTTGCTTTGATTAGTGTTCGGTAAACTATGATTCTTCTAGCTTTAAATAATTATGTGCCACTCTTTTACAGCGAGTAAACAAGTGTCATTACATAATATTTTAGTTGACCCACAAGCGTTTTTATTCAATGAACCATTCTTGTAGTAGAAGCAAGTGGGAGTGATCGGCAGAAGAAATACTAACCGGATGAATCATTATTTTGCGCTTGAAGATGATGCTGAATTTGTCACGTTCGCGCTTCAAATCTCACTTACATGAAGCTAAAAGCATACAAATCTTACTACACAAAAAAAAAACAATTATGAAGCAGCCATGCGAGGCAAATTATACATGTATAGACCCCGCTCCCTACAGCGTACCACCTTCTATCTGTTCTATGAGTCATGAGTTGCTCAATCAGTGGATTAACAGGAACACAATCAACTTTGTTCTATATTAGCAAGCATAATAAGCTAATGATCGATAACAATATCTATATCCCTATAAACCACGGTCAAAATCACGCCGGTCTAGCCTGAAAACTTGAAGCAAACTTGATAATGTCAAAAAAATGGTAAACTTATGTCCAATGGCATGGCAACCGACACGACTGAGATAGCGGAACATGATCCAAGTTGGTCGAGAAAAAGCATAGGGAGGGGAGGTCAGTGGTTATTACGTCACAATAGGTCTAGAGTCATCTCGAATGTTGGGAATAATTATAAGCACAGACGATGTGTTAGTGTACGTAAATTTGTACGTAACTACCAGTCTACGCACAAGATTATTGCTACATTTAGGACAACCACGTACCTTGCAATATATAAAAAGTTTGCCACACCCAAATAGATATAAATATATTTTCTATCTAGAGCATAATGAGAGGAAAGAAGTCCCTTGCTTTATAATAAATGTTCAAGCCTTTACCGACTCTAACTTGTCTTCTGACCTCAACTAGCTTTGATTACTTGGCAGTGAACTGTTAAGGGTACCTCTCAAGGAAACACGCTGGATTTGAAGACTCTTCACCTTTAGAAAGGAAGTCGGAAAAGTGCTTAAAGTGGAAGATAAAAGATGCCTATAACCTTAAGATAGTATCAAGGAAAGCGAGCAGGAACAATACAGGGAATATGCTTTTGTGTTTTTAATTTGTCTTTATGACCATTAAGATTTACACATTCTTTAAATTTGCAAAGTTAGTTTTTGATAATTTCCTGCTTAAACAACCTAATATCCATTAGATAAACTTGAATACAATACGCTTTTAACGACAAAAAAATCTATTGAAAAACTCTGTCAATACATCTTTACTTCAAACCATTGAAAATGATTTTTTACGCCACTTATAAAATCCCTCTTTTGTAGTTAAACAATTGTCTTTAGAGTAGATAAAACAGGGTCTTATTAGCACATGATTCAATTTCAATGCTAAAACTTTCGTGTTTTTCTTAATATTAGATTCATTTTAGTGGCTTTTGAAGTGTGAAAAAAAGATCAAAGCAAGACAAATGTTTAGGCGCGCATTTATAACATTTCCAAATACGATATTTTTATAGCCGTTTTGTACACATTGGAATCTAGATAAGTCTTTTCCTGTTTGTTTCTTTTCTATTTATCTACTACGCAAGGAATTGAGACTGTGGACTATCTTCCGCCTCTTTACCGGATGTTCGCATTTTTGTCGACTATTTCAGTTCAGACGGCCATATATCTTGCCTAGACTTCTATAGAATATTTCGAGTCGAGTATCGTGAATTCTTTCATAGCCAAGTGAAGTATGAATCTCAGCTCGCCTTCACAAGTTGTCTCTTCTCTAACTACTTCAATGTAAAACAGGCGATCAGCAAAATCGGTTAAAGTAATTTGCTTTATAATGTGGAAACCCGTTTTGATTGGAACAAAATTTTGTTAAAACCTTAAAAAGTTAAAGCTTCAAATATGTTCTTAAGCAGTACGCACGTTCCGATTCAAAACAAAGAACAATAAATTCTCTAATGTTTGGGTAATCAGTGACGTTCCTGTGTTTTTCCGTTAAGGGTTGTGGCCTATAACCAAAGATCACGTAGAGCCGAACTGATCTCATCAATACCATGCCGGTTCTGATCAGACAGTACTCTGATACTGGGTTTGCGTTAAACTAAACCCAGCAAGATAAAAAACAAAAACACACCACACCACACACATAAAACATTAACCCGGCATTACCTCTTTAAGCTGTAATGATATTTTTTAGAATTTTATTCCTTGCATTTTACGGCGATGATCTAGTACTACCTACTGCCGGATTTGGTTCAGTTTCCGAGCGAGGGACGCGAGTTTAAGTTATTTTGGTAGCACGTTATTGGTTTCCCGTTTTGCCACACTTTTACGCCATCAAAATATGACGTTGTTTAGTTCTGGAGGTTTCGTAGTGACTTGCAAACATACCAAAACATGCCCATTTTATTTCTAATAAAACGTTTCATTCCGGTATGTGTCCTAATCAAGTTTCGTATACTTTCAAGAGCTGAGAGGCTCCAGTTTGCTCATAAACATCACAAAGAGTAACAAAGTGTTGCAGACTTGGTGGAACTAGTATACTTATTTCAGCTGAAAAGTTACTTGAAGATAAAAGAGAAAAGTAAAGTGAAATAATCTTGTTTGAAAAATGGTTGAATCACCCTCACCAACACTGAAACCTAATTTCTTTGAACTGAAACACTTGTCGTGATTAGCTGTTCAAAACACTACGAATAACCTAGCAGTTCTCGACAACTGCTGAAAAGAAACTACTCAGAGGCCTCGAGAAATAAAAGTAGCCAAGAATAACTATTCGTTTTGCTTTTAGCTCAGTGTTAGTTTGAATTATTTTTTACTCATTAATTCAGTTCAGTTCTGTCATTTTCAAAGTTTAGCATTGGATTTATTTGTCTGCCGCATCAAGAAGAAAACTGAAGAGTCGGCTTAACTGGACTCAACAGTTCACGGTAGTGCACTAGTGCTTTCATTGGCACTGCTACACTAGTTCTTTCATTGGCACTGCTAAACTGACTGTAATCGAGATAATGGTGGTTGCCGACAATATGCTCACTTTCTAGTAGTCCCGGAGGGTTTCAGAGCTACAGGAAGCTAGAAATAAAAACAATAACGCTGTGATGTACCAAGCATAAAGCTGAAATCATGAAAGTACTTTTATCCCACACAGTTCTCGGTCCCTGGGTACATAGCAGTTACCATGTCATTGATTCTTCTCTGATAACCTCGGGCATAAAAATTTATTAGGTACATAAAAAACATTTTTTTTTTCTTCAGTATAACAAATAACGGCAGATTCTTGAAGCCATAGTAGGCAGAGCATTTCAATTAGCCACAAAGGAGTGATGATGCAATCAACGTGTAAAACCAGAAACGATCATTTGTTCATTCAAAGTTAGTATCATAGCCATTAATAATGGTAATAACGATCAAACTATGTGTTATGATTTTATAACCAAGCTAGTTTTTCAAAGTTTTTCAAGTTAATAGACAAAAGTTGCGAAATGCAAGCAAAGTGAAAGTCAAAATTGCAAGGTAAGCAGGTGTGACAAACTGGTTATGATTCAGCTGAACGAAGCCGGAAGTAGCTAGTAAACTAGTTCCTAGAATTTAACGTCAAGTACTATTCTTTGAGTAAGACGTGTTCAAGATTGAGATAAAGAGCTTAATTTCAATTTTTAATTTCAAAATTACTCATCTTGAAACTCCATTTAGCAATCAGTGTAGTAGTGCGTTAGCACGTTCGATTCGTCATAACGCGTGTTCGTCATAATGCGTGACGATGATAACGTTACAGTTTCATTTTTTCGGCGAAGTCAGTGTTGCGAAAGGTTATCTTTGAATTTCAAAATCATTGCAACACATTATTATTCCAAAATATGATATGTTTGTCATCTGAAGATAAGTTCTAGATTAATGGCTGATAAAGAATCAAGAATAAGTTTTTCAATTGTTTGTTGACTAGTTGAGAACAAGTTTCCACTGCACGTAAAATACTAACACAATAGTGATAATATTATACCATGGTGTCACAACTCTACATCGAGTAAAGAATAGACTATAATAATTGAGGGGGGAAAACAACATAGTTTAGTGAGTTTTCAATGCGCTCCCGACCGATAGGATGTTCAGTCAAAATCCACAATTCTTAATCCTAAATAGATTTCAGTTTGTGGCGTAGGTCGTGAAGCAATAAATGGTTTCAGTATGTACTTAGAATTTGATAGTGAAAAACACGTCACGGTGCAGTCACTGAGATGTGCTTCATCATCACAATCCTCGTAGTCAGTTTGAAAGAATGTTTGTTATCTTTATAATAACCTAAAATTAAAACCATTAGCTTTGATTTGCTTGGCATGAATGAATCAAGAATAATATTCAGAACTCACAAAGTACTAATTTGGGCTTTTTAATGAAAGCGGAAGTTTGCTCGTTGAATGAACTTGACCTTGATTTGCGCGATGAGCCGTGATTTATTACTTGATTCAACGAAATCTTATGCTCAGTTGTAAAACTGTTAGTTCACTCCGTAGTATCAGAGAACTTTTATTGAGAGCATTATTGTTACGAATAAGATGTGGTGTAGCTAGTCATAACAATTTCATTGCCACTACCCCTCCCCTCAAAGGAGATAAAGACAGTGGAAGTTAGTCAGGCGAACTTGGATGGTTTGACGTCGTTGGCCACGCAGCGTTTCAGTCGATTCAGCAGGTCAATGTTCACGTATTCATTAAAAGATTTCGTGCTAAAATGTAAAACGAGCCGGCAGAGTAGAAACAGCGACGAGTATCAACCTTCGTTGTAGGTTTGTTTTTTTTTCTTCGTAATTTTTATTTGAAGAGAAAATATAACCATCATTGATGACCATTAGATCAGTTTCCGTTTTTCTTAATATCACTTTGCTTTCAATCGATTCACGATTTGTCAACTCAAGAGCGTCTCTTATGTGTCAATAGTGCCTCGTCGTGTCTGACTTTTCGAGGGTGCCGAGTGGGTGTCGTTCAATACACTTTTGTTATAAAATCGAAACGATGCTAAATCTCTTTTCCTTCCAGCACAGCATGTTGTTTAACTGTCGTGTATTATTCTATAAAAGACAATTATGATAACCGGCGCAACAGGGCAGGAATCAGATTGGCAGGAAACTGGAGGTGTATAATGCTTGACTGCAATCAGTAAACTAAAGGGGTGTGTGAGGGGGTGGGTGTCTGACTGAGACTCATTTAAGAATCTATGTAAAGGGTACCGATGATATGCTGCACGGGAAGGAAGGCCTTTCGATACCCAACTGTTACATGGCTGAAGTTATGTTTCACAGTGTCTGCTAGCAAAGAGTATTACTCGTGACCATGCATGCTACTCATGCTTTAACAGCAGCATCTAAACGAGCCTCTCGATGATCGTGAGTGTGTTTTCTGGCTGAGAATTATTGGTGATGATCAAAGCTATTCTAATGATACTGTGATATGTGGCAATGGGTGTGGTCATGCATGGTAATGATGGTAGTGATGGTGTAAGATCATAGTGGCGATGATAGGCAGCATCGTTACTGATTGGTTCTAATGCTGGTGCTAATAGTAGTAGTAGTGGTGTTATAGTTGTTATAGTGGTATTAGTTGTAGGACTCTATAGTAATGGTATTCGTGGTTAGTAATGCTAGTAGTGTTAGTAGTGTTAGTAGTGGTGGTAGTGTTATAGTGGTATTAGTTGTAGGACTCTATAGTAATGGTATTCGTGGTTAGTAATGCTAGTAGTGATAAAAGTTGTTGCTGTTGTAGTCATCCCGATAGTAGTCGTAGTGGTGGTAATGATGCTAGGTACAAGGGTCAAATGAAACCCCTCTAGCCTCTGAATTCAAACCAAACCAAAGTCAATCATAGTCTAATCTTTGAAAGAAAACAAGACAAAAGATCACACGAGAAACTACTATTGATCAACTTAGGCTATACCGCTGACCATGTCATTCATCTCCTTAGCCTGCATTTCTCATGGTCAGCATGTAATACGTGTATTGACGATCTTTATCGTAAGATACCAATCTAAATAAGATACACGAATACTTTCTGCTCTCAAGAAATCGACACTCGGGTTGATTATTATCACCACGATAACAACAATTTCGTTAACATGTTGTGTGCATACTGCCTGGCTAGAGGAAAGTTTTAAGATCTATTCAGTGTATCGTACATGTACACCCGTGATTCCGTGAGCAATGCTTTACCGCTGTCAGTATCGACCCAGGGAGTCTGCTAAACACGTGGGTTTCAATCAAAGACCCCCATGGTATGATGGTATGATGGTATGGCGGTCCTAACTCAACATAAACTCTGCCCGGATGGAGTCTTCCAGGCTACGATCTTTCATATCTTTTTTTTTTTTTTTTTTTTTTTTTACTTATATCGTAGGTTATTTCGATTTCCAAAGGGCGCAATTCTTAATCCATATTCTTGTGTATTCGGAAAAAAATTTTCTTTGTCATTTATGGCCTTTGAAGTCTATTAATCCTACAAATATCCTGCTGATATACTAGCGAGACACTGCTGTTATTTAATCCTATTTTTATCATTTTTCTAGTACATAAAGTAAATCCTTCGTGTGATGATTACTAAAACTAAAAAAGACATAGAATTTCTCGCAATGAGCAATAATCTCTAGCTTTAATATGTTCATTCAAAACCGCTGTAAAGAGACCTTCAGTTAATAAATATCCTTTCTACTTCACTTCATCGTAGAATTAAAAGTAAGAAGGCTGGTAATCATAGTAACTTATCAGTAGACTTTTTTACAAACGAAAAACTTAAGCCAATTAACGGCGAGTACCTGCGTGAAATATCACAAAACAAGTACGTCTCACTGATATACCCTTGATTCTAAAAATAACTGAAAAACTCGGCTGCAAAGCTTAACACTACGTCAATAAAACCCTGATTAACGGAGCAGTTTCAAAAACTGGTTATTTTTATTCTTATCCAGTGTGACTTGAACTAGACTCAGTTGGTCAAATGTTTTCACTTACTCATAAAAAAACTTATGTCTAAGCAGATTCTGGTATCTATCGTTTAAGATCATTATCGAATACATTCCTATATTTTTCTTTGCCGGGTAACAAAATATGTTCAGTCATAAATGTAAAGTAAGATTTGACTGATTTCTCAGATGTCAGTGTGTCCAAGCATGTTATTACTTGTGACCTTGTATTCGTCTTGTTTTCCAGTAAACACGGATCATGTCACGATCAAAATTAACTTGTAAAAACAGAAGAAACTTGAATGTTCTTAGTATGTTTTGTCGGTATACTGACGATAATATAATAACGTATAATAGAAAAAAGAAAAAAAGGTGTTTTCGAGTGGAATGGAATGAGCAGTTTAACACTGAATTTCTGAAGTCATTACACGATAATTACTCGATAATCACCTATATAACACCGTTATAATCATTGGATTTCGGCAGTTAAAACGTGCTAAATAGTACACTTTCTCCTAGCTGATGATGTTTTTCATAAATGATCAGGTTCAAATAATCATGATAATAATATTAATAATAATAATAATATTAATAATAATAATAATAATAATAATAATAATAATAATAATAATAATAATAATATTAATAATAATAATAATAATAATAATAATAATAATAATAATAATAATAATAATAATAATAATAATGATGATAATAATATATTGACGATAATAAGTAATACAAAGTCCGACTAACAATAAAACTGATAAACCCCTTACCGTTCTTCGTTTCGATGTTCAAATTGCCGAATTTTCTTTACTCGAAATTTTTTTCTGAGTCAGATACGATACGATACTTTATTCAACTCTCTGGCTGCCAGTTGACTTATTAGTTTTGGGATTCAACTATAATATTATATTCAGTTTTGAGTGGGTTTCTTGTGTTGCTATCGTAGACATGGACAATATTTTTAAGTGTTTTAATCTTAACTCTCTTGTGAGTTCTAATGACATGGGTTTAGTTGCACATGTTGTCCGTGAAGTTATTTCATCGGACAAATCTGCACATTTTTTGCTAGAACTTTTCCCATCCCAGCACTTTGAGAAACAAATAGGTTTACTACGCATATCAAAACGATCTACTAAAGATATTTACTAAGTTAGAAACCGATAAATGGCACCTTAAATTGGATCTATATTGATCAACTGGTGTTTTGTACACATGTCTTGACCTCTACATTCCATATTCGCCGCACCCATATCTTACTGCTTTCCTATTGGTTCGTGCTTTTCTTTGCCTTGTGTCAATATTCACTTTAAAATCAGGCGAACCCAAAAATAACCATAACTGATCCTGAGGGTAAACGTGGACTGCAAACACTTGAACACGAACATATGAGTAGATTGATGGCCGTGATATGGCGTCTGGATACATGAGACATTTGTCTGCTACGTTCAGTTATATATGTGTACAAACTTGCTTTGCATTGTTGACTCAGTAATCAGAATTTTAGGCTTAGACCTGTTGTTTTTGTCCCCGTGGTTTTAGATTAACTGTTTTAAGGATATCATAACATAATAGGTGTTTATTACATAGAGAATGCCGCCGACCACTTAGAGTTTCGGATTAGAAAAAATATTTTGAAATACAACCCACATTTCAAAAACAATAATGATTTTTAGTTCGAATTTGTTATGTTGTTGCTTGATATGTTATGTCTATGATGCCATGCTAGCTGTTTATCAGACAGAGTTTCATCCGTTTTAGTAGTTTCTTCATAAATCAAAATTAATGGCTTAAAGAAATAACGATATCTTAATGTTAGCATAATATAAACTCGTTACTTTTGCTTTGGAACCACTTGCACATGCGTAGAAGTACAAGTAATCTGTTTCAACTCCATCTCACATTCGTCACATCCCACATGCCATGATATAAGAATAACGCCCAGTCACATCCCATGACACCCCACATTAAATTTAAGATTCAAAGATCAGTTTCGTTTCAGTTTAGAGATTATTCGTTTTTACTTTGTTTCTTGCAAAAAAAAAATTCATTTTCCATCCAATTTCCATATTTCTATCTATTTTTGAAAAATTTTGGTGCCACGACTTTACCCACGACAGTTAGTCGTGTTAGAATTCATGTTCAAAAAGATTGAATACCACAAACTGACTGTGTTTAGCTTGTTTGTTCATAACAGTTGTGATAAAAAGGTTTATTATATCCACTTTGAAATCACTAACAAATCCTGTAATCTGATTGGCTCTCAGTAGATTGATTCAAGCACGAATCGCACTATTTTGAGTCCGAATCGCACTATTTTGAGTCCGAATCGCATCTTTTTGTCAGCCAATCACAATGCAACACTAGAAAAGGTAACCAATCAGATTACAGCAAATAAGGAACATAAAATGTAGCTTTTTTCAAGTTTGACTGCAATTTTTTGTTACAAAAAGAAACAAAATACCGGCTATTTGTGAATAAATACTTTTGTATTTATCACAAATTTAGTGTCTATCTAGTATGATTTCAAAATGGATATAATAAAGTGATAATTGAACTTCATGTCGTGCAATTTTGGTCTGATATCAAACTTGCGATTACAAATCACACTCCCGCTACGCGGTCGTGTGATTTTGTTATCGCGCGTTTGATATCAGACCAAATTGCACTCCACTTAGTTCAATTACCATTATAAATTTTACACCGTAAAAAAATAAGAAAGATCATAACACTTTGACGGTGCAACTATACAAAGGACGTATCAGGGACCAAGCGTAAACTATATTACGTTGCAGGTGGGGCGGTGATTTAAGAGGGGGGGGGGGTATAATTTTCAAATTCAACTGAAAGTGGGGGGTACATTTTTGCATTTTCAAAATACTTGGGTTTCAAAATACTCAGTAACTCTTTAACAAGGGTACATTTTTTCCTGAATAAGGATGAAAAGGGGGGGGGGGGACATTTTGTAATTGAGACATATTTACGGGTGGGGAGGGTACAAATTATACTTAATTGTTTTTTCAGAAAACCACGCCACCCCCCTCCCCCTGCGACGTAATAAACGATCGGTCCCTAAGTTAACAACAACAAGCTAATTAATGGCAGTGGCTAACCAGAAAGCCGAACGATTGTGGTCAGATGATGTAACTTTCGCAAGCACTTTGGACAGTCTTTAGTACTGAGTTCTCAGTCAAATTCGATTCTCGGTTACATAATACACTATAGAAGGCACTGGTGTTCAGGTTTCTCAATAATTATGGCCTTATTTCTACTGCCTTATTTCTACTGCCTTATTTCTACTGCCTTATTTCTACTGCCTTATTTCTACTGCCTTATTTCTACTGCCTTATTTCTACTGCCTTATTTCTACTGCCTTATTTCTACTGCCTTATTTCTACTGCCTTAATTCTACTGCCTTATTTCTACTGCCTTATTTCTACTGGGTTATTTCTACTGCCTTATTTCTACTGCCTTATTTCTACTGCCTTATTTCTACTGCCTTATTTCTACTGCTAGTTTGACTTGCAAACTTAATATGTTTCCTACTTTTTCTTCCGATTGATTTTTCTAAAATATGAGTGCAACATCTCGTGTCAGCACCACAAAGAGTTATAAATTAAATTTTTATTATTAGCAACGCACTTAAACACCTCACTTGTTTTTGCACACAGTGCGCAGAAGCGTTTAAGTAGCCTTTTAGTTTTGAAGCTAATTTAACGTCTATTTTAAATAGTCCTTGAAGCTTAAAGGAAATGGATCTGCCGGTCCTTGCTAGTGTGCGTTATAGCACGTCACGAAACCAACTGACTACCAGACCTCTATTATCTATCCCTCACAAACTTTCTTTCAGTAACCACAAGAAATAGAAAAGAAAAGAAAAATTTATTGAATTGAATTGAATTGAATTGAATTGAATGCTGAAAAATGATACTTGAGGAAATGAGAGAATAGCACATGCATGCAGAGCCGACTTGAGAAATCTCACGGTTCAAACTACCAAGTGTTATTCAACTTTGCTGTAATGAAGATCATGATCGCACGGTTGCCTGGACGAATAAAACCCAAGCTAATAAATAAAGGCTTTAGGAGACTATAGAAAGTAAAAGGGTTAGACCCAGCTTACATTCCATGATTGAACTACTGTCCAGTTGAAACCAACTGGTATCGCTTCCTTATTCTAGCTCACTCCTGCTCACTCCGTGGTTTCGAGCTTAAAACATTTATGGGTCCTAGTTTTGTTTAAAATCATACCATCCCTGTAGTCATCCCTGTACACATTAGATTCACTTGTCCTATCCCCCTATCTGGCATCACATCAGAAACCCTTGCCCACTCACTACCACATCATCCTCGCGCATCTCCATCCATCCATCCTCAATTTTTTCAGTCGTTTTTCTGACATTTTGATACATTTTACTATCCCTGATGATGGGAGCTTAGCCTGAAAGCTAGAATAATTTATCTATATTAAAATACTTGGTTAAATAGTCCCCTTCACACTTCCCTGCGCCATCTTGAAAGGTATCCTTGCCTTTGTATCGAAGCGAGGTGAGCTTGCTATGATAGACTCAGACATGTGAATAATTGTCCAAGGTGTTAAAAAGTTCTCTATCATTGCAAGCTCACCATTCGATGATGGCGCAGAGAACTGTGAAGGGAACTATAACTGGAGGGTTCTGAAGGATGACTCTAATCCCATTTCCCAGCCCAAAATTTTGCAAAATTCCAGTCCCAGTTATAGAGTTAGAGTTAAAGTTAGAGATTTTTCAAAATGCCAATCCAAGTAATGGCTAAATCCCATGCAGTCCCAGTGCACGAAATCCCATTTTCCTAGCCCCCCAAAAAGGCGAATCCCAGCTCCCATTTTACCCCTTCAAGACCCTCTTACTGGGCAATGATGCAAGAACACTACCTTTGGACACTCTCAGTAGCTACAGATAGATGAGTACATGTAACACAGAACATATACCAGAAGTTGTACAAAACAGTTTGGTTTCTATTGATTACATACTACAATGTACTACTAATAAGCTATCATGGGTTTGCAGTCTAAGGAATAATGTATCAGTATATTTGCTAATGTAATAACCATGGCAGACAAGGAAGAACTGAACGGCAACTGAATGATCATCAGAATACAGCACTTTTCACAATCTATCAAACCAGATTTGTTAAGGTCTTTTAAGAATCAAAAATTAGTGTTTCCTTTAAATAATAACTTATATATTTATATCTTGAACGAATTGGAAAGGACTTCAGTGAAAATTCTTGCACGAAATTCGTTTGAACCGAACGAACAATTCTGGCAAATTAAAGTCAGATATCTAATTACAGGAATGTTTTATCTAGATTCACAAAAAAATTGACTTACAAAAGTCTTCTCTAACATCTATCACACGTTTGGCCAATATTTTTTTTATATTTTCCTTAAGATTTTTTTGCATTTAGTTGTCAGTGATTCGGCTTACCAACCTTTCTTTGCATACTTGTATGGCAGTCTGACAGTGTTGTTCTTTTATAACCAGCCATCAGATGCAACAACCTTGCTCTTAGTAACTCAGGGATTAACCGCCACATTTGGGGAGTGTTATCAGTGAAGTTTTGATAATTTTGTTCAGTTGTTAGTCAAGTTTTTCTTCTCGAAAGTGAGTCTAAGCCTGAGCAGATGTATCGTAACTGACCAACTAGAACATGACTGTTGTGTACGTAACCACACAATACAATACATTCGTGTAATAATCAAATAATCTTCACTAATAGCTCAGTGTATGATGAAACTAGAGTGTATGTATGGCGTTCTCACGGGTTAAACTTGCATTTTTTAGACTGTATATACATGTATAGGAGGCACCCATGTTTGATGCTTAAAGAATATAGGTCAGCAAGACCAGATTCGCTTTGAGCTTGAGCTCGAACTCAGTGGAGTATAATTGAGCGGATGGCTAGCCTAACTACTCAATATTACTGATTAGGAACTTTCTTCTGTTATCATGTTTATTGTCAGTCTACCTACCAAGATAACTTGAACTACTAAAACATGTTAAACCCTAAAGACCTAGGGTTTACCAGCAACGATCATTTTTAGACATAAGCCGTGTGGCGTTTCGTGCCAATTTTCTACGGCTTTTGTCGTTATAACGAAAAAAAATTTTTTTTTTCTTCAGTTGTCTAACGCCTGCAGTACTTGATAAGGTTTATTTCCTCAGTAGTGTTGACGTGTACATATGTTATTTGGAAGAAAACACGTTCGTGCATGACTGAGATCCGTGCGACAGTCTGAGAATCAAGAGAGAAAGAGGAAAAAGAAATAGAAAGAACCAAGTCTCTTCCAGACACACCCGAACTGACAAGACAATTAAAGTTAGTGTAACAAATAACGCGACTCAAATCTCCTTGAAAAAAATCTTTGAATGGAACCTATTCTTATATCACTGCTCGAGAATTTATCCATGCCCCGCGCCCGGCTTTAATACGTGGAGAAATCCCGAACATTTTGTATTCGAATCCGACCACATCGCTTACAATCTTCCGGCTCGAACAATAAATAGGAAATCCTCTTACAGGAAGCCAGACCCGAGGTCTTAATAAGTAAAGTAAAAAAACATTATTTTAATAGAAAAATATGACATGGATTATTGCTGCAGGAAAAGTTTCAAGTTAGAATATGACAACAATTTATTGTTAACAATGGCAAGACAAATGGCTGTGGAGGAAGAACCGCTTTGACATGACACTCACTACAGACTGACGTAGTCATGTACGCGTGATGCTAACATTTACGGCTTCATACTGCAATCACTTTGGAAATTTTTTATATATTTACTAAAGCATTAGGCTCGCATTTCGTGTATCTAATTAAAAGGGTATTTTGTCGATTTTCTGATTTGTGAGGAAGAAATTCGTAAAGGACATTGAGAACGTAGCTAAACTTTTTAAAGGCATTTTTGTGCAAAAAAAAATCATATACCTATGATTTTACATATATCCATACACCTAAAATTGTAGCTTTTTCATACATTGGGTTTTCAAAGAATAATATTGACGAAGAAAATAATAAAGAAGTCAAAGACCAGTGAAAAAAATGAGAAGAATGGCGCAATGAGTATACTTAGAATTAGAAGGGAAAAAACTATTGAACAAGTAATGTTCCTAATGCCTTGAAAATATCTTATGAGTTTTTTTAAGTTAAAATTGGAGTGTTATTTGGTTAGGAATGATCTACGAGATTACTCACCATCAGGCAGCAAATACCAGAGAAGATTTTAGAAGAGCTTAGTGATCAAGAGTCCAACCCAGTCAATGGTTAAACAAGAAGGATATTTATTTTTACGTATCATTTATATGCATAAGCTCATAATTAGTACTTGAAGTTCTTATGTAAACATTGCGAGAGCCTTCAATCAAACTACAGACGGCAATATTGAAGTGAGCTGAGCTGAACTTCATAAAAAAACATTTCATTTTCCTTGAATGAGACAAAAAGTAAAAGCGAATGCTTTCGTTTTAACCTTTTCAAATTGGTGCCAAACATTTTTGGGAATGGTGTTTTCAAGACTTGCTGAAAAAACTGCTGAGATGGACGTGGGGTCGAGATATCCAATTCTCGAGACTTTGGTTCTAAACAGCCGAACAACTGTACTTCCTTGTAATTTTGATACAAATCACCTTTCTTCGACCCACGAGATTGTTCTCTGATTTTTAACACGTATCATTTTGGAGTAGGTTGATTTACTGGGGGAGGGGTGGGTGGGAAGGCGTCAGAAGGACTTATTTTCATTCCTGCGGTTTTCTTGCCACATGTACAACGATTCATGTTTGAGTGATAAATATGACACTAGCTTCCTGAGCTGTTTTCATTTTCTAAGAAATCTTATCACGACTTACTTAAACAACATCAAAACAGAACATTCGTACTTAGATTTTAATTATACGAAGGATTGTGATTGGCTGATCATCTGGCTCATCTTTCACTTCTCATCCAAAAGATAATTAGACGATTCAGCAAACGAAATTGTATTAGATATTGATTCTAACTCTCTTTCTCGGTCTATAATAAACAAAACAAAGGGAAAGAGACAGAGTAACGAAGAAGATTCACTTTAAAAAATATATATATACATATAGTTTCCAATGCAGCTCAATTCAGACGACAAAACAAAATTTGAAATGAAAGAATTGTAATTCATTGTTTTGTTGTCTGGATTAAGCGGCTCTGGGAATAGCTGCACTGAAGGGATCTACAGAAACAAGATGAACTAGAATTGAGAGGAAGATCAGTCATAGAGGCACGGAGTACTACATCCCTGCTAGGTAAGTTAGACTTGAAGATGGAAGATAGGAATAAACCCCAAGCGAGCATCAAAAACTGTTGAATTTGTTGTGGCAGAGTTTAAGGAAAAATTAGAATAGTTGCATGAAAAATCGAGGTGTAAATTTGTGCAAGGCTCTCGCATATCTGAAGTAGATCCTTCTCATCGTTGTCTTGCAGACCGCTGACTATCATTCTTTTCAAAACTCAAAATGGAATTGGAAGGGATTTGCAGTCGTTGCCATGAAGAAAACTGAACTCAGTGATGAAACTACGATAAACATGGCGGTTAATATAGAAAAATAGGCTAATGATAAATCATTTGCTAAATTAAACCAAGGCGGGCCAGAAAACCAGCCATAGTAGATGATATGATAGAAATATAACGTAATTTAACCTCCACGTTCATATATGCAGGTAAATCACAAACCATACTGAAGGCTGTATACACTAGCCATGGCGTACTACACTTATATACGTATACCTATTATAGGCAACCATTACTCGTTTCAACTCGGGGGGGAAAAAGAGAAAAATCCATAGCCAGAGAATATTTCAAGAGTATTTCATTTCAAAAACAACTTGAACGAATTCTCTTGTTATTTCAGCTTTTATCTTGACTCAATTGCTTTTTTTCTGTGGTTTGTTCTAAGTTGTTGTAAGTAAAGCATGTTAAAAACAACCACAGCACATCAGTCACTGCTCTTTCAGAAATTATCAGCATAGTTGTTTCATTTTTAGTAAAAACAAAAGCTAGTAACTATAAATAATGTTTGCTAGCTATAAACGTTTATTCTACGGCTGTAAAATAGAGTAGAAAATGTAAAAGTGAGGTTTTTAAGATAGATATCTAAGGTTATGCTTTACTGTTAGTGTTCAATGGTACATGTTCTGTCCATCTCATTCAGATCAAGCTGATCCATGTACAAATGAGTCAGTGGTATTTGGGTACAGCGGTGGCTGTGTGGAATTCATAAGGAGTCCATTATTGGATACTAAAACATCAAACAAAACTCGATCATTGGTTTGATGTGGGTTTTTTTTTTTTACTCCTTTTAAGTCCAAGTGTCCAAGTGGTCGAATACCGCTGTGTTCCATGATTACAGACTCATTTACTCAGAATTAGCCTCGTTTCAGTGTCAGAATATTCACAAATACCAACGGTAAAGTAAAGAATGCACAAATTCAACAATACAAACACTTTGAAATCTACGGACCTTCACTACAAGGGACGCTTGAATATATTCTACACAAAATCCCTTCGCAACATAGACGGTGTTGAACGTCCTCATGCAACATGTACACTGGTGTAAGGGGTCGTGTAAGCTATGCTTGCCGCAAGTAGTAAGTGATATCCTTCAAATACCAATTAGTTTCAGGCACAAATGTTGTTAAAAAATAAACCCACAATTTCACCCCCTGCGTAGAGCAGCTACCAAAGCAGAATCGGGTACAAACCCTAGCTTGCCATAATCACTTTCGACTGATATTCCAGCCGAGATTCTGAGTATTGCCATAATGATCTGGTATTTCCAAATTTGAAATAGAAATAGAAAAAAAAAAGAAAAAAAGGAATAGAAAATAAGAGCTCGACGAGGTATAATGTCGAGGTCACCCATCCATGTACTAACCTCCCTCATCCGAGCTTGACTCAGTCAGTCTTTGAAGCTCAAGTTTTTTCCACTCGGCCACGATTTTTATATATTAACACAACAATGGCCGTGAAAACAATGCACACGATAGACTAGACTTTTTAACATCACATTTTCCATCGATTCCGTGCGTGGCAGGTGGTGCAAGGGATTAGCTGTAGATATGGTCTGGGGGCCGGCTAGTCTCTCCCCTGATGCTTCGGCTAGAACATCGTCCTGCGTAATCCGTACAAACAAGGGCAGAAGGACATAATTGCCGTCAGGTCCGAAGTCCATACCACGCCTCAGCTCTGCGGATGTCTCGGGGGTATGGCACGGTGGGGAATCGATTATTTTGGATATTTTTTGATGGACTTATCAAGTTCGTATCCCATCATGTACACATAAGTCTTTTTAAGTTTTTTTTTTTTTTTTTTGCTTATCTTTGCTTTTTTATTTGTTTGTTTGTTGATTTTTAGTTTGTTTGTTGATTTTTAGTTCAATTTAGATTTTTTTGTCTCCAAATCATTCATTGAATTCACTGGTATTGTTTATTGAATAAGTCCCATTCCTTTACTGATTCATCTGTGGTCAGTCTCGTCATTATCTCTACGAGTAGCAGTTACAGCAAGTTGAGACTTCTTCTCTAGAATCTTCTAGAATCCTGCTACCTGATTGGTTCGCTCTGAGCCTGTTCTGATTCGCTAATATATGAGTATACTGCATCCGCATCAGTGACAATTTTTCAAAATATGACCACAAAGGCATTCGTTTTATTCGCCTTTTATCAGAATGGAAAGACTAATCATTTCCATCTCGATGCGAATACCATATAAGGTCATATAACATTAATTCTTACCATTTTAAGTTAACAATGTTTAGCGTTACGAAACAAACGAAATAGTCTACAAGGCTAATTCAAGTTGTACGTGTCATTTCTCACCTCGACATGCACCAGCTATAGATATAAAATAAAAAACTGCCCTATTTCCCGTTCATCCAATCTATCTCGTGTCCATTGTATTCTTATGCCTTCATCCAATCCATCTCGTGCACATTCTTATTCCTATGCCTTCATCCAATCCATCTCGTGCACATTCTTATTCCTATGCCTTCATCCAATCCATCTCGTGTACATTCTTATTCCTATGCCTTCATCCAATCCATCTCGTGTACATTCTTATTCCTATGCCTTCATCCAATCCATCTCGTGTACATTCTTATTCCTATGCCTTCATCCAATCCATCTCGTGTACATTCTTATTCCTATGCCTTCATCCAATCCATCTCGTGTACATTCTTATTCCTATGCGTTCATCCAATCCATCTCGTGTACATTCTTATTCCTTTGCCTTCATCCAATCCATCTCGTGCACATTCTTATTCCTATGCCTTCATCCAATCCATCTCGTGTACATTCTTATTCCTATGCCTTCATCCAATCCATCTCGTGTACATTCTTATTCCTATGCCTACATCCAATCCATCTTGTGCACATTCTTGTTCCTTTGCCTTCATCCAATCCATCTCGTGTACATTCTTATTCCTATGCCTTCATCCAATCCATCTCATGTACATTCTTATTCCTATGCCTTCATCCAATCCACCTCGTGTATATTCTTATTCCTATACCTTCATCCAATCCATCTCGTGTCCATTCTTATTCTGATACGCCCATCCAATCCATCTCGTGTCCATTCTTAATCCTATGCCTTCATCCAATCTATCTCGTGCTTATTCTTATTCTTATTCCCATACGCCCATCCAATCCATCTCGTGTACATTCTTATTCCTATGCCTTCATCCAATCCATCTCGTAAACATTTTTGTTTCTATGCCTTCATCGAATCCATCACGCGCTTATTCTTATTCTTATTCCTTTGCGTCCATCCAATCCATCTCGTGTACATTCTTATTCCTATGCCTTCATCCAATCCATCTCGTGTACATTCTTATTCCTATGCCTACATCCAATCCATCTCGTGCACATTCTTATTCCTATACCTTCATCCAATCCATCTCGTGTACATTCTTATTCCTATGCCTTCATCCAATCCATCTCGTGTACATTCTTATTTCTATGCCTTCATCCAATCCATCTCGTGTACATTCTTATTCCTTTGCCTTCATCCAATCCATCTCGTGTACATTCTCATTCCTTTGCCTTCATCCAACCCATCTCGTGTACATTCTTATTCCTATGCCTTCATCCAATCCATCTCGTGTACATTCTTATTCCTTTGCCTTCATCCAATCCATCTCGTGTACATTCTTATTCCTAGTCCTTCATGCAATCGATCTCGTTCATATTCGTAATACTATACGCCCATCCAATCTATCTCGTTTACATTCTTATTCCTATGCGTTCATCCAATCCATCTTGTGTACATTCTTATTCCTATGCGTTCATCGAATCCATCACCTTTTTTTGCACCCTTTTTGATCATTGTTTCTCTCCTCACTTGTTTCTCATCTTCCTTCGTCCTCTGTGTCGCACCATGTTTTTCGCACCTTGATTCGCCCCTTGTTTCGTTATTGATGTATAATTAACGAATCAGAATGGAGAATGTGGAACGAATCATTGCGAATTGAACCAATCAGCACAAAGCGAGAAAACCAAGAACTGATCGAGTACTTCTGAGATTTTGTCATCAGCCAGAAAAATTTTGGAACAGATGCATGGAAATCCGCTGAAACTGCACATAGCACCTGGTTGCTAGATGGGAAACAGTTACGCAATGACGAACTGCAATCAAATACAGCATTTGTTCGATATGATTTTTTCTAGTATTTCGAATTCGAAAGAGAGAAAAAAGAGAAATGAAAAGAAAGAAACTGTGAAAAAAAGGAAAAAAGGAATATAAAGTTGCAGCTTGACAAGCTATAATATTTAGGTCACCCATCAATGTACTAACCTCCCTCATCCGAGCTTGACTCTTTCAATCTTTGAAGCTCAAGTTTTTTCCACACACTATAGACTAAAGACGGCACTATGTGTTTTACTACCAGTGACTCTCAAGTAAACTCACCAAAACTCTACTACAACATATATTTTGGTAATAAAAATCACTTACTAATTGAAAATGGCATTACCTTACAGGATAGTAATTTCGTATTTTAAATTAATCCTGGGTCGACGTCATTTCATTTGCATTTTCAAATTTTAAACCTTTCTATCTCTGAAATGAGAAGTCCATATCCTGTAAAACTGTGCCATCGTATCATACTCTACATGTAGAAGTGATTTTCAAACTAAATCGTCAGGGTTGATAGGCACTTCACTCTAAGTTCGAATCCCACCGTATATATACATCATTTTGGTTTTGTTTTGTTTGTTTTTTGTTTTTTGTTTTGTTTTTGTTTTTGTTTTTGTTTTTGTTTTTGTTTTTGTTTTTATTTTATTTTATTCTATTTTATTTTTAGTTTTTTTCTTTCTTCAAATTGTTTATTGGATTCACTGGTAAGGTTTTTAGAAATATTAGCTGATGCACTTGTGGTCAGTCTCATCACGATCAGCTGTCTAGTTAAACTTATACGCACTATATCTATAGTAACATATACAGTCATACACAAGTGACACTTATGAGCGGCAAACAGAAAATCCTTTTAACTTTTATTAAGTGTTGAGGAAGAGAATCTGTCATGCATTAAAACGAAGAAGAAAGGAAGGAAGAAAGAAAGGAAGAAAGGAAGGAAAAAAGAAAGAAAGAAAGAAAGAAAGAAAGAGTGGAAAAGCAGCGTGTACTTTCACTTACTTGAACTACTGACATGACTGAGAACCTGCTGGAGCAAGTTGATAAAGATACTTCTTCTCTAGAATTCTCTAGAACCCTAGCTGCTAACTTATGGTTCCCTAATCTACGCCGCAGATGATTTCAATATCGATAAGTTGGAACTGCTACAGCATGCACCCATGCAATTCATGTGACAATCTTTCAACTTTGACCACAAACAAGAGTGATGATTCAATAATCAAATCACAAACAGCTCACAATGTTTAACCTTAGAAAACGAAAAATAAAATATTGTCTTTATAACTGCTGGTAATAACGGTTGAGCAGTTAGTGAGGGTATTCCATCACGAGCAAGCACTGTTTGCAAGCCATTCTAAAGCAAATAGTTAAAAATGTTTTAAAATTAATATTTAAAATTATTATTATTATATAATCTAGACTGGACTCTTTTTTTTATATAAAAGTTGTTCACATGCTGAAGGTTCGATAACGTAATTGTTTCAATCATCAGAATAAAGTGCTCGAGTTGCAAGCAGATAAGAAAGCTGATAAGTTGTCAACGTTTGCATATCTGTCGCATTATTTGCCGTGTTGTGGTTCGTATCTCAGTGATTCTCCAGCAATAGATGATTGGATTCAACACACCATTGAACATTACGAGGGTCTCGCATATCACAAAAAGACAACTCAAAACTTTTGTCCAGGTACTGAAAAAAGCTCGTATTACTAAAGTAATAAATAGTGGGATGTACGACAAAATAAATGCTCCAATCACAACGTACATGGTATGAACAGATTTCTTGTATCTCGGCATGTTTATAGACTGTTCAGGCTGTTGTGCTGATTGCTGTTGTGCTTGAATCTGATGAGAATGCCTACTAATCACTCGCCATATTTTGAAAATCAAAGTGAAATCTGTGAACAAAATTCCGAAAATTAAAACAACTCCTACAACAAGGAAAACGAATGCTTTGTCAACGTTTAGCATTCTAGCAACGCTATTAACTATAGAAAGTAGCCATATGCTTGTTAAATATATGCCGTATCTTTTCTTGGTGATAAGCTCGTTGTATCGCAGGTGCAAGTAAACAGCAAGATATCGGTCAGTAGTAATGAGGGATAGAGTAAGAAAGGAGATAACTGATAGGGCTGTCACGCTTGGGATGTACAAGATACGAATTGATGAAAACAGTTCTTGGTCTCGCTTAGACTGCGCATAGATATAGAGACAGTACAAGGGTTGTGAGACAATGCCAACACCCAAATCAGATATGGCTAATCCAAGGATCAGAACATTGGAGGGTGTTTATAGAGAGGACTTGCTGGAAATTGTGTAGATAACGATGGAATTAAAACAGCTAGCAGTAACAGCAACCAAGGCATTGATAATAACGAAAGACAGAAGAAAGTTATCATAATGGTAGTTATGAAGAAAATATTGAAAACACGGTGCGAAGGGCTCGTTACAGATGCTCTGTGATGTCCAGTTATTGTCTGCTTCTTGACTAAAGTTCATAACAACTTGGTATAAATGAAAGCCGAAATGTTGGGCTTGGTTTCAGTAGAATTCTTAAAGATGAGCCACGAACTGTTGGTTTACAATGGCGACTGACCATGGAACAGATGCCCTGTGTACGTGTGTACGTTCTTATCCATTGTACACTGTTTCTCAATGATTGGCTTAGAGATCGACTTGAGTTCGTTCTTGAAATCATCGCACCTCTAGCCAGATGGCTGCAGATACTAATGGTTTGCAACTATATTCGGGGGTCGTGCGTCAAAAGGACTTTTCCGCCTATCGATCCCCTACAAGTCTCCTTCAAATTATGTGTCAGAAAGAATCACAACAAAGCTTCAACCCTATAAACCGCAGATGAGTTTTCAAAAAACAGAAGGCACTTGATGGAAAACTGGCAGAATGGACGACAAGCCTTGCTTGTCAAAAACAAAAAACAAGAACAGCTGCTTTTGAAAATGTCTAATAATTCCAAAACGTGATTGTTTTCTGTGGAGAATCAACTTCCTGGTGCAAACCATTATCGTTTGCTATCGAACAGTAAAACACGCGGGCTAAACAACAAGACTGAGACGGCTTTTTTGATTGATTAATGCGCGTTTCGTAGTTCACCCTTATGAACAATAAGGGTGGGTGGAAATGACTACGCCTTGTTGTCAGCGCAGAGGAAGTACGACACTCAAGTTTTCAAAATTTGAGGGTTCTAAGAGACTTTGAAATTCTAAACTAACAAAGGTACGAACGAATGAACAAAAACAATTGTAATGAATAAATGAAATAAATGAATGAATGAATGAATGAATGAATAAATCAATAAGAATGAACGAATGATCGAATGAACGAATAAATGAATGAATGAATGAATGAATGAATAAATAAATGAATACAATTTTCATCCAATCCATTTAGTGTACATTCTCATTCCCATGCGTTCATCCAATCCATCTCGTGTACATTCTTATTCCTTTCCCTTCATCCAATCCATCTCGTGTACATTCTTATTCCTATGCCTTCATCCAATCCCTCTCGAGTACATTCTTATTCCTTTGCCTCATCGAATCCATCTCGTGTACATTCTTATTACTTTGCCTTCACCCAATCCATCTAGTGTACATTCTTATTCCTATGCCTTCATCCAATCCATCTCGTGTACATTCTTATTCCTTTGCCTCATCGAATCCATCTCGGGTACATTCTTATTCCTTTGCCTCATCCAATCCATCTATTGTACATTCTTATTCCTATGCGTTCATCCAATCCATCTATTGTACATTCTTATTCCTATGCGTTCATCCAATCCATCTAGTGTACATTCTTATTCCTTTGCCTTCATCCAATCCATCTAGTGTACATTCTTATTCCTATGCCTTCATCCAATCCATCTATTGTACATTCTTATTCCTATGCGTTCATCCAATCCATCTAGTGTACATTCTTATTCCTTTGCCTTCATCCAATCCATCTAGTGTACATTCTTATTCCTTTGCGTTCATCCAATCCATCTCGTGTACATTTTTATTCCTATGCGTTCATCCAATCCATCTCGTGTACATTCTTATTCCTATGCCTTCATCCAATCTATCTCGTGTACATTCTTATTCCTTTGCCTTCATCCAATCCATCTCGTGTACATTCTTATTCCTTTACCTTCATCCAATCCATCTCGTGTACATTCTTATTCCTTTGCCTTCACCCAATTCATCTCGTGTACATTCTTATTCATTTGCCTTCATCCAATCCATCTCGTGTACATTCTTATTCCTTATCCTTCATCCAATCCATCTCGTGTACTTTCTTATTCCTATGCCTTCATCTAATCCATCTCGTGTACTTTTTTATTCCTTTGCCTTCATCCAATCCATCTCGTGTACATTCTTATTTCTTTGCCTCATCCAATCCATCTCGTGTACATTCTTATTCATTTGCCTTTATCCAATCCATCTCGTGTACATTCTTATTCCTTATCCTTCATCCAATCCATCTCGTGTACATTTTTATTCCTATGCCTTAATCCAATCCATCTCGTGTACATTCTTATTCCTTTGCCTCCATCCAATCCATCTAGTGTACATTCTTATTCCTTTGCCTTCATCCAATCCATCTGGTGTACATTCTTATTCCTTTGCCTTCATCCAATCCATCTGGTGTACATTCTTGTTCCTTTGCCTTCATCCAATCCATCTCGTGTACATTCTTATTCCTTATCCTTCATCCATTCCATCTCGTGTACATTCTTATTCCTATGCCTTCATCCATTCCATCTCGTGTACATTCTTGTTCCTTTGCCTTCATCCAATCCGTCTCGTGTACATTCTTATTCCTATGCCTTCATCCAATCCAACTCGTGTATATTCTTATTTCTTTTGTTTATCCAATCCATTTCGTGTACATTCTTATTGCTTTGCCTTCATCCAATCCATCTCGTGTACATTCCTATTCCTTTGCCTTCATCCAATCTATGTCGACTTGTACATCAAGTTGCTAATATTCTGATTTTATTATTAATTTATTGATTTTAAATCAGAGTTTCATTCTGTATAAGAAACAATATTCTTACAAAGTTTCGTTATTACTTTTTGCTATAGTATTACCTTAACGAATGAGGAGAGTATTGGAAAAGTATTGTTATGGGTTGCCTGTGTATTATTGTATCCTGAAGGATGTCGGGTCTGTCAGGACAGGATCACACAGATTTACCTTCACCAGTAAGTATTTTATAGGAAAACAATCTCATTTACTCTCTATTGTTGAGAAACACACCCTTTAATGTTGGTTAATTTACTTATGATATCATCTGTATGTTTAGCAAAGATCAAGAAGAAATCTTTTATCCAGATTTGTTCCTCAAATGATGTTCAGCCAAAGTGTAAACAGACAAGAACCACAAATCAACGAGTTAGAAAATACTTGTAGCAGTTCTCGTTCATCGTTCGCTGAGTTATGGGACAGTTCTATACCTATAGAGGTACGTAGAATGATTGAATGAAAGCACTTATCGGTGTCTAACTGTAATATCTTCTTTCTTCTGATAACTACATCATATTAACCCACTTTTTAATGCCCATGTCACGTTACATTCTAATTCGACTTTTTGGGATTTAAATATTTGTTCATCTCGGACAACATTTAAGCATTGGTGACTGGTGAAAATGATAGATTTGATGTCCAATGTTAGAATTGTTTTTATACAAGAAATACAAATATAATTACATAATAATAACAGCAAAAGTCAAAATAATTAAAGGTTAACAACAACAACAATGATAATAATAGACAATATGAGTTAGAAGGTTGACTTTCAGCACATACGGGGTACGACATGCTGTAACATTGAAATGGCTTCCCATGAGAATCCCATATCACAAAATAAACTCGCGCGCTGATTGGTCCGAGATGATGAATATGTGACGTAGATAACGAAGGATTCAGGACGGAATCCAACGCTTTCAAAGCTGAATTCAATGAAAGATCAGGGATCCCGCACAAAAAAATTTTGCTTTTGTCTTATTATCACTTGATTTTCTTAACGTATGGCATTAAAAAACAATCAAAAAAAGAAGATTAGTTTGCAAAGAATATAAATGGAAATAGTTAACTTTGTTAAAAAGCAAATTTTGCTATAAAAACGAAGAATGTTTGATAGCAGTCTGAAAAGATGAATTCAATGAAAAATCATTGCTTCGCGACTCGTGCGATATCGTTTTTACTCATGAAATTCATCGTGGAATTCCCTCGTCATCCAATGAATTTTTCTATAGAATTGTTAGATTTAGGTTTAGGATTATTCAAGTAATTTAAGAAAAATAGTTATCATATGAATGGGAGACATTTGGTACTGACTTACAGTATGTACATGGTAAGACATGCCATAACACGTAACACTTTCAGTCAAAAGTGCAATCAATTTTGTAGCTCATGTATTTTTTGTAACACATTGTGAAAACATTAAAAAAGCTTTTGACGGTTATAATAACATTGATGATAATAATAAATCATTAATAATAATGATGATAATAATAATTAACTTGAGAGAGGGTGACATGCACTTAATAAACAATACTGATTCTATGTAGGGTGCGTCCTTTCACTTTCTCTAATGAGACAGGATTGCTAATGTACATGGTCATCTGCACTAGCCACAAAGAAGGTCTAACCATCTGCATATATTTTTAGAGCAAAGATAGACCTTGAACTACTCAGATATTCTTAGGCCCTGAGGGATGGTTGGGTCACACGTTGAACCCATGACTTCATCCACAGCAGGCTAGTGCCAAACCAAGCCAACTGGGTCATCAAGCTGTAATATAGAATAAGATACGAAATGTTATGAGAATATTCACTGCCATTTTCAAAAACATGTGAACTCAGTTGCTGCGAGCTGCACATGCTGAAATAATTTTGGTTTTTTATTCCATCAACCAAAAAAAAAAAAGTGATGGCGGCAGTGAAAAACCAAATTCCAATGGGCAACTCACAACTACAAAGTTTGTTTGTTTATGAAAATAGTTGCAGTAAAATGCCAACTGCTATAATCATAAAAAGAATATAGATTGTGTGACATTGTTTTTTGACAGATCCGAGATGGTTCTGCCCAGAAAGGATCTGTTTTCAATCCAACATCTGCTGTACTTCATATGTGCAACAGACAAGTCATGGCTCCTTATTTCTTTATGCTGTCAGTGGTGAGTTAACCTTACTATGATAGGAAGCATGGGTGGTGAAGTGGTGAGATCGCTCGCCTCTCATCAATGCTACCTGGGTTTGAATCCCGCTCAGAGCTCGGTGTTGTATATATGTGAGTAGAGTTGCTTGTTGGTTCTCTCCTGTGCTTTGAGGGTCTTTCTCCGGGTTCTTCAGTTTTCCCCCCTCCGCAAAAAATCAACTTCTCAATTCCAATTCGATAATGGAACAATTTGTTTGTTAGCCACTACTGGCTATTAAGGTCTATATACTGTCATACAAACAAAGACAGTTTCTTAATAATCTATAATATCTATGAAGCCCCCCCCCCCTTTCCCCCCAAGCTCCCACCTTCCTGTGAGTGACTGATGAATGATAAAAAATATTCCTACTCATTTTGTAAATATAACTTTTAATTTTAATTTCATTAATTCATCTTACTGTTTTCTTTTCATTTGATAGATTGGTTGGAGACCATTGTTTCGTGATTATCGAAAGTTTCGCAGAATATTTCAAGGGCTGAATGCACTCTTTACTCTGACTATAATACTGCTGTTGATATTCAGCTATGTATCAAGCATTGTTGCATGTCAGTCGAGGCTTGACGTCATGCAGGTAAAAGTAATCAAATCTTCAAACTTTAGTAAACGGCTGATCTGGGCTAATCTAAGTTAGGGCATGGCTAACTCACAGATTAAACCCTAAACAACCTCTGGGCTAATCTAAGTCAGGGCATGGCTAACTCACAGATTAAACCCTAAACAACCTCTGGGCTAATCTAAGTCAGGGCATGGTTAACTCACAGATCAAACCCTGAAACAACCTCTGGGCTGATCCAAGTCAGGGCATGGCTAACTCACAGATCAAACCCTTAAACAACCTCTGGGCTGATCCAAGTCAGGGCATAGCTAACTCACAGATCAAACCCTGAAACAACCTCTGGGCTGATCCAAGTCAGGGCATGGCTAACTCACAGATCCAACCCTGAAACAACCTCTGGGCTGATCTATGTCAGGGCACAGCTAACTCACAGATCAAACCCTGAAACAACCTCTGGGCTGATCTAAGTCAGGGCATGGCTAACTCACAGATCAAACCCTGAAACAACCTCTGGGCTGATCTAAGTCAGGGCATGGCTAACTAACAGATCAAACCCTGAAACAACCTCTGGGCTGATCTAAGTCAGGGCATGGCTAACTCACAGATCAAACCCTGAAACAACCTCTGGGCTGATCTAAGTCAGGGCATGGCTAACTCACAGATCAAACCCTGAAACAACCATTACACCACCCTTGATTGCCAAGAATTCAGTTTATCTAACTATAATAGCTTTTTTGTGTTTCATACTACTGGTATTCTATATATGTTATTTACTGGCCAGGAGGTCCAGATAGGGAGAAAACTGTGCCCAAGGTCTCTAATATATGGACCAAGGCTGTTAGGCCAAGGTCTGTTTTCAAGGCCGAGGGTACAGTTTTTCCCTATCCGGACCAACTTTAGGGTGGTGAATAATTATTTTTCCCTATTCACTTTTCCTCTTGTTTTGCATCCCTTATCTCATGAGTGCACAGGGATGGTGTCAGGATACCAGATCGCAGGCAAATACTGAGATAATACCGCCAGCTCAAACAGCCAATCAGAATTTACAATTTTAAGAATACTGGACTGGAAAAAAATAGATATTTTTAATTTGTTTTATTTCCAGGCCACTCAAACTCCAACTTTGAGTCCCGCTCCCCCAACAAGTCACAAGACAGGAATCACTACACATCCAACTACAGCACCTAATTCTACACACAATACTACACACAATTCTACCACAGCTCTACCTTCAACACTTCATACTGGAAATATCACCTCATCATGGTTTAGTTCAACAACATCAGGTTCTTATCGATTTAAAATGTTTACTTTGGCTCCAGCCAAACCTGAATGGAGGCCAACAGAATGTACACATATATTCAGTGGTTATGTTGTGCCAGACTTGCTACACTTTGCTGCATTTATCGTTGGGTTTTACCACTTCAGGATTCAAGAAAGTGAGGGCTTGCAAGCATTGATTGAAATGGTATGGTATTCATTTCAACTAAAGGCAAACAAAAATTTTTGTACAATAATATATTTATTTTCAAATAAGTCATATTTAGTCCAGTAATAAAATGATGGGTGGCACAGGGTATGGGGAGGGGGGGGGGGGTGGGTATGTTTAATCCAGTAATAAAATGATGGGTGTCATGGGGTGTGGTGGGGGTGGATGCAGCGATATTTGGAAGAAAAAACACTAGGTTCCAATTCTCAGGATATTGAGATTCTTTTGTTTTGTCCTCCAAATTGAGCTGCTATGACATCACGGGAAAGGGGTCTATCGTATACTTATTTACCCCAGGTACCTTTAGCTTTTTTGATATAAAGATGTCTACACTGATTCCCATTTACCTGCACAAGAATTGATGATTAATATGGACTACTTTGAATGTGTCATAGGTTTTTCTTCAAAGTAGAAGTCAAACCAAAGTGGTAAAAAGACTCAGGTGAGATGCCTCTCTCTGTCAATAACAGACTGAGTCATAACTACTCACCATCCTGGTTCTCTGTGGTGGAGAGACGAGCACACAGCATTAAGTCGCATGGAGGAACTTTGATAAACTGAAACTGAGAGATTCGGACAAAAAGGGTTTTTTTTAAAAATTCATTTGCTAGTCATTCAGAACTGTGTGCGTGGATAATTTGTCCGTGAAGTGTCACAAATCATAAGAACCTGGTTTTGTTTACCTCTTTTCAGATCGTTTCTGATTCTTGGTGCAGTTTGTTTGGTCTTCTCGACTGGAGCCTATATTCTGTTTATTATTGCCTTTGGGGTTTCATCAGTCACAGGATTCCAGAATGACACTAAGTACCTACCTACTTTACCATTGATGTTGTTCAGTGATGTAGTTGATCAATGTAGCTTAATTTGGTTGAATGTGTGTGTACTAAAGTAGTTGACAGGCATAAATGAGGATCCCCAGATAACAAGAAAGAAATTAAGGGATTTATCCTGACTATTACCGGTATATTGTTGCCCTTGATTCTCATTTTGAATTTTATTCCCGTTCCATATATCTTTTTGCAAATATTCGTTCATCAGTAAGATGTGTATTTTTTCTATCAGTAGTGGGGCCATCGATAGGGCCTTCCAAAAGGCGAGGATCAATATATCATTAGTGACAAAACAATATTTAATATTTAACAACCAACACTCTCTGTAAGGGGCTCTCTTCTGTGAGGTTCGCTCCACACACTACCGCTACATTCACTATTTACAACACACAACACTTGAACACTCAACTCACATGTTGATTTTTACGGAGGGAGAAAAACCAGAGAAACTGGCGAAAAACCCTCGTGGCAAGGGGGAGAACAACATATCAAACAAACTCAACTCATATTCGGTTCAGTTGATAATCTAACCCGTGACCCCAGGCATGAGCTGCACAGCAGTGAGAGACAGTGCCATATAGTAGCGCATGCTACCTTAGACATGTTTAGTGCTAAGTGCTTGGTTGTTTTTAGGAATCAATGGATTGCTGTTTGCTTCATGGTTCTTGGTAATCTTGTGGAGGATTGTGTCACTTTCGTTGTCATTCTGAATTACTGTGCCCAATGTCAGCTGTTGATATTTTACTTGAGAGACATTGCTCTAAGAATGGAAGAAAAGACAGCAGAACTTGGTCATACTATGAAGGTGAATTATCCCTCCATCCTTTCCCTTCCATCCATTCTTCCATCTAGTTTTGTTTTTAACTGATCAACAAGTTTACCTCCTATCTTAAGGTGCGGTAAAACGAGCAACAAAATCGTGCAATTTGTCGCGCAACATTGTTGTGTTGAAAGAATGTTGCCCGTATTGCTAGCCCGCGCGCAACAAATTTTCTTTTTGCAGAGAGTAGAAAGAGCTTCTACTTTGTGCAATAAAGTCGCGCAACAAAATTACAAGCCACATTCACTCTGCAACTTGCAACGCAGCAATGTTGCGGGACAAGTTGCACGATTTTGTTGCTCGTATTACCGCACCTTTATATGTATGTATTATTTGTTTGCCTTTTAGGATATCTGGGAAGTCAAGAAATATGTCAATCACATCAATGGTGTGGCTGCGCACATAACCACAATGATTGTATTTAATTATTGTGAGCTTGCTGTAATAGGTAAATCTGATCCATTTATATACCCAGTACTTTGTTTATTCTGTTGGTTTAGGGACCATGCAACCTTTTGCTTGCAAAGTCAATCGTAATACCACGAGCTTCCTGAAATAAGCCCTGGGCTTATGTTTTGCTCAATGTGCCTTTTGGGTGGGTTTATTTACGACTTGTTTTTGGAGGGAAATTCAGTCATGCTGTGTGCAGTTATTGCACGAATTGCACGAATAACGCTGGAATTGGAAAAAGCGAGATTTATTATCGGTTATGACATAGCAAAAACTATAAAAAGTCACAAAATGGTATAACTTCATGGGCGGATCCAGGATTTTAAAAAGAGAGATGCAATCAGATTTGTTGTTTTATTTTTTTTAAATATTCATATTCTTGATTGCCACCCCCCCCCCCCCCCCCCCACCCCCTCTTTCCCCCTGTATGCGCCCCTGAACTTGAAAATCCTGTTTGTAATACAGCTCTCAGTGACACTGTTTGTTTTTCAGGTCTTTGTATTCTACTGATGGAACCAAAGGATGTGCCAAAGTTTCAGTTAGCATACCGTGCTATTGTTCCTATTCTGTGTTTGTTTACTCTCTCTTGCCCTGTTATCATGGTAAGACACTTATTGTTTATTGGTCAACAAGAAGTACCATAGAAGTAGTGAGTCAGAGGCCTGGGTGTCTGTTTACTGGGAACAGGGTACCTCACGCCAATAACACAGGAAACCCAAAAAGGCGGGGACAGGGTGACAAAATGGCGTCTCAAACTGACGGAAATTAAATTTGACAGCTCCAAGCAAACCCATTGAATGTTTATCCGGATAAATGTTTTCAGTTACATGGATAGTGGAGCATAGTTTTGAGTGGGAGAGGGGAGGGGGTCAGGGAATATGCCCCCACCCCCCTAAAAAACTGGAAATTGAGGGTCTTGGAAAGGCGATTTCCAGTGCCGCGGTTTTGTTGGGTGAATTGTAAATCATTTGTTAATTGCATTACGTTTCGTGCATAAAATCAGACATTAAATCACACTGGAAGATATTCTATTCTTTATTTTTATCATTACTTTCGCCATATTGTGTTCCCCATCTAAAGTATTCCATCCCATATCATGTGTTTTGTTATCTTCATACTGTCCATAGGGCACATTGTTAACAAGGAGTGGTCAGATGTTCAAACAGCTTAGTCTACAGATACGTGTGTTTGGTTACCCATCCACCACTCAGTTTGACAGAGATTCATTCTTGTTGTTTGTACAAAACACCGACCTAAAGGTACTTCAGTTAGCTATCCCACTTGCTTCTATTGATTCATCTAACGCATTAGCACGCATTAGCACGCAAGCACAACACGTAAAACAAACGTGTAGACTATTTTTGAGGTGCCGATTTGTTAACATCGTTTCAGTTGTTTGCTATGGTCTTAACCAATATTTCGTTTGTCCCATGGACCAATTACATCCCCCATAATTCTTTGCTTTTCAGGGAAGGGTAGCCCGTCATAAAACTGCCATTTTCAACATCTTCTGGTCAGTCTTCAGCACAATATGTGCGCTTTTTTCCCTGGTTATCCCCCAAATACCGTAATGTATTATGGACAATGTGAAAGTGATGAATCACCGCGCGGTTTCTTTGCCATGAAAAGTATCCTATATACATTTGTTTGTAATTGTTTATTTTCTGATTGTGATTTTAATGTGAACTCTTCATTGTTTTCAGCCCAAGTTATTCTCGATCCCGTTAAAGACGTCATACGCATGTGGATTTGTCACAGTTATTGTGTTTACCTTACTGCTGCTTATGCAGACAAGCATTCTGGCAGGCAATAACAAGTACTTGTAGTTCTAGATATTGCACAAGTAATCACAGAAATGCTGTCGTTTAGTATTAATAGCAAGATTTCCGCTTCAACCCTTCAACGTACCAGGTATCTACGTGTTAGGACATTCTTGTATTATAAAGGGTTTGGGCCCGCATTACTTGGATATTCCATATTCGCTCCTTTTAATACCTAAACCTAAGTATATTATTAAACGCTTGCTTGAGCTTAGCAATAGACCATGGTACAAGTGTGATGAAACACCATCAGGAAACAGCAAGAAGCAAAGATACCTGAAATGAGAAATGCAACCATGAATTCTAATACATTACAAAAAAAGAAAATGAATATAAACTTTGATCAATAGATAAACTACATAAATAAAATAGAATCTTATTACATGACTTTTTCGCGACACTTTAATTTCGCGTTTTTTTGAAAATCGCAACTGGAATTAAAGTGACGCGAAAAAATAATGACGCGAAAATTAAGTGTCCATCAAAATCACAATTATTATACAAATATTATTAAAGAAATTATAAAAGAAACGGTTTTTTTTTCCTGAAAGGAAACTGACCTGTTGTACTGAGGGACATCCAATGATTTGCGCATCTTCTTGTGAATACGTGTTTGTAACAACATCAATCATTTGCTTGTACTGGTCCTGGACTTTAGCCTAAAATACCAACAAAAAAACAACCTTCAATAGTATTCTAAAGGAAAATTTAGGTGCGCCGTCTTTGACTATGCCTTTATCTGCTTGATATTGCAGATTGCTTACATTAGTTAGCACGCTTATTACTTTCTCAATAAAAATACAAGTTTAATAGAGGGACGTTGTTTTCTGATTTCAAATTATATATTGGCTGTTCGAGTTGGCATGGCAGTGCATTGTGGAACTGTTTTAGTGGACGAAATATACGCCATCTTGGATATATGTCCCCTAAAACAGCCCCACAATCCACTGCCATGCCAACTCGACCAAGTGTTTTCCTCATAAACTGGGCCTCCTGTGGCAACCAGGTATCGTTCTATTTACCTTCACAGGCTTGAATAATATATATTCTGTATCCTTATTGGCTAGAAACAAGGACATACTCTGTAAGGTGCTGGGCAGTTTAGACTTGATCAACATGTACGTTTCGCTCACCACTTTACGCACATTTTCTGGAAACAGAAAATTACAAAACAGTTAAACAAACAAACTGAATCAATATACCGCCTGCTATACTTGTTTGTGGGCTCTCCTTGTTTTAAGGGTTCTTTTATTTTCCTTCCTTGACAACAATCCCCCCTGAAGAAAATCCTGGATCCACCCCTGCGCAAAAATAAAGTTCTAAATTCTAATTAGATTCAGAGGAAGAAGAGCTGAACTGAATCACTAATGAGTCCCATTAATCCATCCATTCATTCATCCATTTCATCCTAGTACCATTCTAACACATGCTACACTATTGATGTATAGGCAAACATATACCTGGTTTAGCGAATGGTTGTTGCTTTAGAAAAACACTAGGATCCTTGCCATCATCTTCAGCCATCTTCACCACCACATTGATCTATACAACAAAAATCGAATAAGATAAGTATTGAGAGGATGACTGAAGGGATCGAGAATGGGATTGAGAGTGGTGCAGAAAAAGCACATCGTGTATGGATGTGGACGCACTTAAAATGATAGATAGTTACCTTGGATAACAATCCCGATAACGGAGAAATAAGAGACTCACAAACATGTTGAATAAACTTCTCACAAACAACACGTAATTCAATGTCCACCTCCTGAAAATAGAAAATAACAAGAAAAGAAGAGATGAGACTGGACTTCAACAACTTGTAAGACCTTTCTGCTTCTCTATGGTTTTTCTTTATTTCTTACCTTCTTAGAATCAAGATAACTCTCTGTTAACTGTGGTGCACCCTAATCAAACATAAAACAAAACAGAAAAATTACAAACCATTAAGTGGATGCCCTTCAGGGAAACGTTCAATGCCGAGATACCACCCATGGAATTCTTTAGCCATCAAATTCCATTTGAAAATGTTTAACTTTTGAACAACTGAAAATCCCCCTTGTGGATATTGCTTATTTGCCTCCGTTGTTGGAATACTTGGTAAACCATCATAATATATGAAATATTGAAAATATGGTAGTAGTTTGTTACTGTTATCAAGACCTTGAACCCATATACATGCAAGTCAATACGCATGGCATATAATCAATTTGAACAGCACTTACCTCAAGTAAAAACTCTAGTATCGCATTGTTACTGCTCAGAGAAAACAGTTTGCTACTCTTACTCCACAAACCAAATGCGGCCGTTCTCATCTTGCTAAAGTCCAGTGAAACTTCCTTGATGGCAAAATCCACGTCAAATGGAGCAATTTGCTCTCGAAGGATAAGCAGATGTTTGATTAAAAATAGATATCCATTGATTGCATCCTAAATGTGATATCAAAAAAACTGCATTAGAATTCATGGATAATACAGGGTGATACAGGATTGTTTTCTGGAGGAGGTACACTATTTTTGATCAGGACGTTCACAGATATCAGCTCATCTAGGGGAGGGGGAGTGTGCACCCCCCTGCATCCCTTCCCTAGATCCGCCCCTGTGACCAAGGTCTAAAAGAACAGTGCCTTTTTAGTATATTAAAACTGAGTTATGAAATATGTTAAAGTACATGGATACATTTGTTAGATAATATACCAACCTTTCTCTTGGTAATTAATGCACTTGCTACTTTGAGAGACTGAATACACACAGACAATGCCTCCTGAGATAATCCCTCAAAGGTCTCTTTCTGAAAGTAACATGCAACATGGTCATGGTCAGAAATACTGGATACTAACAAACATGAGGTTTCGAAAAAAGCCCTTAAAGAACATTACATACCGAGATACAGCGATACAGCTTGGACAGACAGACAAGAGTTCGTCTGACTGTTGGATACCACATGCCTTGGAGGTCTGCAAGAGCTGCTGGTAATTCTAATAAATGAAGGAACAATAATAAAATATAGATTAATAACCGAGTACAGACAGTAAACTAATGCCCTCCCTAGCTTCTCCCAGGAACTACAGTATGATTCTCATCTACTGATACTGTACTTAGCTTCTCCCAGGAACTACAGTATGATTCTGATCTACTGATACTGTACCTAGCTTCTCCCAGGAACTACAGTATGATTCTGATCTACTGATACTGTACCTAGCTTCTCCCAGGAACTACAGTATGATTCTGATCTACTGATACTGTACCTAGCTTCTCCCAGGAACTACAGTATGATTCTGATCTACTGATACTGTATTAACAAAGTTATGATATGTCTAAATCACATGGTTTATCATACCAGCAGATTTCTTTTTAGGTGTGCTTGGATCTCTGTCTTGGATGTCCTGTTCACTGTCATTACTCTAAAATAAACAAACAAAACTGCAGGTAAAAAGAAGGCATGGCAAGAAATTTGGAATCTATATTTATAATGTGAGTACAAAGTCTAATGCCATCTTCCTTTCCATCAGACCCAACGAGAGGATTATACAGTTGGTAGAGCTTTCTCAATAATGAAGAACTGATAACAACAGGTATTACCTCCATGATCAGTTTCTCTGGATAAGCCAAGTCCCCAGGAGCAGGCGAGTACTTGAGAATATCTGATTCAATGTATGCCTAAAAAACAAATCATGGAGATTAATTACTTGATTCCTATCCAAGGAATTTCTACTGAAAGCAGATTTATTTCTATCTGTTCTTTTCTAATCATTGTAGGTTTGACAAATTCAACACTGTATCATAGATGTCAGATGGTGTGACAATAGTATTCATACCTGTGCTCTGTACACCAGTCGTTCCTGGACATCCTGTAACATCTGGTCAACCACTACACCAAATGACGCCAGCTCTTCACCTATGATTACAAGAAATAACCCCAACCTTACATGCATGCACAACAAGAGCTATAGATTTCAAACTTTAACCTTTAACCTTTAGTAATAAATGTGTTTAAGTCTTTCAAAAATACTATTTAGGCTTGCTGTTTACAAGTTAACAGTGAGACAACTTGTAACTATATTTTTTTGTATTTTTTTCCACACATGACCTTATTTGCCATCCTCTCAGCTCCCATGGTCGATACTAGCTGGGTACCATTTAGAGACATCAATGATAAACTTGTAGTGAGGGTTGAGGGTAATCAAGCACTTTTGTTTTAGTACAAACCTTTTTGTTGCACATGATCTTCAATCATTTCCACCTTAATCAAAAAACAAATAAATTGTTAACACTACAAAAATAAATATGATAATTGTTAATTATCACATAACATGGCCTTAGTGTATTTGTTGTTACCATAGTTACCTTGAGTATTGAACATAATTCAGCCAGTGTCTCCATGTGGTTCATGTGGATGATGATTGGTCGTAAACAGTCATACAGGCTACTGCTGAGATTCTCTAAAAGAGTACTAAACAAATGACAAGAAATTGTGTGTTAGGCAATGCCAGAACCAAATAGGCAGAGTCTACTTGCAAACGAAGGCAAAAACTACCTTAACACTTTCCTACATATTTAAACTAACGTTGTTCTTGTTTTCAAAAAGTTTGCTTCTTTGGTTAGTTCTTTTTAATTAGTCATTATTTTTATATAATATATAGAATTCAGCAGTGAATCCTAGTGCCAAATCACTGATCTTGGAGTTGCATTTTTTCTTATTGTAATACTTACTCTAAACCACTACTTGTTTTGGAAAAGAAGTGAAAATAAAGTTGATATTCATCTTGGCAGACATGGATTAACACAGAACATCCAGCACGAACCTGACCAAAAAAAATTTTAATATAATGTACAATCATCATACAACTTACAAATAGATCTATCCAGACTGGCTCACCACTGTCTATGCTATAAGATATTAGATTGGTTTACTTACAAGAGAACATGGATTTCTTGAGTACTGTTTAGTTAGTTTGTCAACAGCATCTGTGACACATGGTGTCAGGAGTTGAGACCGTTGATCAAAGTAACAATTCTGACAATCACTTAGTAGAGAGGCATATCTAGTGCAAAACATAATGATTGAAAAACTTCAGTACTTATTGAAAAATAGACTATTTATCAAGAAATAATAAATATGGAAAACTTACTCTGTTGACATGTATGATCTTTGTTCAATTTGTTCCATCAAGGACTAAAACATAAGAATAACAAAAAAGGTAGTCTACATATACAGTATGAATGATATTGAATAATTTGAACCCCACAACCCTTTAAAGTCTATATCATCCTTTTCTTTCTTGACTTTAATGAATTCTATGTCCTCAACTTTCAAATGACATACAATCCAACTCTGTCAGAGTCAACTCCAAGGTAGTCAGCTGATATTAAGGTAACTATGGTAATAAGGTCTATTTACCTTTACTCTTGGAGCACAAGCCCTGAATTTTCCATAGAATAAAGCAAATGAATTCTCTGAGGTAGACGTGTCCTGTAGACAGAATAATCATAAACTTTATGTAAGACTTTGCAGATCTTAATTACAGGATTCTAGCAAGTACCTGGAAGGTAGTAAACAATGTCTACAATATCAAATGTATGTACACTGACCTTGTTATTTAGAACTTGCATTGTTGCATTCTTAAGAAGAGAGATGACATGGGATTTGATAAGATGAAGTGACTGGTTTAAACAGTTCTTGAACTTAGTTAGGTATATCGATGATTCCTTGTACTGAGGCTGCAACAGAATATAGAATTATGTGACATGTAATTAGTAATTGAAATAATGGAGTAACACTTTAAAGTTGCCACTGATAAACTGTGACCCTCTGTGTTTAATATCTCTAAATGAGATGGGACCACCATTTTATATGGTCATTCGAGTCACTTGAGAATCTGACTACTGTTGGTCTGTACAACAGGCAATTGATTGGGCATCAATGGAGTCATTAGGTGGCGAAACTCTTGTAAGTGACCACCTCCGGAAATCAAATCTGTGGTTGTAACTAGAGCTGGTTGCTAATGAGCTCCCATCGGCACCAGCAATACAAACTGGGTTTCAATTATCATGGTCATAACTAGAGCTTGTTCCTTGCAACAGTGGTCACAAGGAGAGCTTTGACTGTCTATGATTTATCAATACTACATG